>CAWUFW010006621.1:0-600000 GCA_963921515.1 Calotriton arnoldi
AGAAGTTGCGATTGCTTACAGAAAGAAGCAAGAGAGGTGCAGAAAGAAGCAAGAGAAGTGCATAAAGAAGCAACAGGGGTGCAGAAAGAGGCAAGAGGGGTGGAGAAAGACGCAAGATAGGTGCAGAAAGAAGCAAGAGAAGTGCAGAAAGAGGGAAGAGGGGTACAGAAAGAGGCAAAGAGATGCAGAAAGAGGCAAGAGAACTGCATAAAGTGGCAAGAGAGGTGCAGAAAGAGGCAAGAGAGGTGCAGAAAGAGGGAAGAGGGATGCAGAAAGAAGCAAGAGAAGTGAAGAAAGAAGCAAGACAGGTGCAGAAAGAAGCAAAAGGTGTGCAGAAAGAGGCAAGAGAAGTGCAGAAAGAAGCAACAGAGGTGCAGAAAGAGGCAAGAGAAGTGCAGAAAGAGGCAAGAGAGGTGCAGAAACTGGCAAGAGAGATGTAGAAAGTGGCGCAGGGGTGCAGAAAGAGGCAAGAGAGGTGCAGAAAGAGGCAAGAGAGGTGCAGAAAGAGGCAAAAGTGCAGAAAGAGGCAAGAGAAGTGCTGAAAGAAGCAACAGATGTGCAGAAAGAGGCAAGTGAGATGCAAAAGAGGCAAGACAGGTGCAGAACGAGGCAAGAGAGGTGTAAAAAGAGGCAAGTGAGGTGGAGAAAGAGGCAAAAGGGGTGCTGAAAGAGGCAAGAGAAAGTGCAGAAAGAAGCAACAGAGGTGCAGAAAGAGGAAAGAGGGGTGCAGAAAGAGGCAAGAGGGGTGCAGAAAGAAGCTAGAGAGGTGCAGAAATGTGCAGAAAGAGGCAAGAGAGGTGCGGAAGAGGGAATAGGGGTGCAGAAAGAAGCAAGAGAAGTGAAGAAAGAAGCAAGACGTGAGGAAAGAGGCAAAAGGTGTGCAGAAAGAGGCAAGAGAAGTGCAGAAAGAGGCAAGAGAGGTGCAGAAACTGGCAAGAGAGGTGCAGAAAGTGGGCACAGGGGTGCAGAAAGAGGCAAGAGAGGTGAAGAAAGAGGGAAGAGGGGTGCAGAAAGAGGCAAGAGAGATGCAGAACGAAGCAAGAGAGGTGCAGAAAGATGGAAGACGAGTGCAGAAAGAGGCAACATGGGTGCAGAAAAAAGCGAGAGGTGCAGAAAGAAGCAAGAGAAGTGCAGAAAAATCAACAGTGTTGCAGAAAGAGGCAAGAGAAGTGCAGAAAGAGGCAAAAGAGGTGCAGAAAGAGGCAAGAGAGGTGCAGAAAGAGGGAAGAGGATGCAGAAAGAGGGAAGAGGGGTGCAGAAAGAAGCAAAAGAGGTTCAGAAAGAAGCAAGGGAAGTGCATATAGAAGCAACAGGGGTGCAGAAACAGGCAAGAGAAGTGCAGAAAAAGGCAAGAGAAGTGCTAAAAGAAGAAACAGAGGTGCAGAAGGAAGCAAGAGAAGTGATGAAAGAGACAAGAGAGTTGCAGAAACAAACAATAGAGGAGCAGAAAAAAGCAAGAGAAGTGCAGAACAAGGCAATTGAGGTGCACAAAGAGGCAAGAGAGGTGCACAAATAGGCAATACAGGTGCAGAAAGAGGCAGGTGAGGTGCAGAAACAGGCAATAGAACTGCAGAAAGAGGGAAGAGAGTTCCAGAAACAGGCATGACAGGTGCAGAAAGAGGGAACAGGGGTGCAGAAAGAGGCAAGAGAGGTGCAGAAACAGGCAAGAGAGGTGCAGAAAGGAGGGAAGTGGGGTACAGAAAGAGGTAAGAGAGGTGCATAACGAGGGAAGAGGGGTGCAGAAAGAGGCAAGAGGGGTGCATAAAGAAGCAAGACAGGTACAGAAAGAAGCAAGAGAAGTGCAGAAAGAAGCAACAAAAGTGCAGGAAGAGGCAAGAGGGGTGCAGAAAAAAGCAACAGAGGTGCAGAAAGAGGCAAGAGAGGTGCACAAAGAGACAAGAGAGGTGCACAAAGAGGGAAGACGAGTGCAGAAAGAGGCAACAGGGGTGCAGAAAGAAGCAAGAGAGGTGCAGAAAGAAGCAAGAGAAGTGCAGAAAAAAGCAACAGAGGTCCAGAAAGAGGCAAGAGAAGTACAGAAAGAGGTAAGAGAGGTGCAGAAAGAGGTAAGAGAGGTGCAAAAAGAGGGAAGAGGGGTCCAGAAAGAGGCAAGAGGGGTGCAGAAAGAAGCACGAGAGGTACAGAAAGAAGCAAGAGAAGTACAGAAAGAAGCAACAGGGGTGTGGAAATAGGCAAGAGAAGTGCAGATAGAAGCAAGAAAGTTGCAGAAACAGGCAAACAAGGTGCCGAAACATGGAACAGGGGTGCAGACAGAGACAAGAGAGGTGCAGAAAGAGGGAATAGGGGTGCAGAAAGAGGCAAGAGAGGTGCAGAAAGAAGCAAGAGAGGTGCACAAAGAAGCAAGAGAAGTACAGAAAGAAGCAACAGAGGTGCAGAAAGAGGCAAGAGGGGTGCAGAAAGAGGCAATAGAAGTGCAGAAAGAACCAAAAGAGGTGCAGAAAGAGGCAAGAGAAGTGCAGAAAGAGGCAAGTGAGATGCAAAAAGAGGCAAGACAGGTGCAGAAAGAGGCAAGAGAGGTGTAAAAAGAGGCAAGTGAGGTGGAGAAAGAGGCAAGAGGCGTGCTGAAAGAGGCAAGAGAAGTGCAGAAAGAAGCAACAGAGGTGCAGAAAGAGGCAAGATAACTGCATAAAGTGGCAAGAGAGGTGCAGAAAGAGGCAAGAGAGGTGCAGAAAGAAGCAAGAGAAGTGCAGAAAGAGGCAAGAGAGGTGCAGAAAGAGGGAAGAGGGATGCAGAAATAGGCAAGAGAGGTGCAGAAAGAGGCAAGAGAGGTGCAGAAAGAGAGATGAGGGGTGCAGAAAGAGGGAAGAGGGGTGCAGAACGAAGCAAGAGAGGTGCAGAAAGAGGTAAGAGGTGCAGAAAGAGGGAAGAGGGGTTCAGAAAGAGGCAAGAGGGGTGCAGAAAGAAGCACGAGATGTACAAAAAGAAGCAAGAGAAGTACAGAAAGAAGCAACAGGGGTGCGGAAATATGCAAGAGAAGTGCAGAAAGAAGCAAGAAAGTTGCAGAAACAGGCAAACAAGGTGCCGAAACATGGAAATGGGGTGCAGACAGAGGCAAGAGAGGTGCAGAAAGAGGGAAGAGGGGTGCAGAAAGAAGCAAGAGGGGTGCTGAAATTTAGAAGAGAGCTGCAGAAAGAAGCATGAGAAGTGCAGAAAGAACCAAAAGAGGTGCAGAAAGAGGCAAGAGAGGTGCAGAAACAGGCAAGAGAGGTGCAGAAAGAAGGAACAGGGGTACAGAAAGAGGCAAGAGAGGTGCAGAAAGAGGGAAGAGGTGTACAGAAAGAGGCAAGAGGGGTGAAGAAAGAAGCAAGAGAGGTGCAGAAAGCAGCAAGAGAAGTGCAGAAAGAGGCAGGAGGGATGGAGAAAGAGGCAAGCGAAGTCCCAAAAGAAGCAACAGAGGTACAGAAAGAGAAAACAGAAGTGCAGAAAAAGGCAAGAAAGGTGCACAAAGAGACAAGAGAGGTGCGCAAAGAGACAAGAGATGTGCAGAAAGAGGCAACAGGGGTGCAGAGAAAAGCAAGAGAGGTGCAGAAAGAAGCAAGAGAAGTACAGAAAAATCAACAGCGTTGCAGAAAGAGGCAAGAGAAGTGCAGAAAGAGGCAAGAGAGGTGCAGAAAGAGGCAAGAGAGGTGCAGAAAGAGGGATGAGGGGTGCAGAAAGAGGGAAGAGGGGTGCAGAAAGAAGCAAGAGAGGTGCAGAAAGAGGTAAGAGGTGCAGAAAGAGGGAAGAGGGGTTCAGAAAGTGGCAAGAGGGGTGCAGAAAGTAGCACAAAATGTACAGAAAGAAGCAAGAGAAGTACAGAAAGAAGCAACAGGGGTGCGGAAATCGGCAAGAAAAGTGCAGAAATGTAGGAGAGTAGGATCTGCCTCTTATGTTGCCCCCACTTTTTTTTCTGATGTTAGCACTGGTTTCTGGCTATAGTCTGGCTGGGTCCCTGCCAATCAGGGCCCCAGCCTCTCTGTTCTCTCTAAATGACATGGAGTGCACTCTAGGTGCACTAGTGATTGGATACTGTGGTGCCTTATGAGTCCCTAGTATATGGTACCTTAGGTGCCAAGGGCATAGGTACTTCACAGGCCTACCAGGGGCTGCAGCATGTGTGATGCCACCCTGGGAAGCAGTCTAAATCTGACACCACAGGCCTGCTACTGCAGCCTGGGTGAGGTGGTGCTAGCACTCTCACTGAGATATAGGTTTCCTATATCTCTCCTGCACACACATATAAACCTATCAGTCACCCCTAAGGCAGGCCCTATCAATCCTGAGGGCAGGGTGCTTGGCTTCTATGTGAGGGGGTGCCTCTGCCTGAGCAGGGCCCCTCTGCAGTTCTCAGAGTCCATTCTCTGGTGCTGTTTGTGGATGCGGTTAAACCATATACTATTTAAGTGCATTATATCCTCGCGGTAAATGCTAACTTTGGAATGGCTGCATCAAAACATGTCGTGTTTGGTGTCAAACATCTTGAATACTACCCCCGCCAATCTTGGCGGCGGGGGTAGCATTCCACCCTTCTAGAGGGATAAGACATGTACCTGCTGTGGAAACGCGGTAGAATCCTAAAGAGCCCTGGCATCACAAAATGGATGCCACCAGTCACAGACACTGGGCTGCCCTCCTGCTGATGACCGAAACTCGCAGTGGAGGAAGCCCAACAATAGGCATCCTGTCACAGGGAGGTGTAACCACCTTCCAGACAGGGTTTAGTGTATTGGGGCTGGGTGGGTGCACTCTTAGAGTGCTTTGAAGTCCTGCACTGGGGAGCAGAAGGCTCCTCTGTGCATATGCCAGTTCAAACCAGCTCAGGGGCTACCTGCCCCTGCTCTGGCGTGAAACTGGACAAAGGGAAGTGGGTGTAGCCACCCCTCCCTTGACCCTCCCATAGGTGGGGTCATAGAGCTAGTCCATCCCCTCTTTTAGTATAAGAGGGGGAACCTTGCCATTGCAAAGCAGATAACCCCTGGACGACGCTCTACAGAAGAATCCTGGCCCTTCGACGTTCCACTACCTTTGGAAGACAGAAGAATCTCCTTGGAGTCAAGGAGTGACTCCCCTGCTTGGCAGGCACCAAAACGACAACGACGGTCGCAAACTACGCCGCTCCCGCCGGAGTCCGAAGTCCCTGCAGCCCAAGAAGTGGATTTCCTGACCTCTCCCAGGCCATCGTGAGTCCCCAGCGAAGCTGAGGCAAGTGGACCCCACGAGTAACGAGGAACCGCGACCCCTGGGTACCGTGCACTATTGTCGAGTGCAACCCCTTCTCAACGTTCTACGAACTTGTGCTTTGGACCACGTGTGGTCCCGACCTCCAGCAGGAATCCTCCGAAGATCAGAGGCCTACACCATCCCGAGTGACCGTGGGCCCCTGCTGAGTGATTCCGCCCGAGGTGTCTTCGCGATCCCTTGCCCGCTGGCTTGTGGGTCCCCAGAAGACTTCTTAAAGAAACCAAAGGGCTCCCTGGTTGCTCCAGGCCTGCCCTGACTTACCCTCGCTGGGTGAGTCCCTCAGACCTTGCTGGTCTGCGCCATCGACTTTTCTTCATCTCCCCGAGACTCTGCGGCTGCCAAGGCTTGTTGGCTCTGATCGAGTTGCCGACACCGCAGTCAGCTGCAGACGCCGAGGGACACACCGAATCCAGCTCCTGGTTGTCGTCGACGCCTCCTGGACCACGTGGCTGAAGAGTCAAGGCACCTGCAACCGACCTGAAGCGACCGACGACGGTGGGCATCCATCTTCCTTGCCCCGGGTCACTGCCAAGTGACTTTGAACACTGTCCCCTCTGCTTTCAGGTCATCCTTCTTCAGAATCCAGGCTTGGATTCCACCGGACACTTCTTCAGCTCCCGCAAGCAGCAAGTCTTCTTGTTCGCCATTGAAAACGACGCCGCGACCCGACACCAAAGGACACCTGTGCACCCGGCTTCCTGGGTGAGGTAACTCCAGCACTACGGTGCTCCTGTGGGTGTGGGCCCTAGAACTACTTACCCTGTAAGTGACTTGCTTGTAGGTTCTCCCGAAGTATCCTAAAACTCTTTATTTCCAACCGCGACTTGCCCCATTGAAGTTAACGGCGATTCGCGCCTGTGTATCCACACTGCACGCGTCCCCGTGGGTCCTTTACTTACCTGCCTTGGGTGGTTTCGTGAGGCCCCAGCACTTCTGAAGGCCCTAGGCCTTGTCTCCTTGCAAGTCGTTGTTTCTAAGTCTCTTACTTAGTATATGGTCTGGTACGCCCCTAGGGCCCCAGCCATATTTTGTGCTTAACTTATTGTGAAACGTTGATTTGTGCATATGTTTGTCTTCTAATCTCATAAAGAGATTAGTAGAGAGTTATTTAGAAATAAATACATATATATTTGATATATATACCTGTGTGGTGTCTTTTCATTTGGTGATTCAAGAGATTATATGGTAAAACAAGCTGCTTTACATTCCTCCGAGACTTAGCCTGAAGGCTGCTCTCCACAGCTACCACTAGGATAGCTTTCTTTAAAAGGTTGTCTTAAACCTATCTACCATAAGAGTCGATTTGCCCTGGTGCAAGGTGTCCACTTTAATTAGTGAACAGCATATACCAGGCCAACTTCTCACAAGAAATAAGCAAGAAAGTTGCAGAAACAGGCAAACAATGTGCCGAAACATGGAAATGGGGTGCAGACCGAGACAATAGAGGTGCAGAAAGAGGCAAGAGAGGTGCAGAAAGAGGGATGAGGGGTACAGAAAGAGGGAAGAGGGATACAGAAAGAAGCAAGAGAGGTACAGAAAGAAGCAAGTGAAGTGCATAAAGAAGCAACAGGGGTGGAGAAAGAGGCAAGGGAAGGGTGCAGAAAGATGCAAGAGAGGTGCAGAAAGAAGCAAGAGAGGTGCAGAAAGAGGGAAGAGGGCTACAGTAAGAGGCAAGAGAGGTGCAGAAAGAGGGGAGAGGGGTACAGAAAGAGGCAAGAGAGGTGCAGAAAGAAGCAACAGAGGTGCAGAAAGAAGCAAGAGAAGTGATGATAGAGACAATAGAGTTGCAGAAACAGGCAAAAGAAGTGCAGAAAGAGGCAAGAGAAGTGCTGAAAGAAGCAAGAGAGGTGCACAAAGAGACAAGAGAGTGCAGAAAGAGGCAACAGGGGTACAGAAAGAAGCAAGAGAGGTGCAGAAAGAAGCTAGAGAAGTACAGAAAAAAGCAACAGGGGTGCGGAAATAGGCAAGAGAAGTGCAGAAAGAAGCAAGAAAGTTGCAGAAACAGGCAAACAAGGTGCCGAAACATGGAAATGGGGTGCAGACAGAGGCAAGAGAGGTGCAGAAAGAGGGAAGAGGGGTGCAGAAAGAAGCAAGAGGGGTGCTGAAATTTAGAAGAGAGCTGCAGAAAGAAGCACGAGAAGTGCAGAAAGAACCAAAAGAGGTGCAGAAAGAGGCAAAAGAGGTGCAGAAACAGGCAAGAGGTGCAGAAAGAAGGAACAGGGGTACAGACAGAGGCAAGAGAGGTGCAGAAAGAGGGAAGAGGTGTACATAAAGAGGCAAGAGGGGGTGCAGAAAGTATCAAGGGAGGTGCAGAAAGCAGCAAGAGAAGTGCAGAAAGAGGCAGGAGGGGTGCAGAAAGAGGCAAGAGAAGTCCCGAAAGAAGCAACAGAGGTGCAGAAAGAGAAAACAGAAGTGCAGAAAAAGGCAGGTAAGGTGCACAAAGAGACAAGAGAGGTGCGCAAAGAGACAAGAGATGTGCAGAAAGAGGCAACAGGGGTGCAGAAAAAAGCAAGAGAGGTGCAGAAAGAAGCAAGAGAAGTGCAGAAAAATCAACAGCGTTGCAGAAAGAGGCAAGAGAAGTGCAGAAAAAGGCAAGAGAGGTGCAGAAAGAGGGATGAGGGGTGCAGAAAGAGGGAAGAGGGGTGCAGAAAGAAGCAAGAGAGGTGCAGAAAGAGGTAAGAGAGGTGCAGAAAGAGGGAAGAGGGGTTCAGAAAGAGGCAAGAGGGGTGCAGAAAGAAGCACGAGATGTACAGAAAGAAGCAAGAGAAGTACAGAAAGAAGTAACAGAGGTGCGGAAATAGGCAAGAGAAGTACTGAAAGAAGCAAGAAAGTTGCAGAAACAGGCAAACAAGGTGCCGAAACATGGAAATGGGGTGCAGACAGAGGCAAGAGAGGTGCAGAAAGAGGGAAGAGGGGTGCAGAAAGAAGTGAGAGGGGTGCAGAAAGAAGCAAGAGAGGTGCAGAAAGAGGCAAGAGAGGTGCAGAAAGAAGGAACAGGGGTACAGAAAGAGGCAAGAGAGGTGCAGAAAGAGGGAAGAGGTGTACAGAAAGAGGCAAGAGGGGTGCAGAAAGAAGCAAGAGAGGTGCAGAAAGCAGCAAGAGAAGTGCAGAAAGAGGCAGGAGGGGTGCAGAAAGAGGCAAGAGAAGTCACAAAAAAAGCAACAGAGGTGCAGAAAGAGAAAACAGAAGTGCAGAAAAAGGCAAGAAAGGTGCACAAAGAGACAAGAGAGGTGCGCAAAGAGACAAGAGATGTGCAGAAGGAGGCAACAGGGGTGCAGAAAAAAGCAAGAGAGGTGCAGAAAGAAGCAAGAGAAGTACAGAAAAATCAACAGCGTTGCAGAAAGAGGCAAGAGAAGTGCAGAAAGAGGCAAGAGAGGTGCAGAAAGAGGCAAGAGAGGTGCAGAAAGAGGGAGGAGGGGTGCAGAAAGAGGGAAGAGGGGTGCAGAAAGAAGCAAGAGAGGTGCAGAAAGAGTTAAGAGGTGCAGAAAGAGGGAAGAGGGGTTCAGAAAGAGGCAAGAGGGTGCAGAAAGAAGCACGAGATGTACAGAAAGAAGCAAGAGAAGTACAGAAAGAAGCAACAGGGGTGCGGAAATATGCAAGAGAAGTGCAGAAAGAAGCAAGAAAGTTGCAGAAACAGGCAAACAAGGTGCCGAAACATGGAAATGGGTTGCAGACAGAGGCAAGAGAGGTGCAGAAAGAGGGAAGAGGGGTGCAGAAAGAAGCAAGAGGGGTGCTGAAATTTAGAAGAGAGCTGCAGAAAGAAGCATGAGAAGTGCAGAAAGAACCAAAAGAGGTGCAGAAAGAGGCAAGAGAGGTGCGGAAAAAGGCACGAGAGGTGCAGAAAGAAGGAACAGGGGTACAGAAAGAGGCAGGAGAGGTGCAGAAAGAGGGAAGAGGTGTACAGAAAGAGGCAAGAGGGGTGCAGAAAGAAGCAAGAGAGGTGCAGAAAGCAGCAAGAGAAGTGCAGAAAGAGGCAGGAGGGGTGCAGAAAGAGGCAAAAGAAGTCCCGAAAGAAGCAACAGAGGTGCAGAAAGAGAAAACAGAAGTGCAGAAAAAGGCAAGAAAGGTGCACAAAGAGACAAGAGAGGTGCGCAAAGAGACAAGAGATGTGCAGAAGGAGGCAACAGGGGTGCAGAAAAAAGCAAGAGAGGTGCAGAAAGAAGCAAGAGAAGTACAGAAAAATCAACAGCGTTGCAGAAAGAGGCAAGAGAAGTGCAGAAAGAGGCAAGAGAGGTGCAGAAAGAGGCAAGAGAGGTGCAGAAAGAGGGAGGAGGGGTGCAGAAAGAGGGAAGAGGGGTGCAGAAAGAAGCAAGAGAGGTGCAGAAAGAGTTAAGAGGTGCAGAAAGAGGGAAGAGGGGTTCAGAAAGAGGCAAGAGGGTGCAGAAAGAAGCACGAGATGTACAGAAAGAAGCAAGAGAAGTACAGAAAGAAGCAACAGGGGTGCGGAAATATGCAAGAGAAGTGCAGAAAGAATCAAGAAAGTTGCAGAAACAGGCAAACAAGGTGCCGAAACATGGAAATGGGTTGCAGACAGAGGCAAGAGAGGTGCAGAAAGAGGGAAGAGGGGTGCAGAAAGAAGCAAGAGGGGTGCTGAAATTTAGAAGAGAGCTGCAGAAAGAAGCATGAGAAGTGCAGAAAGAACCAAAAGAGGTGCAGAAAGAGGCAAGAGAGGTGCGGAAAAAGGCACGAGAGGTGCAGAAAGAAGGAACAGGGGTACAGAAAGAGGCAGGAGAGGTGCAGAAAGAGGGAAGAGGTGTACAGAAAGAGGCAAGAGGGGTGCAGAAAGAAGCAAGAGAGGTGCAGAAAGCAGCAAGAGAAGTGCAGAAAGAGGCAGGAGGGGTGCAGAAAGAGGCAAAAGAAGTCCCGAAAGAAGCAACAGAGGTGCAGAAAGAGAAAACAGAAGTGCAGAAAAAGGCAAGAAAGGTGCACAAAGAGACAAGAGAGGTGCACAAAGAGACAAGAAATGTGCAGAAAGAGGCAACAGGGGTGCAGAAAAAAGCAAGAGAGGTGCAGAAAGAAGCAAGAGAAGTGCAGAAAAATCAACAGCGTTGCAGAAAGAGGCAAGAGAAGTGCAGAAAGAGGCAAGAGAGGTGCAGAAAGAGGTAAGAGAGGTACAGAAAGAGGGATGAGGGGTGCAGAAAGAGGGAAGAGGGGTGCATAAAGAAGCAAGAGAGGTACAGAAAGAAGCAAGAGAGGTGCAGAAAGAAGCAAGAGAAGTGCATAAAGAAGCAACAGGGGTGCAGAAAGAGGCAAGAGGGGTGGAGAAAGACGCAAGAGAGGTGCAGAAAGAAGCAAGAGAAGTGCAGAAAGAGGGAAGAGGGGTACAGAAAGAGGCAAAGAGATGCAGAAAGAGGCAAGAGAACTGCATAAAGTGGCAAGAGAGGTGCAGAAAGAGGCAAGAGAGGTGCAGAAAGAGGGAAGAGGGATGCAGAAAGAAGCAAGAGAAGTGAAGAAAGAAGCAAGACAGGTGCAGAAAGAAGCAAAAGGTGTGCAGAAAGAGGCAAGAGAAGTGCAGAAAGAAGCAACAGAGGTGCAGAAAGAGGCAAGAGAAGTGCAGAAAGAGGCAAGAGAGGTGCAGAAACTGGCAAGAGAGATGCAGAAAGTGGGCGCAGGGGTGCAGAAAGAGGCAAGAGAGGTGCAGAAAGAGGCAAGAGAGGTGCAGAAAGAGGCAAAAGTGCAGAAAGAGGCAAGAGAAGTGCTGAAAGAAGCAACAGATGTGCAGAAAGAGGCAAGTGAGATGCAAAAAGAGGCAAGACAGGTGCAGAACGAGGCAAGAGAGGTGTAAAAAGAGGCAAGTGAGGTGGAGAAAGAGGCAAAAGGGGTGCTGAAAGAGGCAAGAGAAAGTGCAGAAAGAAGCAACAGAGGTGCAGAAAGAGGCAAGAGAACTGCATAAAGTGGCAAGAGAGGTGCAGAAAGAGGCAAGAGAGGTGCAGAAAGAGGAAAGAGGGGTGCAGAAAGAGGCAAGAGGGGTGCAGAAAGAAGCTAGAGAGGTGCAGAAATGTGCAGAAAGAGGCAAGAGAGGTGCGGAAGAGGGAATAGGGGTGCAGAAAGAAGCAAGAGAAGTGAAGAAAGAAGCAAGACGTGCGGAAAGAGGCAAAAGGTGTGCAGAAAGAGGCAAGAGAAGTGCAGAAAGAAGCAACAGAGGTGCAGAAAGAGGCAAGAGAAGTGCAGAAAGAGGCAAGAGAGGTGCAGAAACTGGCAAGAGAGGTGCAGAAAGTGGGCACAGGGGTGCAGAAAGAGGCAAGAGAGGTGAAGAAAGAGGGAAGAGGGGTGCAGAAAGAGGCAAGAGAGATGCAGAACGAAGCAAGAGAGGTGCAGAAAGATGGAAGACGAGTGCAGAAAGAGGCAACATGGGTGCAGAAAAAAGCGAGAGGTGCAGAAAGAAGCAAGAGAAGTGCAGAAAAATCAACAGTGTTGCAGAAAGAGGCAAGAGAAGTGCAGAAAGAGGCAAAAGAGGTGCAGAAAGAGGTAAGAGAGGTGCAGAAAGAGGGAAGAGGATGCAGAAAGAGGGAAGAGGGGTGCAGAAAGAAGCAAAAGAGGTTCAGAAAGAAGCAAGGGAAGTGCATATAGAAGCAACAGGGGTGCAGAAACAGGCAAGAGAAGTGCAGAAAAAGGCAAGAGAAGTGCTAAAAGAAGAAACAGAGGTGCAGAAGGAAGCAAGAGAAGTGATGAAAGAGACAAGAGAGTTGCAGAAACAAACAATAGAGAAGCAGAAAAAAGCAAGAGAAGTGCAGAACAAGGCAAGTGAGGTGCACAAAGAGGCAAGAGAGGTGCACAAATAGGCAATACAGGTGCAGAAAGAGGCAGGTGAGGTGCAGAAACAGGCAATAGAACTGCAGAAAGAGGGAAGAGAGTTCCAGAAACAGGCATGACAGATGCAGAAAGAGGGAACAGGGGTGCAGAAAGAGGCAAGAGAGGTGCAGAAACAGGCAAGAGAGGTGCAGAAAGGAGGGAAGTGGGGTACAGAAAGAGGTAAGAGAGGTGCAGAACGAGGGAAGAGGGGTGCAGAAAGAGGCAAGAGGGGTGCATAAAGAAGCAAGACAGGTACAGAAAGAAGCAAGAGAAGTGCAGAAAGAAGCAACAAAAGTGCAGGAAGAGGCAAGAGGGGTGCAGAAAAAAGCAACAGAGGTGCAGAAAGAGGCAAGAGAGGTGCACAAAGAGACAAGAGAGGTGCACAAAGAGGGAAGACGAGTGCAGAAAGAGGCAACAGGGGTGCAGAAAGACGCAAGAGAGGTACAGAAAGAAGCAAGAGAAGTGCAGAAAAAAGCAACAGAGGTCCAGAAAGAGGCAAGAGAAGTACAGAAAGAGGTAAGAGAGGTGCAGAAAGAGGTAAGAGAGGTGCAAAAAGAGGGAAGAGGGGTCCAGAAAGAGGCAAGAGGGGTGCAGAAAGAAGCACGAGAGGTACAGAAAGAAGCAAGAGAAGTACAGAAAGAAACAACAGGGGTGTGGAAATAGGCAAGAGAAGTGCAGATAGAAGCAAGAAAGTTGCAGAAACAGGCAAACAAGGTGCCGAAACATGGAACAGGGGTGCAGACAGAGACAAGAGAGGTGCAGAAAGAGGGAATAGGGGTGCAGAAAGAGGCAAGAGAGGTGCAGAAAGAAGCAAGAGAGGTGCACAAAGAAGCAAGAGAAGTACAGAAAGAAGCAACAGAGGTGCAGAAAGAGGCAAGAGGGGTGCAGAAAGAGGCAATAGAAGTGCAGAAAGAACCAAAAGAGGTGCAGAAAGATGCAAGAGAAGTGCAGAAAGAGGCAAGTGAGATGCAAAAAGAGGCAAGACAGGTGCAGAAAGAGGCAAGAGAGGTGCAAAAAGAGGCAAGTGAGGTGGAGAAAGAGGCAAGAGGGGTGCTGAAAGAGGCAAGAGAAGTGCAGAAAGAAGCAACAGAGGTGCAGAAAGAGGCAAGAGAACTGCATAAAGTGGCAAGAGAGGTGCAGAAAGAGGCAAGAGAGGTGCAGAAAGAAGCAAGAGAAGTGCAGAAAGAGGCAAGAGAGGTGCAGAAAGAGGCAAAAGGTGTGTAGAAAGAGGCAAGAGAAGTGCAGAAAGAAGCAACAGAGGTGCAGAAAGAGGCAAGAGAAGTGCAGAAAGAGGCAAGAGAGGTGCAGAAACCGGCAAGAGAGGTGCAGAAAGTGGGCGCAGGGGTGCAGAAAGAGGCAAGAGAGGTGTAGAAAGAGGCAAGAGAGGTGCAGAAAGAAGCAACAGACATGCGGAAAGAAGCAAGGGAAGTGATGAAAGAGAAAAGAGAGTTGCAGAAACAGGCAAAAGTGCAGAAAGAGGCAAGAGAAGTGCTGAAAGAAGCAACAGATGTGCAGAAAGAGGCAAGTGAGATGCAAAAAGAGGCAAGACAGGTGCAGAACGAGGCAAGAGAGGTGTAAAAAGAGGCAAGTGAGGTGGAGAAAGAGGCAAGAGGGGTGCTGAAAGAGGCAAGAGAAAGTGCAGAAAGAAGCAACAGAGTTGCAGAAAGAGGCAAAAGAACTGCATAAAGTGGCAAGAGAGGTGCAGAAAGAGGCAAGAGAGGTGCAGAAAGAGGGAAGAGGGGTGCAGAAAGAGGCAAGAGGGGTGCAGAAAGAAGCTAGAGAGGTGCAGAAACGCGTGCAGAAAGAGGCAAGAGAGGTGCGGAAAGAGGGAAGAGGGGTGCAGAAAGAAGCAAGAGAATTGAAGAAAGAAGCAAGACAGGTGCAGAAAGAGGCAAAAGGTGTGCAGAAAGAGGCAACAGAAGTGCAGAAAGAAGCAACAGAGGGGCAGAAAGAGGCAAGAGAAGTGCAGAAAGAGGCAAGAGAGGTGCAGAAACTGGCAAGAGAGGTGCAGAAAGATGGAAGACAAGTGCAGAAAGAGGCAACATGGGTGCAGAAAAAAGCGAGAGGTGCAGAAAGAAGCAAGAGAAGTGCAGAAAAATCAACAGCGTTGCAGAAAGAGGCAAGAGAACTGCAGAAAGAGGCAAAAGAAGTGCAGAAAGAGGCAAGAGAGGTGCAGAAAGAGGGAAGAGGATGCAGGAAGAGGGAAGAGGATGCAGAAAGAGGGAAGATGGGTGCAGAAAGAAGCAAAAGAGGTTCAGAAAGAAGCAAGGGAAGTGCATATAGAAGCAACAGGGGTGCAGAAACAGGCAAGAGAAGTACAGAAAAAGGCAAGAGAAGTGCTGAAAGAAGCAACAGAGGTGCAGAAGGAAGCAAGAGAAGTGATGAAAGAGACAAGAGAGTTGCGGAAACAAACAATAGAGGAGCAGAAAAAAGCAAGAGAAGTGCAGAACGAGGCAAGTGAGGTGCACAAAGAGGTAAGAGAGGTGCACAAATAGGCAAGACAGTTGCAGAAAGAGGCAGGTGAGGTGCACAAACAGGCAATAGAACTGCAGAAAGAGGCAAGAGAGTTGCAGAAACAGGCAAGACAGGTGCAGAAAGAGGGAACTGGAGTGCAGAAAGAGGCAAGAGAGGTGCAGAAACAGGCAAGAGAGGTGCAGAAAGAGGGAAGTGGGGTACAGAAAGAGGTAGGAGAGGTGTAGAACGAGGCTAGAGGGGTGCAGAAAGAGGCAAGAGGGGTGCAGAAAGAAGCAAGACAGGTACAGAAAGAAGCAAGAGAAGTGCAGAAAGAAGCAACAGAAGTGCAGGAAGAGGCAAGAGGGGTGCAGAAAAAAGCAACAGAGGTGCAGAAAGAGGCAAGAGAGGTGCACAAATAGACAAGAGAGGTGCACAAAGAGGGAAGACGAGTGCACAAAGAGGCAACAGGGGTGCAGAAAGAAGCAAGAGAGGTGCAGAAAGAAGCAAGAGAAGTGCAGAAAGAAGCAACAAAAGTGCAGGAAGAGGCAAGAGGGGTGCAGAAAAAAGCAACAGAGGTGCAGAAGAAGGCAAGAGAGGTGCAAAAAGAGACAAGAGAGGTGCACAAAGAGGGAAGACGAGTGCAGAAAGAGGCAACAGGGGTGCAGAAAGAAGCAAGAGAGGTGCAGAAAGAAGCAAGAGAAGTGCAGAAAGAAGCAAAAAAGTGCAGGAAGAGGCAAGAGGGGTGCAGAAAAAAGCAACAGAGGTGCAGAAAGAGGCAAGAGAGGTGCACAAAGAGACAAGAGAGGTGCACAAAGAGGGAAGACGAGTGCAGAAAGAGGCAACAGGGGTGCAGAAAGAAGCAAGAGAGGTGCAAAAAGGAGCAAGAAAAGTGCAGAAAAAAGCAACAGAGGTTCAGAAAGAGGCAAGAGAAGTACAGAAAGAGGTAAAAGAGGTGCAGAAAGAGGGAAGAGGGGTCCAGAAAGAGGCAAGAGGGGTGCAGAAAGAAGCACAAGAGGTACAGAAAGAAGCAAGAGAAGTACAGAAAGAAGCAACAGGGGTGCGGAAATAGGCAAGAGAAGTGCAGAAAGAAGCAAGAAAGTTGCAGAAACAGGCAAACAAGGTGCCGAAACATGGAACAGGGGTGCAGACAGAGACAAGAGAGGTGCAGAAAGAGGGAATAGGGGTGCAGAAAGAGGTAAGAGGGGTGCTGAAATTTACAAGAGAGCTGCAGAAAGAAGCATGAGAAGTGCAGAAAGAACCAACAGAGGTGCAGAAAGAGGCAAGAGGGGTGCAAAAAGAGGCAAGAGAAGTACAGAAAGAAGCAACAGAGGTACAGAAAGAGGCAAGAGAACTGCATAAAGAGGCAAGAGGGGTACCGAAAGAGGCAAGAGAAGAATAGAAAGAACCAAAAGAGGTGCAGAAAGAGGCAAGAGCAGTGCAGAAAGAGGCAAGAGAGGTGCAGAAAGAGACAGGAGAGGTGCAGAAAGAGGGAAGAGGGGTGCACAAAGATGCAAGAGAGGTGCAGAAAGAGGGAAGAGGGGTGCAGAAAGAGGCAAGAGAGGTACAGAAAGAAGCAAGAGAGGTGCACAAAGAAGCAAGAGAAGTGCAGAAAGAAGCAAAAGAGGTGCAGAAAGAGGCAAGAGGGGTGCAGAAAGAGGCAATAGAAGTGCAGAAAGAACCAAAAGAGGTGCAGAAAGAGGCAAGAGAAGTGCAGAAAGAGGCAAGTGAGATGCAAAAAGAGGCAAGACAGGTGCAGAAAGAGGCAAGACAGGTGCAAAAAGAGGCAAGTGAGGTGGCGAAAGAGGCAAAAGGGGTGCTGAAAGAGGCAAGAGAAGTGTAGAAAGAACCAAAAGAGGTGCAGAAAGAGGCAAGAGCAGTGCAGAAAGAGGCAAGAGAGGTGCAGAAAGAGACAAAAGAGGTGCAGAAAGAGGGAAGAGGGGTGCACAAAGATGCAAGAGATGTGCAGAAAGATGGAAGAGGGGTGCAGAAAGAGGCAAGAGAGGTACAGAAAGAAGCAAGAGAGGTGCACAAAGAAGCAAGAGAAGTGCACAAAGAAGCAAAAGAGGTGCAGAAAGAGGCAAGAGGGGTGCAGAAAGAGGCAATAGAAGTGCAGAAAGAACCAAAAGAGGTGCAGAAAGAGGCAAGAGAAGTGCAGAAAGAGGCAAGTGAGATGCAAAAAGAGGCAAGACAGGTGCAGAAAGAGGCAAGACAGGTGCAAAAAGAGGCAAGTGAGGTGGAGAAAGAGGCAAAAGGGGTGCTGAAAGAGGCAAGAGAAGTGCAGAAAGAAGCAACAGAGGTGCAGAAAGAGGCAAGAGAACTGCATAAAGTGGCAAGAGAGGTGCAGAAAGAGGCAAGAGAGGTGCAGAAAGAAGCAACAGAAGTGCAGAAACATGCAGAAAGAGGCAAGAGAGGTGCAGAAAGAGGGAAGCGGGGTGCAGAAAGAGGCAAGAGAGGTGCTGGAAGAAGCAAGAGAAGTGAAGAAAGAAGCAAGACAGGTGCAGAAAGAGGCAAAAGGCGTGCAGAAAGAAGCAAGAGAAGTGCAGAAAGAAGCAACAGAGGTGCAGAAAGAGGCAAGAGAAGTGCAGAAAGAACCAACAGAGGTGCAGAAAGAGGCAAGAGGGGTGCAGAAAGAGGCAAGAGAAGTACAGAAAGAAGCAACAGAGGTACAGAAAGAGGCAAGAGAACTGCATAAAGAGGCAAGAGGGGTACCGAAAGAGGCAATAGAAGTGCAGAAAGAACCAAAAGAGGTGCAGAAAGAGGCAAGAGCAGTGTAGAAAGAGGCAAGAGAGGTGCAGAATGAGACAAGAGACGTGCAGAGAGAGGGAAGAGGGGTTCACAAAGATGCAAGAGAGGTACAGAAAGAGGGAAGAGGGGTGCAGAAAGAGGCAAGAGAGGTGCAGAAAGAAGCAAGAGAGGTGCACAAAGAAGCAAGAGAAGTACAGAAAGAAGCAACAGAGGTGCAGAAAGAGGCAAGAGGGGTGCAGAAAGAGGCAATAGAAGTGCAGAAAGAACCAAAAGAGGTGCAGAAAGAGGCAAGAGAAGTGCAGAAAGAGGCAAGTGAGATGCAAAAAGACGAAAGACAGGTGCAGAAAGAGGCAAGAGAGGTGCAAAAAGAGGCAAGTGAGGTGGAGAAAGAGGCAAGAGGGGTGCTGAAAGAGGCAAGAGAAGTGCAGAAAGAAGCAACAGAGGTGCAGAAAGAGGCAAGAGAACTGCATAAAGTGGCAAGAGAGGTGCAGAAAGAGGCAAGAGAGGTGCAGAAAGAAGCAAGAGAATTGCAGAAAGAGGCAAGAGAGGTGCAGAAAGAGGGAAGAGGGGTGCATAAATAGGCAAGAGATGTGCAGAAAGAGGCAAGAGAGGTGCAGAAAGAGGGATGAGGGGTGCAGAAAGGGGGAAGAGGGGTGCAGAACGAAGCAAGAGGTGCAGAAAGAGGTAAGAGGTGCAGAAAGAGGAAAGAGGGGTTCAGAAAGAGGCAAGAGGGGTGCAGAAAGAAGCACGAGATGTACAGAAAGAAGCAAGAGAAGTACAGAAAGAAGCAACAGGGGTGCGGAAATATGCAAGAGAAGTGCAGAAAGAAGCAAGAAAGTTGCAGAAACAGGCAAACAAGGTGCCGAAACATGGAAATGGGGTGCAGACAGAGGCAAGAGGGGTGCGGGAAGAGGGGTGCAGAAAGAAGCAAGAGGCGTGCTGAAATTTAGAAGAGAGCTGCAGAAAGAAGCATGAGAAGTGCAGAAAGAACCAAAAGAGGTGCAGAAAGAGGCAAGAGAGGTGCGGAAACAGGCAAGAGAGGTGCTGAAAGAAGGAACAGGGGTACAGAAAGAGGCAAGAGAGGTGCAGAAAGAGGGAAGAGGTATACAGAAAGAGCCAAGAGGGGTGCAGAAAGAAGCAAGAGATGTGCAGAAAGCAGCAAGAGAAGTGCAGAAAGAGGCAGGAGGGGTGCAGAAAGAGGCAAGAGAAGTCCCAAAAGAAGCAACAGAGGTGCAGAAAGAGAAAACAGAAGTGCAGAAAAAGGCAAGGAAGGTGCACAAAGAGACAAGCGAGGTGCACAAAGAGACAAGAGATGTGCAGAAAGAGGCAACAGGGGTGCAGAACAAAGCAAGAGAGGTGCAGAAAGAAGCAAGAGAAGTGCAGAAAAATCAACAGCGTTGCAGAAAGAGGCAAGAGAAGTGCAGAAAGAGGCAAGAGAGGTGCAGAAAGAGGTAAGAGAGGTACAGAAAGAGGGATGAGGGGTACAGAAAGAGGGGTGCATAAAGAAGCAAGAGAGGTGGAGAAAGAGGCAAGTGGGGTGCTGAAAGAGGCAAGAGAAGTGCAGAGAGAAGCAACAGAGGTACAGAAACAGGCAAGAGGGGTGGAGAAAGACGCAAGAGAGGTGCAGAAAGAAGCAAGAGAAGTGCAGAACGAGGGAAGAGGGGTACAGAAAGAGGCAAGAGAGGTGCAGAAAGAGGGAAGAGGGGTACAGAAATAGGCAAGAGAGGTGCAGAAAGAGGCAAGAGAGGTGCAGAAAGAGGGATGAGGGGTGCATAAAGAGGGAAGAGGGGTGCAGAACGAAGCAAGAGAGATGCAGAAAGAGGTAAGAGGTGCAGAAAGAGGGAAGAGGGGTTCAGAAAGAGGCAAGAGGGGTGCAGAAAGAAGCACGAGATGTACAGAAAGAAGCAAGAGAAGTACAGAAAGAAGCAACAGGGGTGCGGAAATATGCAAGAGAAGTGCAGAAAGAAGCAAGAAAGTTGCAGAAACCGGCAAACAAGGTGCCGAAACATGGAAATGGGGTGCAGACAGAGGCAAGAGAGGTGCAGAAAGAGGGAAGAGGGGTGCAGAAAGAAGCAAGAGGGGTGCTGAAATTTAGAAGAGAGCTGCAGAAAGAAGCATGAGAAGTGCAGAAAGAACCAAAAAAGGTGCAGAAAGAGGCAAGAGAGGTGCGGAAACAGGCAAGAGAGGTGCAGAAAGAAGGAACAGGGGTACAGAAAGAGGCAAGAGAGGTGCAGAAAGAGGTATACAGAAAGAGGCAAGAGGGGTGCAGAAAGAAGCAAGAGAGGTGCAGAAAGCAGCAAGAGAAGTGCAGAAAGAGGCAGAAAGAGGCAAGAGAAGTCCCAAAAGAAGCAACAGAGGTGCAGAAAGTAAAAACAGAAGTGCAGAAAAAGGCAAGGAAGGTGCACAAAGAGACAAGAGAGGAGCACAAAGAGACAAGAAATGTACAGAAAGAGGCAACAGGGGTGCAGAAAAAAGCAAGAGAGGTGCAGAAAGAAGCAAGAGAAGTGCAGAAAAATCAACAGCGTTGCAGAAAGAGGCAAGAGAAGTGCAGAAAGAGGCTAGAGAGGTGCAGAAAGAGGTAAGAGAGGTACAGAAAGAGGGATGAGGGGTGCAGAAAGAGGGAAGAGGGGTGCATAAAGAAGCAAGAGAGGTACAGAAAGAAGCAAGAGAGGTGCAGAAAGAAGCAAGAGAAGTGCATAAAGAAGCAACAGGGGTGCAGAAAGAGGCAAGAGGGGTGCAGAAAGAGGCAAGCAGAGGTGCAGAAAGAAGCAAGAGAAGTGCAGAAAGAGGCATGAGGGGTGCAGAAAGAGGCAAGAGAGATGCAGAAAGAGGCAAGAGAAGTGCCAGAAAGAGGCAAGAGAGGTGCAGAAAGAAGCAAGTGAGGTACAGAAAGAAGCAAGAGAGGTGCAGAAAGAGGAAAGAGAGGGGCAGAAAGAGGCAAGAGGGGTGCAGAAAGAAGCTAGAGACGTGTAGAAACGTGCAGAAAGAGGCAAGAGAGGTGCAGAAAGAGGGAAGAGGGATGCAGAAAGAAGCAAGAGAAGTGAAGAAAGAAGCAAGACAGGTGCAGAAAGAGGCAAAAGGTGTGCAGAAAGAGGCAAGAGAAGTGCAGAAAGAAGCAACAGAGGTGCAGAAAGAGGCAAGAGAAGTGCAGAAAGAGGGAAGAGAGGTGCAGAAACAGGCAAGAGAGGTGCAGAAAGTAGGCACAGAGGTGCAGAAAGAGGCAAGAGAGGTGCAGAAAGAGGCAAGAGAGGTGCAGAAAGAAGCAACGAGACGTGCAGAAAGAAGCAAGAGAAGTGATGAAAGAGAAAAGAGAGTTGCAGAAACAGGCAAAAGTGCAGAAAGAGGCAAGAGAAGTGCTGAAAGAAGCAACAGATGTGCAGAAAGAGGCAAGTGAGATGCAGAAAGAGGCAAGACAGGTGCAGAACGAGGCAAGAGAGGTGCAGAAAGAGGCAAGTGAGGTGGAGAAAGAGGCAAGAGGGGTGCAGAAAGAGGCAAGAGAAAGTGCAGAAAGAAGCAAGAGAGTTGTAGAAAGAGGCAAGAGAAGTGCATAAAGAGGCAAGAGAGGTGCAGAAAGAGGCAAGAGAGGTGCAGAAAGAGGGAAGAGGGGTGCAGAAAGAGGCAAGAGGGGTGCAGAAAGAAGCTAGAGAGGTGCAGAAACGCGTGCAGAAAGAGGCAAGAGAGGTGCGGAAAGAGGGAAGAGGGGTGCAGAAAGAAGCAAGAGAAGTGCAGAAAGAAGCAAGACAGGTGCAGAAAGAGGCAAGAGGTGTGCAGAAAGAGGCAAGAGAAGTGCAGAAAGAAGCAACAGAGGTGCAGAAAGAGGCAAGAGAAGTGCAGAAAGAGGCAAGAGAGGTGCAGAAACTGGCAAGAGAGGTGCAGAAAGTAGGCACAGAGAGGTGCAGAAAGAGGCAAGAGAGGTGAAGAAAGAGGGAAGAGGGGTGCAGAAAGAGGCAAGAGAGATGCAGAACGAAGCACAAGAGGTACAAAAAGATTGAAGGCGAGTGCAGAAAGAGGCAACATGGGTGAAGAAAGATGCAAGAGAGGTGCAAAAAGAAGCAAGAGAAGTGCAGAAAGAAGCAACAGAGGAGCAGAAAGTGGCAAGAAAAATGCAGAAAGAGGCAAAAGAGGTGCAGAAAGAGGCAAGAGAGGTGCAGAAAGAGGGAAGAGGATGCAGAAAGAGGGAAGAGGATGCAGAAAGAGGGAAGAGGGGTGCAGAAAGAAGCAAGAGAGGTTCAGAAAGAAGCAAGAGAAGTGCATATAGAAGCAACAGGGGTGCAGAAACAGGCAAGAGAAGTGCAGAAAAAGGCAAGAGAAGTGCTGAAAGAAGCAACAGAGGTGCAGAAGGAAGCAAGAGAAGTGATGAAAGAGACAAGAGAGTTGCAGAAACAAACAATAGAGGAGCAGAAAAAAGCAAGAGAAGTGCAGAACGAGGCAACTGAGGTGCACAAAGAGGCAAGAGAGGTGCAAAAATAGGCAAGACAGGTGCAGAAAGAGGCAGTTGAGGTGCACAAACAGGCAATAGAACTTCAGAAAGAGGCAAGAGAGTTGCAGAAACAGGCAAGACAGGTGCAGAAAGAGGGAACAGGGGTGCAGAAAGAGGCAAGAGGTGCAGAAACAGGCAAGAGAGGTGCAGAAAGAGGGAAGTGGGGTACAGAAAGAGGTAAGAGAGATGCAGAACGAGGGTAGAGGGGTGCAGAAAGAGGCAAGAGGGGTGCAGAAAGAAGCAAGACAGGTACAGAAAGAAGCAAGAGAAGTGCAGAAAGAAGCAACAGAAGTGCAGGAAGAGGCAAGAGGGATGCAGAAAAAAGCAACAGAGGTGCAGAAAGAGGCAAGAGAGGTGCACAAAGAGACAAGAGAGGTGCACAAAGAGGGAAGACGAGTGCACAAAGAGGCAACAGGGGTGCAGAAAGAAGCAAGAGAGGTGCAGAAAGAAGCAAGAGAAGTGCAGAAAGAAGCAACAGAAGTGCAGGAAGAGGCAAGAGGGTGCAGAAAGAAGCAACAGAGGTGCAGAAAGAGGCAAGAGAGGTGCAAAAGAGACAAGAGAGGTGCAGAAAGAGGGAAGACGAGTGCAGAAAGAGGCAAGAGGGGTGCAGAAAGAAGCAAGAGAGGTGCAGAAAGAAGCAAGAGAAGTGCAGAAAGAAGCAAAGAAGTGCAGGAAGAGGCAAGAGAGGTGCAGAAAGAAGCAACAGAGGTGCAGAAAGAGGCAAGGGTGCACAAAGAGACAAGAGAGGTGCACAAAGAGGGAAGACGAGTGCAGAAAGAGGCAAGCAGGGGTGCAGAAAGAAGCAAGAGAGGTGCAGAAAGAAGCAAGAGAAGTGCAGAAAGAAGCAACAGAGGTGCAGAAAGAGGCAAGAGAAGTGCAGAAAGAGGCAAGAGAGGTGCAGAAAGACGTAAGAGAGGTGCAAAAAGAGGGAAGAGGGGTCCAGAAAGAGGCAAGAGGGGTGCAGAAAGAAGCACGAGAGGTACAGAAAGAAGCAAGAGAAGTACAGAAAGAAGCAACAGGGGTGTGGAAATAGGCAAGAGAAGTGCAGAAAGAAGCAAGAAAGTTGCAGAAACAGGCAAACAAGGTGCCGAAACATGGAACAGGGGTGCAGACAGAGGCAAGAGAGGTGCAGAAAGAGGGAATAGAGGTGCAGAAAGAGGCAAGAGGGGTGCTGAAATTTACAAGAGAGCTGCAGAAAGAAGCATGAGAAGTGCAAAAAGAACAAACAGATGTGCATAAAGAGGCAAGATGGGTGCAGAAAGAGGCAAAAAAAGTACAGAAAGAAGCAACAGAGGTACAGAAAGAGGCAAGAGAACTGCATAAAGAGGCAAGAGAGGTACAGAAAGAGGCAATAGAAGTGCAGAAAGAACCAAAAGAGGTGCAGAAAGAGGCAAGAGCATTGCAGAAAGAGGCAAGAGAGGTGCAGAAAGAGACAAGAGAGGTGCATAAAGAGGGAAGAGGGGTGCACAAAGATGCAAGAGAGGTGCAGAAAGAGGGAAGAGGGGTGCAGAAAGAGGCAAGAGAGGTACAGAAAGAAGCAAGAGAGGTGCACAAAGAAGCAAGAGAAGTGCAGAAAGAAGCAAAAGAGGTGCAGAAAGAGGCAAGAGAAGTGCAGAAAGAGGCAAGTGAGATGCAAAAAGAGGCAAGACAGGTGCAGAAAGAGGCAAGACAGGTGCAAAAAGAGGCAAGTGAGGTGGAGAAAGAGGCAAAAGGGGTGCAGAAAGAGGCAAGAGAAGTGCAGAAAGAAGCAACAGAGGTGCAGAAAGAGGCAAGATGTAGGAGAGTAGGATCTGCCTCTTATGTTGCCCCCACTTTTTTTCTGATGTTTACACTGGTTTCTGGCTATAGTCTGGCTGGGTCCCTGCTAATCAGGGCCCCAGCCTCTCTGTTCTCTCTAAACGATTTGGAGTGCACTCTAGGTGCACTAGTGATTGGATACCGTGGTACCTTATGAGTCCCTAGTATATGGTACCTTAGTGTGAGAAGTTGGCCTGGTATATGCTGTTCACTAATTAAAGTGGACACCTTGCACCAGGGCAAATCGACTCTTATGGTAGATAGGTTTAAGACAACCTTTAAAGAAAGCTATCCTAGTGGTAGCTGTGGAGAGCAGCCTTCAGGCTAAGTCTCGGAGGAATGTAAAGCAGCTTGTTTTACCATATAATCTCTTGAATCACCAAATGAAAAGACACCACACAGGTATATATATCAAATATATATGTATTTATTTCTAAATAACTCTCTACTAATCTCTTTATGAGATTAGAAGACAAACATATGCACAAATCAACGTTTCACAATAAGTTAAGCACAAGATATGGCTGGGGCCCTAGGGGCGTACCAGACCATATACTAAGTAAGAGACTTAGAAACAACGACTTGCAAGGAGACAAGGCCTAGGGCCTTCAGAAGTGCTGGGGCCTCACGAAACCACCCAAGGCAGGTAAGTAAAGGACCCACGGGGGACGCGTGCAGTGTGGATACACAGGCGCGAATCGCCATTAACTTCAATGGGGCAAGTCGCGGTTGGAAATAAAGAGTTTTAGGATACTTCGGGAGAACCTACAAGCAAGTCACTTACAGGGTAAGTAGTTCTAGGGCCCACACCCACAGGAGCACCGTAGTGCTGGAGTTACCTCACCCAGGGAAGCCGGGTGCACAGGTGTCCTTTGGTGTCGGGTCGCGGCGTCATTTTCAATGGCGAACAAAGAAGACTTGCTGCTTGCGGGAGCTGAAGAAGTGTCCGGTGGAATCCAAGCCTGGATTCTGAAGAAGGATGACCTGAAAGCAGAGGGGACAGTGTTCAAAGTCACTAGGCAGTGACCCGGGGCAAGGAAGATGGATGCCCACCGTCGTCGGTTGATTCAGGTCGGTTGCGGGTGCCTTGACTCTTCAGCCACGTGGTCCAGGAGGTGTTGACGACGACCAGGAGCTGGATTCGGTGTGTCCCTCGACGTCTGCAGCTGACTGCGGTGTCGGCAACTCGATAGGAGCCAACAAGCCTTGGCAGCAGCAAGTCTCGGGGAGATGAAGAAAAGTCGATGGCACAGACCAGCAAGGTCTGAGGGACTCACCCAGCGAGGGTAAGTCAGGGCAGGCCTGGAGCAACCAGAGGAGCCCTTTGGTTTCTTTAAGAAGTCTTCTGGAGACCCACAAGCCGGCGGGCAAGGGATCGCAAAGACACCTCGGGCGGAATCACTCAATAGGGGCCCACGGTCACTCGGGACAGTGTAGGCCTCTGATCTTCGGAGGGATTCCTGCTGGAGGTCGGGACCACACGTGGTCCAAAGCACAAGTTCATAGAACGTTGGGAAAGGGTTGCACTCGACAATAGTGCACGGTACCCAGGGGTCGCGGTTCCTCGTTACTCGTGGGGTCCACTTGCCTCAGCTTCGCTGGGGACTCACGATGGCCTGGGAGAGGTCAGGAAATCCACTTCTTGGGCTGCAGGGACTTCGGACTCCGGCGGGAGCGGCGTAGTTTGCGACCGTCGTTGTCGTTTTTGGTGCCTGCCAAGCAGGGGAGTCACTCCTTGACTCCAAGGGAGATTCTTCTGTCTTCCAAAGGTAGTGGAACGTCGAAGGGCCAGGATTCTTCTGTAGAGCGTCGTCCAGGGGTTATCTGCTTTGCAATGGCAAGGTTCCCCTCTTATACTAAAAAGAGGGGATGGACTAGCTCTATGACCCCACCTATGGGAGGGTCAAGGGAGGGGTGGCTACACCCACTTCCCTTTGTCCAGTTTCGCGCCAGAGCAGGGGCAGGTAGCCCCTGAGCTGGTTTGAACTGGCATATGCACAGAGGAGCCTTCTGCTCCCCCAGTGCAGGACTTCAAAGCACTCTAAGAGTGCACCCACCCAGCCCCAATACACTAAACCCTGTCTGGAAGGTGGTTACACCTCCCTGTGACAGGATGCCTATTGTTGGGCTTCCTCCACTGTGAGTTTCGGTCATCAGCAGGAGGGCAGCCCAGTGTCTGTGACTGGTGGCATCCATTTTGTGATGCCAGGGCTCTTTAGGATTCTACCGCGTTTCCACAGCAGGTACATGTCTTCTCCCTCTAGAAGGGTGGAATGCTACCCCCGCCGCCAAGATTGGCGGGGGGTAGTATTCCAAGATGTTTGACACCAAACACGACATGTTTTGATGCAGCCATTCCAAAGTTAGCATTTACCGCGAGGATATAATGCACTTAAATAGTATATGGTTTAACCGCATCCACAAACAGCACCAGAGAATAGACTCTGAGAGCTGCAGAGGGGCCCTGCTCAGGCAGAGGCACCCCCTCACATAGAAGCCAAGCACCCTGCCCTCAGGATTGATAGGGCCTGCCTTAGGGGTGACTGATAGGTTTATATGTGTGTGCAGGAGAGATATAGGAAACCTATATCTCAGTGAGGGGTGCTAGCACCACCTCACCCAGGCTGCAGTAGCAGGCCTGTGGTGTCAGATTTAGACTGCTTCCCAGGGGTGGCATAACACATGCTGCAGCCCCTGGTAGGCCTGTGAAGTACCTATGCCCTTGGCACCTAAGGTACCATATACTAGGGACTCATAAGGCACCACAGTATCCAATCACTAGTGCACCTAGAGTGCACTCCATGTCGTTTAGAGAGAACAGAGAGGCTGGGGCCCTGATTGGCAGGGACCCAGCCAGACTATAGCCAGAAACCAGTGCTAACATCAGAAAAAAAGTGGGGGCAACATAAGAGGCAGATCCTACTCTCCTACACAACCCCCCCAAACGTAGGGACACTAAACTAACCTTGACCAGTTGAGTCTTCGTGTTCAAAGTGGAAATACCTTGAGAGTCCATCTGCATTGGCATGTTGGGTCCCAGGCCTATGTTCCACTGTATAGTCCATCCCCTGTAGGGAAATGGACCACCTCAAAAGTTTTGGGTTTTCACCTTTCATCTGCTTTAGCCATAGGAGGGGCTTGTGGTCAGTCTGAACTATGAAGTGAGTGCCAAACAAGTATGGCCTCAGCTTCTTCAGGGCCCAAACCACAGCAAAGGCCTCCTCTCTATAGCTGACCAACGTTTCTCT
The DNA here is from genome assembly GCA_963921515.1 of Calotriton arnoldi. Taxonomy (NCBI): domain Eukaryota; kingdom Metazoa; phylum Chordata; class Amphibia; order Caudata; family Salamandridae; genus Calotriton; species Calotriton arnoldi. Next base: position 26,755 of record CAWUFW010006621.1, read on the forward strand.
CTAGGGGTCAGCCTTCTGCTAATAAAAGCTACTGGCTGGTCTTGACCTTCATCATTCAGTTGAGACAGTACAGCTCCCACACCCAGCTCAGAAGCATCTGTTTGGACAATGAACTTTTTGGTGTAGTCTGGACTCTGTAAGATGGGGGCAGTGCACATGGCCTGCTTTAGGTCTTCAAATGCCTTTTGACAGCTAGCTGTCCACTGAACCTTTTTTGGCATTTTCTTAGAGGTAAGATCATTCAAGGGGGTCACTATAGATCCATATCCCTTGACAAACCTCCTATAGTACCCAGTCAGGCCTAAGAAGGCTCTCACCTGTGTCTGGGTGGTTGGAGCAACCCATTCCAGTATGGTTTGGATTTTGCTCTGCAAAGGCTGAACCTGGCCTCCACCTACAAGGTGGCCCAGGTACACAACCTGACTCTGCCCTATCTGGCACTTGGTGGCCTTGATAGTGAGGCCTGCTTTCTGCAGGGCCTCCAAAACATTTCTGAGGTGGACCAGGTGATCCTGCCAGGAGGAACTAAAGACAGCAATATCATCTAGATAAGCAGAGCAATAAGTTTCCATCCCTGTCAGAACTTTATTCACCAACCTCTGAAAAGTGGCAGGTGCATTTTTCAATCCAAAGGGCATCACCACAAAGTGGTAGTGCCCACCAGGGGTCGAAAATGCTGTTTTGGCTTTTGCATCATCAGCTAATCTGATTTGCCAGTAGCCAGCTGTTAGGTCAAATGTGCTTAGATACTTGGCTGAGGCCAAAGTATCAATCAGCTCATCTGCCCTTGGTATGGGATAGGCATCAGTCCTAGTGACTGCATTGAGGCCTCTGTAGTCTACACAAAACCTCATTTCTTTCTTACCACCCTGGGTATGAGGCTTGGGTACCAGGACTACTGGGCTAGCCCAAGGGCTATCTGAAGGCTCAATCACGCCTAACTCCAACATTTTCTGGACTTCAGTCCTGATACAGTCCCTGACATGGTCAGGTTGCCTGTAGATTTTATTCTTGACAGGCAGACTGTCCCCAGTGTCTACCTCATGGGTGCACCAGGTAGTCTGACTAGGGGTCAGGCTAAACATATGTCTAAACTGTTGCAGAACTTGTCTGCACTCAGTTTGCTGATGGTCAGTGAGGCTGCTTGCCAAAGCAACACCATCTACTGACCCATCATCAGGGTTCTGAGAGAGCAGGTCAGGGAGAGGGTCACTCTCCTCCTCCTGGTCCTCATCAGTTGCCATGAGCAAGCCCATGTCAGCCCTGTCAACATATGGCTTTAATCTGTTGACATGAAGCACCCGTAGGGGGCTCCTGGGAGTTCCAAGATTCACCAGATAGGTGACTTCTCCCTTCTGTTCAACTATTGTATGGGGGCCACTCCACTTGTCCTGGAGGGCTGCTGGGGCCACAGGCTCCAACACCCACACTTTCTGTCCTGGCTGGTATACAGTCAGCACAGCCTTTGGTCATGCCAAGCTTTTTGCAATTCTTGGCTGGCCTCCAGGTTTTTGGTTGCCTTTTTCATGTACTCTGCCATCCGGGAGCGGAGACCAAGTACATAGTCCATCACATCTTGTTTGGGGGCTTGAGAGGTAACTCCCAGCCCTCTTTACCAAACATAGTGGACCTCTCACAGGATGCCCAAACAGAAGCTCAAATGGGCTGTAGCCAACCCCTTCTGTGGAACCTCTCTGTATGCAAACAAAAGGCAAGGAAGAAGAAGGTCCCATTTCCGCCTAAGCTTCTCTGGGAGTCCCTTAATCATTCCTTTCAAGGTCTTGTTGAAGCGTTCAACTAAACCATTGCATTGTGGGTGATAGGGGTGGTGAACTTATAAGTTACACCACACTCCTTCCACATTGCTTTCAGATATCCTGACATGAAGTTGGTACCTCTGTCAGAAATGACCTCCTTTGGAAAACCCACTCTGGAGAAAACTCCAATGAGGGCTCTTGCCACCACAGGTGCTGTGGTGGTCCTCAGGGGAATTGCCTCTGGGTACCTGGTGGCATGATCCACTACCACCAGGATACATCTGTGCCCAGATGCAGTCTGAGGGTCAAGGGGACCAACAATGTCAATCCCTACCCTTTCAAAGGGTACCCCCACCACAGGTAGTGGTATCAGGGGGCCTTTGTTGTGCCACCTGCCTTACCACTGGCTTGGCAAGTGACACAGGAGCGACAAAACTCCTTTGTGTCCTCTGACATATGTGGCCAATGAAAATGTGGAACAAGCCTGTCCCAGGTCTTGTTTTGGCCCAAGTGACCTGCCAAAGGGATATCATGTGCTAAGGTCAAGAGGAACCCCTAAACTTCTGAGGTATTACCAACCTCCTGGTGGCTCCAGGGGCTGGGTCTCTACCCTCAGAATATAGGAGTCCCTCATCCCAATAAACTTTATGGGACCCACTAGCACTCCCAGCAGCCTCAGCAGCAGCCTGCTGTCTGAGGGGTTCAAGAGAGGTCTCACTTTTTTCCCTTTGGGTTGAACCAGTTAGAATTGCTGCTTGGTTGTGATATATGAGGCATCAGTCAATTGCAGAATTGCAAATAGAAGGATTAAGGCAGACAGGGATGTGACTTAGAGGAGGCTCCAGCCACAAATAGAAGGCATGCAGAGGATTGAGAGCAAGAGGGTCACTCTGATAAAAGACAGGAGAGGAAGCCAACGGGAGTAAGTCAAGGTCAATATTTCATGTAGGGGTTTAGGATATGAGTATAGTGGGAGAAAGATACAAGCTGTAGAAAAAACACAAGGCAATGTGTCACAAAGATAAGATTTCCATTTCGGGATGTAATCAGGACTCAAAAAGGAAGTTGAGATCAGAAGTTTAGGAAAAGCTATAAAGATATTACAAATTAAAAGTGCGACACAGAAAATAGAAGTGAAAATGAAAATGAAATCTCATTAAATCAAAGTTAGCTAATAGAAGTCAATTGCCCTTGAAGGCTCAGAAATAGTACAATAATGAGCAAAATCAGGTTTAAGACTAAGGACCTCATTTATATCCTGGTGTATGGGCCATTGTCCCGCTGGGGCAATGGAGTAGATTACTCTGTCACCCTTATGGATGTACCCCCGGTTAGATCTATAAATGACTGCCAAGCTGGTGGTCGTTTGTGAAGTATTGGTAGGAACAGCCGTGACAGGGGTTCCGGTCAATAGTTTTCACTGTTTCGATGCAGGGCTCTGTCAACATGACAGAGCCTTGCACCAAACACTTTTCTTTTCAAAAAGAAAATCCCAAAGCTGGATTTTATTTTTGAAAATATAAAACATAATGCCCCCTCGCCATGGGAGTCATCTCCCATGGTGAGGGGGCATTATTTCCTTTTTAGGGTTTGGCGGTCATGGACATTTAAAAAAAAGCTATATGTCCCCCAGCCGGATTGGGCAGATGAACATATAGGCAACTCTGATGGTCCTTTCTCTTTCGTGCCGGAGAAGTTTGGCCATGGCATGGATCGATTAGTCATCTAAATCGAGTTAGCATCTGAATTGGATTCACTGTGTTGGTGAGGAAGGAACTCCGTTGCCTTTCCCAACATATAAATTGGGTCCCAAGTCTCAAATGTGCAACAAATGATTAAGAAAATAGACAGCGTCTTTAAAGGCTCAGGAGAAATCTCTGGCTCATCCTGAAATTGTAGGGTTTATATATCCATTTTCATCATAAGGAAGCATTGAAACTGCAAAGTCAGCATAGTGTGAGCAAATGAATTTAACACACAACCCTACTTTCTTGACACTAACACACTACACGAATATGGATTCATCCCTTCTGACCCAATGCCACCCGTAGGTTTTAGAACAAACTAGTTGCATAAAACATTGGAAGACAATGTAGATTTTCCTAATAGATGACGGAAAGTCTTAATTTTATTAAAGACACGGAGGCGAGTATTATGCCTTCTTATCTTGCTTTATTTTCTACAGCAGCCAAGATAAGTAAGAAACTACAGTTCCCAGAGGGCCAAGCAGAACAACTGGCCAATGGGAACGCAATGAAACAAAACCTTATAACCAATCAGAGTATACCACAATGAATAACGTCACAATCAGACTGCGAACATTCCTCTTTTCGCTAGCGAGCATGTCAGATAGAGTCAACAAATAGAGGAAGCATTGAAAAGATCATATAAGTAGCTAAAGTCCAGGAACAAAACTCCAGAGCAAAATTAAACCAGGATCGCCGAACTGCGGGAGACACCGTGGGAGAATCCAACCAGGAAGAAAAGGTGTCCAGACGAGGTGGAAGACGTACTTGCAGGCCATTAGTCCCATCACGAAGATGCAGGGGGCAACGCTGGAGTCGCTGAAGGGAGGGAGAAAAAAACACATATTAGAAGTGTTGTGGCGGGATAATACTCGCCTCTGTGTCTTTAATAAAATTAAGACTTTCCGTCATAATCTATTAGGAAAATCTACATTTTATGGCAAGACCGGAGGCTCCTATTATGCTTGTTCAAAGCATCTCAACAACTAAAGAAGTAGCAGTAACAACAGGTTTGCAATAAAACATTCGGAAAACACTGTCATTAGACCAATCTGCTGATCTCAGAATGTCCTCCAAACGAGAGCCTGCCCAAAAAGCTTTGGAGGCCATGGCTCCCCTGGTGGAATGGGCTCCGAAAACGGAGACGTCGATGCCTGCAAGGGACATGATCCAGCGAACCCAACGGGCAAGTGTAGCAGAGGAGACAGGAAGATGGGGCTTACGAAAAGAAATGAGGAGTTGGGAGTGGGAGGACGTTCTGAGATCAGAGGTTCTTTGTTCATAAACCTTGAGGCATTGACCTACACACAATTTAGGATGCGAAGGGAAATAAGGATAGAAAAACAGAGTTTAAGTTTGTTTTCGTTCGTCTGTTAACCTGAAACAAAGCACCTTGAGGAGAAAACTGACGAGAGGAAATATCTAATGCTCTTACGTCTGAGATACGTTTGATAGAAACCAGACAAAGTAACATGGTAAGTTTGGCAGATAACATTTTTAGGGAAGGAGCAGAATTGTCTGGCCAATCCGAAAACAACTTAAGAACTACATTAACATCCCATAAATTTGAATACTTAGCCAACAGAGGTTTGGAAAACCGAACTCCCCTGAGAAGGCAACAGATCAAAGGATGAACACCAACAGGCTTGCCGTCGATCGGGGTATGATTAAGGGAAATGGCTGATCTGTACAAATTGACCGTCCTGTAGGACTTACCTGCACTGGCTTCAGATGCCAAGAAGTGGACTACAAAATTCAGAGGGGCTGAAAAGGGATCGACCTGTCTTTCCAGACACCAGCTTGCCCATAAAGACCAAGCGGATTTGTAAGCTTTGGAGGTCCCAGGGGCCCAGGCTTTTCTGATAAAGAGAGAAGCTTCCTGTGAAATGAGGAGGTCAGGAGGGACAGGCCGGAAACTTTCCAAGCCGACAGAACCAGAGAATTGTCCAGAATGAGACTGTGTGGGAGACCGAAGGGGTTCCGAAGTAAGTCGTTGCGAACAGGGAGGAGAACTGGAAAATCCATTGCCATTTCCAGAAGTGAAGGGAACCAAATCTGAGACTGCCAGAAAGGAACCACGATCACCAAGGTTGTTAATTGGCGACGAACCTGAGAAAGAAGTCAGTTGATCAAGAGAAAAGGAGGAAAGGCATAATTGAGATGGAGAGACCAATCCTGAAGAAGAGCATCAGTAGCTAGAGCCGAAGGATCTGGTTGCCAGCTGAAGAACTGAGGTAATTGGGTATTGAGGCGAGAAGCAAAGAGATCGATGTAAAAAGGGCCCCATATTCGAGATAGAGATTGGAAAACAGATGGAAGCATCCAATCGCTGGAGTCCCGCAGATAGCGAGAGTGCCAATCTGCTACAGAATTGAGATCTCCTGGAAGATACTCCGCTGTCAGCGATAGACGTTTTGCCAGGCAAAACTCCCAAAGGCTCTTTGCCAGTTCTGCCAGGGGCTTGGATTTGGTGCCACCCAGATGGTTGATGTAGCGCACCGCAGAAACATTGTCCATACGCAGGAGAATGGAACACCGAACCCTGTTTTTTGTAAGGCTTTTGATCGCAAAGGAGCCTGCAAGCATCTCTAAACAATTGATGTGCAATTTGGACTCCTCTCGAGACCATGTACTGCCAGTCGAGATTGGTCCACAACGGACGCCCCAACCTGACAGGCTTGCATCTGATTCTAACACAAGATCTGGGGCCGAAGCGAAAATAGTTCGCCCGTTCCAGGCATCCAAATGGTCGATCCACCACTGAAGCTCGATGCGAGAGTTTTGATCTACAGGAATAAGATCGTCGTAGGCTAACCCTTGTCGAAGATGTTTGATTTTTAGGCGTTGAAGTGCCCGATAATGGAGGGGACCTGGAAAGATGGCTTGGATAGAAGCGGAGAGAAGGCCTACTATTCTTGCAAGAGGTCTGAGAGAAATGAGGGATATCCGAAGCAGATGAGAGATGTCGGACCTGATTGTTGAGACCTTTGATTGTGGGAGAAGGAGAGACGCTGTGGAAGAGTCCACGAGGAAGCCCAGAAACTCTATGTGCTGGGAAGGAATGAGCATGGACTTGTCGAGATTGATGAGAAAACCCAGATCTCGGAGAAGAGATTGAGTAACATTGAGTTCGGACAGGAGAAGCGGTTTGTCGGTGTTCATAATCAGAATGTCGTCTAGATAAATTATAAGCCTGATCCCCAGGGAACGAAGGAAGGTCACCACCGGTTTCATGACTTTTGTAAAGCACCATGGTGCTGATGACAGACCGAAAGGAAGAGAAGTGAAGCGATAAGTTACGCCTAGCCATTGGAATTGAAGAAATTTGGAATGAGAAGGATGAATCGGAATGGTGAGGTAAGCGTCCTGCAGATCTAACCTGATCATCCAGTCGTTTAGACGTAGGGTATCTCATAAATGGATGATGGTTTCCATTTTGAAGTGGCGATAAACCACGAACTGGTTGAACCATTTCAGATTTATCACCGGACGCATCTTTTTGTTCTTTTTCTGCACCAGGAAAAGAGAACTGCGAAAACCGGAAGGATCCCAGGGGGCGACTTGAATTGCTTGTTTTTGGAGTAGACCTTGTATCTCCAGGGAAATGAGCTGAGACATTTCCGTGGAGAACACCAGAGGAGGCGGGAACACAGTTTGGGAAGGCGGCGCGTAAGGCTCTATAAGATAGCCTTGAACTGTATCGAGGACCCAAGGGTCTGCGGTGAGAGATTGCCACTTTAGTAGAAAATTTTTTAGGCGACCCCCTACAGGGGGAAGTGATAAAGGACCTACCTTGTTGGGCGTTGTTGCGGAAATTCTTTTGACCCCGACCTCTGTATCCGCGGCCTCTTTGCGGATAGAATTGGGGTTTGTATTCTTGGAAACCGGAATTGAAGGAACCTCTGGAGCCTTGATTGGAAAAAGAACGGCCGGAAGAGCGACCCCTTCCTCTGCCGGCCCGTCCAAAAACCCAAGGAGAAAAAACTTTTTTGATGGATTGTTGCGCCTTATCTAAAGAGGCGAAAGTAGAAACAAATCTGCTGAGGTCCTTGATTAGTGAATCACCAAAAAGGAGACCATTAGCTTTAATTCCAGGATCTTGAGAAGCCAAGTTGGCCAACTTGGGATCAAGTTTAATTAACAGTCCTTTGCGGCGTTCATGTGTAACCGCAGCATTCGCATTCCCCAACAGACAGAGGGCTCGCTGGACCCACGAGGAGATATCGTCTGCGGACAATTCAGAACCTTCCAGGCGAGCAGATTCAGCCAAATCAAAAATACGGGCCAAGGGACCCACAACATCAAGTAATTTATCTTGACAGGTAGACCAGGCTTTGTCCACCCCTTTGCGCGGATCCTTACCAAACTTTGAGAAAAAGGTGAGTAAAGGTTGGTCAATAGCAGGAACCATAGTAACTTTCTCAGCTAAAGAGGGTTTAGGACACTCAGACTTCAACCTCGCTCTAGTAGCAGCGTCCAAAGGTAGACGAAGTCTGGCAGAAATATAATCACCTACGTGGGAGGCGGGAAACCACTCAGTGGAATTAGGGTGTCGGATGGAAGAAGGATCGAACATGGGAACCCCTTCAGAGTCCAAAACAGGTTCAAAACTAAAAGAATCTGACTTGGGTTTTTAGCAGGAGGGGAGGGAGGGTCAGACACATCAAATAAATCATCTGCATCATCCATGTCATCGTCTGTGTCTAAAATGGTGGAAATAACCAACTTTTGGGTACCTCTGAATGCTTCACTTTATCTTTGCGTTTACCATCTGAGTGCAATAGCAACCCCTCCTTAGAAGGAGGCCTGGGAGGCACATAGTCCTCAACCAAATGCGAGGGAACCTCGCTATTCAAACGTGGGGCAGATTTTGCCACAGAAATAGAAGCAGAGGGAGCCACCTTCCTTTTTCTGCTATCCCCCGCAGACTGGGCCAAAGCTTTTGACAACAGACTCCTCATGGAATTTTCCATGTTTTTAGAAAAACGTCTCATGGACGTTTCAACTGCAGACTCCACTGAATTATTAATGAATTTGTTTAAATCATTTTTGAAGGCAGCGCCTTCGTCATGTTGGTGGTCAGAACTGGGAGAGCTGTCAGCTTCCATAACTTGTGCAGAGACAGGTAAGGGTTAATAGAAACAGCTATGGGCGGGGACACCAGAGAAAAAACTCCCCTTCTGGGGGTTTTGGCACAAGGAACAGAAGCTCCGGTGAGGAGAAACGAGCCGACAGAAGCTCTGCCACGGGCAGTCGAAACGGTAGGGAAACGCGCACACCGTGAAGGGAAGCCGCGGGAGATACCGGCACTGCGCGACGGTTGCGACCAACTGCAACCCGCGCGCATGGGGGGAAACAAACGTTAGTAGCGACAGAAACACTGAGGAGCGCGAAAAGGCAGCGGCGAGCGCTGTAAAGACCAACAAGTAACCCTTAAGGAAAAACAATACAATATGACAGCATAAAGTCAACTTTTTAAAAAATAAATGGAAGAGCAACGAAGAAAAGTCACTTATCTGACTGCGAGCAGCAAGAAAAGAGGGAATGTTCGCAGTCTGATTGTGACGTTATTCATTGTGGTATACTATCATTGGTTATAAGGTTTTGTTTCATTGCGTTCCCATTGGCCAGTTGTTCTGCTTGGCCCTCTGGGAACTGTAGTTTCTTACTTATCTTGGCTGCTGTAGAAAATAAAGCAAGATAAGAAGGCATAATAGGAGCCTCCGGTCTTGCCATAAAATTGTGAATAAATGCAATACAGTGTGCTAGCAAGAACTCTCTCGAAAGTAACAGACTTCCTCCAGCGATCTATTCGAGAATATGTTGCATAAAATAAACCATGCACATCGTAATGCAAGTGATGTTGAGGAAGAAATTGTAGGCACTTCATGGTTTGGCATCCATTTTATAAAGTTGGCATCAAGGTCTAACCAATTCCTAGTTAGCTTAAGCCAGAATAACTCTTTTAGATATATTATAATGACCGTTTAATTGTGTAGAAAGGTGAAGTATTATGTGGTGATGCTGGTTAGGCTTCACCATGCAACACTCACAATACCCCAAAGATGGTCTTTCGATTCACAATAATAAATACTTAGCTCAGTCCTAGTTGTGTGGCAAAGAGCAGTCAGGCTTTACTAGAGGAACATTTGTTAAGCATTTCAGAGTACCAACATGAACAATAAGTAATTGACAGGACTCGAAAGAAATCAGATACCAATTTATAAAAATAAAGCATATTTTTAAATAAATGCAGACATCAAAATGAAGCCAATAGGATAAGTATAACTGGAGTTATGGATTTTAGAAACAAAATTAAATCAGTGCAAAACAGAACTGCAAAACTTTATTATTGCGGTCAATGGTAAAAATCACTAGTGACAATCGGTCACTTGCAGATCGAGTGGCGTGGAACCCAAGGAGGATAAAGGTGATGCGGGTCCCAAGCCACGGCAGTCAGTTCGATTTTACCTGCCTCAAGAAACCCAGCTGCAGAATTGTCGGGCTGCTCTTGCTGCTGAAGTAGGAGTCATAGGGAAGCTGGGTTTACCGCTTACACTGTGCTGGTGGGGAACTGGGTGCAAAAAGTCAACAATGAAGCCACTGCCGATGTTGGATCAAGGTCTTGCGGAGTTCCCTTGAGGTGCAGCGTCAAGTAAAGGAGGTAGTTGGCGAACTGCTGACCAACACGCCTTGACAGTGGTAAGGTCAGCAGAAAGTTACTTCAATGTCTAGAGGTTCGGGAGGAAAACTGTAGCCCCCTGAAATTTGGTGGGGGATCAGGACTGCGTTTCCTACAATGTACTAGATAGACCATCAGCTTTTGGGTGATCCCTCAGAGGGCCCGATGGCCATGGATTCTTTGGTTCTGGTACGTTGTTTTTACCTGCAGCGTGAAGGGACTAGTGCCACTCCTCCAGGGGAGTCTGGGGTTGCCTTTGGCTCTCAAAGGGTGAACCGAGCTTTGGCCCAGGACAAGCTGCAGTCATGCAGTTCCAGGAAGGTTGCCAAAGGTGCAGAGTATCAGGCCTTTGCTTTGTGCAGATCCTTTTGTTGCAGACAGGTCTCCTCTTGGTCCTTTGTTGCAAATCAGGTCAGAACGGAGCTTCTGTTATCAGGGGTAGCCCTTAAATCCTAGATTTAGGGGTGTGGGTGCAAGTGGCTAATGGACTACTAGCTCAGCGGCTAATCCGCCCCAGAGGTGACCACATCTAGGAGGTGTGTCACCTTTTCTACCCAGAACCCTCTATTCTACCACTTTTAAAAATGGCAGAAGTTTCTCAGCTGTACAGACCAGGTAGCTCACCCTAAAGGTATGGCTAGTCTTCTGGGTGTAAATACCTCCTGAATACCTAATTTTCCCACTTGCCAGGGAGCAAATGTGCCTGATTGGGGAGGGGGGGAGGAGGGGGGGGGAGTTTCCTTCTTTGGGAGGCAATCTGGTTGCATCTCACAGGCGGTGAAGTCACCTTGCTGTGCCACTTCTCTAGCCATCCTGTCAGGGAGGGAGGTGTGACCTCCTTCCCATCTAGGCCCTTGCTTCTGACTCCTGGGAGAGTTCACATCGCCTGGAAGGGGGTCAGATTCCGGTCTTGGATGCAGACGCTGCGAGCTGGCAGCCAGAGCACATGAATGGCCGGGGAAACCAGTAGGGCAACCTCTAAGGTAGCCACCTGGGTGCATGCCACATCGTCCTTGACATGAAATACATGAGAGAGGCATGATAAGGCATGTTGTTGGATACTAAACATGACATATTTTGGCGGTACCATAATGGAGATGCCAACCTTGGGTTTGCCAAGGTGCCAGCCCATGTTATCCATTGGACCGCTTTTCACTTATAGTAGACTTTAATGGTAAAGGCCACTATGGGGACATACAAGTTTGCACTTACGATGTGCACACCTTTAATATAATGCACCCTGCCTCCTGGGCTCAGGAGGCCTTCCTTAGGGATGATCGGCATACATAAAAAATCGTGCATTGACTTTGCCAAACATGGTGAAGACAAAGTAGAGTTTGCACAGCTCCTGCAATCTACAATGGCAGGCCTGATGTCAGTTGTTTACTTAGGTCACTCTGGGAAGCACAAACAGTGCTTCAGGCCCTTGCGACCCTTTTAACACCCATGTCCTGGGTTCCACTGGTACCATATACTAGGGACTTATAAGGGGGTTAAAGTCCCTGTCAATTGGGGTTACCAATTCACATATATCAGTTTTAGGGAGAGAGCACTGGCGCCTGGTTAGCAAGCTTCAGTGCCCTGTCAGAGTCAAAAACCAGCATCTAGTAGTCCAAATGGGAGTAAACAGTGTGGAGACATCTGCAAAAAGGCCTGTTTTTTACAAATTGGCATAGATATATGTCAGCATATATGAACGTGTTAACTCAATGTATAGAATGAAAAATATTAATGCACAAATACATTTAATTGTGAAAAACTTCCATAATATGTACATATCTTCCTACATATTTATGAAACAGAGGCAAGGGAAATGCATATATAAAATATATAAACATATAATGAAAGGGGGTTTAGAGTATGCCCTCAGAAAACAAAATATAAAACCAAAATTAAGGAGGGTTTCGGGGGGGGAGAATTATCCCCAAAGAAAACTTTAACTAAAAATAAAATATTAACATATTTATATACATGCACACAAATACATGGGAGAAGCATACATAAAACATAATAAAAGGGGCTTTAGAGTGTTTGTTTACTCACAAAAGCATACAACAGCAATAGGAATATCTATAGTATAGATCTATGGACTGCTAGACAAATATGTATATATGGGAGTGAACAGAAAAAGATATGTTAATGAAACCATATTTTATACAAAAAAAGCAAAATGCTATGGGAAGGTCAAAAGTCATGGAAAGATGGTCAAAATAATATACTACATAGAAAAACAATGTTGTAAAATATGTTTTTGAAATGTAATTTTTGTAAAGGACATTTTCCAAAACTATGTTATCACGTGTAACCATAAGGATTTGATTGCCTTGAACAGCAGAGATGGTGATACCTTATGAAATGCTGGTGAAAAGGGTCAAAGGAAAAGGCGGAAGGGAGGCATTATTGGATCTTTTGGTGAGGAAGTAAGGGAATGTACCACAAATTTCAATATCTCTCAGTCTCTGTGAGAGGGTGGGATGATGGGCCATCTCAAACTTGAACAAGAGATCCTGTGGAAGAGGGCAGTTTGTGTTGACAACAGTCTTTTGTTAATCCTCAACAGTGATCAGAGTGGATTCTGTGCCTCTGCCAGAGTGAAAACCTGTTTCAGAGGAAAATAATGAGATAGGCAGAGATGGAGGAGAAGACATAACTTTTGAGGTTTGTGCCATCAAGGGACTGTGGGAGACTGGTATGAAGCTGGATGGGTCTGCTAGGACATTTGTGAGGATTGGCGAGATCTTGAGCTCACTGGGAAATTTGCTGAGGGTTAGTGAATAATTTAGTCTGGAGGTGAGACCTCAAGTGTGCTACATGGGGAGTAGTCAATGTCTTATAGGCCCTGCTTTCATGCTGCATAATCCTTGAAGGGCAGTAGATTTGTATCTGAATTTACTGTTATTGTACAGTAAACCCACAGCAGTACAGTGCAATTACAACCTAATCCCAATGGAATGGACAATAGCTTTGAGCAGGTGGTAAATACATGCAGGGGCCTCTTGGTGGGGTGAGGATAGGGAGGATTTGTCATAGTAGGGGAGGGAAGGCAAAGTTAAGATCTGGCAGGGAGGTGCATTCTATGTTCCTACTGCCAGAAAACAAAAGTAGAAAGAGGCCTCATGCCTTATTCTGGCGAAAATACTACCAAGAAAAATGTGGGCAAGTGTCCCAAAACCAAGGTAAACTGGATGTGGGAACACTGACCCACACAGAATCAAGCAAAGTGGAATTCCTCATGGTAATTGTGCTCCGACTGAAGCATAAATAGGGCTTTGTAATAAACCCCATGTAATCTCACTACCATGTGTTCATAAAATTGCAGACTTGCTCCCCCTCTGATGTCTGCTGCCAAGAAAGATGTGGATGTAGATTGTAACATGGAGGACAATGTATAGTTTGCTTGGAGCTCAATGAGGTTTCTCTATTGCAGGACATAGTGAAAAATTCTGTTCATCTTCTCCCTCACCTACGTTTGGCTCGGTTTGCGGTATACAGCACCAGTTTCAGTTACTGGAGGAGCCGTACCAACTTGGATCTGAAGGAGCTTTCTCCGGAGCGCTCCCAGGGAGAGCGCTGCAGCTGGGATAGGCAAAGGGAGCGTTGCCGGAAGAACAGAAGGTCCTCCCCAAATGAGCTCCCCCGAACCCAGAGACTATTGCCAAGGAGAGACAAGCAGTCCTGGTTACACTGGCCAGGGACCCGGCAGGCCCTGCGGCAACATGATGGACACAGCTTTTCTCTTTCTCTTCTGTTCCCCTTATCTTTGTCTCCCTTCTCTCTTCTGGAGGGCCCCGGCGGGGAGCAGAGACCATGGTCATAGATACCCCTTTTTGATACATAAACCATGGGACTGCACACCTTGGCGAACTTGATGTTTTTTCTGTTTGTTCTGGCCCTAGGGGGGGCTTTATTGTCTTTTCTTGCTGGACCCAGGGATAGAGCTCATATGTCCTCATTGCTCTCATTGATATCCCCCGCTTAGGTTACACTATGGTGGGGTGGAGCGGTATAGGGCACCATCCAGTGCAGTTTACTATCAGAAGCAACCATGACTAATCAGTTAGTGGTTTTCACTCTCAACGTTAAAGGCCTCAACCACTCACTGAAGAGAAGCTCTATTCTCTCTTATTTAGACGACTCTGGAGCACACATATGCCTACTACAAGAGATGCATCTTCTCCCCAAGAATGTGCACAGACACTGCTCTAAAGCTTTTCCCTATCAAAAGTTCTCGTTTCTCTCTTCTAAAATGGCTGGGGTAGCAATTTTAATCTCCAATGCATTTAGAGGGAAGATAGGACCCAAGCAGGACAAAATAAAGGGCCGATTACTAGCATACGCACCGACGGTATGGTCCTGTAAAATCACAGTGGGTACAATCTACTCTCCCAAAGATGGTGCTGCTGGGAGGGAACCTGAGTTTAGTGCTTAATAATGAGTTTGACAGATCAGTGCAGCACCATGGCCAATCAGCGGCTCTTCCCTAGAAGGAGTGAACTGTTTGACAGACGTGGGCCTAACAGATATTTGGAGATCCGCACATCCACAGTCCAGTGACTACATGCTCTATTCCCACCGACATAAGACTTAGGCTAGGCTTGATTATTTTCTTGGTACACCTGGGGTTGTTTCCACAGTACAGACAGTGGGGATTGAACCCCGCTCTTTATCCGATCACTGAACCGTGACGGTGACCCTTGGTGTCCCGTCCCCCAGCCCATCCTCTAGTACTTGCCGCCTCCGCGACACTTTACTGCAGCGTCCGGAGGTTATTGCCCACATGACTAAGACGATCACTGACTATTCGGCGATTAGTGATACCCCGGATGTTACAATCTCAATTCTATGGGACGCCATGAAATCAGTCATCAGGGGGAGTTCAAGGTTATTGCGGCCACCGACAATAAGCTTCACCGGGAGAACAGGGAGCAACTAACCCATCGAGTCCTAGAATTAGAACGTATTCATAAGAGAACTGGCGCTCCCAGAGTTTGGAGGCAGCTCGAGCCCAGTTAGCAGGCATAGACGGGGCAGAATACGCTGCGCTTCGGCTGAGTCACCGGTATTATGTGGTGGTGATAGAATCGGCCATCTTTTAGCTAACCGTTTGCACATTCAACTTCAAGAGTCAGGAGTCCAAGTGGTGGTTGATGCGGAGGGACAGGAGTGGCGGGGTGACGCACACATAGTGGAGAGTTTACGTGATTTTTACCGGAACCTCTGTGCTGCGCAGGATCTCCTGCCTGACACTGACAGCATATCTCAAAGAGGCCGGTACCTCCACCCCGACGACGGGTCAGGCCGCAGAATTAGACTGCCCAGTCTGAATCGAGGTTATCTCCAGCATAGACAGACAAAAGCCGTCCAAATCCCCAGTCCCGGATGGCTTTCCTGCCTCCTTTTATAAGGCATTTTGCCAAATCTTGTCACCTCTCCTCACTAGATTGTTTGATGCGAGAGAGGATTCTTCTTCGCTCCCCCCCCTCCATGCTCATGGCGTCTGTTAGATTTGGAGGTCTCTAGTTGGCAGAGGTAGGTACCTTTGACCAAATAGGGACCCTTGCGTCTAGTCAGGGTAAGGGGGTACACTCCTAAAATAACCCCTGCTCACCCCCTTGATAGCTTGGCACGAGCAGACAGGCTCATCTCAGAGGCCGTGTGTAAAGCATTTGTGAACACATACTGTAACCCAGTGACAACACTACAGATGGACACCACACAGGTTGTATATTAAAAATAAGTATTTTTTATATAGACTTAACACAAGACCACAAACAACAAAAATCCACAATACTGTACTTAAAAACGGTAGAATTAGCTTTAGTTCTCTTTAGATGGTAAATGCGACACTTTGAGTTCAATGTACCTTTGGATGCGTAATGCTATACAACGAATGTGTTGCAGGGAAGGTGATGCGTCGGTTCCTTACACGCAAGAACTGTGATGCATCGGGTCCCTACTGCTGCGTAGGGGATGCGTCGGTCCTTCTCCGCGTGGGGAGGTGATGCGTCGGTTTCTTACTGCGCTTCCGTGGCGATGCGACCAGCAGCGCCGTGATGCGATGAAGATCCGGTGCAATGAAACAAAGATGGCATCTTCTTCTTGATGCAACACGAAGCATGCACGCCTGACGGCCGTGCGGCGACTCCACGATTCTTCTGAGCCGCGACAGGCCCTGCAACACGCTTCCCGGTGATGCGGCGGAGTCTGATGCGACGTCGATCCTCTTCTCCGGCAATGCGAGGCGCTTCGGCGATGCGACAGCTGCAGCGGCGACACCCTTCTTCAGCGATGCGACGACAGCGGCTGCGCGGCGACACGCTTCTCCGATGATGCGGCGGCGTCTGATGTGACGTCGATCCTCTTCTCCGGCGATGAGAGGCGCTTCTGCGTTGCGAAGCGGCAGCGGCAACACCCTTCTTCAGCGATGCGACGACAGCGACTGCGGCGGCGACACACTTCTTCGTGAGTCGTGCTTCCAGCTCCTTGAGACACGCAGTCCCCCAGAAGGCCCAACACAACAGCAGGCGCTTCAAAAGAACTCTTGGGGAGCTGGTGGGTGAAGTCTGTTGTCCCTGAGACAACAGCAGGAGGCAAGCTCTCTCTGAAGCCCTTGGAGATCCTTTACAAGTTGAATTGAAAGTAGCACAAAGTCCTTTCTCCTTTCTTTGGCAGTCAGGCAACCACTGCAGGCCAATCCCCCAAACAGCACTCAGCATAGGGATAGTCTCCTCCTGCAGTCTCTCTCTCTGGTTCCTCTCCTCAGCAAAGGTTCTTCTTGTTTCCCAAAGTGATCTAAAGTTCTGGGGTTTGGGTCCCCTCTTTTATACTCATATTCTCTTTGTTCTCTGAAGGCAGAGATGCCTTTGCCTAGTCCAAACCAGTTCTGGTCAGTCCTGGAGCACTTTGTTTACAGGACTCCTTCTTTCCTTTCACAGTGTAGGCCAGGGACATCAGACGCACCACAGGAGGTGGAGCCAGCATTGTGGAGGGAAGGCACAGCCCTATTCAGGTTTCAGGTGCAACTCCTCCCACCCATCTACATGCAGATCTCTCTATTCAGCCCTGTGCTGACTCACCCTGTCTCCTGGAATTCCCCAGCCCCTGTCACTTACAAACCAGACATGGAATACACAACCTAGCAGAGGCAGGCTTGGATAGTTAAGCAAGAAAATACCTACTTTCTAAAAGTGGTATTTTCAAACACAGAATGTTAAAACCAACTTCACTAAAAGATGTATTTTATCATTCTGAGTTCAGGCATACTAAATTTGTTTTTCTACCATGTTCCCTGGGTCAGTTAGGATTATAAGATGTAATAATCAAACTGCCCATTCTGGCCTATGGGGAACAGGTAGTCTTGCAATAGTGAAAAACGAAAATGGCTGTAATTTACTATTAGGACATGCCACCCACACCAGGGCATGTTTTACCTTATACTTAAAATGCACCCTGCCCTTGGGCCTACCATAGGGGTGACTAATATGCATAAAAGGGAAGGTTTAGGGACTGGCAAGTGGGTGCACTTGCCCAGTCAACATGGCAGTACCAGACTGCACACAGGCTCTGCAATGGCAGACCTGAGATACACTTTTACAGGCTGCTTCTGTGGGTGGCACAACCAGTGCTGCAAGCCCACCAGCAGCATTGGATTTACAAGCCCTGGGCACACTCAGTGCACTGTACTAGGGTCTGACAAGTAAACCAACCCAGCCAATCATGGAGTCACGAATACATACATCAATTTACCATACGGAGCACTTGCACTGTGGCACTGAATAGCAGTGGCACAGTGCCCAAAGCATCTATAACCAGCAAAAACACATGAGGCCACAGCGAAAAATGGAAGGGAGACCCACGCCAATGGTGCCAGGTCTAACACGTGTCCCTTCCAGCTGAAATGTGGGGAGAACTACCCTACCTCCTGGGAGTTCTCATCACTAAGGCGGAAAAATCTGGACAGACCATCAGCATTGGCGTGTTCTGTACCAGGGCGGTGTTCCACCGTGAAGTCCATACCCTATAGGGAAATGGGCCTCCTCAACAGCTTTGGATTCTCACCCCTCATCTGCATCGACCATCTGAGGGGCCTGTGGTATGTCTGAACCCGGAAGTGAGTCCCAAACAGGTATGGTCTCAGCTTCTTCAGTGCCCAGACCACAGCAAATGCCTCACGCTCAATCGCACTCCACCTCTGTTCCCGTGGAAGTAACCTCCTACTGATGAAGGCTACGGGTTGATCTAGGCGCTCCTCATTTATCTGTGACAAAACAGCCCCCACACCATGCTCTGAATCGTCTGTTTGAACGATAAACTCTTTTGAGAAGTTGGGTGCCAGGAGCATGGGCGCCGTGCACATGGCAGTTTTCAGGGCATCAAAAGCTTTCTGACAGGTGTCAGTCCAAATCACTTTCTTGGGCTGCTTCCTGGAAGTCCGCTCTGTCAAGGGCGCAACGATGCTGCCATACCCCTTGACAAACCTCCTGTAATACCCAGTGAGTCCTAAAAAGGCTCTCACCTCTGTCTGGGTCTTGGGGGCTCCCAAGCCAGGATGGTCTCAATCTTGGGCTATAGGGGCACCACCTGGCCGCTCCCAACCTGGTGTCCCAAGTACACCACGGAACCCTGCCCGATCTGGCACTTACTCGCCTTGATCGTGAGGCCTGCCCTCCGCAGCGCCATCAACACTTCCCAGAGGTGGCGCAGATGTTCTTCCCAACTGGCGCTGAACACTGCAATGTCATCCAGGTAGGCGGCACTGAACTCTTCCAGTCCAGCCAACACCTGGTTGATCAACCTCTGAAAGGTGGCAGGGGCATTCTTCATCCCAAAGGGCATGACCCGGAACTGGTAGTGCCCATCTGGTGTGGAGAATGCTGGCCTCTCTCTTGACCCATCAGTCAAGGCGATCTGCCAGTACCCAGACGTTAGATAAAACGTGCTGAGGTACCGGGCAGCCCCTAACCGATCGATGAGCTCATCAGCTCTGGGGATGGGGTGCACGTCAGTCCTCGTGACTGAATTGAGCCCTCGGTAGTCCCCACAGAACCGGAGTTCTGGCGTGGCACCCGGTGCGGCAGCCTTTGGGACCAAGACCACTGGGCTGGCCCAAGGATTGTTAGAGGACTCAATCACCCCTAACGCAAGCATCTTGGAGACCTCCTCCTTGATGCAAGCTCTCACCCTGTCAGTGACCCTGTAAGTTTTGTGCTTAACAGGAGGACTGTCTCCAGTGTCCACATCATGGACGCACCAATCAGTGACACTGGGAATCAGGGAGAACAGATCAGAAAACTGCCCCAGCACCTGGTGACAGTCATTCTGTTGCTCAGGGGTCAGGGTGGAAGAGAGGTTCACACCATTCACTGACCCATCTTGCTCTGTCGCCGACAGGAGGTCAGGAAGAGGCTCAGTCTCCTCCTCCATTCCAGCATCTGTCGCTAAGAGCATGCCCACTTCGGACCTCTCCAAGTGGGGCTTCAGGCGGTTTACATGCAGGACCCGCAAGAGGTTCCTGGGAGACCGCAAGTCCACCAAGTAGGTAACAGGACTCTTGCGCTCCACCACCTCAAATGGTCCGGTCCACTTATCCTGGAGCGCACAAGGCTCCACTGGGGCCATGACCCACACTTTCTGACCAGGCTGAAGCTCTACCAGAGTGGCATTCTGATCGTACCACCGTTTCATCTCCTCCTGGCTGGCTTCCAGATTCGCCTCAGCGAGTTGCCTGAAACGCCTAGTCTGGTTCCTGAAGGCCAGCATGTAGCTATATACATCCTGGGGAGGTTTCCTGGGAGATTGCTCCCAGCCTTCTCGGACCAGACTCAGCTGTCCTCTCACTGGGTATCCATAGAGAAGCTCAAAGGGGCTGAACCCTAGAGATTTCTGTGGCACCTCACGGTATGCAAAGAGCAGGCATGGTAAGAGGACGTCCCACTTACGCCTCATAGGTTCCTCAAGACCCATAATCATGCCTTTTAGGGTCCGGTTGAATCTCTCAACCAACCCATTTCCTTGGGGGTGGTAAGGAGTGGTGAACTTGTACGTTACACCGCACTCCTGCCACAGGGACTTCATATACTTGGAAATGAAGTTTGTACCTCGGTCAGACACCACCTCTCGAGGGAACCCCACACGGGAGAAAATTCCCATCAGTTCCATCCCACCACGGGGGCTGTCACTGTCCTGAGAGGGATGGCTTCCGTGTACCTGGTGGCATGGTCCACCAAGACCAGGATGAACCTGTTGCCCATGGCTGTCTTGGGTTCCAGTGGCCCCACAATGTCAATACCCACCCGTTCAAAGGGGGTGCTGACCACAGGGAATGGCTGGAGAGGAGCCTTTTGCTTCCTCCCACTCTTTCCACTTGCCTGGCAAGTCCGACAGGTCCTGCAATGAGTATCTGAACTCCTGCGCATTTGGGGCCAATAAAAGTGGGTGACAAGCCTCTCAAAGGACTTGTCCAGCCCCAAATGTCCTGCTAAAGGCACATCATGAGCCAGCCCCAGTAGGAAGGCTCTGAAGCGCTGGGGTACCACCAGCACACGGGCTGACCCAGGCTCAGCAACCTTAGGCTCAGTATACAGGAGACCATTCTCCCAGTAGATCCAATGTGATCCAGACTGATCACCTGCTGCCTGGTCTGCAGCCTGCTGCCGCAAACCCACAAGAGAAGGGCACTTGTTCTGCTCCTCACAGAACTCCTCCCTGAAGGGTCCTCCTTCCTGCTGCCAATGAGTAAGCTCAGGTAGGTCCCCCAGTTCAGCTACCTGTTCCCCTGTAGGCTCCAGGGCATCCCCCTCAGGGTCTATCTCCTCCTGGACCGTGGGAACTTCGGGGGACGGTTTCCCGTGCCCCCTGCCTCTTCTCTTTAAGGCAGGCACCTGGGTCCCCCTCTCGGGCTCCAGGTCCTCTTGAACACCCTTACTGGTTGCCATGGACCGTGTGGTCACACACGCCCAGTCAGGCAGACCCAACATCTCCAAATGAGCACTTCGCTCCACCTTAGCCCAAGGTGAGCTCTCCAAATCGTTCCCCAACAAACAGTCAACAGGCATGGCTGGCCTCACAGCTACTTGAAGAGTACCAGAGACCCCCCCCCCACTCAAAGGGAACCTGAGCCACCTTGCAGTGGCTCTCTGTGTTGTCAGCGGCAACAACTGGGTAAAATGTATTGGGGACAACCTGCTCTTCAGACACCAGGTGACACTTGACAGCTGTCACACTGGCTCCTGTGTCTCGAAGAGCCTCCACTCTATGACCATTGATGGTCACCCACTGCCTGTACTTTTTAGTGTTATCAGGCAGTTGGGTCCTGGGGACCACCTCACAGTCTCCTAAAGAGACAAGGGACATTTCTGCGGGACCCCACCCACCTTGGGCACCCATCTCCTCCCCCAGGGCTACACAAGCCAACTGACGGGGTGCTGCACCAGTGGGTGCTGTCTTCCCAAACTGGGGACATTGGGGATCCCATGAACCGTGACCCACTAGGCCACACTTAAAACAGGTCAGGGGCCCTCTTTGAACAGGTTTACCTGTTGGGGCCCTTGCTTCTTCTCAGGGGGAAGCTGGGAACCTTTCCCTCGGTTCCCTTGGGAATTACTTTGGGGCCCTCTCTGGAACTCCCTCTGTTTACCCTTGTCCCCCCCACTCTTCTGCTGGGGACCCTGCCCACCTTTGGCGGAGTCTCCCACGTGACCCTTGTGGACCCGGGTGCTCACCCAGCGGTCCGCCTCCTCAGCAAGCTTCCTAGGGTTAGTCAGCCTACTATCAATCAGGTGCTGGCGTAGCTCTGGAAAACAATTACTTGACAAGTGCGCCCATGCAATTAAATCAAAGAGCGCCTCAAAATCATTTACTTTGCTACCCTTCACCCAACCATCCAGTGCTCTGCAGAAAAAAGTGACATGTTCTACCCAGGTACTGCCCTCTATCTTCTTGCAATTCCTGAACCTCTGCCTATACAGTTCAGGAGTTAACCCATACCTGGACATCAATGCATCTTTCATGTGGCTATAAGAATTGTGGACTTCAGAGGGCAAGTCCAACAAGGTATCCCGCCCCTCGCTAAGGAACCGTCCCCACAACCCCGCTCCCCAATCCTTCTCAGGGACCTGGTGGGAGGACATGGCTACCTCATAGGCCTTGAACCACTGCCCAATGTCATCATTTTTTAAAAACTCTTTTACCACATCTTTAGGGATATACACTCTTGCTTCTACAGGCATGGACGGTGTGCTGCCACCAGAGGGAGTAATCTCGAAGCTCCTCGCTTTCAATTCCAACTCCCTCAAACTTCTCTCATGCTCCAGTTGCAACTTTTTTCCTCTAGGGCCAATTTCTTACTTTCTAACTGCCCATTCATTCTTGCTAGCTCCAGCTCATGCATCCTACTCCTCTCCCTGTCCTCCAGCTCTTCTGGGGACAGGCCTTTGGCAGAAACACTGCTACCTGCTGGGGAAGTTGCTCTCCTCCCCTCTGGACCCACTGGCCCCTCCAGCTGCTCATCTGCATTCTCAGCCCCCTCCTAATTCTCAGTGGTATTCCTTGCTTCGACCCAGGCCCTCAGCACCCTTTGGAACTCATCCTTCTTGGTGAGATCGGTCATAGCAACTTTAAATTTCCTGCAGAAGTGCTTTAGCTGTCTCACATTGTAGCATTCTAGTTTCTCCTCTTCCCAATCAAAATCAACAGATGCTATGGATGCTGCTTTATCCATGGTGGTTAAACTTGGCAGTTCTTGGCAAAAATAGAAAATCCCAGGAAAAACAATCTACCAAAAGTATGTGGTCGCGTTTGGTCTGCACTCACTAGTAGTGTCCACCAATCACTGTATATGAGTCACAAATGCAAGTCCAGAATCCCCACCGCTGACCACCAATGTTAGATTTGGAGGTCTCTAGTTGGCAGAGGTAGGTACCTTTGACCAAATAGGGACCCTTGCATCTAGTCAGGGTAAGGGGGTACACTCCTAAAATAACCCCTGCTCACCCCCTTGGTAGCTTGGCACGAGCAGACAGGCTTATCTCCGAGGCCGTGTGTAAAGCATTTGTGAACACATACAGTAACCCAGTGACAACACTACAGATGGACACCACACAGGTTGTATATTAAAAATAAGTATTCTTTATATAGACTTAACACAAGACCACAAACAACAAAAATCCACAATACTGTACTTAAAAATGGTAGAATTAGCTTAGTTCTCTTTAGATGGTAAATGCGACACTTTGAGTTCAATGTACCTTTGGATGCGTAACGCTATACAACGAAAGTGTTGCAGGGAAGGTGATGCGTCGGTTCCTTACACGCAAGAACGGTGATGCGTCGGGTCCCTACTGCTGCGTAGGGGATGCGTCGGTTCTTCTCCGCGTGGGGAGGTGATGCGTCGGTTTCTTCCTGCGCTTCCGTGGCGATGACACCAGCAGCGCCGTGATGCGATGAAGATCCGGTACAATGAAACAAAGATGGCGTCTTCTTCTTGATGCGATACGATGCGTGCACGCCCAACGGCCGTGCGGAGACTCAACGATTCTTCTGAGCCGCGACATGCCCTGCGACACGCTTCCCGGTGATGCGGCGGCATCTGATGCGACGTCGATCCTCTTCTCCGGCGATGCGGCGATGCGACAGCTGCAGCAGCGACACCCTTCTTCAGCGATGCGACGACAGCGGCTGCGGCGGCGACACGCTTCTCCGATGATGCGGCGGCATCTGATGCGACGTCGATCCTCTTCTCCGGCGATGCGAGGCGCTTCTGCGTTGCGAAGCGACAGCGGCAGTGGCGACACCCTTCTTCAGCGATGCGACGACAACGGCACCCTTCTTCTTCGTGAGTCGCGCTTCCAGCTCCTTGAGACACGCAGTCCCCCAGAAGGCCCAACACAACAGCAGGCACTTCAAAGGAACTCTTGGGGAGCTGGTGGGGGAAGTCTGTTGTCCCTGAGACTTCAGCAAGAGGCAAGCTCTATCTCAAGCCCTTGGAGATCCTTTACAAGTTGAATTGAAAGTAGCACAAAGTCCTTTCTCCTTTCTTTGGCAGTCAGGCAACCACTGCAGGCCAATCCCCAAACAGCACTCAGCATAGGGATAGTCTCCTCCTGCAGTCTCTCTCTCTGGTTCCTCTCCTCAGCAAAGGTTCCTTTGTTTCCCAAAGTGATTTAAAGTTCTGGGGTTTGGGTCCCCTCTTTTATACTCATATTCTCTTTGTTCTCTGAAGGCAGAGAGGCCTTTGCCTAGTCCAAACCAGTTCTGGTCAGTCCTGGAGCACTTTGTTTACAGGACTCCTTCTTTCCTTTCACAGTGTAGGCCAGGGACATCAGACGCACCACAGGAGGTGGAGCCAGCATTGTGGAGGGAAGGCACAGCCCTATTCAGGTCTCAGGTGCAACTCCTCCCACCCATCTACATGCAGATCTCTCTATTCAGCCCTGTGCTGACTCCCCTTGTCTCCTGGAATCCCCCAGCCCCTGTCACTCACAAACCAGACATGGAATACACAACCTAGCAGAGGCAGGCTTGGATAGTTAGGCAAGAAAATACCTACTTTCTAAAAGTGGTATTTTCAAACACAGAATGTTAAAACCAACTTCACTAAAAGATGTATTTTATCATTCTGAGTTCAGGCATGCTAAATTCGTTTTTCTACCATGTTCCCTGGGTCAGTTAGGATTATAAGATGTAATAATCAAACTGCCCATTCTGGCCTATGGGGAACAGGTAGCCTTGCAATAGTGAAAAACGAAAATGGCTGTAATTCACTATTAGGACATGCCACACACACCAGGGCATGTCCTACCTTATACTTACAATGCACCCTGCCCTTGGGCCTACCATAGGGGTGACTAATATGCAGAAAAGGAAGGTTTAGGGACTGGCAAGTGGGTGCACTTGCCCAGTCAACATGGCAGTACCAGACTGCACACAGGCTCTGCAATGGCAGACCTGAGACACTTTTGCAGGCTGCTTCTGTGGGTGGCACAACCAGTGCTGCAAGCCCACCAGCAGCATTGGATTTACAAGCCCTGGGCACACTCAGTGCACTGTACTAGGGTCTGACAAGTAAACCAATCCAGCCAAACGTGGAGTCACTAATCCATACATCAATTTACCATAGGGAGCACTTGCACTGTGGCACTGAATAGCAGTGGCACAGTGCCCAAAGCATCTATAACCAGCAAAAACACATGAGGCAACGGCGAAAAATGGAAGGGAGACCCACGCCAATGGTGCCAGGTCTAACAGCGTCTATCATAGTAATTCCCAAGCCTGGGAAGGGCAAATCCCAATGCTCCTCATACAGGCCCATCTCCCTTTTGAATGTTGACCTTAAGCTCTTTATGGGCATTCTAACTGCCCACCTTAATCCCTTACTTAAGGACCTTATTGACCCGGTCCAAGCTGGATTCGTGCCACAGCAGCAATGTAGCGATAACACAAGGCAAATCCTCCACCTCATAGATAAATCTCAGAGATATGGCCAGGAAAGGATGCTCCTGGCCATAGATGCTGAGAAAGCATTTGACAGGGTCCATTGGCCATACCTAGAGGCCACCCTGGTGCATTTCGGTCTCTGGGACTGGTTCATAATGTGGATTCTTAGCAGCTATACCTAACCCACAGCGGTGGTCCGTGTTAACGGACGCTCCTCCACCCCATTCCTTATTGGCAGAGGAACCAGGCAGTGGTGCCCTCTGTCGCCCCCGTTATTCGCTCTTTACATGGAGCCAATTGTGCACAGAGTCCACAGCAACCCCAAGATCCCAGGGATTCTATTCGGGGGGAGAACATACTATAAGCTTATATGCAGATGACATCCTAGCAACCCTGAAGGAGCCTTCCACCTCCCTCCCCACCTTCCTGGATGAGCTAGAGGCTTTTGGCCTGGTTGCAGACTTCAAGACAAATATTCACAAATCACAGGCCCTCAACTTGACCCTCTTGCTGCACACACTAGATGACCTACAACGGACCCTGCCCCTTCAGTGGGCACCAACTCGATTCCCTACCTGGGCCTCCATATCACCCCCCAATTGGTGAGGGTGTGGGGAGGGGAGGAGGAGGACAGTTGCCCTTAATTACCTGACTCACCAGATCAAATCCAACCTACGCAGGTGGCGACCCTACTCACTATCTTGGCTTGGACGCATCGCAGCAATTAAGATGACGATCCTCCCTAGGGTTCTGTACCTCTTTCAGGTTCTCCCTGCTGAACCACCCCCTGGGACATTGCATTCCCTGCAGCAGGAGCTTAATCGATTTGTATGGGCAGACAAACTGCCTCGTCTCTGCAGAGACCTCAGTTACAGATCACCAATTGAAGGAGGTCTAGGGCTCCCGAACCTCTATCGCTATTATCAGGCTACCCAAATCAGGGTCTTTGTGGAATGGTCTTGCGAAGAGTCAGAGAAGCACTGACTGTTTATGGATAGGGCACTGGCAGGACAGCCTCTGTGGAGAATCCCCTTTCTTCCCAAACACGCCTGACCCAAAACCCTTTATCTTTCTCCCATCACTAAGTCATTGTTGGCTGCCTGGGATGGATTGGCGATACGGGGGCCTCACATCCTTCCCTTCTCCGTTAACGCCTTTAGTTAGAAATCCAGACTTCAGCCCGGGCTTACGCAACCCTACATTTCACCTTTGAAATGAGGCTGGCTGTAGATCTGTTGGCCACCTGTTTGATCCAGAGGGTCCGGTCCCCTTCAAGTAATTATGCACAACCCATGCGCACCGAGAGTCGGAGCGCTGGCATTACACCCAGATTGACCATTGGATGATGCACCCATCTGTCGGCACTGGAGCTGAACGGCAGCTTACCCCTTTCGAACGCTGGCTGCTCTCTAAGACCTCAAATAGGCGCCTCATCTCATAGTTATATCACATGATATGCCCTACTGTTGTATTTTCCGAATCCTCTAGCCAGAAATGATGGGAGTCAGAAATAGGTACAGAGCGGATGATGAAAGAGTGAGGAGACATTTACAACTGTGCATGACACTGCTCACAATGTGGCTAGCATTGAAACGGTTACAAAAGTAATCACCTATTGGTATTTCACGCCCCACCGACTGCATAAATGTAACCCATCTAGATCTCCTGAGTGCTGGCGCCAGTGTGAGTCCCCTGGCACCTTATTACACATACTCTGGGACTGCCCAAAACTCACGGCCTATTGGTCTCAGGTACTTAAGTACATCAATACCCATTTTCACACGGACCTCCCCAGATTCCCCGCCTACATTAGCTTGGGTCTCCTGTGAGAAAGTGCCCTCTTTCTGCATGGTTGCCCCCACTTTTTGCTGAACTGCTGATGTGCTTTGACTTAGTATGCCCTGGGCTCTTGCCAATCAGGTACCCAGGGCCTTTGTTCTTTCCCTAAAAACTGCATTGAAAGCAAAACCCCATTGGCATCTCTGGCCACAGGTCAGCCCTGGTAAATGGTACCAATGGTACCTAGGACACTGTGACCAGGGAAGACCTCTAAGGCCTGCAGCACTTATTGTGCCATCTTAGAGCCCCTGTACCTTTACATTCACACACTGCCTTTGCAGGCGGCGTGTTTTGGTGCAGAACAAAGTGAAGAGTCGACATGGCACACATCCCTGTGTGCCATGCCTACAACCCACTGCCCTGGCATAGATCAGTCACCCTCTAGCTGGGTGCACTATCCCAGTGGTGAGGGTACAGGTGCATGAGCCCTGTACCCCTACAGTGTCCAAGTCCATTCTTAGACATTGTAAGTGCAGTGCTGCCATTAAGAGTATATGGTGCTGGGAGTTTGTCATTACGAACTCCACAGCACCATAATGGCTACACTGAAAACTGAGAAGTTTGGTATCAAACTTCTCAGCACATTAAACCCACACGGATGCCAGTGTGGGTTTTAATGAAAAATGCACACAGAGGGCGTCTTAGAGTTGCCCCCTAAAAAAATGACCTACCACTAGTGTCCAGGCTGAGTGGCTGCTTTCAGCTGCCACCACCAGACATGTGTCTAGACCCCTGGGTGGAGAGCCTGCTGCTCTCGGGGGCCTGAAACAATGCACATCCTGGGACGAGGTGCCAAGACTCCTCCACCAGGATGGGCAGGGCCCACGAAGAGGAAGCTTCAAAGGCTTCCCCAGGCCACTTGCTGCTTTCAGCAACTGGTCCCCACTGGTTCGGACCCCCACTTTGGGCGGGAGAACCGACGGGAAAAACAAGTGAGGAAGAGAGGTGTGCCCACCTCTGCCAACTCCACCCCTGAGGTGGGGGAGGCAAGGTGAAGCACAACTCTCAGTCCCCGCCATCTTGCAGATGGGGGGACCCAGCCAACCAGGGAAAGTTTTATGCCCCCCTCCCACTGGAGGGTGGCATAATAGGGGGTGTACCCACCCCAGGGAAGGGACCTATTGGTCCCAACCTTTTACCTACCGGTAACGCCCCTAAATCTAGTATTTAGGGGCACCCCTGAACCTTGCTTCCTCAGACAAGAAACCAGAAGAAGAAAAAGAAAAGAAGAAGGACCGAACAGCCGTGCCGAAGCTAACAAGAGGAGGACGCCCACTGACTTGGCCTCAGCCCTACCGGCCTGTCCCCACCTCGAACCTGCTCCAGCAAAATCCCGGTGTGTCCTGCAGCCAGCAACCTCAATAAACCCGGAGGACCTGCCTGCCTTCAATTCCAAAGACTCCGTCTCCCGTGAACACCGGATTTGTTCAAACAACAGACTCCAGTTCCGCAAGGATCCGCAGGTCTGCACCACTCTGCACCCGACGCCCGAGTTAGAGTGGCCCAACACGAAGAGGAGGTCCCCCGGGTGATCTTGACCTGAGATCCGGCAACCCCTGACCTGCCTCAAGCCTCCAGCCGACGCGTGCAGCCTCAAACCGGAAGGTCCCTCCCACCGTGACCGGGAGCTGGTAAGATGATCTGACCCTAAAAGGCACCTCTGCACCCGACGCCCCACGGCCATGGGTGGCCCAACCGACGGTGCCTATCCAACCCCCTAGCATCCCAACGCACCCAGAAGACCTCCGTGCCCGAGCCTGCAGTGTGTTTGCAAACTGGAGACTCCCCATTGGAAGCTACAGGCTCCTGCCACCAAAGCAGCACTCTGCAACTGGCCTCCCCAGTGCTGCTGAGGGTGCACCTTTTGTGCTGGCTCAAGCCCCCATTTGCCCTGAGCTTAAGTCCAGGAGGTGGAGGTTTGCTCCCACAACCCAGTGGCCTGCTCGTCAGCAACCAACAACCGGAGGCCCCCATCCCCCATTGGATAACATTGGCCCTCAGCACTCTGCACCCGGCCCCCCTAGTGCTGCTGAGGGTTTAACAAGAGTGCATCCTTGACCCTAGGGGACCCCTGAGTCTAACCCCAGAATACCAACTCCCACAACAAAGTACTTACCTGTTAACCGATAGCACTATTTTCCTCCATAGAATAACATTGACTGTTTTTCTATGAAAAGTTTCTAAGTGTGGAGTTGGAAAAATCTATGAAAACCTTTAAAACTGTAACTAAATAACAAAAACGCTTTTACTTACCTGTTTACAGGAAATGTCCCAGTGCAGCATCCAGGTATACTGCACTGTGTAAGAAAAGTAATCTGTAAAGTAATCTACTTGACTTTCTACTAAAAGCCTATACAAAGTATATGTACCATATATCAAAAGCATTGCATTACAAGTAACTCTACTGTAACCAAATCAAAGTGCATATACAATTGCAATTCAAACTGTTGACAAACTGCATTACTACTGTAAAGTATGTATTGCTTACCTGTGCCAGGCTTGGTTGGTTCTAGAAAATAAAATAACTAAAAGAATATTTTTATACAAAACCAATTGGTCTGAAGTTCAGTCTTTGAGTGTGTGATATAATTTGCTGATTGAGTGTTTACAACAAATGCTTATCACTATCCTCTGATAAAGCCTTACTGCTCGACCACACTACCACAAATAGAGAGTAAGGTGCTATCTACTTTTGCCTCTGCCTACCTTTGGGGATCCACTGGACTCTGTGCACACTATACCTCACTTTGGTATAGTATATACAGAGCCAGCTTCCTACATTGGTGGATCAGCGGTGGGATATACAACTTTGCATTTGTTGGACTAACTTGATTACCACCTGATCACATGACAGAACTCTTAAATTGTCTTTAGAATTCTGATTTTTTCAAATTGGCATTTTTGCAAAATTACTAAAAGTCTTGTTAGTGCCTTGGTTAAGTCCCTTTGGAATTTTAGAAAAATAAAAAGTCACTTTAGCTAGGGATAAGAGGGGTTAGAAGTTTTATAACTAAGTCTCTTAACAAGAACCCAGCTGTTAGTGAAGATAACCACAATGACAGAGGACCAGGTTGAGGAGCTTGACCTTACCCCTTAGCTTCACATGTCTTTCAAGGAGGTAAGGTCCCTATGTAAAATTAAAAACATAACCTTGGGGTCTCATCCCACCAACCAAAAGCTCCAGGAGCTAATGGCTGGGTATGCTAAGGACCACCCATCTGAAAATGGGGAAGACCAATCAGATGAGGAAGAAGATGGAGGGGATGAGGAGGTTGACCCAACCCCCCCCCCCCACTTCATAGGGAGAGAAGGGCCCCAGTGGCCCTGAATCCAAAAATCAACCTCTCAGTACCTAGATCCCACACAGGTGGATCAGGCACTACTGAGGACAGCCTCAATGAGGAGGACAGCCTGCTAGCCAGGTTGACCAAAAGATTGGACCTAGAGACCAGACTCCTGGCTCTAGAGAGAGAGCGCAGAGATGGGCCTAGCACCCATCAATGGTGGCTGCAATTTACTTAATAAGGATATAGAGCAATCTTATGATCCTAAAATCCCCAAAGGGTTTGTCCCTAAATATGAAGAGAGTGATGATATCACAAAATGGTTCACAGCCTTTGAGAGGGCCTGAGAAATGAGAAAAGTGAAAAAGTCACACTGGGGTGGCATTCATTTGGGAACTGTTCTCTGGTAACTGCAGAGACAGACTCCTGACCCTTTCTGGGCCAGATGCTGGGTCTTATGACCTCATGAAGAGAACTCTGATTGAGGGATTTGGACTCACAACTGAGAATTAGATTTAGGGGGGCTCCCAAAACCAATCCTGTATTGACTTCGTAGACTACTCAGTTAAAACACTAGATGGTTGGTTAGCTGGACACAATGTGCATGATTTCAATGGACTTTACAATTTGTTTATGAAAGAACATATTTTAAGTAATTGCACTAATGAAAAGTTACATCAGCATTTGGTAGACCTAGGTCTAATTTCTCCCCAAGAATTGGGAAAGGAGGCAGACCATTGGGTCAAGACAAGGGTGACAAAAGCAACCACTGGGGGTGACCAAAAGAAAGGGGTTAGAAAACTTAATCCCAGGGGAAAGGTGGTGAGAATCCCCAAGATAAAAAGCCAGAGTCTTCAAAAGGGCCCCAAAAACCTGCACAGGGGGGTGGGTCCCAAAACTCTTCCCAATCTACTACTAAGTTCAGGGGAAAAAACTTTGATCCTGCAACGGCCTGGTGTAACAACTGTAGAAAGTTGTGACACTTAACTGGCGATGGTACTTGTCCTAACAAGAAGCCCCCTAGTCCTACTATAGCTACACCTGGTGTAGCCAGTCTCCAGATGGGATTAACAGTGTGCCAAGAGCAAATCGGGTTGCACACTGAAGTAGTTCTAGTTTCAGAAGGGGAAGTTGAGTTCGCCACTTTAGCTGTGTGACCACCCAACTTAAAGACATATTTGCAATACCCTTGGATTAATGGAACTAGGTTAGAAGCTATGAGGGATACAGGTGCCAGTGTCACTATGGTGAGAGATACACTGGTTTCCCCTGAGCAATACTTGATTGGGAGAACTTACCCAGTCACCAATGCTGACAGTGTTACCATTAACCATGCAATGGCTATGGTGACATTAGACTGGGAGGGGGGTTACTGGCCTGAAACAGGTAGTGTCTCTCCAAAGCTTCCAGCTGCGTGTCTGCTTGGCAATGACCTGGAAACCTCAGCATGGGCTGAGGTAGAATTGAAAACCCATGCAGCAATGCTGGATATCCCCGAGATGGTGTGTGTAAAAACAAGAGCACAGAGCAGTAAACAGGGTGAAAAAGAAGTGTTGGCGCCCGGAAGTATCGCCCAACCTTCCAAGAGGAAACGTAAGAAGACTGGGAAACCAGCTTCTGTACAGCAAGAGAATCAGGACCCCTCTCCTCAGGGAGAGGACTTGGAAGCCTCAGAGGGAACGGAGCCCATGGAACTTGACCCTTACCAGGTTGAGCTCTTGGGCCCAGGGGGACCCTCTAGGGAAGAGCTGTGCCTTGGACAGAAGGACTGTCCAACTCTTGAAAGCCTGAGGCAGCAAGCTGCTACCCAGGAAAAAGGAGATGTCAGTGGTACCCACAGAGTTTATTGGGAGGGGGGGGCTACTGTACACTGAGGCCAAAGACCCCAACCCTGGAGCCACTAGGAGAGTGGTAGTGCCTCAGAAGTACAGGGAGTTCTTACTAACTTTAGCTCATGATATCCCCTTAGCTGGACATCTGGGCCAAACCAAAACCTGGGAAAGGCTAGTCAGCCACTTACTGACCCCAGATATCGCAGAAAGTAAAGGAGTTTGTCAGCTCCTGTGTCACCTGTCAAGCCAGTGGCAAAACAGGTGGACACCCAAAGGTCCCCTTGATACCACTACCTGTGGTTGGGGTTCCCTTTGAAAGGGTAGGTGTGGACATAGTGGGTCCACTTGAACCTGCCACAGCATCAGGAAACAACTTTATACTAGTGGTAGTGGATCATGCCACTAGGTATCCTGAGGCAATTTCCCTTAGGACTACTACAGCTCCTGCGGTAGCCAAGGCCCTCATTGGTGTCTTCACCAGGGTAGGATTTCCTAAAGAGGTGGTTTCAGACAGAGGTTCCAACTTCAGGTCTGCTTACCTCAAACACATGTGGAAAGAGTGTGGAGTGCGGTACAAGTTTACTACACCCTATCACCCACAAGCCAATGGCCTTGTTGAGAGATTCAACAAGACATTGAAAGGCATGATTATGGGGCTCCCTTAAAAACTCAAAAGGAGATGGGATGTCCTCTTACCATGCTTGCTTTTCGCTTACAGAGAGGTGCCATAGAAGGGAGTAGGGTTTTTCCCCTTTGAACTTCTGTTTGGCCATCTTGTGAGGGGACCACTGTCTTGTAAAAGAGGGTTGGGAGAAGCCTCTCCAAGAACTCAAACAAGATATTGTGGACTATGTGCTTGGCCTAAGGTCCAGAATGGCTGAGTACATGGAAAAAGCATCCAAGAATCTTGAGGCCAGCCAGGAGCTTCAGAAGCACTGGTATGACCAAAAAGCTACACTGATAGAATTTCAACCAGGGCAAAAGTGTAGGTTTTGGAACCAGTGGCACCAAGGGCTCTCCAGGACAGATGGAGTGGCCCTTACCCAATCTTAGAAAAGAAAAGTGAGGTCACCTACTGGGTGACCTGGGCACAAGCAGGACACCCAAAAGGGTGATCCATGTGAACCGTCTTAAGCTTTTCCATGACAGGGCTGACATCACCATGCTGATGGTGAGTGATGAGGATCAGGAGACAGAGCGTGAACCTCTCCCTGACCTCCTCTCATACAGCCCAAAAGATGGGTCAGTGGATGGAGTTGTCTTTTCAGACACCCTCACTGCCCAACAGGAGACTGATTGCAATCAAGTCTTGCAGCGGTATGCAAAGCTCTTTTCCATGACCCCTGGTCAGACAAACTGGTGTACCCATGATGTGGACAATGGTGACAGTTCACCTGTCAAAAACAAAATCTATCGACAGTCTGATCAAGTCAAGGAAAGCATCAGAGCTGAAGTCAGCAAGATGCTGGAGTTGGGGGTTATTGAACCCTCTAAGAGCCCCTGGGCCAGCCCAGTGGTTCTAGTCCACAAACCTCATCCACAAGGTGGAAAGAGGAATGAGGTTCTGTGTGGACTATATAGAGGGCTCAACTCTGTCACCAAGACAGATGCCCACCCTATCCCAAGAGCAGATGAGTTGATAGACAAATTGGGTGCAGCCAAATTTCTAAGTACCTTTGACTTACCAGCAGGGTACTGGCAAATTGGCATGGCCGCAGGAGCAAAAGAAAAGACAGCATTCTCCACACCTGATGGGCATAATCAGTTTACTGTTATGCCCTTTGGTTTAAAGAATGCCCCTGCCACCTTCCAAAGGTTGGTGAATCAAGTCCTTGCTGGATTGGAATCCTTTAGTGCTGCTTATCTAGATGATATTGCGGTCTTTAGTTCCACCTGGCAGAATCACCTGATCCACCTTGGGAAGGTTAAATGCCCTGCCAACTGCAGGACTAATGCCAGATAGGGCAGGAAACTGTGGTGTACTTGGGCCACCTTATTGGTGGAGGCCAAGTGCAACCCTTACAACCCAAGATCCAGGCTATCCTGGACTGGGCAGCTCCAACAACCCAGGCCCAAGTCAGGGCATTCCTTGGCTTGACTGGGTACTACAGGAGGTTTATGAAGGGATATGGGTCCATTGTGGCTCCCCTCACAGAACTCACCTCCAAGAAGATGCCCAAAAGGTGAACTGGACAGTTAGCTGTCAAAAGGCTTTTGACACCCTGACAGAGGCAATGTGCTCAGCACCAATTCTCAATGCTCCAGACTATGCCAAGCAGTTCATTGTGCAGACTGATGCCTCTGAGCTAGGGATAGGAGCGGTCCTATCCCAGACCAATGATGAAGACCAACACCAACCTGTTGCTTTTATAAGCAGAAGGCTTCTCCCCAGGGAGCAGCGTTGGAGTGCCAATGAGAGGGAGGCCTTTGCTGCGATTTGATCCCTGAAGAAGCTGAGACCATACTTGTTTGGTACTCACTTCCTAGTTCAAACTGCTCACAGACCTCTCAGATGGCTAATGCAGATGAAAGGTGAAAATCCTAAACTGTTGAGGCGGTCCATCTCCCAACAGGGAGTGGACTTTGTAGTGGAACACAGACCTGGGACTGCCCATGCCAATGCAGATGGACTTTCCAGGTTCTTCCACTTCGAAAATGAAGACTCTCTAGGGAAAGGTTAGTCGCATCCTCTTTTGTTTGGGGGGGGGGGAGAGGGGGAGGTTGTGTGAGAAAGTGCCCTCTTTCTGCCTGGTTGCCCCCACTTTTTGCTGAACAGCTGATGTGCTTTGACTGAGTATGCCCTGGGCTCCTGCCAATCAGGTACCTAGGGCCTATGTTCTTTCCCTAAAAACTGCATTGAAAACAAAACCCAATTGGCATTTCTGGCCACAGGTCAGCCCCTGGTAAATGGTACCACAGGTACCCAGGGCACTGTGACCAGGGAAGACCACTAAGGCCTGCAGCACTTATTGTGCCATCTTAGAGGCCCTGTACCTTTACACTCACACACTGCCTTTGCAGGCTGCGTGTTTTGGTGCAGAACAAAGTGAAGAGTCGACATGGCACACATCCCTGTGTGCCATGCCTACAACCCACTGCCCTGGCATAGATCAGTCACCCCTCTAGCTGGGTGCACTATCCCAATGGTGAGGGTACAGGTGCATGAACCCTGTACCACTACAGTGTCTAAGTCCATTCTTAGACATTGTAAGTGCAGTGCTGCCATTAAGAGTATATGGTGCTGGGAGTCTGTCATAACGAACTCCAAAGCACCATAATGGCTACACTGAAAACTGAGAAGTTTGGTATCAAACTTCTCAGCACATTAAACCCACACGGATGCCAGTGTGGGATTTAATGAAAAATGCGCACAGAGGGCATCTTAGAGATGCCCCCTGAAAAACGACCTACCACCAGTGTCCAGGCTGAGTGGCTGCTTTCAGCTGCCACCACCAGACATGTTTCTGGGCCACTGGGTCGAGAGCCTGATGATCTTGGGGGGCCTGAAACCATGCCAAGCCTCCTCCCCCAGGATGGGCAGAGTCCACGAAGGGGAAGCTTCAAAGGCTTGCCGCCTTTATGAGCTTCCCCAGGCCACTTGCTGCTTTCAGCAACTGGTCCCCACTGGTTCTGACTAACCCTGGGCGTAGTTCGTGTAGTAGCGCTACGCGTAGCTACGCGAAGTGCACTTCGCAAGCTACGCGTAGCACTACGCGAACTGCGTAGTGCGGTAGGAAATGCTGTTCGCGATGATTGCACAGTGCCGGATGCTTGTCCGCACTGTGCAATCATTGCAAAGGCATCTTGCACAGTGCAAGCGGTCGTTTTCTGCCGCTCGAATAGATTTGTACTCGAGCGGCAGCTTTCTCAACGCGGACTGGTAGTTTCTCATCGCGAGCGGTCGCGAGCATACGCGACCACTCGCAATGAGAAACCTTACCTCCCCGCGTTGAGAATCTCGCCGGAGGTTTATTTTCCACGCTCGCGATCGGCAACTTGATGTTGCTGATCGCGAACGAGGAAAAAGTCTCGCCAGGATGTCATATTGCTCGCTCGCGGTCGCCAACTTGGCGTGGAGGACCGCGAGCAAGCAAAAATGACCGCTACGCTACGCGTGTTTGCACTGTGCTACGAGCAATTCGCGTAGTGCGAAGTAGCGCAAACTTCGCAAACTATGCGAGCGTAGCACTTCGCCCAGGGTTAGTTCTGACCCCCACTTTGGGCGGGAGAACCGGCGGGAAAAACAAGTGAGGAAGAGAGGTGTGCCCACCTCTGCCAACTCCACCCCCGAGGTGGGGGAGGCGAGGTGAAGCACAACTCTAAGTCCCCGCCATCTTGCAGATGGGGGGACCCAGCCAACCAGGGAAAGGCTTATGCCCCCCTCCCACTGGAGGGTGGCATAATAGGGGGTGTACCCACCCCAGGGAAGGGACCCATTGGTCCCAACCTTTTACCTACCGGTAATGCCCCTAAATCTAGTATTTAGGGGCATCCCTGAACCTTGCTTCCTCAGACAAGGAACCAGAAGAAGAAAAGAAGAAGGACCGAACAGCCGTGCGGAAGCTAACAAGAGGAGGACACCCACTGACTTGGCCCCAGCCCTACCGGCCGGTCCCCACTTCGAACCTGCAAAAGCAAAACTCTGGTGTGTCCTGCAGCCAGCAGCCTCAAGAACCCCGAGGACCTGCCCTGCCTTCAACAGAAAAGACTATCTCCCGTGAACACTGGGTTTGTTCAACAACAGACTCCAGGTCCACGAGTCTGCACCACTCTGCACCAGACACCCACGGCCCGAGTGGCCCAATACCAAGAGCTGGCCCGAGATCCAGTGACCCCTGACCTGCCTCAAGCCTCCAGCCGACACCTGCAGCCTCAAACCGGAAGGTCCCCCCAACCGCAACCAGGAGCTGGTAAGAAGATCTGACCCTAAAAGGAACCTCTGCACCCGATGCCCCACAGCCTTGGGTGGTACAACCAACGGTGCCTAACCAACCCCCAGCATCCCAACTTACCTCTCCAAGTGGTGGTCGCATCCAGAAGACCTTCGTCCCTGAGCCTGCAGTGTGTTTGCAAACCGGAGACTCCCCATTGAAAGCTACAGAGCTCCAGACCCCAAAACAGCACTCTGCACCTGGCCACCCCAGTGTCGCTGAGGGTGCACCTTTTGTGCTGGCTCAAACCCCCATTTGCCCTGCGCTTAAGTCCAGGAGCTTTGCTCCCACAACCCAGTGGCCTGCTCTTCAGCAGCCACCAACCAGAGGCCCCTTATCCCCCATTGGATAACATTGGACCTCAGCACTCTGCACCCGGCTGCCCTAGTGCCGCTGAGGGTGTAACAAGAGTGCATCCTTGACCCGGGGGGACCCCTGAGTCTAACCCCAGAATACCAACTCCCACAACAAAGTACTTACCTGTTAACCGATAACACTATTTTTCTCCATAGGATAACATTGACTGTTTTTCTATGTAGAGTTTCTAAGTGTGGAGTTGGAAAATCGATGAAAATCTTTAAAACTAACTGTTGGAAAGTGGATTATTGGTAGGGGCAAATGTAGGTCTGCCACTGACAATAAGGCCACTAACACATGATAGGACTCAGCATAGGTCTCAGAAAATTATTCCTATGCTCAACCCCTGGTAACGTGGCTGCGAGCAGACAGGCTTAACTTCAAAGACAGGTATGTAAAGCATTCAAAAACACCATTTCAGTAAATAATTAAGACACAACACAAAATAAAAATCCAACACCAATTTATAAAAATAGGTAATATATTTATCTTTTAAATGACACCAAAACGAAAAAAATCCACTGTAGGGAACCAGAGATATGAATTTTTAAAGATTAGTCACTTTCTAGTGCTTAGAAACCAACAGTGCCCCTTTTAGTCATTTCGTTTTCTCTGACAGGGACACACCTTTAGAAATTGTTCTGAAGAATTCTCACCACTGTGTTGTGCCGCCTTCTTCAGCAAGCGGGGTCCAGTTAGAACTCTTTCCTGAAGTTCTGCTTGCGGGTCCCAAAGTATCCAACACACAATCCAAGGTTCTGGGATCTCAAAGAGGGTCCTTGAAAGTGTGAAACTTCAATTCCGCAATCCACTTGAACAAAACCCTTACAAATCCACTGGTACTCCAGGCTGGGAATTCTTTGTGGGGATGTCCAGGTGAGCTCTGTTAACCTGTAGCTTGCAGGGAGTCCACTCTTTAGTCCTTTTGCAGCAAGGTAATCCACAGGGCTGTAGTTTCAGTTGGTGCAGTCTTCAGAGGTCAGGCCTTAGAAATCTTTGCACAGCAAAACTTCTCAGCAGGGCACTTCTTGCTTCAGTAAGTTTCAAGCAGCAGATCTGAGGGGCTGGGCCTCTCTCAGATACTTATTCCACAGTCTCTGGGTCATCCAGGAGGTCAAGCTTCACCAATAGGAGTAGGGTACCCTCCCACTTGAGTGACTCCTTCCTGCAGAGTGTGGCATTATTCTATCCCAGAGTGCAACAAAGCTTCCAAATCCATAATGGCTGATTTTCCAGCAAGGAGGTAAGAGCTGGCTAAACACTCCCCCTGGGATGGCTTATCTCTATGGACTCTCCCCCTACCATCTGCACATACCTTCCTTAAGCCTAGCCCTGACTCTGGGTCAAGAGTGTCAGAGTGAAACTGAAACCCAGGCCTCCCCTCTGCCTTTGAAGAGCATGGTTTACGACTCCACCCCCTGGCCAGGCA
This sequence comes from Calotriton arnoldi, assembly GCA_963921515.1. Classification (NCBI taxonomy): domain Eukaryota; kingdom Metazoa; phylum Chordata; class Amphibia; order Caudata; family Salamandridae; genus Calotriton; species Calotriton arnoldi. Next base: position 66,043 of record CAWUFW010006621.1, read on the forward strand.
TTCCTATAGACCAGCACACTGCCCTCCCCGCAGAGTGGTTAACCCCAGGGGTTCTTTATCACCTCTTTAAGGCAGCCTGGCTAATCCACATAACTCTGACCAATCAGGGCAGACCACTGGAAGGCTGAATTTGGACTTACAAACAAGAAAGTCTTATAACTTCTTGTATGTACACTTTTGGAGAAATTCAACAATATAATATTGTTGGATTTACTACTACCATTCTGGGAAGTCTTTGAATGGTCCGGCTAGTCCTCTCCTATCAATATTTATTAATCAATAACTTCCTACCATGTTAACCTATGGGCCATGGGGTTTGCAATGGGGAAAATGACTTGGGCCAGTTTTCTAGCACCAGGGCTTATAAAAACATATTTTATAAGTATTTCCCTAATTTCTACAGGACCCCCAACCCTTGTGCACTTAGGGAGACTTTAGGGGTTCTGAATCTGTAAAAATATTGCAGATCCTCAATTCCCTGTGCTCCTAGCCTCAAAGTCGAATTTGGGCAGCACTTTAACACAATGTGGGAGTGAAATGTGAAATTTCACTTTACCCAGGCATATAAAAACTCATTTTATAAGGGTGTACATTATAGATAACTGACCCCCACCCCTGGGATACCTAGGAAAGACCCTGGGGGCCCTAAAATGCCAAAACATTGTAGGTTATCCATTTTTAAGTGCCCCAAATCCCAAAGTCGAATTTGAGCCCAATTTGCTTTTTAAAAGCAGTCCTGGCACCCAGGGCTGCTTTTAAACTGACCCCTGGCTTCAGCAGTGCACCCATGCATGTGCAGAAAAGCTGCTGGCCTCTAAACTGCCATGCCCCAGGATACTGGGGACTTCTAGGTAGTTTCAATCCCTGCCCTAGTATATACTAGGGGCTTATGGGAGTAGGTCATGCCAATTACAGGGTACCCCACCATACCAGAGTGTACCCTAGTGTATGTTGGGTGTCTTAACTGTATTCTAATGTGTTCCTTTCAGCTTGGCCCTGGCCCTGGGCCTGGTTAGACAGAGCCCAGGGTCAGTCAGAGTCAGTTACCACCAGTTCCAGTCAGCAAAAAGTTGGGGGGTGCCCAGGGCACAGGATGACTTTACAACACTAACTAAATATCAAAAACGCTTTTACTTACCTGTTTACAGGAAATGTCCCAGTGCAGCATCCAGGTATACTGCACTGTGTAAGAAAAGTAATCTGTAAAGTAATCTACTTGACTTTCTACTAAAAAGCCTATACAAAGTATCTGTACCATATATCAAAAGCATTGCATTACAAGTAACTCTACTGAAACCAAATCAAAGTGCATATACAATTGCAATTCAAACTGTTGACAAACTGCATTACTACTGTAAAGTATTTATTGCTTACCTGTGCCAGGCTTGCTTGGTTCTAGAAAATAAAATACCTAAAAGAATATTTTTATACAAAACCAATTGTTCTGAAGTTCAGTCTTTGAGTGTGTGATATAACTTGCTGATTGAGTGTTTACAACAAATGCTTAACACAACCCTCTGATAAAGCCTTACTGCTTGCCCACACTACCACAAATAGAGAGTAAGATGCTATCTAATTTTACCTCTGCCTACCTTTGGGGTTCCACTGGACTCTGCACACTACCTTACTTTGGTATAGTATATACAGAGCCAGCTTCCTACATCTCCCCTATGCACTCACATTCCCAGTTAAATCTCGTCGGGCAGACAGATTGGACTGGCACTGGGGGCGGCCTTGCAGGATATTTTGGCACTTTGGGATACGGGGATTATTCCCAGATAATCCAGATGGCAGCACCGAATGTGGTACAGATTAGGGACAGAACGCATAACCCTCACTTTGTCTAACCAGGGTACGTCATTTTCCAAGCTGTGGGGGCCATTCTTGAAGTTACTGACGTCTGAATTTCATGAGCTTACCTGCCCAAAACACTTACAACTTGTCCGCATGCCTGAGGCTCGCCCCACCACTACCTAAGAGTCCCACCTTTAGACAGGTTATCTTTATGACGGTGCTGATTTTGTTTTCATGTTCAATCGGGTCCGGGGTTTGGGGGGGAACGATATGTGGGGTTGATACACATTCCAATGCTAGAAGCTAATTAATACCGTAAATGGAATGGGGCACTCTGGGAAGAATTATAGTCCATAAAGATCCACAAGAAATCTGTTTTATTCCTTCTTTGTTTTAAATCCATATATGTACAAAACATCCAGCCAATGCGTTTCGTTTACAATATCCCTCATGAACTTCGTCAGGGCTCATATGTGTTGATTTCAAAAGGTCACATCTCTTTTTGTATCGGTAAACTCATATGTCAGATCAGTAGATGTAAAATTCGTAATGAGTTAAATCATTCTTATACACGGGTGGTATTATGTCCAAATATAGTTCCAGAGTATTATCCCGTTAATTCGGTAATAGGGGTGTAGTAACCCTAGAACGGATACCTTACCGTACCATAGGAATGCACACCCGACAAACTCCTATCTGCTCGACAATCCAATGCTCTGTGGCCTGGAAGAAACCAGGCCTCGAATAGCTGATGTATTCCGTTTCATGCTTATAATACTAGTAAAGAAATTTAAACCATAAAGTTAAGCCTGACTGCTCCGGGCCAAGCTACCAGAGGGTGAGCACAGGTTAATTTAGGGTGTTCTTCTGCCTTACCCTGACTAGGATTGAGGTTACCTTTTGACCAGGGCTTTTACCCCAGTCAGCCAGTAACCCACTTTCTCACAGTTGCATTATTAAAATCTACAGAGATAAAAATGAAAAAATATAACGTGACCACAATACAGTAGCATCAGTTCACAGTTAACCACATTACGCAATATACTTAATGTACACAAATGGCATTTGTGTGCCACTTCTTGTGACCCATGTAATTACTTTAGCAATGCTTGTGTAACACACCATATTAATAACATATTTGTGCACTCTTGTTTACAGTAGCGCCTCTCATGCAGATGGTTATGGGAGGCGAGTTCTGAAGGGGTTGTTACTCACATGGACTGTGTCAGCAGGGCGAGTTCAGAGGCCAGCTTCTAACTGCAGAGCCAGGCCACTGTTCCTACCTCTGCATGAAGACTTAGGCTACCAGCGGGGGTTCCTCCATAGGAGCGTTGCCCCCCCCACACTTCTGTAGAAAGAGGGACAAATAAAATGCCAATAAATGATTTTATTACCATTTTATTTTTTACTCTCTGCAAACAGAGTTTGGGGCGGGGCTGTGTGTCATTGCTGCTGATTCTAAGACAGCTGGTTGGAGAGCAGGCACAGGCCTCCAGTGCCTTTGGGAGAGCCGAGGCAGCCTGCTCCATCTAACCCAGAACCTTCACTCATGTTGCTTAACAACAAGAGAGCGGGTCTGGTTTGGATAAAGTAGCTGGCTGTGTGACGTCACCTCGCGCTCTGAGGAGTCTGGAGCCAGAGACTGGAGAGCATTGAGGACGTGCTGCAGGAAAAAGTAAGCAACTTTTATTTTTACTTTCTTAGATGTTTATTTTAATGTATGTTTTAATGTATACAGCGCCCCACTGTGTTTATGTCACCAACTGCCACTGTAGGTTAACTGGGCCCTACACAGCAAGAATAGCAGCAGGTTTGTAAATGCAATTTCAATTGCACATGTCCTTTATTTAATCAACATTGTAAGGGTAAACACCCCTGGTGAGAAACCAGTCTGCGGTCTATAGGTGACAAACATTTCTATGGCAGGTGCATTAATCCATTAAACTATCTTATGATTGCCCTAATGCATGGGGACCCACAAACATTTTCCAGGGGGCCAAAACATTTTGTCTGTGGTGTGACTGAGGGCCTACATTGATGCCAGCAGAGTGGCAGTCGGGGAGGGGGTGAGGGGGATAAAGTCTGCATAGGGGAAGCGAAGCATGTACAGCTCAAGGCTGAATTGCACATTGTGAAACCAGATAATCTGGTTTCAATCCTGGCTTCACCACTTGACCAAAGTGGTGTGATCCTATGCAATTGTTTTATTTCATGTTACCTCATTTTTCTTCATTACCACATATAAGTGGACCTCGAAATGCATGTCCTCGGGATGTGCGCTGTACAAAACCTTCTCTTCTGTTTGAGTTAGGTAACTATAATTTTGTTAATGTATAATAGCAACCCAGGCCACACAGAGGGTGCACATAACTGACTTGCCTCTTAGTTTACTATTTGCATTCTCGCCAGGCTGGGTGGAAGCATGAATATTTCGAAATTCGTGTTTGCAAACCATCACTTTAAAAAGCACATACTTCTCAATGCACTGATATAATCTGATGAACTAGGGTGAAAAGCTTCTACTTGTTAATGAAATACACTTTTTGAATTTTGAATAGTCTTTATCATATTTTTACATCCTTATAGCAAGAGGTCTTTAAAAATGAAGGTGTTCCTAAAGTTAAGCAGTGCAGGACACCTTAGTTACTTCCTTTCACTTCAGTTAACCTGTAAATAACTGCTTGCCCGTTTATTTAACATCTTTCTCAATATTAGTGCTGAGTCAAGAAAACAGCAGCCCAATGCTGCGAATGACCAGCGACCACATGTCAAAGGTCAGGATGGCTGCAAGCACCCCCCCCCACCCCCCCGGACAGGGAGCTATTTTGAGGAACACTGCCATAATGCATAGCTGCCAAGTTTCCAAGGTCCATACATGATGTGCTACTCTAGTTCAAGTTTTTTCTGTGCATTGTAAGACTTGTAGTCCTGTTTTATAATATAATGTAATAAAGACTACAAGTCCCAGAATTCAAAGCAAAATCCTGGACTGGAGCAGCACATCATGGATGGACCTGGGAAACTTGTCAGGGCTTCTTAATGTAAAATATATAGGTATACACTTTGGGCAAATATAGGTCAAAATTGTCCTGCTAAAGAGGGACAGGTGGAACGCATGAACAGGTACACCCCAGGATCCAAGCCACCCTCTCTATATAAAAAAATAAGAATGTTACTGTATTTTGTTTTGTGTGGCCTTTCACTCTTGTATAGTGCGTACTTTGAACACTAGTTATTTACCAAGTATTTGTAACTGGCCACGACTGGGCGCTCTGGAGCAGAGGCAGAAACCAGTGCGAGGTTCTCATAGTGCCTATCTGTGGATCAGAAAGATGTTCAGAATACATGGTCAAACAAGCCTTGGACTCTCTGCAGAGAGCACAGAGACAACCATTGACAAAAACAATAGTTCTGGCTGGTTTTAGTTGTATTTCAGTTGCTGCGTTCTATATCTGGATGCAAAAAAAAAAGCTCAGAGAAGAACCACAATACCGGTCGCTATGGGACCAGAAGTTTACCATGTGATTTCGGAAAGGTCTGATAAAAGGATTATGTCAGGCCATAAAAGTATTCAAGTGTCTGTTCTCATCATACCGAAAGTAACCCACATCTTACAGGATCAGGTCTCTGAAAGCAGAAAAATCTCTTAAACAAAGTCACTACAATTATACAGCAGAGGAGGATCAAATTATGCGGAAGGGTTGACTAAATTATGCATTGAGAAAAGGCAACATGTGCAGCATAATGCAGCACATTTTCTGTTTGCATTGCTTCATTATGTTGTGTTTCTTTTACACATGGTAACACTGTCTGGAGTGAACAAAGATTTTACCTCAACAGTAACAGTTTAATAATGAAATACAGTAATAAACAACGAAAATGTAACCAAAGAACCTTCACGACAAACCTTCCACTGTGCGGGAACAGGTGTTGCCACGTTTTTAGTAACTTTTGATCTTTGCGCTAGAATGTTTTGTAAATTAAAAATCTGCAGTTTATGCAGTAGATGATGGATTAAGTGGCAAACGCTGCAAATGCATAGTTATGCGAAGAATGCCATAGGTGCAGAATTGCATAATTCCATTTGTCCTGCCCTTAAATTACAGAAATTTGACAGGCTCTACAATCAAAAAGCAGTCATTTATCAAAAGCTGTGCAGACACTACAGGCTCAGACATCAGCATTAAACGTATCTCACAGGATAGAGAGACCATCAGATACAGGAATTATCCAACAGGTTACACTTATCTGACAGGCTCATGCTTAAAGATCAAAATTATCCCTTAATTTACACATATTTTACAAGCTCAGCCATTTTACAGCCAATATATTCCCTAGGTCCACAGGTCTTACAATGCCAGGCACCAGACAGAAAGTCAGATGACTTTTACAGGCTCAAGAAACAGAGCCATGATCTGAAACATGTCACTCATGCGTTGCAGATGAAGACCTGTAACGCTGTGACTGCAGAGCTCCTTCCTACAGGTTCATGTCCATGACAGCAGAGGAGGCTTGAAATCTATAAATGTCGTAGGATTCAAGGTGCTCTTCTGGAAACCTTAGTGAATTTCTGAAAGTTCTAAATCTGGAAATATGCAAGTGCATAGACTTCAGTAGCACAATTACCATATTCTTTAACTATCAGACAATTTGGGCTTGATTCTTGGGAAAAACTCAAAAACCTGCACTCACAAGGTCCCAAGCTTGCCTGGGTGCAGAATTCCAGCTGTTGCAAATTCACAAGACTTTTCCAGGTTACATCTGGAAACCTGCTGCAGTAGTCACAGCTTTCCAGGAATAATACTGAATATGTTTTTGTGAATTCCTCTCTCATATGTGAACATACACAAATGTACATATTGCGGAGGAAAAAAATGAGCATGTTCAGAGACACGTGGCTGTTGTGGGGAATTTCTGCCGTGTACCTACCACTTCCCACACACAGAGATTTACCCACAGTGGTACTTCCATGTGCATAAACAGCAGAGGCTGGTGATCTTTGAGAGTGGTGAGGCGTAAAAGTTCTGGACGAGTACTCAGTGGCGAGCGTGCGTAGCGAGCAAGCCCAACTATCATAAGTGGTGTACGGGGTGGGGTGTTCTGCTCCGAAATTTTTTTGAAAAAAGAGAGGACAAGTGGTGCATTTGCAAGCAAATTTGAGAAAGCAAGCAGGTTAATAAAGCAATTGTGAAAGTGTAGTTATGACATCAATAAAGAATTCAGGAAGCTTGAAACAAAGTAGATTATGTATAAATGGCCTGGTATCTGTTGCAGGACAGTTAAGATGTCCTTCTATTATACTGATTGGATTTAGTCTTCCTTTAAGATTTTGCTTGCAGCTGGAAAATGCTGCAAGACTAGACCTGCAAGTGGTGCATCTCTTGGGTCTCTGCTCTTGTGACCTGGGGTTCATGCCCCTTTGCCTGCAAATGCAGAAACTCCTGAATCTTTACCCTCATACACAAGTTTGCCCAGGGTTACTGCGTTTCATGTATTGTCCCCTGGCAAGGTGGGTCACCAAAGCTGCCCTTCTAAAGGTAGAGCTTGCCTAGCTAACGTTTAGCCAGTTTAAATGGCAGTGCTGATCGAGTCTCTGCTACATCTGACTTCATGTTTGTGACAGTTTGCTCCCAGGCTTTAGGATTTGTTTATGGTGCCCTCACCACCTTAATGATTGATCAGGCTTAATTCTAAAGCTTTCCCTATTCTCTGGAGATGCATACATTTGTCTAACATTTTGCTAACCGCTTAAGTGTGAAAGAAAAGAAAAAAAATCCACGCTAGTCTGGATTCTGATTTGGTCAGGTACTCGTTGGTCAGTAGGAAAAAAAAATAATCGCATCTAAGGCTGACGTACAAGTATTGCTCTACCGCTCTCCAATTTGAGCTGGCAGGCAGGCATGATAAACTGTCTTCTGCAATTACAAATAATTCAGTCCTGAGCCCTTTCACAGCACCCTGAACAGTTGTGCAGGTCATTGTCTCTGTGCATTATTCCATGGGCACAGAATAGGCCAGCTGCCAGGGACGCTCGGTTATTTATACTGTTGGACTTGGCCCTTTTTGGCTAAAGTTCCCTAAACTTTTTGCTTTCCCCCTAGACCTTTTTTCTGACATGGTGTTGCCAACTTAGATGCTTTGGACACTTTGCCACTGCTAATCAGTGTCAAAGGGCAAGTGCTCCCTGTATAAAGTGTAATGGTAATTGGTTGCCCATGATTGGTATGTTTGCCTTACTAGTAAAGTCCCTAGTAAAGTGCACTATGTGTGCCAGGGCTGGTAATGCAAATGCTACTAGTGGGCCTGCAGCACGAATTGTGCCACCCACACAAGTAGCCTCAAAGAGGGAACTCAGGCCTGCCACTGCAGTGCCTGCGCACAGTTTGTTAAACTGCCATGTTGTTCTGACAAGTGCACCCACTTGCCAGACCTTACCCTTCCCTTTCTATGCACATCAGACACCCCTATGGTAGGTCCAAGGTACCCCCTGGGCAGGGTGCAGTGCATGTGAAATGTAGGACATGTACTAAGGTGTGTACCATGCACTGACAGTGAAATAACCTCCATTTCGTTTTTTCACTGTGGAAAGGCCATCTTGCCCATAGGATAGAATGGGGAGGCTGTGTAATATGTTTTCCAGCCTATCTCCCCAAAGGCTTAAGATGGAGAGGTGAAGTTTAGTGTGCCTGAACTCACAATTTAATAACACATCTTTTTATGAAGGTGGTTTTTGCATTGTGTGTTTAGAAGCCTCTCTTTTAGAAGTGGCTGGGTTTTTGTGCTCTAACATTTCTGTGTGTCTCTTCCTGGTTGTGGATTGACTCGCTGGATTTGAAAGTGATAGGATCTGGGGAATGTCTTGACCCAGGGGAGGAGGTGAGACAGCAGCAGGCTGACCTGCATCTGGAGTGTAGGGGGGAAGAGTAGCCCCTAGAGGTGAAGAGGCCTGGGCTGCAGCCATAAACCAATGGCTCCGGCCCGGCTGAGTGATTGAGGATCCAGACCCCCACTATCAAAGGAATAAGGTGTCACTGGCAGGAGGCACCCAGAACTGGTTTGAACAGGGGTCAGTGCCCCCTGAACACAAAGACTTCAAAGACATTTAGGCGTATAACTATGAGGGCTGAAGCCCCTGAACTTTGGAGAAATGGATTGATCAAAATTGAACAAGACTGAAGCTACTTGTGGTCAAGAGGAACCTTTGCCAAGGAAGAAACAGCTGAAGAGACTAAAGGATAGGACTGACCCTTGCTGTGTGTTCTGGGGCTGGTCTGCAGTTTGCTGCTTTAACCAAGGAGAGGCTGAAGGGACTTTACTGTGTGCTGTGTCCCCCTGCTTGAAAGGACTTTGCTGTGTGCTGTGTCCGTAAGTAACGTATCCCCAAGGGCCCGAGGTGAGCTGGTTCCCTGTTGCGGAAACTCAGGAACACAAAAGTTTCCAGGAGAGTCTCAGCGACGCTGTGTGCATGTGCTTTTTGCAGCCTGAGACCCTCGTAAGAAGTGCCCTGTGATCGTGGGCACCTGGAGTCCAAGCGAGTCTCAGCGACGCTGTGTGCGCGTGCTTTTTGGCAGCCTGAGCCCTTCGTGAGGATTGTCCTGTTATCGTGTGCACCGGAGTCCAAGTGAGTCTCAGCGACGCTGTGTGCGTGTGCTTTGTGCAGCCTGAGACCTTCGTGAGGATTGTCCTGTTATCGTGTGCACCGGAGTCCAAGTGAGTCTCAGCGACGCTGTGTGCGTGTGCTTTGTGCAGCCTGAGACCTTTGTGAGGATTGTCCTGTTATCGTGTGCACCGGAGTTCAAGTGAGTCTCAGCGACGCTGTGTGCGTGTGCTTTGTGCAGCCTGAGATCTTCGTGAGGATTGCCTTGTTATCGTGCACCCGGAGTTCAAGTGAGTCTCAGCGACGCTGTGTGCGTGTGCTTCGTGCAGCCTGAGACCTTCGTGAGCAGTGCCCTGTGATTGTGCACCCGAAGCTCAAGTGAGTCTCAGCGACGCTGTGTGTGTGTGCCCTGTTGCAGCCTGAGATCTTCGTAGCATCAGCGGCCCGGATCGGCAGCCCCGGAGGAGCAGAGCCACCGGCCCGAGCCCGCCATTGCCAGAGCAGGACTTTGAACCAACCTCGTCGAGGGAGGGCCCGAGTCCCACTGCCCGGAATTCACAAAGATTGCATCGGAGGCCCAAGTCACGGGAAGAGGAGAGGAGAGTGAGGTCGCACCCCCCAGGTAACGTGTGTCGATGCCTGGGGCGGGGTGCGGGCTCGGAGGGAGACGCTCTCGGCCTCTCCCATTCCTGCAGCGCGAGCCTCTGCTTCGGCTCGTATCGCGGCCCGTACTTGCCAACGGAGTGGCAGCACCGGGTCCGGAGTGCGGAACTGCACTTTTTGTTAACATCATACCCATGTGGGGCAACTGTTGACAGAGGCTGACTGCGAGTCAGTACGAGTGGCGGAGAGACCCCCTGAGGCACCGTGATCGGTGCTGGAGCGTATTACGCATTGCATTATTTCTGCATAACAAACTACCTGATTAGTGTATTACGCATTGCATTGTTTCTGCATATCAAACTACCTGATTGTCGTATTACGCATTGCATTCTTTCTGCATAACGAATTACCTGATTAGTGTATTACGCATTGCATTTTTTCTGCATAACGACCTACCTGATTAGTGTATTACGCATTGCATTATTTCTGCATAACGAACTACCTGATTGCCGTATTACGCATTGCATTATTTCTGCATAACGAACTACCTGATTGTCGTATTACGCATTGCATTGCTTCTGCATAACGAAATACCTGATTGTTGCATAACGCATTGCATTATGTTTACATTGCCAAGTGCCTGATGCTAGCATTATGAACTGCATTATTGTTATATTGCAAAGTGCCTGATTCGAGCATTACGAACTGCATTATTTCTACATTGCAAAGTGCCTGATTCTAGCATTACGAACTGCATAGCATTGCATTAGGACTGCAGTGGAATGTTTAGAAGTGCTCATTAATATCGCCAGAACTTACAAGGGCTGGGGGCGTGGCCAAGCCGGCGACTAAAATGGCCACCTGGCTGTGAAGCTCCGACGAGCGTTCCAGCTAAATGTAGTATTCCCGTGTTTTTAGCTGCCATGACATCGCTCAGCATGGTTCAACGAACAGTGGAGAAGGTCCTGACCCCGCAGACCGAAAATCGACGCTGAACGCTGCCCGGAAACATCAACGGCGAAGCTGGGCGAGAGCTGCGACGTTGCCTGGCGGGGGTGGAGCTACGCGACCGGCCAACTTCCAGGCCGTAAGGATCCGTGTGGAGGAAGACCTGTCCACGCGGCCGAATTGGGTGTTGACTACCGACCTACATCGCTGGTGAGGTAGCACTGCACCCCGCCGTCCCACCCCCTGCCCGGTGGCACTGAGACGCGACATTGATCAGGGGCGCGACGTGCGCACCGCCGCGGCGGCGCAGCCTGGGCGGGACTACGGCCTTGGACTCCTCCGTTGCCCTGTCGCGGGCATGCATGAATCGCACGGCGGTGGAACACACTCTCCCCCAGCATGGAGGCGGCTGCATTATGGGGCCGCATTGCCCCCCGGTGACTCTTCTGAGAGCGGTATGCATACAGTGACTCCTGCTGCTCACCCGTGGTGATCGGCAACCCTTTGGCCTGCACGGACGCTGCCGCCTTCACTCGGGGACATCCAGGTCGCTCCCGCTGCTGGCCACATATTCCACGATCTCGTTGCGGCCTATTTGTTCCCCCACTAAGGCCCCCTCCCTCACAAAACGGAACTGCAGCCCGACAGACGCCATCATGAGCTTGCTGTCTCTAAGCCCCGGAGGTTGTCAGCGGCCCCCCCACAGCACACAGGCACTAATATCAGATTGGGGGATCTGGGATTGAAACGTGCCCACACGACGCGGCGTCTCTGCGTTCCGTCCAGGCCTGCCTGTCCGGCTCCCACTCTCAACGGCGCCATCTTCTGCACCACTGGGTGCACACTCCACTTCATCCTGGCATTGCTGGTCCACGTAGCTGAGCACCCCACAGACGAGAGTGCGTGCGTCACACCCCAACCACCTGGCGCCACTGCCAGGCCAGCTGGTGCCTGCGGGTCACACCGGCGCTGCTCCGCTGCGGCATGGGCTGTAAGGACCCCAAGCAGAAGACGCTACCATTCAAGAAACTAGTTGACACAGCCCCGCATCACGGCCCCAACATGGCAAAGTCCGCACAATACGCTGAATATGGGGATGGCCCCCCAGAGGCGTCCACCTCACTGCTCCAGGAAATGAGAGCCGGCTTTAAAGCGCTAGACAGTCGATTCGACCTACTTGACAAAAACATCTTCAGTCTTGGTGCCAAGATCCAGGTACATGACCGACGGCTCGATGTGGCGGAGGCTCGAATATCGGATATCGAAGACGGAACTGCGAAATCGGCTAAACGTCTGGAACGAGTTGAGCGCATCCTAAAAGAGGTGGCCAGCAAAAATGAAGACCTCGAAGCACACAGCCGCCGCAATAATCTATGCATACTGGGCATTTCAGAGACCACCCCCACTGGTCGCATGGACCTTTTTGTCGAGACTTTGTTGACTGGACTGTTCGGCAAAGAATCCTTTACTCCAGGCTTTGTAATTGAAAGAGCACATAGATCGTTGGGACCTCACCCAAACCCCGGTCTCCCCCCCCCAGGCCCATTGTGGCGCACGTCATGAACTTCAGGGACCGGGATGCGGCACTCCGGCTGGCCAGGGAGAGAGGAGATGTAGACTGGCAGGGCTCTAAACTTTCCTTTTATCCAGACTATACGACCATGGTTCAGGATGCAAGACGCAAATTCAATGGGGTCAAGGCCACTCTAAGGAACTTGGGACTACGATACGGTATGCTCTACCCTGCCAGACTGAAGGTCGACGTGGACGGCAGATCTCGTATTTTTGAAAATCCTACGGAGGCACAAGAGTTTTGTCGTATCTACAAACAGAATAACAATCAATCCGCCAGGATAGGAGCGGGTCCTTCCCCTCCACACAGTGGTTCTGACGCAAGTGCTGATCTCTTTGCTAGCTCTGGCACGGGCTGACGCAGCTCCTTAACTCACGCCAAATTGTTCTAATATTATATTGGGAATACGTTTGACACTTTGCATTGTTATTACAATCAGCTGGTAGCTTAGTTGGGCGTTGCCGCCCCCCATAGTGTATCCTTTGAGATTGGTTTGGTTTACTTTGGGGTACTGCTTTTTGGGATTATCATACCAGCGTAAAGCTATCTGGTACTTCACGTTAGTTCTTCTTTTTGGGATTGGCCCTTCCCTTATTGGGGTTTGGCTGGGTGGGGGGAGAAGGGGGAAAGTTCGCATTCATACTACAAGCTTATTGATTTGCGTTGAATCGTTCGCTATTGTTCATCACTGTTCCTTGTCGCTGCAATACCATGATATACAAGTTGCATTATGTAAATGGTCAGGTTTGGTAATATAGAGGGTCCCTCAGACCTCTCCCTAATGTCTTGGAATGTACGTGGCCTGAATAACACCCGTAAGAGGAGACAGGTCATTCACTATCTTCTGCGTCACAAGGTGGATATTGCTTACTTACAAGAGGCACACATCCCCAAAACAGATACGTCACACTTTGGCACTAGCTGGGGGGCACATAGATATTTTGCTAACTACAGCAATTACGCACGGGGAACAGCTATTTTAATACAAAAGAGGGTCCAATTCAGCCTTAACTCTGTACATCGGGATGACGAGGGGAGGTACTTTGCAGTATCGGGGTCCCTAATGGGCAGAAATGTTACACTTGTGTGCGTCTATGCTCCAAACTCAGATGCTCCCGATTTTTTCCACACCCTACATACCCAGCTTACCAGGTTAGATCCGCAGACCTTAATTGTTGGTGGGGATTTTAATCTATTGCTCAATCCCGGGATAGATAGCACCTCGAAGGCCCCTGACTCCAAACCGCGTGCCTGCCGTGCCCTGTTGGAACTTTGCGATCGGTTCTCTCTGTTGGATGTCTGGCACAAACGAAACCCCAACACCACTGAATATACTCATTACTCAGGGCAACACAACACCTGGACGAGAATAGACTTTTGGCTGCTTTCCCCAGACATTTATGGTTGGTGCTCCTCGATCGAGACCCTCCCCAGGACTTATTCTGACCACTCCCCTGTCAAACTTCACCTGAAAGTTCCCTGCCCTGAGGGCTTTGAAAGACAGTGGCGCTTCCCCAGCCGCGCTCTACACGACGATGTATTTAAGGCAGAGATACGCGAGGCCATTGAGGACTACTTTGCCATCAATACTGGCTCGGTGGACTCATGGGCAATTCTATGGGAAGGCTTTAAAGCCGTTATTAGGGGTGCATGCATTGCCAAACACGCAGCGGTCCTTAGAGACCTTCGTAACACACTGGCCCGTATTGAGCACGAAATCACGTCATTAGACGGTGCCTCCACGCAACTCACGTCACCCACATACATGAGCAGACGTTTGGCTCTCCTGGACAATTACAGGGAAACAGCAGACCGGGAAATTTTATATCTGGGGAAGTACCAAACGGCCAGAAGATATGGTGAGGGCGAGAGGCCCAGCAGAGTACTGGCCCAGTTGCTGCGACCGCCCTATCACAAGACGTACATCACAGAATTACACACCTCTGACAATCACACGCACACCTCCACAGCGGACATTCGGGACACATTCCTGGAACATTTCTCGACGCTGTATTCCTCCAGATTAGGAAGCTCTCACGAGGCACAAGAGACATACTTAGATGAGATAGCTCTCGTCTTTCTCGAAAAGCATATGCAGGACTTTCTAGCAGAACCCATCTCTGTGGCAGATGTGATTGGTGCCATAGACACTATTCGCGGCTCCTCAGCCCCTGGGTTAGATGGATTCACAGGAGATTTCTATAAAGAGTACAAAGATCTCCTAGCCCCCAAACTAATTGAGGTTTACGCCGAAGCTCTGGAGGCGCAACTTCTTCCCCCTACACTCCGGGAAGCGGTAATAGTCTTGCTCCCTAAGCCTGGCAAAGACCCCAAGCACTGCGGGTCATACAGGCCCCTGTCCCTCCTAAACCTAGACTATAAAATTTTAGCCAAAGTCATCTCCAACCGGCTGTCCCAATTAATGGAATTTATCATATTCCCAGCACAGTCCGGTTTCGTACCCCATCGTTCCACCGCGTTAAATCTTAGAACGATCTTTGCAGTTATACATAGGATCAGCCCAAAGACCCCCGCAGCGGCTATTCTCCTGGACACGGAAAAAGCATTCAATTCATTAGAATGGCCCTTCTTCCTCTCTGTCATGCGACGTATGGGCATGCCCATGGGTTTTATTGCCACAACAGCGTTGCTATACAATAAGCCGACAGACTTCGCTTAAATGGCACACTCTTTCACCCCTTCCAGCTCTCCCGCGGAACCCGCCAGGGCTGCCCCCTGTCCCCTTTATTATTTATCCTGGCCATGGATCCACTGATACGCCATTTTCAAGAACGTCACTTACATAGAGGCCTACAATTCAACACTGGCCCCCTCCTGGTTTCGCTCTATGCGGATGACATGATTCTATATGTCAGGCACCCCCAAGACAATTTGGACCCGCTGATTCGGGAAATTATCAGATTCGGCCGTTTCTCAGGCCTAGGCATCAATTGGCATAAATCAGTCATCTTCCCTCTGACAGCTGGCACGAGACCATGGGAATGTGAATTCCCTTTGAAGTGGTGCAATGACTCAGTTAAATACCTAGGCGTCCATATACATTTGGACACTGCCCAAATAATAAGGCTGAATTATGGACGAGCCATTGACACGCTTGAAACACAAATAGAGAAATGGCTGAGACTACCCCTATCGCTAGCTGGCCGTGTTGCGATTTTGAAGATGGTTGTTCTACCCAAATTTCTATACTTTTTCAACAACATACCAATTCCTCTCACCAATAGTTTTTTTAGAACGCTTCGTACTCTTCTGACCCGACTGTTTTGGGGCGGGAAACAGGCGCGAGTCAAGTGGTCAGTCCTCACGTTGCCATACGACAGGGGGGGTTACAGTGTTCCTGATTTACAATTATATTATGTAGTGGCCCAATGTAGTTACGCTCACTCCTGGTTTTACCCTGACGCCTGAATTCCATATTTAAGACCGGAAGCAGATCTTGTTCTTCTGGAGAGGATCTCCACGGTCTTACCTACCGGCTTCCCCAGAGATCCCCGAGACATCCAAACCGAATCCACCACGAGCTGGGCATGGAATAAACTACGCAGGCTCATGGGAGCAGACACATTGTACTCCTCGGCGCTACCCATCATCAACCCCAGATGGATCCCAATCATGGGGGAACGCTTAGTACAGCGCACTCTGACGACATTTGAACTTTCACGTTTGGGTGATTTATACCCTGGGGGGCACATCTTTTCCTTATCAGAAAATGCTTGTTTCCAATCTGGAACCATCATGGACAGGTTTGTCCTGGGCCGCATCAGATCCGTCTTGCGTTCCACTTTGCCGTCTTTTCCAAATGAGCCGGCCTCGTTCCTCCCCCTCACGATGATTATAGAAAACACAAATAGCGTGCACTTAATTTCAAAACTTTACAAGGCATGCGCTGCTCTGAGACCTATAAACGATGACAGAGTATGCGCCGCATGGGAGGTCGACTTAGGACGATCAATCACTGATGAGCAATGGGCCAAATGCTGTACAGTCACGCAAGACATTTCCCTAAACAGTAGACACAAGCTCCTACATTTAAAATTTCTGCGCCAAATATACTTCACCCCGGTTATGGCAAACAAAATTGACCCATCCACGCCGCACAACTGTCGAAAATGCTCTGCACCTCATGCCGACTTCGCACATCTTACCTGGACATGCCCGAAACTGCAGCACTACTGGGAAAGTATACATTATACCCTAGGGCAAATGATCAATCTTCCGTTGATCCCCACCCCGGAAGTGGCCCTACTGGGATACACAGTCAACTTCCCCAAGAAGATCAGGAGGTTCGCATCCCTAGGTCTCCTGCTAGCTAAGCGGGAAGTAGCTATCCACTGGGGGCGTAAGTCTGCCCCCACTGTCCAGAACTGGCTGAACAGTCTGGCCTACTGCAATGTGAATAGCGAAGTATATGCAAGCGTGATGCCTAGTGCATCTCGGCCTAAAGATATATGGGACCCATATCGCTCATACATTGAAAACATATGTCATACATCCGGCTCCCAGCTTGAACGGGGCATAGTTCCGGAAGGAGTGGGGTAAATCTTATCCTTGCATTGCTTATTGCTTTACTGAATGACTAATGGACATGATTTCTCCAGATATCAATCAACACAATTGAATATATGACACCACTGCCGGGGACTCTGAACGGGAGGAAGAATGTTTGTGAGGGTCTTTCTTGTTTTATAATCTTATACTGATGTTACAGTGATGACCTGCCTGGTGAATAAGATCATGATTGTATTTTTGCAACAGGTATTGATTTAGCGTGACAATGTTTGACAAATGCAAAAAGTGAACAAATATCCACAATGCTCCTTTTGTACTTAAAAAAATCTGAAAATAAAGTTAAAAAAGAACTTACAAGGGCTGGCTGGTCTAACAACTGGCCAGGAAGAATAGTACAAATACGCATATGTTGGATTTATATTGTGTGGTCTTATTGTATATCTTTTTTATATCAATTTATACTCGTTTTTATAAAACTCGTGTGGAGTCCATTTGTGGTGTCATCATTGGGTTGCTGTGAGCGTGATTGCATATACTTTACACATTTACCTTGAAGACAAGCCTGGCTGCTCGTGCCAAGCTACCAAGGGGGTGAACGGGGGCTATCTGCGAAGGTGTCCTTCCTTTCCCTGACGTGAGAACGAGGGTCCCTGTTTGGCCTAAGGTACCTACCTCAGCCAACCAGGGATCCCGGGTCTAACATATACAAACGGTGATCATGGGACCAACCATTAAAAATCCGCAAGAGGACGTCAGTTTGTGTTGCTTTGTTGACAGGGCTCGTTGGCTGTCTGGCACAGTTCTCTATGGCGTTAGTTGCCGGTGTCTAATTCTGAAATAGCCAGGTTTTTAGCCCTTTCCTGAAGATGGTGAGGGAGCTTGCACTTCTGAGCTCAATTGGCAGCATATTCCAGAGTTTTGCGGTGCCATAGGAGAAACTTCGGCTGCCCCAACCAGCGAACCGAATTCTTGGTACTTTCATGAGTCTAGCACCTGTAGAGCGTAAGTGTCTGGCCGGTTCATACCAGACAAAAAGATTTCTGAGAAAAGAAGGTCCTGTGTTGCTCAGTGCCTTGTATGCTAGACATAGCGACTTAAATTTAATTTGTTGTGCCACCTGGAGCCAGTGAAGTCTGCGGATCTCCTTAGTTACTGATTCGTACTTAGGGATGTTTGCCAACAACCGAGCAGCTGTGTTTTGAACAGTCTGAAGCTTTTTTAGATATTGCTTATGTATGCTCAGGTAGAGCCCATTGCAATAATCCAGTTTTGACTGGATTAGTGTTGTTACCACCGTCTTTCTAGAGTCCAGAGGAATGTATGATAGGATCTTCTTTAATTTCTTTACCAGAAAGTGGGAAGCAGAGACAATGGCATTTGTCTGGTATGAGAGTGCTAGTTTGTTATTGATCCAGCGCTAACAATAAAAATTATTCTCCTATATGCTTCGGTCATCCAGGTGCAACTATTCCTCCAACACACAAACTATATCCATATGACGGTGGGGCCCATAACACCGCATATACATTCACTTACTCATTTATTCCCTGGATTTCCTCCATCCTTAACCTAGGAGAAAACGATTCGCTGGAAGGAGACGGGATACCTCTTTTAACATGACATAATGTTTCTCATTTGCTTTAAGGTATTCCGCTCATTGGTCGATGGACCAACTAGTAGGAATCAGTTGATGGTGATTAAGACCAGCTCAATCACAATAAACTCTTTAACAATTTACCTTAATCATTGAGCTAAAGAATCACTGAGTCATTTGTTTAAAGAATAATAAAGTTTATATAAAGTTTCGAAGCAAGAAATGAGTTTAAGCTTATTATTCAGATTAATACATTTATCATCAATATAAGAATAAATTGAAATTGCAATGCATATCTATTAGACGGAAAAATAAGATTGTCATAGCAAGAACTCTAAAAGATCAATCTATCTGTCTTGGAAAAATCTAATAGTTCTAAATGAAAAATCTATCAGGAATAAAAAGGTTCTCCAAAAGCAGCATCTTATACTCAACTGGAAATAAAAAATAGCAGCAGCAGCATCAGCTCGTCAGCATCAGCAACTTCACCCATCTACAGCATCTAACTCTCCAGCATCTCACTCTCCAGCATCTAACCCCTCCCACCAAGAGTAGGTCTTCTTATACCCTAATTCTAGCTTACTGAATAAAAATGTTGCATCTTCATGGCGTGATTCTCTCTCATTGGTTCACTCAGGCCCATATACATTTTAATCAAACTTCCTTGTCTTAACCAGTTCCTTGTGGAATGTCCATGCTTGCATCGTTTCCCACAGTTCATGACATTGCTCATCCGTTTCGATCAGTCCAATTTGTATCTTTTTCTGCTACTTTTTAGATTCAACAGTTCCGTCCATTTATTCAGTTTGACTTCTCACGCTTCTTGCTGATCATCTTGGCACACATCTGCTCAGAAAGGTCACAATAGCCTTGACCATACTTCCGTCTTATGCTCTCAGCACGAACACGTGGTCATCCTTTTCCACAGCCTCTCTCCTCTACCACACGGCTTCTTGGACATGCGTACTCTAGCTTATGGCGGCCATTTTATATCGCTGCTCAACAGGCCTAAGCGCACTATTTTCAAAGATAAACAAAATATTGTTAAAATAAAGAATATAAACCCTTTCGTTTCCCTCCCGTCTTTCTACGTACCACAATTAGGTATTACCTAGCAAAAAAAGCAACATTTAAAGCCGTCCCTTACTTACCATCGCTTTATTTTGCAACCACACGTTTTATACTTAAAAGCACAAATCATGCGTATTATTATTTTATTAGTACGCAAATATTACGTTATGTTAGAAACGGAAACAATTATAAGTTGATTAATTCGCACACAAAACAGCGTGTTACCTTTACCCTTTACATGTAACATACATTGTTGGTTATTTACTTAAACAAACATGTTTATTAATTATTTTACGAAAATTATTAGGAGGTTAAAATTTTTCATTTACCCTGCTCCATCAACTCCCCCTTTGGTGATTTTTAATATCACCACAAAACCCAAGTTATACAATTCTTTCAGACAGCATATATCTTTTATCCGTTTGCTTTTGTTAGTTTACACAACTGTATCCCTTTCAACTTGTCTCTTCGTTTTCTTGTACATGTTCTCTTTTATTTCTTCTAACTCTATTTCACCCATTTCTCTCTCTCTCTCCTTATTTATCATGTTTTATTTTTCTATTTTATTTTGTCTTCTTTTTCTCTTTATACATGTGATTACAAGCTTCAGCACTAAAATTATTATTATTATCATGGTTGCTATTATCATAACTTTCCCTATTATTAATCCACTCATTCTTGTTAACCAATTTATTACTGAAGAAAACCCTTTACCAAGTTTTCCCCATGCACTTTCAACCTCCAGTGGAACAAGTTCTTTGTGCAAACTTGTAATATTTGTTATATACTTCTGTATATTTTCACTTTTATCTGGAATGTAAGTGCAACAATGTTGGACTTTCAGCATTCCACAGACTCCACCCTCTTTTGCCAAAAGAATGTCAAGGGCAAGTCGATTTTGCACCACCATAGCTCTCATGGCAACCATCTCGGTATTTACCATCAAGAACCCTCCAGCAGTATCTGTAGATAAACGATCTATCACTGTTGATAATTTCCGAATTCTAAATGCATTCAAAGATATTCCCACTGCTGGTATCAATGCTCCAAAAATATCACCTACTATTTCTGAAAAACTTTCCCTTTTTCTACGTGTAAAGGTATTTATCATTTTGTGTGTTCCTTTTTCTTTTCTATCCATATGAAAAATCTTTGGAAAGACCAGGCCTAAATAACATGACCCATACCAATGGTCCGGTAACCTATAATAAGCCCTATTACCGCAAACTTAATAGATCCCTGGAAATATTGGATCTTTTCCCCCTTTGAATCCCCATCCGCCTAAAATTTGATAATTGTCATGGCAAATACTGGAACCCACAAAATAATTGTCATATCTTGTCTTATTTCTTCTAATGCACAACCTTCCCTGTTGGGGCCAATCCAGAGTCATAGCTGCATTTGTCTTTTTCTTGTCATGATTGTCTTCCTCAAACGCCCAAAGAGGTGTTTTTGTCTCTTCTATCACTTTTCTTTGAAATTTCACTCTTCTCTCTTCAACCATCTCTAAAAATACTTTTTCTTCCTTCTTTAACTCACAGGTAAGGTTGTATTTAATTATATTATCTAATGTTAAAATCTTATCTTCTAAAAAATATTCACCAAACGTTATTCCCTCTTTTATTTTGTTTAGCTCGGGAACTACAGAAACTTTCGCAAAAATCTTATCTATGTCAGTGTAATAATATTCTAATCTACCTGTTTTATAAAATAAACTTGCTAAAACACTACATGTTATTCCATACGTCAAAGGGAGGTGATGATAAGTCACACCCTCTGCTACAGATGCAGGCAACTGCATACAAACATAGCAATCTCTTACATCCATTGTTTCTACATACTCATATAATAATTTAGTAAAAACATTCTTAGAAAAATCTGTTATTGATTTGTCCTTGTGTAATTCTGCACTACTTTTTAATATAACTGGTTCTTGAGTGTTAGCTCCTTTTTCTTTCTCGGTGCTATTAGAAGTTTCTACTACAGCTAAACTAATTGGAATAGTGATTGCTAAAACCACCCATACTGTCATTAATAATCCTGTACAAAAGCAGCACATCTTACACCATCTACTTAAAAACTCACATTTACATTTTCTATCTCTAGTATTCTCCATTTTGTTTTATAACCTTATTTATTTGTTTTCCAGAAAATTGTGTCACTACACCTCAGAAATGACTTATTTGCCACTCTGCACTCCAATGTTTTGTCTTTGCTTGGTACTTTCTTTTAATTCTTTTTCAGAATTCTTTCTTAGTCAAATCCGGTAGAAATTCGTCAGATCCATTGTTTTGTCAAGTCCGGTAGAAACTGTTTAAACTTCTTCAGGTTTGTTGCACCTCACCTTCACCCATTAGGTTTCTGTGTTCTGGGTTCTCGTGAGTGTTCTTTTCTTCTTTGATATCAGTCAAAGCAAGATACAACCATTCAGGCGATCTATACTTCGGATTTACCTTCTTTACTCTTTTCGTTTTCTGCAAGTGTTTTCCACCTTGTTTTTCTTGCTCTTTCTGACTTGTTATTTCATTCACTTGTTCAGCACTTTTTCCATCTAACCTTATGATTCTGTATCTTAATTTTCTTACTTCGTTGGGCCAATTGTCTCCTTTTCTTGGCCTTTTTGCCTCACTTCCTTTTTCCTCTCTTTCTGTTTTCCAATTCCTTTTTCTTGACTAGTTTTTGGTTTCTTTCTTCTTCACTTTCTTCAGACTCTGTTTCAGTTCTTTCGTTATTGCCTCTTATTTTGAAACTTATAATTTCATTTTCTTCCTCTACTTGTGGTTCTTTTCTTATCTTCCTTCGTTCACCTATTTCTGTCCCTCCTCGAGGTTCTTCCGAATTTGTGTCAGTCTCTCTATCTACTTCTAAATTTCCCTGTTCTTTTGTTTGACTATCTGTCCCTATTGCTCCTCGGGGATCTTCCGATTTTTCTAACTTTCTGTTTGAAACTCTCCCTTCTTCATCTATTAATATTATCTCCGAAGGATTTTACCACAACTTGTACTTAGTTGCTCACTGTTACTATCTTCTGGCTCAGTTTCTTCTCTTATGCTTTCAAATTTCCAATTTCTTTTCAGAATTTCTTCACAATCCGAATGATCTGTATCAGATTCTGAACTGGTATCTGATATTTCCAGATGTCGACTTACAGGTCGATCTTCAAGTTCTGGAACTTCAGCTGTTTCCTCTATTTCTTCTTTCGTTGCACTTGTAGTTGGGTCTTCCAGATGTCGACTTACAGGTCGATCTTCAGGTTCTGGCACCCTGTTTGTTTCTTCTTCTGCTTCTGATGCCGAACTGTTATCCAATATTTCCAGATGTCGACTCACATGTCGATCTTCAGGTTCTGGAACTCTGATGGTGTGACTGGCATGCACCCAGTGTTTCACTCCTGCACACTTGACTGCAGTGGTTGTCACCAGGATCACTTGTCGTGGTTCGTCCCAACGAGGAACCAAACAGTTTCTTCTCCTGTGGACTTTTATGCGGACCCAATTTCCTGGATTCAAGTCGTGAGCTGGTTTTCTTTCAAGAGTGGTCGCATCCGGTCCAACCTGATGAAACACAGAACGCACCACATCAGCCAATCCTTTGCAATAATCCAGCACTAGATCATCAGTTATAGTCAGTAGTTTGTTGACAGGTACTTGTGCTTGTCTCATTGCTCATCCCATAATTATCTCATGGGGACTGAGTCCAGTTTTCCTTTCCGGAATACTTCTTATTGTCATTAAAACCAATGGCAAGGCATCTGGCCATTTGAGTCCTGTAGCTTGACACATTTTTCCTAACCTGTTCTTAATTGTTCCATTCACTTGCTCTACTATTCCAGAAGCCTCTGGTCTGTATGCACAATGCAGTTTCTGTTTAATACTAAGTGCTTCACAAATCAGTTTAACTAATTCATTTTGGAAATGTGTTCCTCTATCTGTTTCAATCGTGACTGGAAAACCATACCTCGGAATGAATTCTCGCAGCATAAGTTTTGCTACCGTTATTCCATCATTCCTTCTGGTTGGGTATGCTTCCACCCAACGGGAAAACAAACAGACGACCACTAGGACATACCTTAGTCTGTTGCAAGGCGGCATTTCAATAAAATCCATTTGCATTCTAGTGAACGGACCTCCTTCTCGTCCTATTGTTCCTAGACTCACTACTGTCTTCCTTCCTGGATTTAACTGTTGACAAATAAGACATCTCTGACAAAGACTCTCAGCTATGGCTCTGAATTTTGGATTATACCATGTTTGTCTAAAAAGTCTGATCATTGAATCTCTCCCAATATGGGCTTGTCCATGGTACATCCGTGCCATGTCAGAAATCATGCTATCAGGCATAACTGGTCTTTCATCTCTGTAAACCCAAACATCATTTTCTTCATGTTTTCTACATCCTGCTTTTATCCATGTATCTTTTTCCTCATCATCTGCTGCTTCCTGTAACTGTCTCACCTCATCCCATGTCTCAACAGGGTTAGTAAAAAGCAAAGGACAAGAAATATGCTCTCTTTCTCGACTTTTGTTTAAAGAAACCACATTCTTTGCACAGTACTGTGCAATCTCGTCAGCATATTTATTACCGACAGTTATGTAGTCTTCCCCATTTTTATGTGCATTGCACTTCACAACAGCAATCTGTTTAGGCAGCTGTATCGCCTCAAGCAACTTTTTCACAAAATCTCCATTTCTAATTGGCGTTTCTGCAGACGTCAAGAAACCTCTTTGTGACCAAATCTGACCGAAATCATGCACCACCCCAAAGCCGTACTGGCTATCTGTCACAATCGTAACCCGTACATTTCTTCCCAACTTGCATGCTTGAATCAGAGCTACTAGTTCTGCGACTTGGGCAGACCGTATCCCTTTCAGACAAGATGCTTCCATTACAGTTGCTACTGTGCAAACCGCATATGCTGCACTTAGAACTCCATCACTCGTTCTCAAACATGAGCCATCCACAAACAGAATATAATCTGATTCCTTTAAGGGCTCATCTCGTATGTCTGATCTCGGTTTTGTACAATATTCAAGCACATTCAGACAATCGTGATCTACTTCATCCATTTCAATTACACTTTCTTCATCTGGTAAAGATGTCGAAGGATTCACATTCATACATCTGTCAATGGTCACATTATCTGCACTCAAAATTACTTTTTCATACCTAGTCAGCCGACTATGTGTCATGTATTGTGTTTTCGTTCTTGTCAAGAGAATTTCCACAGAATGGGGAACATATACTCTCAGTGGATATCCCATCACTATGCCTTCACTCTGTTCCAGACTCACACAAGTAGCAGCAACTGCTTTCAAACATCCAGGCAACGGTTTCGCTACAGGGTCTAAAACAGCTGAAAAATATGCAATGGGTCTTTTCATAGTTCCATGTCTCTGTACCAAAACTGAAAATGCACATCCATCTCTTTCACTGCAATACAACTCAAAATCTTTCTCATAGTCAGGCATTCCTAATGCTGGAGCCTCACATAATTTCTTTTTCAGCTCTCTGAATACTTTCATTTCTTCATCATTCATTTCAAAAGGATCTTTAACATCCTTCTTTGTCAGTTTCTGCAACGGTTTAGCAATCAGCGAAAAACCGCTTATCCATTGTCGACAATATCCAACCATTCCCAGAAACATTCTTACCTCTCTTTGCGTCATTGGAGCTCTCATTCCTTGAATCATTTTTATTCTTTCAGTCGTTACCTTTCGCACTCCTTTCTCAATTTTATGCCCTAAATACTGGACTTCTTGTTGACAAAACTGCAATTTTGATGGGGACACTTTATGTCCTCTTTTTGCTAAATGATTCAGCAAAGCAATTGTATCATTGACACATGCTTCCTTTGTTTTTGATGCCACCAGTAGGTCATCAATATACTGAACCATCACTGACTTTTCTGGCATTTTTAAATCTTCCAACGATTTCTTTAGAATCTGATTAAAGATTGAGGGGCTTTCTGTGTACCCTTGAGGAATTCGGCACCATGCCAAAATACGCTCTCCAAACCTAAACGCAAATAATGGCTGGCTATCTGGATGCAATGGAATAGAGAAAAATGCATGACATAAATCAATTACTGTGTACCATTCTGCTTCACGTGGAATCTGGTATAGAATCACAGCAGGGTTCGGTACTATTGGGCAACAAGGCACTACAATTTTGTTTACCTTCCTCAAATCCTGTACAATTCTATATGTTCCGTTTGGCTTTTTCAGTCCCATTATTGGCGAATTACATGGACTGCTCATGATTTCTTTTAGAATCCCTTGTTCAACCATTTTATTTATTACTGGCGTTATTCCTTCAATTATTTCTGGTGTCAATTTATACTGGGGCGTATTTGGGTAACTCGTTCCCTCTTTTACTGTTATTTTAACGGGATCTACTTCTTTCATTAATCCTACATCTTCTCCTGTAAAGTCCCACACTTCTTCTTTCACTGTCTTTTTCAATTCAATTGGGATTTTCTCTGCATCAAATACAGGAAACAAATCATTTACTTCTGGTTCTAAATTCACCATTGTCATTTTATACAGCACATCTTCATCTGGGGTTCTGAAATGCAATTCCATCTGGAGTACAATAGATAGTGCAATTCATCTTGCACAATAAATCGCGTCCTAATAGGTTCACGGGACTACAATCGCATACCACAAATCGGTGCATTTCACTAAATGGACCAATTCTTACCTCCACTAATTTAGTAAGAGGCGTCTTAATTTGCTGATTTGAAACTCCAACTACTTGGATATGTTCACCTGAGAGAGGAAGGTTTGGAATTTCCACTGACCTAACAGTAGAACGGGTAGCTCCAGTGTCCACAAGGAATGTTACATTTGCACCATTCACTTCTCCATCCACAAATGGACCAGACTGATCTACCTCTAGAGTTGCGCCAAGCACGCACTCTTCCCCCTCTCCTAGGCACCGTCAGAAACTTTCATCCGTTTCATCCTCATCCTGTCGTAACCAATATTGAGAAATTGCAGCTGCACGCGGCAACTGTGTTACCTGTTCTCCTCCGTAGAATCCTGTTTCTGCACTGTATTTCTGTTGGTTAACACTCTTGGGAAGTGGTGGTTGTGGCACCTGACTTTGTTGAGTAACTACCTCACTCTGCACCTGTGAATTTAATGATTGATTTTCCACATTAAGTTTTGGAGGAAATTTACACTCGTTTCTCCAATGCCCTAGCTTTCCGCAGTTGTGGCATGGCCACTTTTTCTTTGCCTCATCTATGCTCATTTGTCCTTTTCCTTTACCTATATTTGGTCAAGATCCAACCTGTCCTGCTTCATTACCGGTATTACTCAATTGAGCTTCTTGCTTCTCTGCAACTTTTACCTGTGCCCACATGGCTTTTTCTTTCAATTTTCGCTGTCTACTCTCAATATCATCACTGCAATACTTAGCATATCTCAAAACTTCGTCAACTGTGCTATTCTGCCAGCAAATCATATGCTGCTTAATCATTTCACTTATCTCTGGTTTCAATCCATACACAAATCTATATACAAAATGACTCATATCCTTCTCATTTAGTGTCTCATAACCACTGTACTGTTTGAAAACCAACAACAGCCTTTCGTAATAAGCATGCACTGATTCTTTACTTTCTTGCGTTGTTCTGTCTATTTTTACCCAATCTGTTTCTTTAGGTGGAATCTTATTCTTCAAAAGGTAATTACTTGGTCATACTTCCTCATCACTTCTGGTCCTGGCGCTCCTGTTTTAGCATCCCTTGGATATTCTACAGTTGGCCAATCAATAGTAATCTTACATTCTGTCCACAAATCAGCTGGCACTACTATATCAAACAATCCATCTAAGTCTATCCACAACACTTTTGAAACCTTAACAAATCTTTCCACTTGTCTGTACCATTCTACTGGCTTTTCTCTCAACTTTGGGAAGTCATTTGTAAATGACAGTATATCCTGTCTAGTCCATGGAACATGCACATAACTACCACCTGGAGTTTCTCTCATCGGGTACTCCCTTACAACTGGTTCCTTATCTGTTACTGCAAAAGCCAAAGATGCTTTATCTGTTGTTTTCTCGTTCTTTTTCGTCCATCTATTTCTCCATCTATCCACATCACCCCATTTTCTCAGTAAAACAATTAACTCTTTTATTTGGGTCAGTCTTCCTGATGTGTTCAAATTCTCTATATCTTTCTCACAAAAATCTACTCTGTATGGTTTCTGCAACGTTCTCACTTTTACAAACTCTACTCCTAGTTCACTTGCTGTTTCTTCCAATTTGTCATGTAAATTTCTAGCTCTCCATGTAAGACTTTTGCACAAAAACATAATCTCATCATCCTGATAATTTTTTAATTTTTCTGTACCAATCGTTCCTAAAATCAATTCTTCCATGTCTATTTTTAACCTAATTACATCTAATGGTTTTACTTCTGTTTCTTTTGTTTTTAGCGCTTTCATCCATTCATTTAACTCATCTGGAGTCGGACCTACAGGCGTACTATTTAATTCTATCCAATTGCTACTTCTTTCTGGTGTCCCTGATGCAGACTCCGTTACCATAGGTATTCTCCTAATCTCATTCTCATTTATCGTCAAATTAGTAGGTGGGCTTGGTCTATAGGTACTAGCCAAATGGTGTGCACCTTCATTATTCTGTTCCATCCCTTCTCTTTTTCTTTGCAAATGTGAATTCATGGGAATCACTAAAGAACGTTCATCAATTTTCTGATTCTCAAAAATTGGCATTACTGGACCTATTGTCACTGGTACAGTTACAGCTTCCATATTCTTTGTCAATGCTCTTATTTTCTCAGTCAATTCTCTTGTGGTTTTTGCT
Source organism: Calotriton arnoldi (assembly GCA_963921515.1). Taxonomy (NCBI): domain Eukaryota; kingdom Metazoa; phylum Chordata; class Amphibia; order Caudata; family Salamandridae; genus Calotriton; species Calotriton arnoldi. The sequence goes on from CAWUFW010006621.1 coordinate 94,585, forward strand.
AATTCAGTTGCATTGTCACTTTCTATCTCTTCATTTTGTGAAGTTTTTAATTGATCTTGTGACCTATTTGTCTCATCTCTTCGTTCGGGATTTTTATTCCTCCCAGTTTCCATTGGCGGTGCATTAGGTGTCACCACCGCAGAAGTCTGTTGGTATGGAGGTGGGTTTCTGTTTAAAATATCTTCCAGCAATTCGTCATCCGTTTCACTACCACCATACACATACTTTTCTATAACTACATGTTTCTTTTTCTCTGTACACTTTCTCTTTGCTTCTTCCTCTACTGTAAAAGCTGGAAACAAACCTCCTGTCATATTAGCACATCTCCAACGCTTTATTCTGTCCTCATGATTTACTCCCCATAACCTTCCAGGCACAAACTCATGGATCTTTAGTCCTCTGAATCTCTCTCGTTCATACATCTCATCTTCCCATTCCGTTAAAGCTTCAAACTGTGTCGGTCTAGGTCTAGGTTCTAACATTGCCATCTTTTTTCTCAAGTTCCGTAGTACAGCTACATTAAATGAACCATTCTCAGGGAAAGCCAAGCTCCATCATTCTTGGTATATTTTGTCCAATTTTCTAACCATATGCATGTATGATATCCATATTTCAGCATCATATGCGAAGCTGGTGATTTCGGCGGAGGAATTATCTGTCCCTCTCTAGTCACTACCTTTTTGTCTTTCTTAAAGAAGTTCTTAACTTTTGACATCCATGACGTTTTCTCTCTATCATACTCATAATACGACATGATTCACAATCGCTTTATCTCCTCAAACGATCCGCAATTCAACACTGTTCTCTATGCGTTATTCCAACCAATACAAACGCGACTCACACTAACACTCCAATCACAAACTTCCACGTCACCAGGCTATTCGACCAATCCTAGCGCGACTCACACCAAAGCTCCAATCAGAGCGATTTCTGTCTACAGCGCACTGACCAATTCCAGCGCGGCTTTTGTCTACGTCAGTTCTGCTCCTGTTTCCGTATGACTAACGCACTGTCCAATCCCAGCGCGGCTTTTGTCTACGTCAGTTCTGCTCTTGACCCCTCCTTTACAAAATTTATCGGCAATTTCTTTTTCAACAATTCTTCGTTAGTTACAACATTTAAAACACATTTCCATTGTCTGATTCGCTAAACAAAAGAGATAGCTTTGTCCATTTACACAAGAATTCTGTATTTTCCAGTAGGCAGCGCTTACCTCTACCCTACCACAGAATTTTCAGTTTCGCCGATAAAGTAGCACTTCCCTCTACCTTACCCTTCTTTCAAGCAAGCAATAAACCTGTTTCTCTGGGGATAAAACACATGTGGAGACTATACTGCTCCTGAGAATTAAGGCCAGAGTTTCACAAGAAAACCGATCACTATTTCACTTACACACCTTTTATACGGAAAATGTCCCTATCATAACACAACCTGTGTTATCACCAATATGAACTCAGACAATGCACCATTCCATGTGACTTCTCTTGCCACACGTGTTCCACTTCCTACTTCCCGGAAGCGTGAAAACTTACATATAACATAACGCGACTCAACATAAAGTGTTAGACATGAACTTATCAATAATCAATAATCAATAATCACCAAACTAATCTATAGTAACCATAACTCTGCTACCAAGAAATCTGATCCAGCGCTAACAATAAAAATTATTCTCCTATATGCTTCGGTCATCCAGGTGCAACTATTCCTCCAACACACAAACTATATCCATATGACGGTGGGGCCCATAACACCGCATATACATTCACTTACTCATTTATTCCCTGGATTTCCTCCGTCCTTAACCTAGGAGAAAACGATTCGCTGGAAGGAGACGGGATACCTCTTTTAACATGACATAATGTTTCTCATGTGCTTTAAGGTATTCCGCTCATTGGTCGATGGACCAACTAGTAGGAATCAGTTGATGGTGATTAAGACCAGCTCAATCACAATAAACTCTTTAACAATTTACCTTAATCATTGAGCTAAAGAATCACTGAGTCATTTGTTTAAAGAATAATAAAGTTTATATAAAGTTTCGAAGCAAGAAATGAGTTTAAGCTTATTATTCAGATTATTACATTTATCATCAATATAAGAATACATTGAAATTGCAATGCATATCTATTAGACGGAAAAATAAGGTTGTCATAGCAAGAACTCTAAAAGATCAATCTATCTGTCTTGGAAAAATCTAATAGTTCTAAATGAAAAATCTATCAGGAATAAAATGTTCTCCAAAAGCAGCATCTTATACTCAACTGGAAATAAAAAATAGCAGCAGCAGCATCAGCTCGTCAGCATCAGCAACCGCAACTTCACCCATCTACAGCATCTAACTCTCCAGCATCTCACTCTCCAGCATCTAACCCCTTCCACCAAGAGTAGGTCTTCTTATACCCTAATTCTAGCTTACTGAATAAAAATGTTACATCTTCATGGCGTGATTCTCTCTCATTGGTTCACTCAGGCCCATATACATTTTAATCAAACTTCCTTGTCTTAACCAGTTCCTTGTGGAATGTCCATGCTTGCATCGTTTCCCACAGTTCATGACATTGCTCATCCGTTTCGATCAATCCAATTTGTATCTTTTTCTGCTACTTTTTAGATTCAACAGTTCTGTCCATTTATTCAGTTTGACTTCTCACGCTTCTTGCTGATCATCTTGGCACACATCTGCTCAGAAAGGTCACAATAGCCTTGACCATACTTCCGTCTTATGCTCTCAGCACGAACACGTGGTCATCCTTTTCCACAGCCTCTCTCCTCTACCACACGGCTTCTTGGACATGCGTACTCTAGCTTATGGCGGCCATTTTATATCGCTGCTCAACAGGCCTAAGCGCACTATTTTCAAAGATAAACAAAATATTGTTAAAATAAAGAATATAAACCCTTTCGTTTCCCTCCCGTCTTTCTACGTACCCCAATTAGGTATTCCCTAGCAAAAAGCAACATTTAAAGCCGTCCCTTACTTACCATCGCTTTATTTTGCAACCACACGTTTTATACTTAAAAAGCACAAATCATGCGTATTATTATTTTATTAGTACGCAAATATTACGTTATGTTAGACATGGAAACAATTATAAGTTGATTAATTCGCACACAAAACAGCGTGTTACCTTTACCCTTTACATGTAACATACATTGTTGGTTATTTACTTAAACGAACATGTTTATTAATTATTTTACGAAAATTATTAGGAGGTTAAAATTTTTCATTTACCCTGCTCCATCATTATCAATCCACACTCCCAGATTTTTTGCCTTTTGCGCTGGTTTTGGTGGTTCATTCATTAATCTCTCTAATCTACGTTTAGCAAGATCGAGCTACCACAAAAACATGTTCCGTGAAAAAGCGTTACACTTCAGAGCTTTCCTTGATGCAGCCAAGAACAGACCTAAAAAGCTATTTGACCTCATCAAAAGTACCAACATCTCTCCCTCAACCATCAAGTTTGACGACCCCCCCAAGAAAGCAGCAGAATTCGCTCTATTCTTCTATGAAAAAGTGAAATTGCTTGTGGATCAGGTCACTCACCCTACCATCCTAGAGGACCGCAAATCTTTAGTCGCATGGAAGAACTTTGACGTCATCACTGAAGATGCCCTCCACAAAAGCATTCTAGAAACAAACCCCTCTAACCATTCTCTCGACCCCATCCCTAGCGACATGGCCATTGTCTTCTACACCCGCACTCTTTCCTACTGGACTGGTCTGGTAAACCTCTTCCTCAATCAAGGCTCCCTTCCTGTTGCCCTTAAAACAGGACAGGTTACCCCACTTCTTAAAAAACCCTCAGTTGATGTAAATGACCTGAACAACTTCCGCCCTATCACCAACTTTCCTTTTCCTGCGAAAATCACAGAAAGGTGTGTAGTAAGCAACTTTCCCTACATATCAAGAATAACAACCTTCTCGACGAATTCCAATCTGGTTTCATGCAATACTGCAGCACTTAAACAGCCCTGCTTCCAGTGATCGACAATGCCCTGCGTGTACTTGATTTGGGTGAGTCTTGTCTCTTGATTCTTCTTGACCTATCCGCAGCCTTTGACACTGTTAATCAAAAAACTGTTCTGAACACTTTAAAACAAAGAATGGGTTTTGAATGCACAGTGCTCAAATGATTTGATTCATTCCTCTCAGGTAGATCTCAAATTATCAAAATAGCAAATTGTCTCTCTACTTCAATGGCGGTAGGACAAGGCGTCCCTCAAGGCTCTATCCTCGCACCCACTTTGTTCAATCTTTTTATGGAACCATTGGGAAATCTCCTAAAAAAATCTGGGATCCATTATCACCTCTATGCTGATGATATCCTAATCTACCTTATGGTGTCTTCCGCACACGGCATCTCAATCCTCAACACCACTCTCAACTCTATCCAAAATTGAATGTCAACTCATCAACTTATTCTGAATCCTTCCAAAACTGAATTCCTTCTTCTCTCTACCTCACTTTCTCCCCCTCCTGTTCAATCTTGGATGAACAATCTTAACATACTTAACAACAAACCTATTGTTGTCGACAGTGCTAAATCCTTTGGTGTCATTCTAGACAAAAGGCTCAACCTACACTCTCATATCAATACCATCGCTAAGAATGCACGTTACCAACTTCGCCTTCTCTGGGGGGTTCAGCGTTTCTTTCCTGAGCAAGACCTAAAAACGTTGGTCCAATCACTGGTTCTCTCCAGATTGGACTACTGCAACTCTCTCCTTGCTGGTCTCCCCAAAACCCACCTTTCCCCTCTTAAATCCGTCCTCCATTCAGCGGCACGTTTCTTATACGGGGCCAAAAGAAATGGTCACATCACACCCATACTGTTTTCTCTTCGCTGGCTTCCCATCGAAGCAAGGTCAATTTACAAGACTGCCTGTATCACCCACAAAGCCTTGCGCACCTCCACCCCTCGCTATCTGGCAAATAAACTCAAAATCTCAGGCGGCTCTAGACTTTCACGTAATGCTGAAAACGTACTGCTCGAGACCCCAACTTTCAAAAGGGAAAGATTTATGGCTCAATCCTTCTCAGGCAATGCGGCTAGAATCTGGAACTCGCTTCCTCCAAGCCTCCGAACCACCACCTCTATCCGGACTTTCAAAACAGATCTTAAATCTCTTTCTTCCAAAGACACTTCCAGGATTAATTCACCCCTTTTCTTGACCCTCAAGCCCGCTTGACATTTACTTGAGCTCAATGTTGTAAATATGTATTCTATACCTGTATTAACCTAATGTTGCCACCTCCTATTTTATTTTTACTTTTTTAATCATCCTGATTGTATTTGTAACTTGTTAGTGTGTAAATCTCCTTATGTAAGTACTTGGTTCTATTGTAAAGCACTCTGACACCTTTGGGTAAAGTCTGTGCTATATAAAACTGCATTAAATAAATAAATAAATGTGCAGGAGCCAAACTGTGGAGTCCCTCTTCTGTCTTTGGCCAGGAAGAGGAGAGGGTCGCCAGTGACGTCAACTGGGGGGCACCCGGACAGCTTATAAGTCATAAGGAGGGAAGGGATCGCCTCTTTTTCTCTCCACCGCGCACCAGCCAGCGTACCACAGTGGCCTTTTGCTGTGTAATGGGATTCAGTAAGAGGTGAGTACGGTAGATAGCGGTTCGCAGGGGCTACCATTGGCGTAGCCTGGTGTAAGGCTGCAGTAATGTGAAAATAGAACAGGAAAAACTGTACAATGCAATTGCATCGGGTACAGAACATTTATTGCTTAATTGTTTTTTCTTTGCTTTCATGTCGGCGATATCGGGAGGCGCACCTCGCTCGGAAGGCAGCAACAGGGTATCTAGATGTCGACCCGCTGGCAAAAACTTTACGAACACTGTGAAGCAAGTTTGTCAAGCTGGCTTAGTGGTAGGGGGAGTATAGGCATCGTTCAGTCCTTTTTCCTTGTTGGGAGTTGAGTGGGCCTCAACATACAGCCAGCCTTTATCAGAGCATTGTGCTACTCCGCGGTAGTCAGTTAATGCATCAGCTGTAGAGATACAACTGTAGCCTGCATGATTGCGGTTCGAATATCGGCAGAGACAATTTAACCGTTTAATGGCAGGCCCAAAAAGGGGCCTACTGTGGGAGCTTTGCCCCGGCCATTGTCTGAGGAGGAGAAGCCAAGGCACACGCTGGGGTCTGTGGTAGCTATGTCTTAGTGCTAAAGGTGGGGTGCACCCATCTTCCGCCGCTGTGCCCCAACACTCTGCAACTTACCTTACCAGCCCTGCTATCCACTGAACAGTGAGATGCAAAAAGACCCTGTTCTATGAATTCTTAATATGGCGGGCCTCTCATCAAGCGTTCCATTACCCAGCATTCTCCACTGTAGAGGCCTGTGTTCGGTCTCAAGGCCTCAGTTTCAAATCCTTGTGGGTCCACTCAGCCTTTCACCCTTCTGAGGTCGATAAAATGAGTACCATTGAGTTGGGTGACAGTAAACATCTGTTTTTCAGCGCCAGATACCCTTGGGTGAACGTACACTTTACAAATGCACAAGCTATCCTTCTCAATCCAAATACCTGACTAACATATCCACCACTCAAATTACTTTCACATTTCACTATACTAATTTACCACTAACACTGTACGGGTTCCAGAGTAACGTGCTACTCGCAGGAAAAAAAAACACTTCAAGCTCCCATCAGGGGTAGCAAGCGCTATATAAAAGTAAACCATTTTCCCATCTCTATCCCTCCACTATCCTTCTCAATCCAAATAACTGACTAACATATCCACCACTCAAATTACTTTCATATTTTCACTATACTAATTCACCACTAATCCTTTATGGGTTCCAGAGTAGCATGCTACTCGCCGAAAAAGCGCTTTGACACCTCATCAGGGATACTAAGCGCTATATAAATGCAATTACAATACAATGTTATTGGGGGGAACAGCATTGCTTCTTTACTTATCTTCTTGACCACACATTAGCCCAGTCCATTATACAGTTTTTGGTTCACCACTCATGTCCGAGTGGACAAGAGCCAAACAGCAGGGGCACCTGGAGCCTTAAAGTGTCTACTTAGGTTCGGACTCAAGCCCCTGACCAACTACAGTCTCCGGATTCAAGGTGCACTTTTGTGTGGGGATGTGTTGCTAGGCAGCGATTTTGGCACATCATTTTTGCATCGTTGCCTGTTGTTCGAACTGATCTGCTTCCGGCTGCTTTATAAATAGGGCTCCCGGTTTTATGGTATTTATTTTTTTAACATTTCCGTCTGTATTTATCCATATTTATTTTTTGCCCATCTTATTGGTATTTATCCATATTTATTTTGTGTTTTGCGAATATATGGAGTCATAAAATGGTATATTTTCACATTTATTTAAATGATAAACATGCATTCATACTTTGCTGCCTGTCGCGTTGTAGCAAATTAAGCAGCCAAATATAGCAAAACACTACACCTTCAGGTAAATATGAGCATTATAATACAAATATATGTTACCACACACCTGCATTTAGGGCAATCTCAACCTATTTTTAGCTTCTCATGCTGCCTATCTGCTCAGCTGTTGTCTTAGAAATCACGAAAAACAGCATGGAGAGTCACCCACAAAAAGCACAATTTTCTGCATTTTTCCGCTTTTACAAATAAATACAGACAGGAAACACTTTGTTTTCGGTCTGTAATTATCTGTAATAATCCATAAAAACGGAAAACCGGGAGCCTTATTTATAAATCGCTCTGGGTAAGAGGCTCCTGACCCTAGTGTAGGGCAACACGAAGCTGAGATTAGAGGCGGGCGAGCGAACAGTTTAACAAGGAGACCTGATCTGAGACCAATACACAATTCTAAGCTGGCTCTAAGAGCCCAGGTCTGAGCAGTGAAATATTTGGCTGGCATATAATGCGGCACACATCATACTGTCTTGAAAACTCATAAATGGTACGGGTGTACGTGTTTGAAGGACAGAGACTTTTCACCTTATTACATCTGTTTTTATCACTGCATTAAGGGGTATTTATAAGGCTCGCATCAGCCAGGTCACTGTAGTACAATGGATTGGTCTTTGACCGTTGACAAATATCACAGTAAAATCATTGGTTCGAGACCAGCTTAAAGGTGATACATTTTCCATATGTATAATCCCTGTTTGGATTAGAGGGAAAGAGATATGATTTAAACCCTTATGGGAAGACAATTTATATGTGGAGTCCAATGACCAGTCCGCCACAGCCATAATATCCTACAGCCTACAGAAAAAGCCTTGGAAGCCATCGCTCCCTTAATTGAATGAGCTCTAAAGATGGAAACATCGATACCTGCCTCGAACACCTAGCCAAGGTAACTGAGAAAACAGGCTTAAATGGCTTCTTCAAAGCAATCAACAGTTGACCACCCCCCTGATCTTGTTGAAATTCACATGTGTAATCTTCATAAGTTTTCAAACATCTTACAACACATAGTTTATGATTATCAGGAAAAGTAGGGTAAGTTATAAGGCGAGAGTTAGTCTTAGTACGATTGGAAATTCAAAAAGTCACTCCAGAAGGAGAGAAAACTCTACCTGTGAAGTCCAGTGCTTTTACATCCAGAACACTCCTGCAGGACACTAAACACAGAAAAGTCAACAATTTAGCTGAAATCTGCTTACGAGAAAGATCCTCGTTTGCCGGCCAAGCCCACAAGAAGCAAAGCATCAAGTTCATGTCCCATAGATCGGAGTATTTAGGCCTCGGGGGATGGGTGAATTGCACCCCTCTGAGCAGTCCACAAATCAGAGGATGTTCCCCCACCAGTTTACCCTCAATTAGGGAACGTCCAGCAGAAATAGCAGACTGGAAATTGTTGACCGATCTGTAAGCGAAATCTTGAGAAGCTAACTGAGCAAAGAAGTTAACAATCAGTGGAAAATCTGCCCCCATGGGCTCCACACCCCTCTCACTACACCAGCTAGCCCAGCGCTGCGATGCAGAAATGTATCTCCTATGGGTACTGGGAGCCCAGGATTGAGCGAGGAAGAAAGAAGCTTCTTCTAAAATGCCTGGCAGCTGTCATTGTTTCCTGAAACTCTCCAGACCACCAGAGACAGCTGCCCCGACAATATCAGAGGATGAGGCAGCCTTGTCGGATCTGTCAGGAGATTCTCGAAACTGGAAATGCAAATCTGTCTGTCGCATGCCATTCCCAGGAGAACAGGGAACCAGGCCTGGGACCTCCGGAGTGGACTAATCATGACTAATTACGCCCTTGGTCTCCAAGCTTGTGGCAACACACTCGGGATCACGATGAAGGGGGGAAATGCATAATGCAGGTTCCATGACCAGGACTGAAGGAAGACAATCAAACTCGTTGCTAGGGGAACCAGCCTCCAACTGAAGAAAAGTGGAAGATATGCGTCTAGCTGTGATGCGAAAAGATCCGTTACACAAGTGCCCCAGATTGAGGAAGCGGAAGACTCTGGGATGCAGCTACCAGTTGTTGGAGTCCCGGAGGAAATGCGAGTTCGTGCATCCAGGAATGTACTCCACCATCACAGAGATCTGATTTTGAAGCCAACAATGCCAGAAATCCTTGGGGATCTTTGACAAGAAATGCAACCTCGTACCCCCCTAAGCGGTTGATGTACCGCACCGCTGAGACATTATCCATTCTGAGAAGGATAAAAAATTTAGCTTGATAAAGGGAAAGGCATCTTTATCACAAAAGACCCCGCCAGGAGCTCCAGACAGTTGATATGAAGCTGGAGCTCCTTCTGAGATAATCTGCCTCCTGTGGATATCAAACCGCAGCGCAGTCTCCTGCCCCATCTGCTGGCATCCGACTCTATAATCACATCCGGAACGCTGGCAAATATGGCCCTGCAGTTCCAGAAGTCCATATGGCCGAGCCACCAATTCATTTCCACCTAGGTTTCTTCACAGAGGGGAATCGGTTTCAAATAAGAAAGGCCTTTCCAGAGATGGAGGGCTTTGAGCCATTGTAGAGCCCTGTAATAAAGGAGTCTGGGAAGATGGCTTGAAAAGAGGAGGCCAGGAGCTCGACAATCCTGGCAGGAGCGCAAGGAGATTGGCAGAGTAGAAAATGCTTGTCTCAATTCTCTCTTGATCACCAGAACTTTGATCTTTGGCAATTGGAGCTGTGCCAGACGGGAGTCCACTTGAAACGCAGAAACTCCAGGTTCTGAGGAGGAGACAAAAGTTAATTCTTCTCGTTGATAATGAACCCCAGTGACTGGAGCAACTTAACTGTCAATGACAAATGGAGAAGGATCATTTGTCATTCCTGGGCCATAATGATGATATTGCCAAGATATACAATCTGTCTTACCCCTCATTATCTGAGATGCTCCGTTACCGGCCTCAGCAGTTTTGTGAAACACCTAGGGGCCACTGAGAGGCCGAACAGCAGAACTGCAAATTCGTAACAATCTAGCCCCCACTGAATTGCAGAAATCTCCTGTGGGGTGAAAAAATAGGAACGGACAGGTATGCATCTTTTAGATCTAGACACACCATCCAATCTTTTTCATCGCAAGAGGCCCCTGAGGAGATAAATCCCCTCCATTTTGAAATGGCAGTAAACCTCCCAGGTGTTGAACTGCTTTAGGGTGAGAACCAACCGAGCACCACCTCCCCTTTTCTGAACCAGAAAAATTGTGCTGTTGAAACCTTTAGAATGAGGGGAAGAAGGCACAATTGCCTCCTGGCCCTAGGAATTCCTGGATTTCGTTGTCTATATATGCTCTTTCATATTGGGAAAAATGGAGAGGAAGAGAAAAAGATTCCTGAACTGGCATATCGTAAAAATCTATCTATCCCTGGATGGTGTCCAGGATCCAAGCATCCTGTTCGCCAATTGTGAACAAAATGTCTGATTCTTCTGCCTAAGGAGGAATGATCCTTACCTGTAAGGGTGACGTCGGAGGACTCGTTGCCACCACTGAAGGAATTCTTCTGTCTGCCCCTAGGTCCTTGATTTCTGGTTATTTAGAAGCTACCTACCCGGTAGTAACCTCCATAGCCTCTGCCGCCGTATCCTCTGGAAGAGGTCTACATGTGGCGATGACTGGACCCACGACCCCGGAAGTGGCAGTTTTTCTGGAGTTTTTCCACCCTATTCCTTGCAGTGGATTTTTGAGATGAGCCATTGTGCCACTTTTTCTCTTACACACCCACTCAAACCTTGTCACTTAATCATTAACTGATGGTATATCTCTACCTACCTTGTAGGTTGCTCCTTCTTCTGTCCTAATGAAGACCCCTGCTTAAGGACCTACTGGCCCTGCCGCTACTATTGGGGTCGAAATGTCGACTTTTCCTTTAACCTCAACCTGTACTTTTAGAAACTACCCACATGCAGATGATGAAATATGCATTTACTGCGTCTTGCTACTGTGGAGTATATTAGTTAGTACATTATATACTGTTAGACAGGTTCTTTCATGATTTCCATGTAAATATTGCAATTATTTGTACTCACACTTTCTACTCCCATCCCTTCACGAGCACTTCCTTCAACACTTGTTTCATTTCACGTGCATGTGAGCAACCATTGAATTTGTTGTACTAATTGAATATGGCCGAATATACATTCTATAAATCATGGAATTGATCATAATGTTTGTCTATTTATGTTTTGTTTTGGGTGTAATGATTTCCTAAATCTAACCTTCCCGGTTGGACCAATTTCTTGTACCTGCTGTAATAAAGTGGCATTCAAAGAGAAGCATCACCCAAAGCCTCCAGCCCTGCAACAGAATTGTGAAAACTTATCAACATATCGATCACTCACTGAATAAATTTAATCGGGATAGTTGCTTTAAATTCTTGCTCAATTTCCAAGAGTGATTTGTAGTTCATCGCTATGGCCCTTATGTTCTTTGGTTGTTGGGTTCTGACTGGTATTAAGTAGAAAGTAGGAGACAAACATAATTATGTGTCAGGAACGGAGGCTTCAGATTATGCTTCACCTTCTTTCCTGTTTATTAATTCAATTTTGACAGCAGCCAATCAAAACTTTGTATAAACTTTTTGTATAAACTACATTTCCCATAAATCTCATCATGACCGCACATATCATGCATCAATCATCATGTCACTAATCATATCAAACGATTCGTTGCCAACTTGATATCCTCTTTCTTTGCTGCTTCACCTACAAGATAAGTGGTTCTTCTGTCTTGTAATTATTTTCTGTGCATAACGCTTTATTGCTTAGTGTTCACTGTTTTTTACTCCTATCAATCAGCCGTTGCATATTGACACCCAAAGAGGGAGCCTGGGAGGCAGAGTGCTGCAGCGCGGTCAGATTTCTGTTCTATTTTGACCTCGTTTCCCGCACGCGGTTCTCGCGTAGCGGGAATCCAGACATGTACCAGGTTTCTCTGCAAGAGAGAGCTGTTCCTTTCACGCCTCTAGCTTGGACATAGAGACAGTTGATCAGAATCGCCGCCCACGCAAGGCAAGTTGTTGTCCATCACAGGACATTCCTGAGGGGCTTTGAGACGCCGCCTTACACAGGCACGTCTCCATTTACTTGGTTTGCTTCCCTTACACAGCCATTTCATGGTTGCCCCCTTCATCAATATTACTGATCACAGCCTTGCCTCACATGGCTACTTCTTACCACACCAGCTGCCCCATCATGGCAGAACGCAGTGAGGTTCCAAAAATACCCTACGGCCTGGATGAGGAGCTCTGGCAAGCAGACAGCATTGTGGAAGCAGTAAATCAGTCGGTCAATAAAGCCTTGATGGTAGCACTCCAACCATTCACCTGCCACCTTAAGAGATACGCTATGTCTAGGCCACCATTGGGCCCAAGCCCCACCATGGGACCCTCTTCCCAACAAGGCACAGCTCGACTAAGTCAGATGTCTGGCCCCGCACAGCAGTGATGGCTGACATCACAGGCTCTACCTCAAAACCATGCTTACTTCGCGGTTGAGCCACCCACTAGCGCTTTCTCCAACCCGCATGCCCCCAGCCGACAACACAGGCGACTCCAATACGCCCTCCTCTGACTCGGACGACGCCTCCATCCAATGTCACAAATGACTTCACTGGGACTCTCATGGCCAGCCCGCTTCTACAGCCTCCCACCCTCCCTACCCCCGACCCAGGCACTTCCCCAGAGTTAGACCCTGACATTCTGGTCCACGCCTGCTCTTATGACTGGGCCCCCATCCCGGCAGTTACTGATTACATCCACAATCATCTCAGGCAGAGCTATGACAGGGACCTCCATAACCAACTTCGCTCACAGTGCCCCAGGCCAGAGATCCCCGACAAGGTGGCAGAGATCCCTGTACTGGACCCTAATTTGGCTAACTTTTTAAAACGCTCCCCCAAAGACCAAGAAAGGGATTGACTGGTCTTGGAAGGCTGTCAGGATAAAGTGTTAGACCACACCGGCCCGCTGTGTAAAATCCTTGAAATGGCGTTGCTCGCCAAAGAGAAAGAAACTCCAGTGGACCCTGACGTCTTGGCAGAATGGGCCCAACAGGAGGTGTGCCTGTTGGGCAATACCAATTGTGCACTGTCTGTGGAACGCCGGTGGTCAGTGTTGATCCGCATCAATCCTAAACTAGCAGAGCTCGCTACAGCGGAGGTGGGACCAAAGACTGACGGCATGCTATTTGGGGACAAATTCGTGAAGGTTCTTGGCAAATTTGTCCACACCTTTCTGGCGCTCAACAAAGCCCAATCCACCCTTCACAAGGTTTTGCATCAGCACCTTTTTGCTTGGGACAGCCATTATAGATGGCGACCATCTGGCCAAGCCAATGCACGAAGCCCCCTCAACGCCATCCTATCTAAGGGCCGCGGCTATTCCTCCCAGTACAGAGACACCTTTTACCCCACCGGATTGCGGGGAGGTTGCTACCGCTGCGAAAGTGGCTCCTTCCATACCCATGGCATCTAAAATGCTGGAACAAATTCCCATGGTGAGGCTGATTCATCCTTCCTCTGTGGTACCGGGAGGCAGAACTCAGTATTTTCTCACCAATTGGACTTCTCTGTTTTCCGACCCATGGGTCTTGGAAACCATCACAGGTTACAGGATCGACTTATACGGGGACCTCTCCAACCCTCCCCTCCCAGCCCATCCATTTTTCCCAACAAGAGCAGACCTTTATACAGGCTGAAATAATTCAACTGCTGCAAAAGGACACCATTTGCCCTTGTCAACCTGATCCTTCAGGCTTTTGCAGCAATATCTTTGTGGTGACCAAAAAAGATGGGGGCTCCTGACTAGTCATCAATCTAAAAGAATTCAACGGGTGGATCCTTTTTTGCCATTTCAAAATGGAGGGAATTTACCTTCTAAGAGACAGTCTCAGAGAACAGGACTTGATGGTGTGTCTCGACTTGAAAGACGCATATCTCTCCATGCTGATTTTTCCTCCTCACCGGAAGTTCCTCCAATTTGTCTAGGACGACCATTGGTATCAGTTCCAGGTCCTCCTTTTTGGACTGTCTTCCGCTCCTTGGTGCTTTACCAAGGTTATGCACCTGGTAGACTAACATCTTCATGCCAGGGGTGTTCGTCTGATTATCTATCTTGCTAACAGTCTCCTGATGGCCCAGGACACACTCTTGCTATTACAGCATTTGAACTGGACTATCGAACTGCTCCAGGATTTTGGTTCCCTTGTGAACAAGAAGAAATCCATGTTGTGTAGTTCCCACAAATCCATAGGACCTGCACGTTTGTTGGACAACATAAACTTTGGGTGAGGTGCCTAGACTGATTCCGGGCACCCCACAGGATATGTTGACCAAGAGACCAGCTAGTTCACAGTGCCACCATAAGTCCCCTAAACTTACCAGGGAGCTAATGGTTTCTGGCAACCACTGAACATGACATCCCTGACCCCTCAGGGATCATGGAAACAGATCAGAATCTTTCACTCAGCCAATCAATCAGGAATTTGTATAGCGCAGCTACTCACCTGTGAGGGTCTCAAGGCACTGAGGTGGCAGGCTGCTGATCAGTCTGGGCGTGGAGGTTCAGTCGAAGAGCCAGGTCGTGAGATCCTTCCTGAATTGTGTCAGTGACTGGGATTGCCTGAAGTGAAGGGGGAGGGTGTTCCAGGTCTTGGCGGTGAGGTAGGAGAAGAATCTTCCTCCGGTTCTGGTCTTGTGAATCTGTGTGAAGGTGGCCAGGGCAAGTTGGGCGGAGCAAAGTTGTCTCATGCTTACTTGTGCTGAAAGAAAGATACAGAGAATACACACTGGGACGTTTTCAATATATTTATTGAACCAACATTATTCTTGCATAGAATACATGTGCTGCGATAACCAGTAGACAGAAGCATATGAAAGTGATTACAAGCACCAAAAGCGTAAATAGTAGATATAGTTCTACCATGGTGCTAAAACAGTGTATATATGCAGGCATATAAACATGGCAGTAATCAGGCATACTCCTACTATGCAGAACCCTACTCTAAGTGTACCTAGAGTGTGTGTTAGTGTGAAGCCAAAATTCCCCCAAGGTACGATCCAACCCCATTACCTGGCGGGAGAGAATGAAGGACCCCGTCTTGATCACAAACTGGACACCCCTCACAAGATGTCAGACCGCTGCATGGTGAAGTCTCAGCATGCAGGGACCCTCGGTGTCAGCTGAAGTGTCTCCTCTGCTAATCTTTTGGGATGCTCTTTATAATAGAAAGCAGCCTTGCGATGGGTGTATAGATTAGTGTTGTTATGGATATGTAGATAGCCCTGTCACCCCGTGGATGAAGATAGAAATGACATTTGTGGTTAGTGTGTAGAAGGGCCGTGTACATGATATTCGAGGCATCGTGATAATGTTGTGCAAAGCTAGCTTGTAAACAAAGTAGTTTCAGGGAAACTAATCTAACATTGTCGTGCACGCAAATATGTGCAAAAGGTCACAGCAGAAATGTTAATGTGAAAAATAGGACTGTGTAAGAAATAAGCAGTTACGCTACATGGGCCTAGCCCGAGCACATAACACTCACTCCTCATACTAAGGGACGATATATAAAAGCTATCTAAAAGCCAACAGTCTACAATGAAATTGAACTAAAAGGACTAAAATCACTTTTAAAACCATCTAAAAGCAAGCTTCTCTTTAAAATATTCATTAAAAGCCTTAAAAAGTCATTATACTATTTGAAATCCCAAGAACTCAGAAAAGCCATGGTGCCTAGAAAAATAAAGCAAAAGCTGTTTTGATTCATTTTGTTTAAAAAAAACAGACCAAATTGTTCCTACCACATGGAAAAGCCAAATGTTTATGTGTTCCGAGTGGTAGACGCAACATTACTATTGCCCACAACCGCAGACAACGGTCCTAGAGACGCACTTTGAAGCAGGTTTATGAAGCAAAGGTGAGTCCACCCAATTCCCACAGCAGCCTCTGAGCAAGGGACTGCATCCTGTAAGCGTATTGTTGAGCCGGTGTCCGTTTCACTAGGAGCCAAAGCATCCCAGGGTGGCTCGAAGAATGCATTCATCAGCAATGAAATATGCTGGTGACAACAATACCCATGGGCCTTTAAGGGGTCCATCAATACTTCAATGTCCAGTGGCGCAACCAATTGTGATCCATCCAATCGTTCCCTCCCAACGCATAGAATTTCTGGGGTTTCAGATTCACTCCCAAACAGCCCAATTGTCCCTTCCTCTACAGAAACTGAAGAGAGTTTAAAAAGAAATTCCCTCCACCCTCCACAAAGACAAGGTATCCATGCGAGCTTTGGCAAGAATAGTGAGTCTCCCTGTGTGACTTCCTTCATTCAGGCCATCTTTCTCACCCCACCCCACTCCATTACAGAACCCTTCAGCGATTAAAGATTCATCATCTTCAAAGGGGAATTGCTTACTCCGAGTTAGTGAACTTAATGCCAGAGACCAGAATGGAGTTACAATGGTGGTTGGAATACATGACCGCCTGGAATGGCAGAGTCATATTCGGCTCCCAACCAAACATTATTATAGAGTGCTAATGCCAGAATGTGGGGCCAGATGCAGCGATACTTACACTGGAGGTTGGTGATCTGCGGAGGAAGCAGGCCTCCACATAAATTGTTTGGAGCTCTTAGTGGGATCCTTCGCGATAAGGACCCTAGCTCCTCACACAGCTAGCTGTTGCATTCTGCTGAGGATGGACAACATCTCAGCAGTCGGCTACATAAACAAACTGGGAGGGATGAGTTCCCGAGTGCTGGCAGATATTGCGAAAACCTAAAAAAAAGTATTTTTCCAGCCAGAACAATGTAGTGGCAGACTGGAACTCAAGATGTCTTTGAGATTCCAGTGAGTCACAACTACATCCAGCAGTCTATTACTCTCTACAAGATCGCTGGGGTCCATGTCACACAGATCTCTTTGCATCCTGCCTCTCCACTCAACTGGAGAGATTTTTGTCATGGAGACTGGATCCAATGGCTCTCACCACAGGCGCCTTCCTCCAGGTCTGAAAGGGTCCCCTACATTACGCCTTTCCACTATTCCTCATGATTCTGAGAGTGTCAGCCTACTCCTGCAACCAACAGGCAGAATTTATTTTAGTCACCTCCTTATGTAAAGTGCAACCTTGGTTTCCTGTCCTATTAGAGATGTCATGCGACTTACCAGTCCAACTTCCCCTGTTCCCGGACCTTTTACTGGATCCAGCGGGCCTACAACACCCGCTACTTCTCCAAGGCCCTCTACGTCTCATGGCCTGGTGCATTTCAGGAAACGTTGGTTCCTGCCAGGCCTTTCGGACCAATCTATCTCGTTCATATCCAATTCCTGGTCGGAGTCCACCTGCAAACGATATTCCTCCACTTGGCAGAGTTGGTTGGATTGGTGCAATGAACGGAATTTGGATCCCTTGGGGGCCCTCATTACTTGTGTCATCAATTTCTTAGAGGAAATGGTTCGTCTGGATTAACAACTATTGGTCTGTAGTCTCAGCAGGCCACTCTATCATAATGGAGGAAACGATCGGCGAACACCTTCTGGTGAGCAGGGTCATGAGAGGTATTCATCTAGTGAATCGTCCTCATCCCATATATTCAGTCTTTGGGACAGTAATATCATTCTAAAATTCTTAGAAAGATTGCCGGCCAATTCAGATCCATCCGAGAAACGACTTTCAGCAAAACTGACTATCCTTTTATGTCTGGTCTCTTGTAGAAGAGTATTGGATGTCAAAGTCCTGGATTTGACAGGTAGAGTTTTTTCTCCTGAAAGGGGTATCCTTTATATTGACAAGGAGAAAAAGGACATTCTCAAGACAGATTACGTATCCTAGTTTTCCTTATAACTCCAAGTTATGCATTGTGCAATGTCTGAAGGAGTAAAAAGATCATACTAGGGGATTGCGTCATTCTAATGAGGGGTCAGCTCTTAATTGCCCTTCAGAAATCCTTTCATCCGGTGTCATCAGCGACTTTGACATGCTAGGTGAAATGGATTCTGTAAGAAGCCGGTACTGACATCTTCAAATTTAAAGCCCACTTGGTAAGGGGAGTCATGGCATCAAAATCATATGCCTTAGGTTCACATCTACAAGACATAATGAGAGCTTCGGACTGGTCTGCTGATTCGACTTTCAAAGCCTTTTACTACAAGCCAATCGCAGATGTAGCCTAAATAGGGTTACAGCAGCTTTGAACAAGCATAATCCGAAACCTCAGGTCCTTACATAGAAAAAAAGGTTTTCTAGCTAATATGCCAAGAATTTTCAATTCTATTAAGGACTCATAGGCAAGGATTATCCCACCCTGATTTGTTTTATGATGATGTCTCATATACGTAAGTACTGACCATATAATTTGTGATATCCAACCCTTGTGCATTATTGTATTCTTAGTCATAAAATTTACTGTACATGGCATGGGTTTTATGCTTGTTTCTTTGTCTTTCACTAGATGCTGACCAGAAGCATGACTAGGTGTGTTATGACAGTGATTACCATCAAACAATTTCAATAAGGTTTTTATTAAGATATAAATATCAATGAGGCCCATACGCAGGTGACGGCAAACGATCAGCTCCTCAGCATGGAACAAGCTTATCTACTTCTGACGTTCTATGACATCATATAAATATTGTCTAAACATTCCATATATATTACATTATAATACAAACAAGATTCAATTGCTTTAAAGTTAATGTACAATTAATCAAGTTAATGTGCACTGTGTAAGTATGTCTGAACTGTAATGCAATGTAAACAGCTTAATCTGTTATGTAAAACATCTTCCTTTTTTAATAACATAAAATATTTAATATAAAATAAAATCATCAAATTTCTTTGGTACTTTTAACATCTTGCCAGAGGATAAAACGTTGTTGTGATTGGCATTATGTGAAGAAACATTTGGTTTAGTAGGTAAAACTACACTCTTGTCTAAGTTGTGGTTGTCACAAATACCTTTGTAATAACCCTCTGCTTCATCTACCATATTGTCACTCCTTTTCTTATTTGGGTTTCCTTCATTTAACATATCAGTATGATTATCAACATCATCTTCACCATGGTCTATAAAATCCCAAAATGAGTAATCCATTCCACTGGAATTACTGGCTTCTTTATCCATTAGTAGTCTTTCTTGTCCAGCTTTCAATATCACAATGTCACTTTTACTCCACCATCCCTTATCCTGTAACAAGATTGCACTGTTAGAAACTTTCACAACTTGAAATGGTGAAGTCAATACAGATTCTCCTTTCTGTACTTTCACTGATTTTGTTTATAATAACCCAGTCACCTATCTCACCTACTTTGTTTTTAGTTCTATTTACAGCATCAGGATAACACATTGCCAACTTCTGTTTTTCTACATTTTTTGGCTGATCATTTAATTCACTATCCTCAATTTTCCTACACTGGGCAGGTGACAATAAGGCATAATGTGATTTTGAGTTTTGAACTTTCTCTAATGCAATGGCTGATGACTTTCCTTGAGTTATACAGAACAGGTAATGCACAAGAAGTAAATGTGATCATGTGGTACATACAGGCAGAAACTGCAGTTTTGCATGAACAGTTGGTACAGATCCCAGTAGAAAGTTCAGGGGTTGTGTTTGAGGTGCATGAGACACAGGATTCCCCAGTGAAGTGGAACAAGGAATTGTGGCTAGAAATGTGGCAAATTTTACTGCAAAGAGCAGCTACTGTGCATCATGTAGATGCTCATTGTCCCATCCATTCACTAGACAGAATATTTGATTCCCTTACAGATGAAAAAGCGAAAATCTTGGAGGCAGAGGTGGTGACACACGATTCTGATTTGGTGTGCATGACTAAGTGCGAGCACCTAGGAAAAAAGACTCTACTAACAGGTGGGCAGTGAATAAAGGGATGCATATCCCCCTAGACTTACTTAGAACTGTGATTCCTATGTGTCAGTATGCACGGCGCAGACCAGTCCCACAGATGGTGAGGGGTCAGTTGGAGGAAAGAAAATTACCAGAGCAGATAGGGCAGATGGATTGCCTTGGGCTCAGGCCAAATGATCAAGGGTGTACGTATTCAGCAGTGTGTGGAGAGATAGTCATACATTTAGGAATGTTGTGCATTTAAATATCTGTGTTTGCCCCTCATCTGTTAAACATGCATTAGAGGCAACTTCCCACCCAAATAACTCAGTTGGCATCTGGGAATCTGCAACTGAAAACATGGACATTTTGGAAAGCATTCTCCCCTTTTAAAATTGCATTTTTTTGTAAATCCTGCAAGTGACGCCAAAATGTCTTGCTTCGCCCTCAGTCAGATAATACAGAATACCACACGGTGGCTCAATCACGACGAAGCAATAGGCAGAACACCACAACCCCTGGAGAGGGATTTCACTTTAGAAAATGAAACACATCAAAGACTCTCTTTTCAGAATAAGGCTTGGGGTTTTATTTATGCAATGCTCTCTAACAGAAAGGCTTTCCCAGCTGTCAAACGTATATATATATATATATATATATATATATATATATATATATATTACCTACTGGCGGTCGCCAGTAGATAGTTATAGTTAGGACCTAGTTTCCATAGGAAAAGCGTTTTTGATTTGCCAATATCTTTGGCGCCGTTTGACGAATCTTTGTAAAATTTTCAAAACAAATGGGGTGCTCTGGTCAGCTCCTGTCTTGAAAGTTTCACGGTGATTCGTCAAGCAGAGTCCGAGAAAAAAGGGGGGGTCCCAAAACACGTTTTCTCCATCTTAATTTCCATAGGAAACTTTTGTTGCAGCTACAGCCCGAACTGCTGAATGGAATTACACGAAATTTGGCAGAAAGATAGCCATTGGTCGTCCAGAGTGCACTCTTTGCTTTAAATGGTATAAATCCGTTCAGTAGTTCCTGAGAAATTCATATATAAAAAAATATTAGTATCTGGTGGCCGCGGACCGAGTCACAAGAAAAACAGTAAAAAAACAAGAAAAGGGGGCAGGGTAGAAATACCCTGACCCCCTAGGCCTGCTCAGGGGGTCCCACAGGGACCCCAAAGGCCAAAAAAAGCATTTTTTTTAATGTTCGGCAAGATTTACGTTGGGTCCACGAATCCGGCAGAAAAATGTAAAAAAACGAAGCGTGGGCTCCCGCGCTTCATTTTTTTAAGCCCCCGGCTGGGGCAGGTCCCAGGGGCAATGTTTAATTATGTAGCAGGCCCCCACTGCCCCGGGACCCGCCACCTCCCCGGGGTGATACTCATTTAAATGCGGGGGCATGCGGCCCCCCCGCAGTCTCGGGGACCGCAACCTTCCAGGGCTTGCTTTATCAAATTAATAATGTGTGTGAGGGGGGCTCCTGCCCCACCACACTGGCCCGGGGTCCATCACCTCCCTGCGGCATAGATTATGTAAATGCGGGGGTCTGTTGTGGACCCCCGGGGACCACCACCTCCCTCGGCATTACATCTGTTGGGAGGGGGGGCCCGCGCGGCCCGCCCTCCTGGAGCCCTAAATGGCCCTGGGGACCGCCACCCCCCAGAGCCGGCTCCAGCAATGTCCTGGGGTGCCCACCCCCGGGACATTGCAGTTTGCTATGGCAGGGCGGGAGCACTGCTCCCACCCTGCCATAGCAAACTCCTTCTCCGACTTCATGGAAGCAAGAGCAGAAAAACTGCTCTCGCTTTGGCGATGGAATTCTGTGTGATCATGTGGGTTTCATAATTGTTTTTTTTTTTCTGGGGTGGTTTGGGGCTATTTTGGGATTTTCCGTACACACCTGTTAAGCACTGTTGCCCCCCCCCGAGTGTAAACGCCTGGCTTATGTGCTCCTACAAAGTACACTTGTACAAATTTGTTTTGGACGGTTAGGTTTCACTTTCTTTGCAGGTGGCTCATCCTTCCCTTTTTGTCCTTTTTCTCCACCCATGCAACCTTTGTCATGTTATTTTTTATTTGCAGGCACTTTGGGGCAGGGTTGTTTTTTTTTTTTGGAAAACACTTTTGCCTTATGTTTTTTATGTTTACCTCTCACCCCCACTGCCCTCCACAGATGACTCAAAGTTGCCTAGCGGGACCACACAAGTGTGCCATTCCACTTCGAAGGACTTCTGCCTACCTGTATGTATTAACGCTCCGTGTATGCAACTTCGCTTCAAAAGGTTTCACGTTCTCCTTTCTTTGCAACTGACCATGCTGTTTTAACACTGTTTGCTCAACTCCGTTTGGGGAGTGCCATTTCCCATTGCGGTTCTGTCCCAACAAGTTTTCCATTTTTTTGCCATTTGCAGGTGCTTCAGAGTCACATGCATTTTTAATCATTGCTTCCCTATGTTTTCTTAACTTTCCATTCAACAATTGCAATGCCTTTTTCCCCTTTGAAACACATCTAGTAACACCAAATATATTTGTAGGTGAGTTACGTGACTGTGCCACACCCCCATAAGGAGGACTCAGACTTGCCTAAAGGAACCAACAAGACAAGTGTGCCATTCCACTTCGAAGGACCTCTGCCTACCTGTATGTATTAACGCTCCGTGTTTGAAACTTCACTTCAAAAGGTTTCACGTTCTCCTTTCTTTGCAACTGACCATGCTGTTTTAACACTGTTTGCTCAACTCCGTTTGGGGAGTGCCATTTCCCATTGCGGTTCTGTCCCAACAAGTCTTCCATTTTTTTGCCATTTGCAGGTGCTTCAGAGTTACATGCATTTTTAATCATTGCTTCCCTATGTTTTCTTAACTTTCCATTCAACAATTACAATGCCTTTTCCCCTTTGAAACACATCTAGTAACACCAAATATATTTGTAGGTGAGTTACGTGACTGCGCCACAACCCCAAGATCTTTTGGATTCCAAGGGAGCAACAAGTTTCTGTAGCCTGTGAAGGCTGTGAAGCATCGATCACATCTACCTACCCATATAACCGCAGCAGATTGGGCCAGAGAGTACAGCACAGTGATGCATGCTGATGGTGGCGTGCTGTTTTGCAGTGTGTGCAATGTGGCGGTGGACCGCATCCGGAAACACACAGTGGATATGCATGTGCGGTCCCAAAAACACTTGAAGTGCTGTGCAGATGATCCAGACCCTCACTCTTCGCCAAAACGTGCCTGTCAGATGACTGTGAACTCACTTTTCACAAAGAGTACAGCTGCCGGTGCCTCAAACCAGGAAATTATAAGTAAGTGGGTCAATGGCTGCACAGCGCTGAACATTCCGCTGAGCAAAACCGACCACCCTGTGTTGCGCAAGTTTCTCCACGAGCGAGTACGGAATGGTGGAGCGATACCTGGAAGTCATCAGCTTCAAGAACATTATCTCCCAGAGAGATATATTGGAACCAAGAATGAGCTGAAAGAACACTTGCAAGATCAGAAGATCAGTGTTATATTTGATGAAACACCTGATGTCGAAGGGCGGTGTGTAATGAATGTGTTATTTGCAACGGTCTCTGTGCAGGGTGGCCGTCAGATCCACACCCACCTAGCAGACACAGTGCTCCTCTCACAGTGCAACCATGGGACTGTAGCGCAAGCAGTTGTGAAGGTGCTCACAGAGTACAGCATAGCCTTTCAGAACGTTATTTCCTTTAACACTGACAATGCAGCACACATGCTCAAGGGATACAACACTGTGTTGAGAAATCTGTATACAAACTCCATACATATCACCTGCTTGGCACACATAATGAACCTTATTGGAGAGTCGTTTAGGAAGCCTTTTGTGGAGCTAAATGCTTTCCTTCTGTACTTCTCGCGCATCTTTTACATGGCCGGTAGCAGAAAGAGAAGGTACCTGCACCATCTTGCTGAGAACCATGGGATGAAACCACGGATGGCACCTGACCCTTGCAGTACCCGGTAGAATTCTTGGTTTGCTGCTGTCCAGTACCACTGCAAGCACTTTGAGGCCTATGCTGGGTTTGTTGAGTCTGAGATGCAACTCAGCAAGTCTCCCCAGATTCTCTTGAAAATCTGCAAAGGATTTTGAACAGCGACCAAAGAAACTGCATTAAAGTTCAATTGGACATTGTGGCAGAAAAATGCCAAAACATTTTACATCTGATGGACTTATTCCAGAGTCAGATACCAGTGACAATGAAGGTGTATGATTATTTGGAGGACCTCCACATGAACCTAACAAGCAATTCAGTCCTCCCTCTGGAATCACTACAACCATTCCTACAGACCACTCCAGGGGCTAAATTAACTCTGACACAGAAAAAAAGATAACAGCCCAGCTTAATGAACTTTTGAAAATTCTCTGGAAAAGGTGGGCAAATACATGGGGGAGGCCCAACCAGGCATTGGATTATTGAAACAAGTGTGCCTTTTCAATCCTGCACGACTCTGCATCCTGCCTAAGGACAAGAGTGCATATTCAGCCATCCCTGGTTTGAGCGAAGTTCCCGATCAGGAGCTTCGCCTCTACTTTGAACATGTAGGCCCAGAAGCAGTACAGGCATCTTTTTCTGGGGTGATTGACACTGGCCTATTTTGGCGTGAAATGGCTGACCGCATTCCAGTCCTTTCACAGCTTGCAGCTGTGTACAAGGACTGTGTGACCAGTTCTGCAGATGCTGAAAGGAGCAACAGCATCTACAAAATTATTGTGTCAGCCAGACGACGGTCCCTCTCAGAGCAATCCATCCGGGCATTATTGTTTTTGCATTATAATCAGCAGCACAATATTGGGCTAGATTTGGACTGCTCAGAAGAACTGCACATACATGACCAAGATTAACCACGACAAGCATACAGGTTCCGTGGGCATTTATTCATTAACATGTTTATGTCCTATATGTAGCCTTGAAGCAAAACAAATTGTCTAAATTGTAAATAAACCAAATATACGTAGCTTCATGTTGTAAAATAACTCCAAAACTAAGATATCTGTGTTTGTTGTAGGAAAAATTGCAAAATAAAGTGCCGCAAAAATGCCGCTAAATCTCCAGATTTGTGCCGCTAAATTTACTAGTTCATGCTGCAATATCCTGGGGGGTCTGAAGACCCCCAACACCGAAGGGGACTTCAATCCCCCTCCAAGAGCACGCCAGGGAGCGCGTTTGCAGAGTAGTGGGCAAAGGGGGTGTGGCCTGCTATGAGAACTTAGCAATCCTGCTGTGTGGGACTTACTGGAGGTAATAGGAGGAGTAGTTGGCCCCTAAAGATGTCCTTGGGGACCAACTACCCCTCCTGTTACCTCCAGTAAGTCCCACACAGTGAGATTGCTAAGAGGTCTTCGGAGGCCATGCCCCCCCTTTCTCCACCACTCTGCAAACGCACCTCTTGGCACACTACTGGTTGCGGAATATAGTCCACTTTAGTCCTGAGGGACTTTGGGGGCCAAGAAGCCCTCCTGGTATCTCCTGTAAGTCCTACACAGAGGAATTCCTGAGCACTGGTCGGAGGCCCAGCCCCCTTTCTCCACCACTCTGCAAACGCGACTACTAGTTAAAGAAGCATTTGCAATGTAATAGGTCTTGCATTTGCAAGAGTTAGAGCTATTGGCGTTGTAAATTAAAAGTTTTTTACTAATGTTTTTTGGAGTGAAGTGGATGTACGTTGTGTGTAGTGGAATTATGTGGTATGTAGGCCTGGGCGGTGAACTTCGCTCCGTTCGCGGAGTTTGCGGAGTTTTAAGCACTTCACACTCCGCGGAGCTCGCGGAGTGCAGAAAACTCCGTTTCGCGATGTGCAGCGGAGTTTTTCCCGTGCTCGTGAGCGCAAACAGTAAGTTCGCGATCGCGAACGGTAAGTTCGCGAGCGCGAGCTGCCGCTCGGGTAGAATTTCTACCCAAGCGGCAGGAATACCAGCACAAACTGCAGTTCGCACTGCACTCCGCCACTCGCGGATCTTCGCAGAGTTTTTTTGTAACTTCGCGAAGTTCCACGTAGCAAAACTCCACGAACTACGCCCAGGCCTGGTGGTATGTTGTGCAGTGAAATTATGTGGATAGAAAGTATGTGGTATTTAGTGTATAGGAATTATGTAGAGTGGGATTATGTGTTATGGAGAGTAATTATGTGGTATGGTGGTCTGTGTTGTGGAGTGGTAACCTCAGGTTTAGTCTTCCTCGTTTCCATAGAAGCTAAATTATAAACTCAATGAGACAAAAAAAGGAGGAACCACTGAGGAGCACTTCTGGACCTAGTCAGAGGTATGAACAGGGCCACTGGAATTATGCAACTGTTCGGCTGCACCGATTTTCGCATAATTATACATTTTCTTAATTTGCCACATAATCCATCATCTGCTGCATAATCTGCAGATTTGAACAAACAAAAAACTTTGTTTCTGGCTCAAACGTTACCAAAAATGCAGTGACAAGTGTTATAGCGTGGTGGAAAGCCCTTTGCAAAGCTGGAAGGGTCACCTGTTACTTATTGCTAAATGTGGGTGTTAAATTGGTACTAATGGTGCACAACCCACTCTTGCTTCTTTCTGCGCCTCTCTTGCCTCTTTCTGCACCTCTCTTGCTTCGTTCTGCATCTCTCTTGCCTCTTTCTGCACCCCTCTTCCCTCTTTCTGCACCTCTCTTGCCTCTTTCTGCATCCCTGTGCCCACTTTCTGCACCTCTCTTGCCTGTTTCTGCACCTCTCTTGCCTCTTTCTGCACTTCTCTTGCCTCTTTCTGCACCTCTCTTGCTTCTTTCTGCACTTCTCTTGCTTCTTTCTGCACACCTTTTGCCTCTTTCTGCACCTGTCTTGCTTCTTTCTTCACATCTCTTGCTTCTTTCTGCACCTCTCTTGCCTCTTTCTGCACCCCGCTTCCCTCTTTCTGCACCTCTCTTGCCTCTTTCTGCATGTTTCTGCACTTCTCTTGCTTCTTTCTGCACCTCTCTTGCCTCTTTCTGCACCTCTCTTGCCACTTTATGCAGTTCTCTTGCCTCTTTCTCCACCTCTGTTGCTTCTTTCTGCACTTCTCTTGCCTCTTTCAGCACCCCTTTTACCTATTTCTCCACCTCACTTGCCTCTTTCTGCACCTGTCTTGCCTCTTTTTTGCATCTCACTTGCCTCTTTCTGCACTTCTCTTGCCTCTTTCTGCGCCTCTTTTGGTTCTTTCTGCACTTCTATTGCCTCTTTCTGCACCCCTCTTGCCTCTTTCTGCACCTCTTTTGCTTCTTTGTGCACCTCTCTTGCTTCTTTCTGTACCTCTCTTGCCTCTTTCTGCACCCCTCTTCCCTCTTTCTGCACCTCTCTTGCATCTTTGTGCACCCCTCTTCCCTCTTTCTGCACCTCTCTTGTCTCTTTCTTCACCTCTCTTGCCTCTTTCTGCACTGCTCTTGCCTCTTTCTGCACCTCTTTTGGTTCTTTCTGCACTTCTATTGCCTCTTTTGGTACCCCTCTTGCCTCTTTATGCAGTTCTCTTGCCTCTTTCTGTACCTCTGTTGCTTCTTTCTGTACTTCTCTTGCCTCTTTCTGCACCCATCTTGCCTCTTTCTGCACCTCTGTTTGTTCTTTTTGCACTTCTCATGCTTCTTTCTGCAGCTCTCTTGCAAATTTCTGCACCCCTCTTGCCTCTTTCTGCATCCCTCTTGCCTCTTTCTGCACTTCTCTTGTCTCTGTCTGCACCCCTGTTCCATGTTTCGGCACCTTGTTTGCCTGTTTCTGCAACTTTCTTGCTTCTTTCTGCACTTCTCTTGCCTATTTCCGCACCCCGGTTGCTTCTTTCTGTACTTCTCTTGCTTCTTTCTGTATCTATCGTGCTTCTTTCTGCACCCCTCTTGCCTCTTTCTGGACCCCTCTTCCCTCTTTTTGCACCTCTCTTACCTCTTTCTGCACCTCTCTTACCTCTTTATGTACTTCTCTTGCCTCTTTCTGGACCTCTGTTGCTTTTTTCTGCACTTCTCTTGCTCCTTTCTGCACCTCTCTTGCTTCTTTCTGCACCCCTGTTGCCTCTTTCTGCACTCGTCTTCCCTCTTTGTGCACCTCTCTTGTCTCTTTGTGCACCTCTCTTGCCTCTTTCTGCACCTCTGTTGCTTTTTTCTGCACCCCTCTTGCCTCTTCCTGCACTTTTTTGCTTCTTTCTGCACTTCTCTTGCTTCTTTCTGCACCTCTCTTGCTTCTTTCTGCACCCCTGTTGCCTCTTTGTGCACTCGTCTTCCCTCTTTGTGCACCTCTCTTGTCTCTTTGTGCAGCTCTCTTGCCTCTTTCTGCACCTCTGTTGCTTTTTTCTGCACCCCTCTTGCCTCTTGCTGCACTTCTGTTGCTTCTTTCTGCACTTCTCTTGCTTCTGTCTGTACCTGTCTTGCTTCTTTCTGCACCCCTCTTGCCTCTTTCTGCACCCCTCTACCCTCGTTCTGCACCTCTCTTACCTCTTTCTGTACCCCACTTCCCTCTTTCTGCACCTCTCTTGCCTGTTTCTGCACCTCTCTTGCCTCTTTCTGCACCCCTGTTCCCTCTTTCTGCACCTGTCTTGCCTGTTTCTGCAACTCTCTTGCCTCTTTCTGCAGTTCTATTGCCTGTTTGTGCACCTCACCTGCCTCTTTCTGCACCTGTCTTGCCTATTTGTGCACCTCTCTTGCCTCTTTGTGCACCTCACTTGCCTAGTTCTGCACTTCTCTTGCTTTTTTCTGCTCCTCTATTGTTTGTTTCTGCAACTCTCTTGTCTCTTTCATCACTTCTCTTGCTTCCTTCTGCACCTCTGTTGCTTCTTTCAGCACTTCTCTTGCCTTTTTCTGCACTTCTCTTGCCTGTTTCTGCACCCCTGTTGCTTCTATATGCACTTCCCTTGCTTTTTTCTGAACCTCTTTTGCTTCTTTCTGCACCCCTCTTCCCTCTTTCTGCATCATCTTCCCTCTTTCTGCATCCTCTTCCCTCTTTCTGCACCTCTCTTGCCTCTTTCTGCACCTCGTTTGCCTCTTTCTGCACTTCTCTTGCCTCTTTCTGCAACGCTGTTGATTTTTCTGCACTTCTCTTGCTTCTTTCTGCACCTCTCTTGCTTTTTTCTGCACCCATGTTGCCTCTTTCTGCACTCGTCTTCCATCTTTCTGCACCTCTCTTGCTTCGTTCTGCATCTCTCTTGCCTCTTTCTGCATCCCTCTTCCCTCTTTCTTCACCTCTCTTGCCTCTTTCTGCAGCCCTGTGCCCACTTTCTGCACCTCTCTTGCCTCTTTCTGCATCCCTGTGCCTACTTTCTGCACCTCTCTTTCCTGTTTCTGCACCTCTCTTGCCTCTTTCTGCACTTCTCTTGCCTCTTTCTGCACCTCTGTTGCTTCTTTCTGCACTTCTCTTGCTTCTTTCTGCACACCTTTTGCCTCTTTCTGCACTTGTCTTGCTTCTTTCTTCACGTCTCTTGCTTCTTTCTGCACCTCTCTTGCCTCTTTCTGCACCCCGCTTCCTCTTTCTGCACCTCTCTTGCCTCTTTCTGCATGTTTCTGCACTTCTCTTGCTTCTTTCTGCACCTCTCTTGCCTCTTTCTGCACCTCTCTTGCCACTTTATGCAGTTCTCTTGCCTCTTTCTGCACCTCTGTTGCTTCTTTCTGTACTTCTATTGCCTCTTTCAGCACCCCTTTTGCCTCTTTCTCCACCTCACTTGCCTCTTTTTGCACCTGTCTTGCCTCTTTCTGCACCCCTCTTGCCTCTTCCTGCACTTTTTTGCTTCTTTCTGCACTTCTCTTGCTTCTTTCTGCACCTCTCTTGCTTCTTTCTGCACCCCTGTTGCCTCTTTGTGCACTCGTCTTCCCTCTTTGTGCACCTCTCTTGTCTCTTTGTGCAGCTCTCTTGCCTCTTTCTGCACCTCTGTTGCTTTTTTCTGCACCCCTCTTGCCTCTTGCTGCACTTCTGTTGCTTCTTTCTGCACTTCTCTTGCTTCTGTCTGTACCTGTCTTGCTTCTTTCTGCACCCTCTTGCCTCTTTCTGCACCCCTCTACCCTCGTTCTGCACCTCTCTTACCTCTTTCTGTACCCCACTTCCCTCTTTCTGCACCTCTCTTGCCTGTTTCTGCACCTCTCTTGCCTCTTTCTGCACCCCTGTTCCCTCTTTCTGCACCTGTCTTGCCTGTTTCTGCAACTCTCTTGCCTCTTTCTGCAGTTCTATTGCCTGTTTGTGCACCTCACCTGCCTCTTTCTGCACCTGTCTTGCCTATTTGTGCACCTCTCTTGCCTCTTTGTGCACCTCACTTGCCTAGTTCTGCACTTCTCTTGCTTTTTCTGCTCCTCTATTGTTTGTTTCTGCAACTCTCTTGTCTCTTTCATCACTTCTCTTGCTTCCTTCTGCACCTCTGTTGCTTCTTTCAGCACTTCTCTTGCCTTTTTCTGCACTTCTCTTGCCTGTTTCTGCACCCCTGTTGCTTCTATATGCACTTCCCTTGCTTCTTTCTGAACCTCTTTTGCTTCTTTCTGCACCCCTCTTCCCTCTTTCTGCATCATCTTCCCTCTTTCTGCATCCTCTTCCCTCTTTCTGCACCTCTCTTGCCTCTTTCTGCACCTCGTTTGCCTCTTTCTGCACTTCTCTTGCCTCTTTCTGCAACGCTGTTGATTTTTCTGCACTTCTCTTGCTTCTTTCTGCACCTCTCTTGCTTTTTTCTGCACCCATGTTGCCTCTTTCTGCACTCGTCTTCCATCTTTCTGCACCTCTCTTGCTTCGTTCTGCATCTCTCTTGCCTCTTTCTGCATCCCTCTTCCCTCTTTCTTCACCTCTCTTGCCTCTTTCTGCAGCCCTGTGCCCACTTTCTGCACCTCTCTTGCCTCTTTCTGCATCCCTGTGCATACTTTCTGCACCTCTCTTTCCTGTTTCTGCACCTCTCTTGCCTCTTTCTGCACTTCTCTTGCCTCTTTCTGCACCTCTGTTGCTTCTTTCTGCACTTCTCTTGCTTCTTTCTGCACACCTTTTGCCTCTTTCTGCACCTGTCTTGCTTCTTTCTTCACGTCTCTTGCTTCTTTCTGCACCTCTCTTGCCTCTTTCTGCACCCCGCTTCCCTCTTTCTGCACCTCTCTTGCCTCTTTCTGCATGTTTCTGCACTTCTCTTGCTTCTTTCTGCACCTCTCTTGCCTCTTTCTGCACCTCTCTTGCCACTTTATGCAGTTCTCTTGCCTCTTTCTGCACCTCTGTTGCTTCTTTCTGTACTTCTATTGCCTCTTTCAGCACCCCTTTTGCCTCTTTCTCCACCTCACTTGCCTCTTTTTGCACCTGTCTTGCCTCTTTCTGCACCTGTCTTGCCTCTTTTTGCATCTCACTTGCCTCTTTCTGCACTTCTCTTGCCTCTTTCTGCACCTCTTTTGGTTCTTTCTGCACTTCTATTGCCTCTTTCTGCACCTCTCTTGCCTCTTTCTGCACCTCTTTTGCTTCTTTCTGCACTTCTCTTGCTTCTTTGTGCACCTCTCTTGCTTCTTTCTGTACCTCTCTTGCCTCTTTCTGCACCCCTCTTCCTGCACCTCTCTTGCATCTTTGTGCACCCCTCTTCCCTCTTTCTGCACCTCTCTTGCCTCTTTCTGCACTGCTCTTGCCTCTTTCTGCACCTCTTTTGGTTCTTTCTGCACTTCTATTGCCTCTTTCGGTACCCCTCTTGCCTCTTTATGCAGTTCTCTTGCCTCTTTCTGTACCTCTGTTGCTTCTTTCTGTACTTCTCTTGCCTCTTTCTGCACCCCTCTTGCCTCTTTCTGCACCTCTGTTGGTTCTTTCTGCACTTCTCTTGCCTCTTTCTGCACCTCTGTTGCTTCTTTCCGCACTTCTCTTGCTTCTTTCTGCACACCTTTTGCCTCTTTCTGCACCTGTCTTGCTTCTTTCTTCACTTCTCTTGCTTCTTTCTGCACCTCTCTTGCCTCTTTCTGCACCCCGCTTCCCTCTTTCAGCACCTCTCTTGCCTCTTTCTGCATGTTTCTGCACTTCTCTTGCTTCTTTCTGCACCTCTCTTGCCTCTTTCTGCACCTCTCTTGCTTCTTTCTGCACTTCTCTTGCCTCTTTCAGCACCCCTTTTGCCTCTTTCTCCACTTCACTTGCCTCTTTTTGCACCTGTCTTGCCTCTTTCTGCACCTGTCTTGCCTCTTTCTGCACCTGTCTTGCCTCTTTTTGCATCTCACTTGCCTCTTTCTGCACTTCTCTTGCCTCTTTCTGCACCTCTTTTGGTTCTTTCTGCACTTCTATTGCCTCTTTCTGCACCCCTCTTGCCTCTTTCTGCACCTCTTCTGCTTCTTTCTGCACTTCTCTTGCTTCTTTCTGCACTTCTCTTGCTTCTTTGTGTACCTCTCTTGCTTCTTTCTGTACCTCTCTTGCCTCTTTCTGCACCCCTCTTCCATCTTTCTGCACCTCTCTTGCATCTTTGTGCACCCCTCTTCCCTCTTTCTGCACCTCTCTTGTCTCTTTCTGCACCTCTCTTGCCTCTTTCTGTACTGCTCTTGCCTCTTTCTGCACCTCTTTTGGTTCTTTCTGCACTTCTATTGCCTCTTTCGGTACCCCTCTTGCCTCTTTATGCAGTTCTCTTGCCTCTTTCTGTACCTCTGTTGCTTCTTTCTGTACTTCTCTTGCCTCTTTCTGCACCCCTCTTGCCTCTTTCTGCACCTCTGTTGGTTCTTTCTGCACTTCTCATGCTTCTTTCTGCAGCTCTCTTGTAAATTTCAGCACCCCTCTTGCCTCTTTCTGCACCCCTATTCCCTCTTTCTGCACCTCTCTTGTCTCTGTCTGCACCCCTGTTCCATGTTTCGGCACCTTGTTTGCCTGTTTCTGCAACTTTCTTGCTTCTTTCTGCACTTCTCTTGCCTATTTCCGCACCCCTGTTGCTTCTTTCTGTACTTCTCTTGCTTCTTTGTGTACCTCTCGTGCTTCTTTCTGCACCCCTCTTGCCTCTTTCTGGACCCCTCTTCCCTCTTTTTGCACCTCTCTTACCTCTTTCTGTACTTCTCTTGCCTCTTTCTGGACCTCTGTTGCTTTTTTCTGCACTTCTCTTGCTTCTTTCTGCACCTCTCTTGCTTCTTTCTGCACCCCTGTTGCCTCTTTCTGCACTCTTCTTCCCTCTTTGTGCACCTCTCTTGTCTCTTTGTGCACCTCTCTTGCCTCTTTCTGCACCTCTGTTGCTTTTTTCTGCACCCCTCTTGCCTCTTCCTGCACTTTTTTGCTTCTTTCTGCACTTCTCTTGCTTCTTTCTGCACCTCTCTTGCTTCTTTCTGCACCCCTGTTGCCTCTTTCTGCACTCGCCTTCCCTCTTTGTGCACCTCTCTTGTCTCTTTTTGAACCTCTCTTGCCTCTTTCTGCACCTCTGTTGCTTTTTTCTGCACCCCTCTTGCCTCTTCCTGCACTTTTGTTGCTTTTTTCTGCACTTCTCTTGCTTCTTTCTGCACTTCTCTTGCTTCTTTCTGTACCTGTCTTGCTTCTTTCTGCACCCCTCTTGCCTCTTTCTGCACCCCTCTACCCTCGTTCTGCACCTCTCTTGCCTCTTTCTGTACCCCACTTCCCTCTTTCTGCACCTCTCTTGCCTGTTTCTGCACCTCTCGTGCCTCTTTCTGCACCCCTGTTCCCTCTATCTGCACCTGTCTTGCCTGTTTCTGCAACTCTCTTGCCTCTTTCTGCAGTTCTATTGCCTGTTTGTGCACTTCACCTGCCTCTTTCTGCACCTGTCTTGCCTATTTGTGCACCTCTCTTGCCTCTTTGTGCACCTCACTTGCCTCGTTCTGCACTTATCTTGCTTTTTTCTGCTCCTCTATTGTTTGTTTCTGCAACTCTGTCTCTTTCATCACTTCTCTTGCTTCCTTCTGCACCTCTGTTGCTTCTTTCAGCACTTCTCTTGCCTTTTTCTGCACTTCTCTTGCCTGTTTCTGCACCCCTGTTGCTTCTATATGCACTTCCCTTGCTTCTTTCTGAACCTCTTTTGCTTCTTTCTGCACCCCTCTTCCCTCTTTCTGCATCCTCTTCCCTCTTTCTGCACCTCTCTTGCCTCTTTCTGCACCTCTTTTGCCTCTTTCTGCAGTTCTCTTGCCTCTTTCTGCAACGCTGTTGATTTTTCTGCACTTGTCTTGCTTCTTTCTGCACCTCTCTCACTTTTTTCTGCACCCATGTTGCCTCTTTCTGCACTCGTCTTCCATCTTTCTGCACCTCTCTTGCTTCGTTCTGCATCTCTCTTGCCTCTTTCTGCACCCCTGTGCCCACTTTCTGCACCTCTCTTGCCTCTTTCTGCATCCCTGTGCCCACTTTCTGCACCTCTCTTGCCTGTTTCTGCACCTCTCTTGCCTCTTTCTTCACCTCTCTTGCCTCTTTCTGCACCCCTGTGCCCACTTTCTGCACCTCTCTTGCCTCTTTCTGCATCCCTGTGCCCACTTTCTGCACCTCTCTTGCCTGTTTCTGCACCTCTCTTGCCTCTTTCTGCACTTCTCTTGCCTCTTTCTGCACCTCTGTTGCTTCTTTCTGCACTTCTCTTGCTTCTTTCTGCACACCTTTTGCCTCTTTCTGCACCTGTCTTGCTTCTTTCTTCACTTCTCTTGCTTCTTTCTGCACCTCTCTTGCCTCTTTCTGCACCCCGCTTCCCTCTTTCTGCACCTCTCTTGCCTCTTTCTGCATGTTTCTGCACTTCTCTTGCTTCTTTCTGCACCTCTCTTGCCTCTTTCTGCACCTCTCTTGCCACTTTATGCAGTTCTCTTGCCTCTTTCTGCACCTCTGTTGCTTCTTTCTGCACTTCTATTGCCTCTTTCAGCACCCCTTTTGCCTCTTTCTCCACCTCACTTGCCTCTTTTTGCACCTGTCTTGCCTCTTTCTGCACCTGTCTTGCCTCTTTTTGCATCTCACTTGCCTCTTTCTGTACTTCTCTTGCCGCTTTCTGCACCTCTGTTGCTTCTTTCTGCACTTTTATTGCCTCTTTCTGTACCCCTCTTGCCTCTTTCTGCACCTCTTTTGCTTCTTTCTGCACTTCTCTTGCTTCTTTGTGCACCTCTCTTGCTTCTTTCTGTACTTCTCTTGCCTCTTTCTGCACCCCTCTTCCCTCTTTCTGCACCTCTCTTGCATCTTTGTGCACCCCTCTTCCCTCTTTCTGCACCTCTCTTGTCTCTTTCTGCACCCCTCATGCCTCTTTCTGCACTGCTCTTGCCTCTTTCTGCACCTCTTTTGGTTCTTTCTGCACTTCTATTGCCTCTTTTGGTACCCCTCTTGCCTCTTTATGCAGTTCTCTTGCCTCTTTCTGTACCTCTGTTGCTTCTTTCTGTACTTCTCTTGCCTCTTTCTGCACCCCTCTTGCCTCTTTCTGCACCTCTGTTGCTTCTTTCTGCACTTCTCTTGCTTCTTTCTGCACACCATTTGCCTCTTTCTGCACCTGTCTTGCTTCTTTCTTCACTTCTCTTGCTTCTTTCTGCACCTCTCTTGCCTCTTTCTGCACCCCGCTTCCCTCTTTCTGCACCTCTCTTGCCTCTTTCTGCATGTTTCTGCACTTCTCTTGCCTCTTTCTGCACCTCTCTTGCTTCTTTATGCAGTTCTCTTGTGTGAGAAGTTGGCCTGGTATATGCTGTTCACTAATTAAAGTGGACACCTTGCACCAGAACAATTCGACTCTTATGGTAGATAGGTTTAAGACAACCTTTATAGAAAGCTATCCTAGTGGTAGCTGTGGAGAGCAGCCTTCAGGCTAAGTCTTGAAGGAATGTAAAGCAGCTTGTTTTACCACACAATCTCTTGAATCACCAAATGAAAAGACACCACACAGGTATATATATCAAATATATATGTATTTATTAATAAACACTCTCTACTAATCTCTTTATGAGATTAGAAGTCAGGAACATATGTACAAATCAAATGTTATCAAAATAAGTTTAGCACAATCGAATATCACAATCTTAGTTTGGCTAGACCTAGGTCTAGGGCATCTAGAATCGAGGGACCCCCAAGAACCACCCCAGGTAGTTGTAGGAGACCCACAGGGGACGGACGCGCTGTCCTGGCACCGGTGCGAGTCCTGTATGAGTCTATGCGCACAGACGCAATTGAGATTTCAATGTTAGAGGTCCCTTGCGTGTTCGAGGCGAACACACCGATCGGTCCTTGTACGAGTCGAAGGACGCGGTTACAGATAGAGTTGCAAGGGAGTTGGACGCGGTGTGTCTAACACAGACGCGAACCATGTACGAGTCAGCGCGATAGTCGCACTTGGAAAGTAAGAGTTTTAGGGCACTTCTAGGGTAGTTACAAGCAAGTCACTTACAGGGTAAGTAGTTCTAGGGCCCACACCCACAGGAGCACCGTAGTGCTGAAGTTACCTCACCCAGGGGAGCCGGGTGCATAGGTGTTCTTTGGTGTCGGGTCGCGGCGTCGTTTTCAATGGGAGCCAATGAAGACTTGCTGCTTGCGGCGACAGGAGAAGTGTCCGTAGGAATCCAAGCCTGGATTCAGAAGATGGAAGACCTGAAAGCAGAGGGGACAGTGTTCAAAGTCACTTGGCAGTGACTCGGGGCAAGAAAGATGGATGCCCACCGTCGTCGTAAGATTCAGGTCGTTCACAGGTGCCTTGACTCTTCAGCCCGAGGTCCAGGAGGCGTCGACGACAATCAGGAGCTGGATTCGGCATGTCCCACGACGTCTGCAGCTTACTGCGGTGTCGGCGACTCGATTGGAGCCAACAAGCCTTGGTAACAGCAAGTCTCGGGGAAAGTGTAAAAAGTCAATGGCGCAGACCAGCAAGGTCTGAGGGACTCACCCAGCAAGGGTAAGTCAGGGCAAGCCTGGAGCAAACAGGGGAGCCCTTTGGTTCTGTAGGAAAGCCTTCAGGGGACCCACAAGCTGGCTGGCAAGGGATCGCGAAGATGCCTCGGGAGGATTCGCTCAACAGGGGCCCACGGTCACTCGGGACGTGGTAGGCCTCTGATCTTCGGAGGGATTCCTACTGGAAGCTAGAATCACACGTGGTCCAAAGCACAAGTTCGTGGAACGTTGTGAAGGGGTTGCACTCGACAATAGTGCACGGTACCCAGGGGTCGCGGATCCTCGTCACTCTTGGGGTCCACTGGCCTCAGCTTCACTGGGGACTCACAATGGCCTTTGAGAAGTCAGGAAATCCACTTCTTGGGCTGCAGGGACTTCGGACTCCGGCAGCAGCGGCGTGGTTTGCGACCGTCGCTTGTAGTTTTTGGTGCCTGCCAAGCAGGGGAGTCCCTCCTTGATTCCAAGGGAGATTCTTCAGACTTCCAAAGGTAGTGGAACGTCGAAGGTCCGGGATTCTTCTTCAAAGCGTCATCCAGGGGTATCTAGTTTGCAATGCACAGGTTCCCCCTCTTATACTAAAAGAAAGGGAGGGACTAGCTCTATGACCCCACCTATGGGAGGGTCAGGGGAGTGGGTGGCTACACCCACTTCCCTTTGTCCAGTTTCACGCCAGAGCAGGGGCAGGTAGCCCCTGAGCCGGTTTGAACTGGCATATGCACAGAGGAGCCTTCTGCTCCCCCAGTGCAGGACTTCAAAGCACTCTAAGACTGCACCCACCCAGCCCCAATACACTAAACCCTGTCTGGAAGGTGGTCACACCCCTTGGGACAGGATATCTATTGTTGGGCTTCCTCCACTGCGAGTGTTGGTCATCAGCAGGAGGGCAGCCCAGTGTCTGTGACTGGTGGCATCCATTTTGTGATGCCAGGGCTCTGCAGGATTCTACCGCGTTTCCACAGTAGGTACATGTCTATCCCTCTAGAAGGGTGGAATGCTACCCCCGCCGCCAGGACTGGCGGGGGGTAGTATTCCAAGATGTTTGACACCAAACGCGACATGTTTTGATGCAGCCATTCCAAAGTTAGCATTCTACCGCGAGGATATAATGCACTTAAAAGTATATGGTTTAACCGCATCCACAAACAGCCCCAGAGAATGGACTCGGAGAGCTGCAGAGGGGCCCTGCTCAGGCAGAGGCACCCCCTCACATGGAAACTAAGCACCCTGCCCTCAGGATTGATAGGGCCTGCTTTAGGGGTGACTGATAAGTCTCAATGTGTGTGCAGGAGAGATATAGGGAACCTATATCTCAGTGAGGGGTGCTAGCACTTCCTCACCCAGGCTGCAGTAGCAGGCCTGTGGTGTCAGATGTAGTCTGCTTCCCAGGGGTGGCATAATACATGCTTCAGCCCCTGGTAGGCCTGTGAAGTACCTATGCCCTTGGTACCTAAGGTACCATATACTAGGGACTCATAAGTTACCACGGTATCCAATCACTAGTGCACCTAGAGTGCACTCCAAATCGTTTAGAGAGAACAGAGAGGCTGGGGCCCTGATTAGCAGGGACCCAGCCAGACTATAGCCACAAACCAGTGTAAACATCAGAAAAAAAGTGGGGGCAACATAAGAGGCAGATCCTACTCTCCTACACAACCCCCCAAACGCAGGGACACTAAACTAACCTTGACCAGTTGAGTCTTCGTGTTCTAAGTGGAAATACCTTGAGAGTCCATCTGCATTGGCATGTTGGGTCCCAGGTCTATGGTCCACTGTATAGTCCATCCCCTGTAGGGAAATGGACCACCTCAAAAGTTTTGGGTTTTCTCCTTTCATTTGTTTAAGCCATAGGAGGGGCTTGTGGTCAGTCTGAACTATGAAGTGAGTGCCAAACAAGTATGGCCTCAGCTTCTTCAGGGGCCACACCACAGCAAAGGCCTCCCTCTCTATAGCTGACCAACGTTTCTCTCTAGGGGTCAGCCTTCTGCTAATAAAAGCTACTGGCTGGTCTTGACCTTCATCATTCAGTTGAGACAGTACAGCTCCCACACCCAGCTCAGAAGCATCTGTTTGGACAATGAACTTTTTAGTGTAGTCTGGACTCTGTAAGATGGGGGCAGTGCACATGGCCTGCTTTAGGTCTTCAAATGCCTTCTGACAGCTAGCTGTCCACTGAACCTTTTTGGCATTTTCTTTGAGGTCAGATCATTCAAGGGGGTCACTATAGATCCATATCCCTTGACAAACCTCCTATAGTACCCAGTCAGGCCTAAGAAGGCTCTCACCTGTGTCTGGGTGGTTGGAGCAACCCATTCCATTATGGTTTGGATCTTGCTCTGTAAAGGCTGAACCTGGCCTCCACCTACAAGGTGGCCTAGGTATACAACCTGACTCTGCCCTATCTGGCACTTAGTGGCCTTGAAAGTGAGGCCTGCTTTCTGCAGAGCCTCCAAAACATTCCTGAGGTGGACCAGGTGATCCTGCCAGGAGGAACTAAAGACAGCAATATCATCTAGATAAGCAGAGCAATAAGTTTCCATCCCTGTCAGAACTTTATTCACCAACCTCTGAAAAGTGGCAGGTGCATTTTTCAATCCAAAGGGCATCACCACAAAGTGGTAGTGCCCACCAGGAGTCGAAAATGCTGTTTTGGCTTTTGCATTATCAGCTAATCTGATCTGCCAGTAGCCAGCTGTTAGGTCAAACGTGCTTAGATACTTGGCTGAGGCCAAAGTATCAATCAGCTCATCTGCCCTTGGTATGGGATAGGCATCAGTCCTAGTGACTGCATTGAGGCCTCTGTAGTCTACACAAAACCTAATTTCTTTCTTACCACCCTGGGTATGAGGCTTGGGTTCCAGGACTACTGGGCTAGCCCAAGGGCTATCTGAAGGCTCAATTACACCTAGCTCCAACATTTTCTGGACTTCAGTCCTGATAAAGTCCCTGACATGGTCAGGTTGCCTGTAGATTTTATTCTTGACAGGCAGACTGTCTCCAGTGTCCACCTCATGGGTACACCAGGAAGTCTGACTAGGGGTCAGGCTAAACATATGTCTGTACTGTTGCAGAACTTGTCTGCACTCAGTTTGCTGATGGTCAGTGAGGCTGCTTGCCAAAGCAACACCATCTACTGACCCATCATCAGGGTTCTGCGAGAGCAGGTCAGGGAGAGGGTCACTCTCCTCCTCCTGTTCCTCATCAGTTGCCATGAGCAAGCCCATGTCAGCCCTGTCAACATATGGCTTTAATCTGTTGACATGGAGCACCCTAAGGGGGCTCCTGGGAGTTCCAAGATTCACCAGATAGGTGACCTCTCCCTTCTGTTCAACTATTGTATGGGGGCCACTCTACTTGTCTTGGAGGGCTGCTGGGGCCACAGGCTCCAACACCCACACTTTCTGTCCTGGCTGGTATACAGTCAGTACAGCCTTTTGGTCATGCCAAGCTTTTTGTAATTCTTGGCTGGCCTCCAGGTTTTTGGTTGCCTTTTTCATGTACTCAGCCATCCGGGAGCGGAGACCAAGTACATAGTCCATCACATCTTGTTTGGGGGGCTTGAGAGGTAACTCCCAGCCCTCTTTTACCAAACACAATGGACCTCTCACAGGATGCCCAAACAGAAGCTCAAATGGGCTGTAACCAACCCCCTTCTGTGGAACCTCTCTGTATGCAAACAACAGGCAAGGAAGAAGAAGGTCCCATTTCCGCCTAAGCTTCTCTGGGAGTCCTTTAATCATTCCCTTCAGGGTTTTGTTGAAACGTTCAACCAACCCATTGCATTGTGGGTGATAGGGGTGGTGAACTTATAAGTTACACCACACTCCTTCCACATTGCTTTCAGATATCCTGACATGAAGTTGGTACCTCTGTCAGAAATTACCTCCTTTGGGAAACCCACTCTGGAGAAAACTCCAATGAGGGCTCTTGCCACCACAGGGGCTGTGGTGGTCCTCAGAGGAATTGCTTCTGGGTACCTGGTGGCATGATCCACTACCACCAGGATAAACCTGTGCCCAGATGCAGTTTGAGGGTCAAGGGGACCAACAATGTCAATCCCTACCCTTTCAAAGGGTACCCCCACCACAGGTAGTGGTATCAGGGGGCCTTTGTTGTGCCACCTGCCTTACCACTGGCTTGGCATGTGACACAGGAGCGACAAAACTCCTTTGTGTCCTCTGACATATGTGGCCAATGAAAATGTGGAACAAGCCTGTCCCAGGTCTTGTTTTGGCCCAAGTGACCTGCCAAAGGGATATCATGTGCTAGGGTCAAGAGGAACCCCCTAAACTTCTGAGGTATTACCATCCTCCTGGTGGCTCCAGGGGCTGGATCTCTACCCTCAGAATATAGGAGTCCCTCATCCCAATAAACTTTATGGGCTCCACTAGCACTCCCAGCAGCCTCAGCAGCAGCCTGCTGTCTGAGGGGTTCAAGAGAGGGGCAGCACTGTTGCTCCTTACTCAGATCTTCCCTAGAAGGGCCCCTGCCCCCAAGAACTCAACCTGATCAGGCTCAAGTCCTCTGGGGCAGTTCCTTCTTCAGGATCTGCTTCACCTCCCTCTGGGGGTGAATCTGTGATCTGAGACAGAGGGGAAGGCACTGCCTTTACCCTACTGCTCCTCCTCTTGGGAAGCATCTGGTCCATTGTTCCAGGATCCAGAGCTGGTTCAGTGTCATGCATTCTTGCTTGTGACCTGGTCACAGCAAATACCTCTGCAGGGATGCCCAACATCTCAGCATGAGTCCATAACTCTACTTCAGACCAGGCTGAAGTCTCTAGATCATTGCCCAATAGACATTCGACAGGGAGGTCTGCACTGACTACAACCTTCTTGAGGCCAGTTACCCCTCCCCATGAGAAATTCACAACTGCCAGACTATGGTTGGTCCTGACGTTGCTTGCATTGGTCACCTGGTACAGTTCACCCAGGATGATCTGTCCAGGGTCCACAAGATCCTCTGCCACCATGGTGACACTAGCACCTGTGTCCCTAAATGCCAAAGCCTGTTTGCCATTTATTACAGGCTGCTGTTTGTATTTGCCCAGATTACTGGGACTCACTAGGAAGGACATATTAAGGTCTCCCTCACAAATCAGCATTGCCTGAGTGGGCACTCTGACTAGGTCAGAGTCCACTTCAGAACCCAGGGTCAACCCTACTACACCCTTATTCTGAGTACCACCTCCACCAGTAGCTGAACTAGGGGAACAGTTGCCTTAGGGGCATGAGTGGTGGTGGTTTGGTCTTTGGACTTGTTACAGTCAGAAGTCCAGTGCCCTTTCTGTTTACAGAATTTGCACCAGGGCTTCTTTTGGCCTTTTCCCTTGCTGGATTGTGACTCCCCACCAGATGCAGATTTTTGGGGCC
This sequence comes from Calotriton arnoldi, assembly GCA_963921515.1. NCBI lineage: Eukaryota > Metazoa > Chordata > Amphibia > Caudata > Salamandridae > Calotriton > Calotriton arnoldi. Next base: position 136,963 of record CAWUFW010006621.1, read on the forward strand.
CTTGTGAAGACTTCTGGTCTTTTGACTTATCCCCACCTTTCTCAGAGCCCTTAGGATCTTGCTTCTTGGTGTCACCCCCTTGGTTCTGGGGTTTCTGCCTCACCCTGGTTCTGACCCATTTGTCTGCCTTCTTTCCCAATTCTTGGGGAGAGGTTAGATCCGAGTCCACCAGGTACTGATGCAACAACTGGTTCTGGCAATTATTAAGGATCTGTTCTCTCATCATCAGATTATACAACCCCTTGAAATCAGTAACCCTACTGCCAACCAGCCAACCCTCCAGAGCCTTGGTTGCACAATCAACAAAGTCAGCCCAGTCCTGAGTCTGTGCCTTCTGGGTGTCTCTGAACTTCAACCTGTACTGTTCAGTGGTTAAGCCAAACCCATCTATCAGTGCACTCTTCAGGACTTCATAATCATCAGCATCCTCTTCTCTAACAGTGAGGAGCTTGTCTCTACCTTTATCTGAAAAGGAGAGCCACAAGATTGCTGCCCACTGCTTTTGGGGGACCTGCTGTACTCTACAGGCCCTCTCCATAGCAGTTATCCACTTGTGGATATCATCCCCACTCTGGTAGGGAGGAACAACCTTGCTCAGGTTCCTATGGTCTGGAATATATTCTCTGCCTCTAGGGACACTGTTGCTGCCACCAGGGGGTTCTAACCCCTCTCTTCTTGAAGCTCTCTGGATCTCCAGGGCTTCTCTATCCAGTGCCAACTGCTTGGTTCTGAGGGCAACTCTTGCTTCCTCATACTGCAGCAGTTTGCACATTCTTTCAGAGGAGGTCTCTCTTATGGGAAAGTATGAGTTCCTCTGCTGGACAAATTCTCTGCCAGAGTGATAAGAGGGCTCAGATTCCCTGGAAGGGGACCTGTGCCTCTCCTCCACTCTGTCAGCTCTCTTAGGGAGAATTCCTCTGTCCTTTTCAGGACCCTTGAGGCCTGGCCCTTCATTCACAGAGTCCTGGTCATTCTGATGTTCATCATCTGACCCAGATACTGTAATTGACCCACCCCCTGATTCAGACCCATTAGCTCCTAGAGCCAATCTAAGATCATCTGCTGTCAGCAGATCTATCAGGTGCAGGGTTGAGGGACTCTGTCCTAGCTTCAGGTGCCTTTCAACACACATGGCTCTCAAGTCAGAGAAAGCCATGTCCTTATACTGAGGCTGAGTGGATCCACTGGTTCCACCCCTTAAGGACATTCTAGTGTTGTGCAGTGTTGTACTACCTACACTAGTTTGTGGCCTACTGATACTAGCTTGAGCTGTATAAAGGGTGTGCTATCCCTTGGCACACGGCTCTAAGTTCAGTAGAACTTATTGATACTAAGCTTGACTTTATATGTACCTTAAGTACCTATAGTGGTTTTCAGTTAGTAATTCAAATAGAGATTTTCTGGTAAAACAATAGCAAGTTGGAATCCCACACGCTGCCCACCAATGTGAGAAGTTGGCCTGGTATATGCTGTTCACTAATTAAAGTGGACACCTTGCACCAGAACAATTCGACTCTTATGGTAGATAGGTTTAAGACAACCTTTATAGAAAGCTATCCTAGTGGTAGCTGTGGAGAGCAGCCTTCAGGCTAAGTCTTGAAGGAATGTAAAGCAGCTTGTTTTACCACACAATCTCTTGAATCACCAAATGAAAAGACACCACACTGGTGGCAAGGGATCGCGAAGATGCCTTGGGAGGATCCGCTCACAGGGGCCCACGGTCACTCGGGACGTGGTAGGCCTCTGATCTTAGGAGGGATTCCTGCTGGAGGCTGGGATCACACGTGGTCCAAAGCACAAGTTCGTGGAACGTTGTGAAGGGGTTGCACTCGACAATAGTGCATGGTACCCAGGGGTCACGGTTCCTCGTTACTCTTGGGGTCCACTGGCCTCAGCTTCGCTGGGGACTCACGATGGCCTTTGAGAAGTCAGGAAATCCACTTCTTGGGCTGCAGGGACTTCGGACTCCGGCGGGAGCGGCAGGACTGGCGGGGGGGTAGTATTCCAAGATGTTTGACACCAAACACGACATGTTTCGATGCAGCCATTCCAAAGTTAGCATTTTACCGCGAGGATATAATGCACTTAAAAGTATATGGTTTATCCGCATCCACAAACAGCACCAGAGAATGGACTCTGAGAGCTGCAGAGGGGCCCTGCTCAGGCAGAGGCACCCCCTCAAATAGAAGCCAAGCACCCTGCTCTCAGGATTGATAGGGCCTGCCTTAGGGGTGACTGATAGGTTCATATGTGTGTGCAGGAGAGATATAGGGGACCTATATCTCAGTGAGGAGTGCTAGCACCACCTCACCCAGGCTGCAGTAGCAGGCCTGTGGTGTCAGATTTAGTCTGCTTCCCAGGGGTGGCATAATACATGCTTCAGCCCCTGGTAGGCCTGTGAAGTACCTATGCCCTTGGTACCTAAGGTACCATATACTAGGGACTCATAAGGTACCACAGTATCCAATCACTAGTGCACCTAGAGTGCACTCCAAGTCGTTTAGAGAGAACAAAGAGGCTGGGGCCCTGATTAGCAGGGGCCCAGCCAGACTATAGCCAGAAACCAGTGTAAACATCAGAAAAAAAGTGGGGGCAACATAAGAGGCAGATCCTACTCTCCTACACCTGGTCACAGCAAATACCTCTGCAGGGATGCCCAACATCTCAGCATGAGTCCATAACTCTACTTCAGGTCATTCTGATGTTCATCATCTGATCCAGATACTGTAATTGACCCACCCCCTGATTCAGACCCATTAGCTCCTAGAGCCAATCTAAGATCATCTGCTGTCAGCAGATCTATCAGGTGCAGGGTTGAGGGACTCTGTCCTAGCTTCAGGTGTCTTTCAACACACATGGCTCTCAAGTCAGAGAAAGCCATGTCCTTATACTGAGGCTGAGTGGATCCACTGGTTCCACCCCTTAAGGACATTCTAGTGTTGTGCAGTGTTGTACTACCTACACTAGTTTGTGGCCTACTGATACTAGCTTGAGCTGTAGAAAGGGTGTGCTATCCCTTGGCACACGGCTCTAAGTTCAGTAGAACTTATTGATACTAACCTTGACTTTATATGTACCTTAAGTACCTATAGTGGTTTTCAGTTAGTAATTCAAATAGAGATTTTCTGGTAAAACAATAGCAAGCTGGAATCCCACACGCTGCCCACCAATGTGAGAAGTTGGCCTGGTATATGCTGTTCACTAATTAAAGTGGACACCTTGCACCAGAACAATTCGACTCTTATGGTAGATAGGTTTAAGACAACCTTTATAGAAAGCTATCCTAGTGGTAGCTGTGGAGAGCAGCCTTCAGGCTAAGTCTTGAAGGAATGTAAAGCAGCTTGTTTTACCACACAATCTCTTGAATCACCAAATGAAAAGACACCACACAGGTATATATATCAAATATATATGTATTTATTAATAAACACTCTCTACTAATCTCTTTATGAGATTAGAAGTCAGGAACATATGTACAAATCAAATGTTATCAAAATAAGTTTAGCACAATCGAATATCACAATCTTAGTTTGGCTAGACCTAGGTCTAGGGCATCTAGAATCGAGGGACCCCAAGAACCACCCCAGGTAGTTGTAGGAGACCCACAGGGGACGGACGCGGTGTCCTGGCACCGGTGCGAGTCCTGTACGAGTCTATGCGCACAGACGCGATTGAGATTTCAATGTTAGAGGTCCCTTGTGTGTTCGAGGCGAACACACCGATCGGTCCTTGTACGAGTCGAAGGACGCGGTTACAGATAGAGTTGCAAGGGAGTTGGACGCAGTGTGTCTAACACAGACGCGAACCATGTACGAGTCAGCGCGATAGTCGCACTTGGAAAGTAAGAGTTTTAGGGCACTTCTAGGGTAGCTACAAGCAAGTCACTTACAGGGTAAGTAGTTCTAGGGCCCACACCCACAGGAGCACCGTAGTGCTGAAGTTACCTCACCCAGGGAGCCGGGTGCATAGGTGTTCTTTGGTGTCGGGTCGCGGCGTCGTTTTCAATGGGAGCCAATGAAGACTTGCTGCTTGCGGCGACAGGAGAAGTGTCCGTAGGAATACAAGCCTGGATTCAGAAGATGGAAGACCTGAAAGCAGAGGGGACAGTGTTCAAAGTCACTTGGCAGTGACTCGGGGCAAGAAAGATGGATGCACACCGTCGTCGCAAGATTCAGGTCGTTCACAGGTGCTTTGACTCTTCAGCCACGAGGTCCAGGAGGCGTCGACGACAACCAGGAGCTGGATTCGGCATGTCCCATGACGTCTGCAGCTTACTGCGGTATCGGCGACTCGATTGGAGCCAACAATTCTTGGTAACAGCAAGTCTCGGGGAAAGTGTAAAAAGTTAATGGCGCAGACCAGCAAGGTCTGAGGGACTCACCCAGCGAGGGTAAGTCAGGGCAGGCCTGGAGCAACCAGGGGAGCTCTTTGGTTCTGTAGGAAAGCCTTCAGGGGACCCACAAGCCGGCTGGCAAGGGATCACGAAGATGCCTCAGGAGGATTCGCTCAACAGGGGCCCACGGTCACTTGGGACGTGGTAGCCCTCTGATCTTCGGAGGGATTCCTACTGGAGGCTAGGAACACACGTGGTCCAAAGCACAAGTTCGTAGAACGTTGTTAAAGGGTTGCACTCGACAATAGTGCACGGTACCCAGGGGTCGCGGTTCCTCGTCACTCTTGGGGTCCACTGGCTTCAGCTTCGCTGGGGACTCACGATGGCCTTTGAGAAGTCAGGAAATCTACTTCTTGGGCTGCAGGGACTTCGGACTCCGGCGGGAGCGGCGTAGTTTGCGACCGTTGTTTGTAGTTTTTGGTGCCTGCCAAGCAGGGGAGTCACTCCTTGACTCCAAGGGAGATTCTTCAGTCTTCCAAAGGTAATGGAACATCGAAGGTCCGGGATTCTTCTTCAGAGCGTCGTCCAGGGGTATCTAGTTTGCAATGCACAGGTTCCCCCTCTTATACTAAAAGAAAGGGAGGGACTAGCTCTATGACCCCACCTATGGGAGGGTCAGGGAGTGAGTGGTTACACCTACTTCCCTTTGTCCAGTTTCACGCCAGAGCAGGGGCAGGTAGCCCCTGAGCCGGTTTGAACTGGGGTATGCACAGAGGAACCTTCTGCTCCCCCAGTGCAGGACTTCAAAGCACTCTAAGAGTGCACCCACCCAGCCCCAATACACTAAACCCTGTCTGGGAGGTGGTCACACCCCTTGCGACAGGATATCTATTGTTGGGCTTCCTCCACTGCGAGTGTTGGTCATCAGCGGGAGGGCAGCCCAGTGTCTGTGACTGGTGGCATCCATTTTGTGATGCCAGGGCTCTGCAGGATTCTACCGCGTTTCCACAGTAGGTACATGTCTATCCTCTAGAAGGGTGGAATGCTACCCCGCCGCCAGGACTGGTGGGGGGTAGTATTCCAAGATGTTTGACACCAAACACGACATGTTTTGATGCAGCCATTCCAAAGTTAGCATTCTACCGCGAGGATATAATGCACTTAAAAGTATATGGTTTAACCGCATCCACAAACAGCCCCAGAGAATGGACTCGGAGAGCTGCAGAGGGGCCTTGCTCAGGCAGAGGCACCCACTCACATGGAAACTAAGCACCACCCTCAGGATTGATAGGGCCTGCTTTAGGGGTGACTGATAAGTCTCAATCTGTGTGCAGGAGAGATATAGGGGACCTATATCTCAGTGAGGGGTGCTAGCACTTCCTCACCCAGGCTGCAGTAGCAGGCCTGTGGTGTCAGATGTAGTCTGCTTCCCAGGGGTGGCATAATACATGCTTCAGCCCCTGGTAGGCCTGTGAAGTACCTATGCCCTTGGTACCTAAGTGTAGGAGAGTAGGATCTGCCTCTTATGTTGCCCCCACTTTTTTTTCTGATGTTAGCACTGGTTTCTGGCTATAGTCTGGCTGGGTCCCTGCCAATCAGGGCCCCAGCCTCTCTGTTCTCTCTAAACGACATGGAGTGCACTCTAGGTGCACTAGTGATTGGATACTGTGGTGCCTTATGAGTCCCTAGTATATGGTACCTTAGGTGCCAAGGGCATAGGTACTTCACAGGCCTACCAGGGGCTGCAGCATGTGTTATGCCACCCCTGGGAAGCAGTCTAAATCTGACACCACAGGCCTGCTACTGCAGCCTGGGTGAGGTGGTGCTAGCACTCCTCACTGAGATATAGGTTTCCTATATCTCTCCTGCACACACATATAAACCTATCAGTCACCCCTAAGGCAGGCCCTATCAATCCTGGAGGGCAGGGTGCTTGGCTTCTATGTGAGGGGGTGCCTCTGCCTGAGCAGGGCCCCTCTGCAGCTCTCAGAGTCTATTCTCTGGTGCTGTTTGTGGATGCGGTTAAACCATATACTATTTAAGTGCATTATATCCTCGCGGTAAATGCTAACTTTGGAATGGCTGCATCAAAACATGTCGTGTTTGGTGTCAAACATCTTGGAATACTACCCCCCGCCAATCTTGGCGGCGGGGTAGCATTCCACCCTTCTAGAGGGAGAAGACATGTACCTGCTGTGGAAACGCGGTAGAATCCTAAAGAGCCCTGGCATCACAAAATGGATGCCACCAGTCACAGACACTGGGCTGCCCTCCTGCTGATGACCGAAACTCACAGTGGAGGAAGCCCAACAATAGGCATCCTGTCACAGGGAGGTGTAACCACCTTCCAGACAGGGTTTAGTGTATTGGGGCTGGGTGGGTGCACTCTTAGAGTGCTTTGAAGTCCTGCACTGGGGGAGCAGAAGGCTCCTCTGTGCATATGCCAGTTCAAACCAGCTCAGGGGCTACCTGCCCCTGCTCTGGCGCGAAACTGGACAAAGGGAAGTGGGTGTAGCCACCCCTCCCTTGACCCTCCCATAGGTGGGGTCATAGAGCTAGTCCATCCCCTCTTTTTAGTATAAGAGGGGAAACCTTGCCATTGCAAAGCAGATAACCCCTGGACGACGCTCTACAGAAGAATCCTGGCCCTTCGACGTTCCACTACCTTTGGAAGACAGAAGAATCTCCCTTGGAGTCAAGGAGTGACTCCCCTGCTTGGCAGGCACCAAAACGACAACGACGGTCGCAAACTACGCCGCTCCCGCCGGAGTCCGAAGTCCCTGCAGCCCAAGAAGTGGATTTCCTGACCTCTCTCAGGCCATCGTGAGTCCTCAGTGAAGCTGAGGCAAGTGGACCCCACGAGTAACGAGGAACCGCGACCCCTGGGTACCGTGCACTATTGTCGAGTGCAACCCCTTCACAACATTCTACGAACTTGTGCATTAGACCACGTGTGGTCCCGACCTCCAGCAGAAATCCCTCCGAAGATCAGAGGCCTACACCGTCCCGAGTGACCGTGGGCCCCTGTTGAGTGATTCCGCCCGAGGTGTCTTCGCGATCCCTTGCCCGCCGGCTTGTGGGTCCCCAGAAGACTTCTTAAAGAAACCAAAGGGCTCCCCTGGTTGCTCCAGGCCTGCCCTGACTTACCCTCGCTGGGTGAGTCCCTCAGACCTTGCTGGTCTGTGCCATCGACTTTTCTTCATCTCCCCGAGACTTGCTGCTGCCAAGGCTTGTTGGCTCCTATCGAGTTGCTGACACTGCAGTCAGCTGCAGACGTCGAGGGACACACTGAATCCAGCTCCTGGTCGTCGTCGACACCTCCTGGACCACGTGGCTGAAGAGTCAAGGCACCCGCAACCGACCTGAATCAACCGACGACGGTGGGCATCCATCTTCCTTGCCCCGGGTCACTGCCTAGTGACTTTGAACACTGTCCCCTCTGCTTTCAGGTCATCCTTCTTCAGAATCCAGGCTTGGATTCCACCGGACACTTCTTCAGCTCCCGCAAGCAGCAAGTCTTCTTTGTTCGCCATTGAAAACGACGCCGCGACCCGACACCAAAGGACACCTGTGCACCCGGCTTCCCTGGGTGAGGTAACTCCAGCACTACGGTGCTCCTGTGGGTGTGGGCCCTAGAACTACTTACCCTGTAAGTGACTTGCTTGTAGGTTCTCCCGAAGTATCCTAAAACTCTTTATTTCCAACCGCGACTTGCCCCATTGAAGTTAACGGCGATTCGCGCCTGTGTATCCACACTGCACGCGTCCCCCGTGGGTCCTTTACTTACCTGCCTTGGGTGGTTTCGTGAGGCCCCAGCACTTCTGAAGGCCCTAGGCCTTGTCTCCTTGCAAGTCGTTGTTTCTAAGTCTCTTACTTAGTATATGGTCTGGTACGCCCCTAGGGCCCCAGCCATATCTTGTGCTTAACTTATTGTGAAACGTTGATTTGTGCATATGTTTGTCTTCTAATCTCATAAAGAGATTAGTAGAGAGTTATTTAGAAATAAATACATATATATTTGATATATATACCTGTGTGGTGTCTTTTCATTTGGTGATTCAAGAGATTATATGGTAAAACAAGCTGCTTTACATTCCTCCGAGACTTAGCCTGAAGGCTGCTCTCCACAGCTACCACTAGGATAGCTTTCTTTAAAAGGTTGTCTTAAACCTATCTACCATAAGAGTCGATTTGCCCTGGTGCAAGGTGTCCACTTTAATTAGTGAACAGCATATACCAGGCCAACTTCTCACATTGGTGGGCAGCGTGTGGGATTCCAGCTTGCCATTGTTTTACCAGAAAATCTCTATTTGAATTACTAACTGAAAACCATTATAGGTACTCAAGGTACATATAAAGTCAAGCTTAGTATCAATAAGTTCTACTGAACTTAGAGCTGTGTGCCAAGGGATAGCACACCCTTTCCACAGCTCAAGCTAGGATCAGTAGGCCACAAACTAGTGTAGGTAGTACAACACTGCACAACACTAGAATGTCCTTAAAGGGTGGACCCAGTGGATCCACTCAGCCTCAGTATAAGGACATGGCTTTCTCTGACTTGAGAGCCATGTGTGTTGACAGACACCTGAGGATAGGACAGAGTCCCTCAACACTCCACCTGATAGATCTGCTGACAGCAGATGACCTTAGATTGGCTCTAGGAGCTAAAGGGTTTGAATCAGTGGGTGGGTCAGTCATAGTATCTGGGTCAGATGATGAAAATCAGAATGACCAAGACTCTGTGATTGAAGGGCCAGGCTCCAAGGGGCCTGAAAAGGACAGAGGAATTCTCCATAAGAGAACTGACAGAGAGGAGGAGAGGCACAGATCCCCTTCCAGGGAATCTGACCACTCTTATCACTCTGGCAGAGAATTTGTCCAGCAGAGGAACTCATACTTTCCCTTAAGAGAGACCTCCTCTGAGAGAAGGTGCAAACTGCTCCAGTATGAGGAAGCCAGAGTGGCCCTCAGAACCAAGCAGTTGGCACTGGATAGGGAAGCCCTGGAGATCCAGAGAGCTTCTAGAAAAGAGGGGTTAGAACCCCCTGGTGGCAGCAACAGTGTCCCTAGAGGCAGAGAATATATTCCTGACCATAGGAACCTGAGCAAGGTTGTTCCTCCCTACCAGAGTGGGGATGATATCCACAAGTGGATAACTGCTATGGAGAGGGCCTGTAGAGTACAGCAGGTCCCCCAAAAGCAGTGGGCAGCAATCTTGTGGCTCTCCTTTTCAGATAAAGGAAGAGACAAGCTCCTCACTGTTAGAGAGGAGGATGCTGATGATTATGAGGTCCTGAAGAGTGCACTGATAGATGGGTTTGGCTTAACCACTGAGCAGTACAGGTTAAAGTTCAGAGATACCCAGAAGGCACAGACTCAGGACTGGACTGACTTTGTTGATTGTGCAACCAAGGCTCTAGAGGGTTGGCTGGTTGGCAGTAGGGTTACTGATTTCAAGGGATTGTATAATCTGATGATGAGAGAACAGATCCTAAATAATTGCCAGAACCAGTTGTTGCATCAGTACCTGGTGGACTCTGATCTGACCTCTCCCCAAGAATTGGGAAAGAAGGCAGACAAATGGGTCAGAACCAGGGTGAGGCAGAAAACCCAGAACCAAGGGGGTGACACTAAGAAGCAAGATCCTAAAGGCCCTGAGAAAGGTGGGGATAAGTCAAAAGACCAGAAGTCTTCACAAGGGCCCCAAAATCTGCATCTGGTGGGGAGTCACAGTCCAACAAGGGAAAAGGCCAAAAGAAGCCCTGGTGCAAATTCTGTAAACAGAAAGGGCACTGGACTTCTGATTGTACAAAGTCCAAAGACCAAACCACCACCACTCCTGCCCCTAAGGCAACTGTGCCCCCTAGCTCAGCTACTGGTGGAGGTGGTACACAGAATAAGGGTGTAGTAGGGTTGACCCTGGGTTCTGAAGTGGATTCTGACCTAGTCAGAGTGACCACTCAGGCAATGCTGATTTGTGAGGGAAACATTGATATGTCCTTCCTAGTAAGCCCCAGTAATCTGGGCAAGTACAAACAGCAGCCTTTGATAAATGGCAAACAGGCTTTGGCATTTAGGGACACAGGTGCTAGTGTCACCATGGTGGCAGAGGACCTAGTGGACCCTGGACAGATCATCCTGGGTGAAATGTACCAGGTGACCAATGCAAGCAATGTCCAGACCAACCATAGTCTGGCAGTTGTGAATTTCTCCTGGGGAGGGGTAACTGGCCTCAAGAAGGTTGTAGTCAGTGCAGACCTCCCTGTAGAATGTCTATTGGGCAATGATCTAGAGACTTCAGCCTGGTCTGAAGTAGAGTTATGGACTCATGCTGAGATGTTGGGCATCCCTGCAGAGGTATTTGCTGTGACCAGGTCACAAGCAAGAATGCATGACACTGAACCAGCTCTGGATCCGGGAACAATGGACCAGATGCTTCCCAAGAGGAGGAGCAGTAGGGTTAAGGCAGTGCCTTCCCTCTGTCTCAGATCAAGGATTCACTTCCAGAGGGAGGTGAAGCAGAACCTGAAGAAGGAACTGCCCCAGAGGGACTTGAACCTGACCAGGTTGAGTTCTTGGGGGCAGGGGGCCCTTCTAGGGAAGATCTGAGTAAGGAGCAACAGTGCTGCCCCCTGCCACAAACACTGAGATTCAGAATAAGCTTGCATCTGATATACAAGTCAAATTCAACTTTATTCGGCTGGCAATCCTGACATAAAAGCATAGTTCATTAAACATACAATAAGCACAGTTGTGTAAAAAAGAAGAAAAATGTCCTTTAAAATAGGATTTAAATAAATAAGATGCAGTATAATAAAATGCAGCATACAATTAAGGGGAATAAATGCTATCCTCAACCATACCCAGAGCGCTCTTGCTTAGTCACTATTTTTTATATTCATATTGCTAAACCATACCTCCTCCTAGTGACTGAAGAGCGTTTAATAAAGTTAATCACAGCATAACAGATTTAGGGGCTATCTAACTTTTGCAGAAAAATGAGAGCTGTCTTATGTTTAATGTTCGCAGCCTGAAATACTGGGACCAAAAATCTCTTCCTGTGTGAAGAAAAGAAGATAAAGTGCAAGGTGCTTTACATCAGCCACAGGGACAGTTTAGAAGATTAAGATTCCTGCGTAGGAAAGGCCACAGGAAAATGAATGATATTAAAGCGCAGCCTTGACAGATAAAACCTGTACCTCTCATTTTGTATAAAAGACTTCTAAAACTCCAGACCTACTACTGTAGATTTAATAGATACATAATTAAAAGCGGTTTGTAATAGATAAAATTCCCTTAGGCGGCTCTCTTCCCGCCACTTATTAAAAAGTTCCTTTACCAGTGTTTTAGAACCTCTCGTAATACGAACAGGATTTGTGAAAAAGCAGAGGCAGTCCAGAATCACCTCCCTATTGAGAGTGGCTTCGGGTGGCACCAAGGTCCTTAACCAAAGAGCAAAGGACTAAGTTTGATTCTAACCACCAGCAAGTTTACACCCAACTCTAGATGGCATGCAAAGGTGGACAGAGATTGAGGCGCATCCATCAAACTGCACAGGAACGTGTTTTCCCCTAACTGAAGGGAGTCCTCATTTCTAAAGCCCCACACCCCAGCTCCATAGGAAGCAATCACAACACAATTAGTATTATAGATTGTAATAATTTCCCTAATAGGTTTGTGGCCCAATCTTCTTGCAAAATAAAGTATTGAGTTAATAGATCTCTAGTGTTGGAGAGCGTGTGACCTGAATAGGAGATCCCAATTCATACTTGATTCAAACTCAATCCCCCAGATATGTACATTTTTTTACTTTAACTATCTCAGTACTTCGTAATTGAAATTTCATAGTTTTGGTATGTTTTGCCCCCACTATCATGATAAATGATTTATTAAGATTTGTTTTTAGCCAAGTGTATCCATAACATTTTTAAACCCGTCCAGACGAGTTTGCAGCCATCTCGCCGTTTTTTTTTTAGATCCGGACAGCATCATCTGCATAAAGCAGAACTGGAATTGAGGTTTCCTTTATCTGGGGCATTTCTTTCCCTATATTCCTCTTGGCCATTGAGATATACAAAAAAAAGCAGAAGGGGCCAACACGCATCCTTCGCACACACCATATTAGACTTGGTCTCCGGTGAGAGCTCCCCATTGGACTCGTAACGTATTTCGGCCCCTGTGCGCAGGTGCAAACTGTAACGGGTCAATCGGTGCTTTGTCAAACCTTTGTTTCTCCATGATGGACCACAGCAAAGGATGGTGTACTATTTCAAATGACTGGAGAGTTCCATAAATGCCAGATGTATGGATCCTCCCTTGGCATTGACATATGTGCCAACAATAAGATGTAGATTTAAGCGTCTGATATACAGTCTGGTAGTACAGGAAAGTGTAGGACTTGGGAATTGACTCAGTGCTGTACATTGAAGAAAAATTAAAATAAACCAGGACCAAAAAAGGTAGAGCACCTAGAGGGAATCAAAGCGGAGAACGACTCTATTGTATGTTGATGGATCAAACCTTTTGTAGAAGCCATTCTGTGCCTCGACAAATGGTGCCATGTCCACAATGTGACTCTAGAGGAGATGTTGCATACATGCTGTGCAAGGGATCGGTAGTATACAATGCAGTTGGGATAAGATGTGGAGAGTAATGTGGTCTGGCAGTATGCCTCACGTTGACTAGGGCAACCTCAGTAGGTCAACTCTATAGAGTATTCTACTGGGAAGGTTATGAGGGTATTTGAGGGATATCAAGTGTATTCACAGTCTTCAAAAAAGGGTCCCAAATCTGATCAGAAATGGCCAGCTGCTCATTGATTTTGCAGTTCACTCTCGCAGGACAAGATATGCAACAGTTTCATAAATCACACCGCATCTGGGTTGTCTCTTGTCTCTAGCGATGAAGAATGCTGAGTTTAGTTGTGATCAGTGAGGTTCACAGCCTCCTGTGTCAAGTCATGTAAAATGGCTACATGTGTTGAGCGAGGCACTGGTGAGTCATTAGCAGCTGAAGTTTTAGCCTAAACACTCATCCATTAGTGGTCTATTTTAGTGCAATGCCATAGGATGTGCATTAGGTCACACCTTGATTGAGCACTGTCAGCAGTGTGATTGCGGATACTGTCCTTTGTTGCATAGTATATTGGAAGTCCAGTACCATTTGATAGTACTTTGAAGAACAGGAATTTCAAACTTGCTTCTCTAAGGAGTTTGTTGTGTTTCTAGTAGTTGGGACCACTCTTCATCCATGTACTCTTGGCTTAAAGCAGCCTTCTAGAAGTGCTTTGTTTCTTGGAAAATTATATGCAAGAAAAGTTATCATCTGCTACATTATATAGCCTCAAGGCCACTCTTTCCGGGTGCCCCATGTTATGATATATCTCTGGACTGGTGTCAGCAGGGGTATATTCACTTTTTTGACCTTAGGCATCCATAGAGACAATGCAGCTGTTGATGTTGCCATTTGTATAAGTTTTCCAGAGCAAACTCCCCCTAGAACATGTCAAAGGAATAGAATGCCACATCTACAAGAAAGTGGTTGTCTCTAGAGTTGCCCTTCACCTCTCACCTCATCCACTGTATTGATTTGCTGCCTACCTTGATAATCTAAAACAATTTGCATCTGTTTGTGCACCAGTTTTCAGTTTATCCGGTAGCTTCAATGACTGGGTTGCCGGAGGGTTGACTGGGTGGGGTAGGGTGCATAGATAAAGAAACGCCTTGCATAGCATGTACTATCTCTTGTTCCAGTCCACACACTGGGTGGGGGTAACAAATGGGCCAGCATTGAGGGATTATGTATAGGTAGGCAAGTGGGGAAAGCATAACCCATCCACCATGTAAGAGCATGTAGTTCATTCTATTTGTAGCGTGAATGGGAACCATCCAATATGAACAATTTTATGATTGTCAATTTTCAGCAGGATGTTTTTGTGTATCAGTTGGGGCAGCATACCTGAAGACCTAGTTAAATCTCAGTGAATTACCATTTTTAAACTTTAACCCTGACCCACAGACAAAGAATTTGTAGTGCTTTCATCATGTTATATCATTGAGGGTTTAAACAATCTGGAGGTGTAGGTGATTCCAACAATCTTTCAAAGCACCTGTTAAGAGATATGCCAAAATATTGAAGTTCTTCCAGTACCCATGCTGGTACTGGGCATATTTGTGCCAAGACTGTTTTTTTTTTGTTTTTTTTTAAAGTGAGCTTACAGATGGGCAAAACTTCACATTTGTTACAGTTGATCTTATAGCCGGAGAAGGTGGTGAAACACCTAATAACCAATATTCGAGCAGTAGGGTATTACCAGGATTGAGGACTACATATAGAAAGGATTTACTTGGACAAAGTGTTTACGTATACCTCGGTGAGCTGGAGTGCTTTCTATAGTGGCTCCAGCAGTAGTCAAAAAATAATGGTGACAACCCTGACAATTTCCCTTTCAGATAGGGACTGGGCACAGTAAGAATCCCCCTGTAATTCACGTTGGTCATCAGATTTTGATATAGCTACTTGGTCTTTAGGATAAAGGTCTGCCCTAAACCCACCCTCTCCATAGTCCTAAAAAGGAAGCCCACTTTATGCTGTCAAAGGCCTTTTCTACTAAGAGGGCAGCTAGTCAGAATTGCCACGGGATGTGAACCAGCTTCTAAAGCTCATTTTAGGATGATTGCCTGCCCCAAATCCCACTTGAGGGTCATGTATTAAGGAGGGTATGACCCTAATTATACTAGAGGCTTGTATGATGCCCAAAATCCCTTCATTCCAAATGAGCAAAATAATAGCCTTGTTAGACAAATTATTTCTGCCTCTTTAAAAGTTGGGTAAAGGCATAGCAACTAGGAACACCTTATGACTTTTAAAGAATTTGTACAGGAATCCGACCACACTGGGAGATTTGCATGTATAGAATGCCACAATTGCATCAGAGATTTCCTCTTTTGTCAACTCTCCCACCAGAAGCCATTTACGATCAGGGATAACTGCTACAAAAAGTAATCTTCTGCAGTTGTTGTGTCAGGCACTTCTGAAATATGTAGACCTTCATAAGACAAGGCAAAAACCTTGGAAATATCAAGTGGTTGTGTTAACAGCAGAGCTCAGCTGTCACGTACAACTGCTACTGTTCATTGAAAGTCCTCCTGGAGCATTAGGAAAGCCAGAGGTTGCCTTCATTCTCTCTCCATTCATGGTGATGTTGCCACAATCTGATTATTGCTGGTGAAGAAAGAATTGCAAGCAAATCTCTTGGATATTTTAAGGCCCCTCCATGTTGCCTTGCCAGCAGACCACAGCAACTAGGCCGATGATACTGACACCTCTTTCTCTATGTACTCTGATATGCACTTGAAGGGATTTTTTTGTCTTCAGGATGCTGGCATAAGTGTAGTCTATGGCCTGCATGAGGGACAGTAAGAGGCTGGGGGTGTGAGGCCTGGGGGTGTAAGGCCCAGGTCAAGTCCAGTCTGCACCATTGAGAGATCTAAAAGTCCCCCCCCCCAGGATATAGCTGTGTGGCACATGTGGTAGTGAGTTTCTTAGGAAACAGTCAGTACACGATGATGTGCTGTGTTTAATGGAGAATAATGTATAGTCTTGGTTTTTGAGGTGTGGGAGGCGTCCAATATCTATGAGACCGTGGTCTGTTATTCCATTTCTCTTGACTACCCTATCGTAGTAGTTGCACCCAAAGTAGGGCCTGTTTTGTTAAGGAGAGGATTAAGAACCAGGTTCCTGTGCCCCACCTACAATTAGCTTGGAGGAGCCGAGTTCTGTGACAATACGGGACAGACTGGAGAAGAAGGACTCTTACACATTTTGGGAATGTAAATTGAGCCTATATAAATATAGAGATAGATGGAGAGATGCCAAGGGTGTTATGGGATGAAGGGGTGCTCAGAGGCAATATGGAGTGAGGCAATCCTCTTCATTTGCTCCATCAATCCAGGATGTCCCAGCCTCCCCCCCCCACCCCCCCACCCCCCCCACCAACCAGCATCCAATGGGAGGAACCATACACTAAGGTGGCTGCAAAGACAGTTCTCATGTTAACACCATAGAAGATGTTGAATAAATCAATAATCCAGAGAGACTCAGCAGGGACACGTATAATGTAGGAATATTATACACAGAACTTACATGGGTCCATGGTCAGTCAGTGTTCATGTACTTCATCAAGGTGCAGGGCATCTTGGCATTGTCTGAGAACGGGCCATAATCGTGAATCAAGATAACTCTAGAATGACCAGGAGCTACAAATGGATCCGTTGGGTAGAGCCAAAAAAATATTACTTTTTAGAGCCAAGAATCCTTTCTTATAAAGTTATTGAATGCAGTCATTTACAATGGTTACCATAGATGTATGGAGAGCACCCAAGACAGCGTACAATGAATGAATATTCCATTTAATTTTTATCAAGTAAGATTTTTCACAAAGTTAATTACATAGGATGTCACAAAAATACAACGAACAATGACATCACACAAAAAAATCAATAAGGGGCTGATGTGACAATGGTAATCTACCATTACTACGCGGTCACTACTTCGATATTACCATTACTACGCGGCTTTTACTTTGCATTAACCATTACTACGCATGTTTAAACTTCGAATGCCGTTACTTCGCAAATACAAAACATTGCAGGCTATCCACATCGTTGTTTGGAAAAGGAGGCGCTTCCGTTTCCAAACAACGACGTGCACCTCGCAGGAAGCATTAGAAGAGAGGAACCACGCTTGAAGGTGAAGAGCGGGATAACGAGGAGAGAGAGGTAAGTGGGGTTGTGTTGTTTTTAGGGTCGTGCAGGGGTAGACAATTAGGTTGTAGTGTTGTGTTTGTGTAGTGTAGAGTAGTGTATTTTGGATTAGGGTAGTGTAGGGGGTCGTGAAGGGTAGTGTTTGGGAGTAGGGACAGGTCTGTGGGTCGGGGGAGGGATGTGCAGGGGGTAGTGTTTTAGGGTTGTGTTGTGTTTATTGTGTAGGGTAGTGGTTTAGGGTAGTGTCGGGGGCGTGCAGGGTAGTGTTTGAGAATAGGGAGCGGACTTGGGGAAGTGGGGGTTGTGCAGAGGGTAGTGCTTTAGGGTAGTGCCATGGGGTTTGTGTAGTGCAGGGTAGTGTTTTAGGGGGGTTGTGGAGGATTTTGTTTGAGTGTAGGGACCGGAGTGTGGGAAGGGGAAAGGACGTGCAGGGGTTAGTGATTTAGGGTTTAGGGTAGTGGTGTAGTGTTTGTGTAGGGTAGTCTTTTAGGGTTTAGGGAGGTGTCGGGGGGGGGTCGTGCAGGGTAGTGTTAGAAAGTAGGGAGCGGACTTTGGGAAGGTGGAAGGTCGTTTAGGGGGTAGTGTGTTAGTGTTTAGGGTAGTGTAGTGGTGTTTGAGTAGCGTAGGGTATTGTAGTGTTTGAGGGTTTGGATAGTGTAGTGATTTTATAGGATAATGTGTAGAAATGGTGTAAGGTGATACAATTAAGTGTGCAAAGATATTGTTTGAATAACATAAAGACATTTTCACTTGTTTTGATATAGATATTTTCGTTGTATGTTCGATTATGGAATAAAAAAATGATTAAAATAATTAATAAAAAAATAAATACAGTTTTATTTTCTGAGAAATAATTTAGTTAAAGGGTGAAGGTCATAATAAAATAGAGCAATGACTGAAATACGTGAGTTTTTTAAAATAAAAAAACGGATATTTATTTTAATGCATGAATTTAGATTAAATAGCAGTTTTTATAAATACTCCCCCACCCTAATCCCCTATTTCCATGTCATCCCGTACCAGGGGATAAGTAACTATTAAAATTAATTTATAGTTTTAACGAAATAAAAAATAGTTGAAGTGGTATGCGTAGTATTTAAATGCGGAAGAAAAGCATTTTAAGAACATGTATATGCATTTGCGTTGTAAATGCATGCGCAGTTAAAACTTGCGAAGTAATGGTAATCGCTAAGTAAAAACTGCGAAGTAAAAACATGCGTACTATTGTTTTGCGAAGGAACAACATATATTCGTGACAATTGGTGAAACAGACAACATGTCGAAATCAAACAAAGAAACAATAACACAAATGTCTGTCCTTTTCTGGTTTTCCACTATAACTCGCAATGTCCATTCATTCTATGGTTATAGTGGACCTAGACATGAGACTGCTCTATACGTCGACGTTTCGACCCTGGAAGCAATGTGTGTATGGATACATCAAGAAGGGTCTTCCTCAGGACAAAAAGGATCTAATGACAGCCTAAACACGGTAAAAACTAAGAGGGAGCTTCTATTAGTAGGGTGTGCATAAAAGAGCTCTATGAAGTTAAAATCACTGGAGGGCTACTCGCCCCAGGATTCCAAAAGACAAGTGGCAAAAGTGCTCCTCTGATCCCGAACGGAGCGTGCCAAAGGCAGGAAAACTTCAACTTTGGACAAACTCAAATGGAAAATAGATGCTCTAATGGAAAAAATACCAGAATAAATCCAAAGAAAAAACATGTAAGGCATTAAAGGAAAAGGGGTTGGAGTGGGGTACTCCAATGGAAAAACTCACCAGCAAACAAATAGTCAAGGGACTTGCAAGAGTATTCTATTCAGAGGAGCTAGGAAGGCACCATTCACTTCCATTCACAAAGATGTTCCCTGATGTAATCTGTAAACAAATGGTGGGGTCAAAAAAATATGCCGATACGATTGTGTGCAGGTGCAAGTGATAGGTGACGGTAAAAAAAGGGCTTACCCTAAAGGTCCTAAAGGGGGTCCTAAGAGTATTCAGACAAAAGGTACCCAAAAAGCAATTCCGTTCTGGGGCAAAGTCCCCTTTCTTTCTGCGGCACAGCAAATTTCTGTAAGGGGGGAGGGGAAGAAAGCGTTGGGGCTGGAACTCATTCCCAGGCAGATAAGCATTGATAAGGCGGCCCAGCGCTTACCTTTAGAGCAGCAGCATGGCAAAGTCCATGTGGAAGCAGCGGAACGGAATGGAAGTCGGGAGGAAATTAAGAATCCGGGTTCTGAGGCCGCGTGACGTTGTGCCGTATGTCACACGGTACCAACATAGCCAAAGGTCCAACTGTTTGCAGAAACAAATGGAGGCCATCTTAGAATGGATACTTCGAAGTGCAAAATAAAGAAACAAAGGGGATAAATCCCACCGGACTGGTTTACAAAAAACGTGTGCGGATGAAAAATAGAAAAAGTGGGCAAAGGACTAGTCCAATAATTGGATCGTTCGCTTTGTGAAACTGGGGCCATATATTCCATAGGGAAATAATAAAAAACTTAAGAAATAAAAAAATACAAAAAAGTGTAACATTTGCAGAAACTTGCAGAAGGAGCCTGCTAAAAGTCTGGATGAGCAAGCAGTCCTTGTAGAGAACTGAGGGGGACACCCTAGATGAAGTATCTCTGGGGCAAGGAGGTTGCATACCTTACAAATCATGGCGGCTGTCTTAAGAAGTGTAACTTGGAATGGACGAGACATGTGAAAGAGAGGGAGCAGTGTTGCTCAGTGCTGTAGTGAATGCATCTAGAAACTCTAGAATGACAGCATGGCCTAGTTGAAGTGTGTTAAATGTCATGCCATATTGTTCTGCAAAGGGGACATTGGGTGTTCTGTCATTCATCATAGCATCTACTTTTTTTATGCAGACTCTCTGTATCCAAGTGACGGTGGGCCTGCTTGGAAGATGCATCCATACAGCCAATCGACAGATAAAGGTCCGTGGACTGGTGGGGCTGTGTGCCAGTTGCAACACATGTGGAGGGCAGTGACGTCTCCATGCACGTGGCCTCAAAAGCAACTAGGAACCTTTTAAGTTTCTCATGATCCTCCTATTCAGTAGTTCTGCAATCCAGGGTGATTATTGTTGCCTGATCAAGTTATTCTTGATTGATCTCCCTGCATTTCAGATGCAGGTCTAAGGCCAAGAACTGTTTCCATTTTGCATAGGTGGCAAGTGAGTAGTCCACCAATGCATGTGTCACAGAACATTGAAGGAGGATAAGGTCATTTTTCATCCAAGCTGCCTGTAGGATAGCGCTGCTGTTTTGGAGGGGGCTAAGTCAAAGAATCCTGGGGCAAGGTATGTTAGCTCTCGTTGAATTCCTGTGATGGATTTCATGGGCCCTTTAGATTTCCAAGGGCTCCAAAAATGTGATGTCCATCAGTCGCAGAGTAAAGTTCACCACTAAGTGTAGCATTTTGTCTTGTTCCAAATTTTCAGGAATGCCATTGAACCTGACATTGTTGCATTGAGAAAGGACCTCCATGTCTGTCAGTTTGCGGTTCAATTGCCAAATATCCTGTCCCTAATCTGGGAAAGAGTCCATTCTCCTATCCACTTCTGAGAGCTGCTGTCCCACTGTGTGCGTGAAACAAAGTCTTTTATTGATTTCACTTATTTAGACATTTGTTACTTTTGCTTCCATTTTCCCTATGCCCAATATGATATTTGGAAACCCTTTCATTAGTGTGTTGAGCATGATATCAAGAGTCTTAGCCATGGCTGAGGATGATGATGCCTCCCAGCGCTAGAGCTTCTGAGAATAACAATTGTCATCCGTTTCTGGGTCAGACATATGTACCATGGTTGAGGGACAGCTGAGTTTTGAAAGTGAATACATTTCTTTGGAGAGGGGCCAGTATCGCCCCCCCCCCGAGCAAGTGAGAAGCACAGTCTGTCCATATCACCTAGGATTTATAGGTCCAAGTTTCCGTCCACCCTGCCAAATTGGATAATCTGTGTACCAGCGTGAGAACCACCCACCAGGAGGACCGAAGTCCGCATAAAACAAAGGTGCCTAAGGATGCGTAAACAACTGTGGTACACACAACCCACCCCACCTCGGAGTCATTCATAGTACTTTGGTGCCGCCCCCCCCTCCCCCACATTTTGCCTGCTGCTCTAAGGCAACCAGACTACATGCATCACAGAAGTAAGGAGAGTGTGGAGTAGTTGTCATGTGCAGTCCACTGGGGATCAGATGGTTCGAGGGGTGGCCACTCCAGGCCAATGGTGTTCTCCTACACAATAACACTGCACAATGCTTTCAAGTTTACTACTGTTCTTCATCACAGCAATTCATTAAACTCTTGGGGCTGGAATTACGAAGCCTTTTTGCAATCGCAAACGGCAGAGTTAGGCTGTTTGTGAACATAAATGTATCAAACCCAACTTACGATTCGGTAACACATCACCGAAGCACAATATGGATTTGCAAGCCAATAGCAATTCAGTATATGAAAGGGGTGTGTTTAGGGTGTTCCTTCCAAATACCAAATCGAAGTGGTATGTACTAATATTTTGCAACTGAAATGCAGTTCAAAATCATTCGAACTTTACCATCAACTCAAAGATGGTTGTAACTCATTTGAAATGTTTAAAAATATATATATATTTTTAAACGCATCTTGTTTTCCTTTAAGGAAAATGGGCTGCATAAAAATATAAATAATAATTGCTTTATTTTAAAGCAATCGCAGACCTGGAAGTCTGCTGCCCCCAGCAGGCCCTCATCACTGTGATGGCAGCACATCCTAGTGGGTCACACATTGTGACCTTTCTCATTTATATTAATGAGGCAGTTCAAATTTGCATCCCACTACTAATTGGTAATTTGCAAAACGACCAATTAGTACAGAAGTTGCTTCGCAATTTACCACACTGGTCGCAAAAACACTGGTTACAAAATTACTGGTCGCAAATCTATCCCTTAGTGACTTTCCATCACACTTTCCCAAGGGTTGCTCACTTGGTATAAGCTGCATACAAAAGTCTTATGAATAGGCAAACGACCGAGTAACTTGAGTCGGCGGAAGACGTGCCATAGTCTAACTCACCTAATGTGTTGGCATATACAGAGCAATGTAAATTTCTGAAGTTTTTGCTCCAAGATCTTGTACCTGTTGTTTGGGGACTCTCAGCAACCGTAGGGACTTGTGTGTTGGTGTAGGGGAGCGATGTGGTGTGGCCCTGATCCCTGTTGTAGCTCAATGCTGATGGGACCATGATGCTTGCTGCTGAAGTGGGCTGGCAGGCTACAGTGTAGTCAAGTAATTAATGTTGTTGGCACACTCCCAGAGTAAAAGGAGTGGGTCACTGTGGGACATGAAGCTCCCGGACATCATCGACACAGGGCTTCAAACAACATAATAGCACAAGAAACCTATGACAGCCTAGACCCCAAGTCACCTCTTAACCCAGCGAAGGTCAAAGTCTAGGCATAGGGCCAGACGCACCCCCTTTTGCTGAAGGTGCCAGTTCAGCACAAATATCACTCACAAACAAATGGCGTTCACCGTCGCTGTGTACATTACCCAAGAAGACAAGGGAATGCTCCTGTACTGCTGAACTGTGAGAGACCTCCAACTTGTGCAGTTTGTTCTCCATGTGCCCCCGAGCCTGCCAGAAGACCTTTTAGCAGAATTCCAGAGTAGGTGTGAAGGCATTGGATGTCTTAAGAACAAGATGGTAGCCCTTCACTTTGATCAATCAGTCTAACTGGCTGCATTGAGGCACTGCAGAGTCTCATTCCATCTAAGACCTAAAGGGAAGGCTGAATTGAGAAAATTGGAAGATGCAGACATAATGGAGAAAATGGAGGGTCCCACTCCATGGTTATCCCTGACTGTTGTCGCTCAAAACCCCAAGTAGCCTGGGGAGGTGTGAATATGTGTGGACATGAGGCTACTGAATGTGGACATCTGTAGAGAAAGGCACCTCACCATGACGATTGCTGACCTAGTCAGTGAGCTAAGCAGAGCAGCGTGGTTCTCGAAGACCTCCACTTGGGCTACCACCAGATAATGCTGCATTTCTTCTCCTGCTAAATAACATTTTCAACACACGTAGGCCTCCGCAGGTACAAAAGACTCAATTATGGAATATTTAGCATGGTTGAAGTATTTCAGAATACTATGAGAAGGGCTGGCTGGTCTCCCAGGGGTCATAAATGTGAGTAATGACATACTTTTATACACTAATTCCTTAGATGAGCACAATGCTTGGCATAGAACTGTACTGCAGAGACTTCCGTATAATGGGTTAGGTTTCTCAGAAATTAACATTTCTTAGTGGAACATTATCAGCCTCTTTGGATATTCATTCTTTGCAGCTGGTGTGGTCCTGGATCCTGACAAGGTGCAGGACATCTAGACCGCCCTCACCCCATCTTGTCTTTTGGCTGTCCGCAGATTCCTAGGGATCATGAATTACTGTGGGGTGTTCATCAGAGGCTTGACAACACACACCCTGCTGTTGCAAGAGGACATGAAAGCTAATGCCTCGTAGGCATGGGAGGCGCATCATGAGGAGGTGATGTAAAAGACCAAAGATGCCCTGTCAAACATCACAACCCTGGCCTATTTTGATCCAGAGATAGACACCAAGCTCTCCGTTGATTCCAGTCCCACAGGTTTGTGAGCAGAAGCAGAATTGCTGTGAGTGAACCTCAGTGGCCTATGCCAGCAGAAGGCTGAACACCCACAGAACAGCACTATTTACAGAATGAGAGAGAGGCTATTGTAATCCACTGGGACTGCCGTCACTTTCATCACTATGTTCATGGGCATCCCTTTGTAGTACACACCGACCACATGCCCCTGGTCCCCTTGTTCCAAGGATCAGCATCCAAACCACCACCTCGCATAGAACAATGGGTTCTCCCACTTACAGGAGTATTTCTTTACAGTGAAATACAAACCATGTTTCTAAACCCCAGTGGTTTATTTGTCCTGACAACCCAAGGCAGCAACTTCTCAAGAAGACTGTGAGTCCAAGAGATGGAAGAATATGTCCGGTACATGGTGCAGTGATCCCAACAAAAGCCTATTGCAATGGATGCCATTTGTCAGCCACTCAACATGACTGCCTACTGCTAGCCCCCAGAGTGGCTGTCACAGGGCAATGAGAAATCCTGAAGTCTCACTGGGAATGAAGAACCACAGAAGCTCGGAGGACCCTATAGGACCTATATAAGGTGCACCACAAGCAGGCGAGTGATGAAGAGGAATGCCTATTAAAAGGCCACCGTATGATCATTATTTGCAGCCTTGTAGCCCAGGTCATCCAGCTGGCACATGCGGGCCACCAAGGCATGGCGAAAATGAAAAGTCGTCAATGGCAAAAGGTATGGTTTCCCACCATGACTAACTAGTGGAAAGTACCTTGTGAAGCTATTTTCTCCGCTAAGACACTGAAAGACCTGACCCGTCAACTCCCATTGTCAGAGCTGAGTCCTCCGAACCCATGGGTGCGCTGCAGTCTGGACTTTGGGAGTTTACCGGAAAGCCGGTACATGATGATCATCATAGATGACTATTCGAAGTACCCTGAAATTAAAATGGTGTTCACCATGGCAACCAGTGACATCCTATCCAAACTAGAGAAGGTCATGGCCAGCCACGGTATATTAAAAGAGCTATGAACTGACAATTGACCCCGTCCAAGGGCAAGACATGGCAGAGTATTTAAAATCCTAGGTCATAACGCACTCAAAGATCAAGCCCAGCTGGCCCCAAACCAACGGGGAAGTTGAACGCTTTTTGCAATCCAAGAACAAGGTAATCCGGATTAGCCACCATGACCAGCACTACTAGAGTAGGTCATCTACTCTTTCCTGCGAGATTGTCACCAGCAGTGGAGGCCGGTGACTTTTCAAAGTGGTGGGGCATAAAAGCTGGGAGTGAGTTTGACAGAGTCAGCTCAACTGACTTAAGGGAGGGTCGGAGGGCTTTTTCTCCCCCGAGAAAAGTTTGAAAGAAAAAAGGTAAAATGGTGCATTTAAAAGCTAATTTTGTTTAAAAAAGTGTGTTAAACAGCAATAAGAATCTAGGCCGCATATAGGGTGCACATGATCACTGTTTTGCCTCGTAGATCACTAATGGCCTTGTTGTAAAGAGCAGGCTGAATACTTCTAGCAAGTTCATGTTTAAAAACTATCACTTTTAATTAAAGCTACTCGATGCAGTGAGATAATCATTCTGATCCCCATGTTAAAAGTACTTTTTTTGAATTTGAAGAGACTATGACATACCTTGCACGATTTACATTGGGTTTCGTTGTATTGTGGTTTCATTTTTATAGCATTTGCTCCCCTGATGAGGCTTTGAAGAGCTTTACAGCTTCACACAGATTACATACACATGTGTAGGCTATGGGTCAGAAGTTTTCAATAGGCAGATTAGAGCTATGTTGATTTAATGTGCAAAGTATTTCTCCGAAACATTAACAAACTTAAGATAAAACATTGTACAGTCCATGTTGGGATAAGGCGATTACTTTTCACAAATATTTAGTGGAGTTTGCATATTTCACAGCCTAACCTGTACCGTGCAGTTTGCATGCATCTCTTTGATGGCAGTTCATAGCTCACTGTGCTAGATTATGATTGTAACTTATGAACTGCACAGTAACAACAGGATCTCTGTGACAAAAGCGGTATCCCACAGAGCTATGCACAAAAAATACTATTCTGTCATCCACATAGTACACTTTCTTTTCAGCAGGAATATTAACCCTCTGCGCTACCTTAGATGAGCCAAAACTGCCACTAAAGTAAAGTCCGATCTCTCTCAAGCAGGTACATTAATCACGAGTTATCTTGGCACTGCTATTTGCCTAAAAACTGTTGGACATACAAGGAACTGCACCGATACAAAAGTGGCCCCACAGTAAGAAATGTACCCCCACCCCACCCCTTTCCAGTCTCCCGGGCCGGTATGGCTAGTCCGGCCTTGGCGCTAGTGCTTGCCTGGTACTCCCGAGGGCTGGACGAGTGCATTCTCAGTCATCCCGTTAAGGCAGAGGAGTATCGCCCCACTAAAAAATGCCCCCAGGGATAGAAAAATAAAATGGTAACAAATTACCATTTTATTTTTCCAAATCCTATCCCGAGACGAGCGTCAGGATGGGGGCCAGTCGGGCAGCAGCACAAAGCAGTTGCAGGCAGGGCACTGCATGCGTCTTTTTGGCCAGCTGTCTTGCGACGGCCACCCAGGCGTGCAGTTTAAACCTCTCTAACTCACCTGGAGAACAGAAGAACCGAGCAAGGAGGATATCGCACCAGGATTGAAGGTAAGTGTAGTTCTTTTTTAACATTTATTTATAACTTTTATTTTTTTCCCTCCTGCTCCACCACCCTCCTCACATGCCAGCCGTTACTGCCTGTCAGATGGGAACGTGCTCTGCTCTGGTCCAGAGTACAGACCACTAGAGGAGTGCATGTGCTCAATCAATCATGGATTTATAGAGTGCACTACTCACCCGTAAGGGTTTCGAGGTGCTGGGGGGGGTTCAGGCAGCTCCGAGCTTATCCGAAGAGCCATGTCTTGAGGTCCTTTCTGAAGACTTGCAGTGTAGGGTTCTTTCTGATGCTGAGGGGGAGGTCGTTCCAGGTCTTGGCCGCGATGTAGGAGAAGGATCTGCCCCCCGTTCTGGCTCTGTGGATGCGGGGGATTTCGGCATGGGCTAGGTCAGCGTAGCGGAGGTTTCTCTTGGGGGCGTGGAGGAGATTTTTTTTTGTTGAGGTATTGGGGTCTGGTGTTGTGGAGGGCTTTGTAGGCATGAGTGAGCAGCTTGAAGGTAACTTTCTTTTTGACGGGGAGCCAGTGGAGGTCACAGAGGTGCTGGGTGATGTGGTCGTGTCGTGGGATGCGGAGGACGAATCTGGCTGCGGCGTTCTGGATGGTCTGGAGTTTGGGAAGGAGTGATTTGTTGATTCCGGCATAGAGAGCGTTTCCGTAGTCCAGCCTGCTGGTGATGAGTGCTTGGGTGACGGTCTTCCTGGAGTCGGGGTGGACCCATTTGAAGGTCTTGCGGAGTATGCTGAGGGTTTTGAAGCATGTGGTTGATACGGCGTTGATCAGTCGGTTCATGGTGAGTGAGGAGTAGAGTATGATGCCAAGGTTGTGGGCGTGGTCCGTGGGGGTGGGAGGGTTTCCGAGGGCGGGGGGGCTACCAGGTGTCATCTCTTGCAGCGGGGGTGGATCTGAGGATGAGGACTCCCGTTTTCTCCGAGTTGAGCTTCAAGCAGCTGCTGCTCATCCAGGCTGTGACGTCCTTCATTCCTTCCTGGAAACTGTGCCTGGTGGTGCCTTGTTGAGGGAGAGGATGAGCTGGGTGTCGTCGGCGTAAGATACTATGAGTCCGTGTTTTCTGACGATGGTTGCAAGGGGGGGCCCACGTAGATGTTGAAGAGCGTGGGGCTGAGGGAGGATCCTTGGGGTACTCCACATCTAATCTCCGTGGGTCTGAGAGGAAGGGCGGGAGTCTTATTCTGTGTGTTCTGCCAGAGAGGAAAAAGCAAATCCAGTCTAAGGCAGTTCCCTGTATGCCGGGGTCGTGGAGTCTGGCGGCTAGTGTGCAGTGAGCGACGGTGTTGAAGGCTGATGAGCGGTCTAGTAGAATGAGGGCTGCAGTTTGGCCTTGGTCAAGAAGGGTGCGGATGTCGTTGGTGGCGGCTAAGAGGGTGGTCTCAGTGCTGTGGTTGCTGTGGAATCCGGATTGCGATGAGTCGAGGATGTTGCTTGTTTCTATGAAGTGCGTTAGCTGGGTGTTGATGATGTTCTCTGACTTTGGCAGCAAAGGAGAGAGATAGGCCTGTAGTTCTTAAGGTCCGTCGGGTCAGCGGAGGGCTTCTTGAAGAGCGCGTTTCCAGTCGTCGGGGAACGTGCCTGATTGGAGGGCACAGTTGATTGTCCATTGTAGATCTGGTGCAGTGGCAGAGGTGGCCCTGTGGAAGATGTGTGGCGGGCAGGGGTCAGTGGGTGCTCCAGAGTGGATGCTCTTAATTGTCTTTGCAGTGTCTTCTGTGGTGACAGGGGTCCAGGTGAGGAGGGTCGGCTTGGTGGCGTAGCTGGTGGCTGGTGTTGGGTCGGTGCCTTGGTCTTGTCGTTGAAGCTGTCGTAGAGTGTCCTGATCTTGTGGTGGAAGAAGGAGCCGAGTTTGTTGCAGAGGTCCTGGAAGGGAGGGACGTTGGTGGTTTCGCTGTGGGGTCTGGTGAATTCTTGTATGATGGTGAAGAGTTCCTTGGAGTTGTGGGAGAGGATTCTGTCCTGAATTAAGTTTCTCTTCGTAGATCTGATAAGTTGGTGGTGTGCCGTGGTAGCGGCCCTGTAGGCAGTGCAAGCTTCCGGGGTTTTGCTGTTTCTCCATGCTTTCTCCAGTCATCTGCCCGAGCGCCTGGATTCTCGGAGGCCTGTGGTGAACCAGGTGACTTTCGTGTTGTCGTCTGTCAGAGTTCTGGAGGGGGGCGAGCGTGTTGGCGCAGTCGGCGATCCACTGGTGAAGGTTGTTGGCTGCAGTGTTGGCATCTGTCGTGGTAGAGAGAGGAGTGTGGCTGAGGGCGGTGGTGAGGTGCTCTTCGGTGATCTTGCTCCAGTTTCTGCATGGGAGGCGTGGGGTAAGCTTGTGAGCGGTGGGTTTCGAGAAGAAGTGGACGCAGTGGTGGTCCGTCCCGAGAAGTTTGGTGGTGTGACTGTAGCGAATGTTGTTTCCTCCGGCGAAGATGGGGTCAAGAGTGTATCTTGCCGTGTGGGTGGGGGTGTGCTCTTGCAAGTAAGTGTCCTGAAAGTAAGTGTCCTGAGTCCACCACTATTTTACTATTTTGCACTGCCCGAGTCAGGCTGTGAACACACATTTTGGCTCGTGGGGGTAATGAAATATTATTCCCCAGCAATTCACCATTAATAACGCCAGCCAAATTCCTCGCACTGGAAGGGCTACTATATGACAAACTTTTTGCCGCATCAGATGCAGCCACAGGCCCAGCCTTGTCCCTGGGCCCTGGGGTGTTGTTCAGTCAGTGTTTGGATCTGTGAGTGTGAAGGACATGACTGGGAGGGAGGGGGCTGTCTGAACACCTCTGTGCTGAGGTGATTACCAGAGCAGACTCAGCAGAGTCAAAAGGATGCATTAACAAAAGCTAGTACTGAATTAATGTGAGTCGGGCTAAGTAGGTGGAAGGAAGGAAATACAAGGCCCCTGCTAAGGCGGAGGAGCCTCGCCCCACTGAGTGCAAAATGAAAAAATAAAGTGATAATAACACAACGTTAATAATGTTACTTTATCATCATTTTATTTTTTGTATGAGGCAGGTTAGGGTGAGGCTGGGCTTTGTGACGGGTGGGGGGGAGTGGTTGGTGCACTTAAGTGCGCATGACTGTTTGCCCAGCCGTCTTGGGCTGGCCAAACAGACATGCGCACTTAGGATTTCTCCACCTGGCTGTATTGCAAAGGCGGGTGGAGAACATGCACAGGCTCACACTCCCTGTCTGAGCGTCAAACCAGGCCGCTCAGACCAATCACGATGCTGCTGTCATGTTGGTGACCGCAGCGTAGTAATTGGCTTAGGGGAATCTGTTAGCCTGTGGGCTGTCGGGAGCCAGGAACAGAGGGAGGACGTTGGAGAGGCAGCAGCCATACTCGGGTAAGTGAGCTTTTATTTCATTTATTTAAAAAAAAAAAGTTTTAATCCTCCTTCCCCCGCCCCACCACAACTTTTTCCTAGCGGCAACCACTGGCAAGCGCCACATGGTAGTTCAATCAGCCACATAACAGATATAAATATGTATGCGTGCCACTAGGTAGGGGGCCACATGGGGCCAGGCATGGCCATCAGTTCATCACTCACATGTAGTATAAAAGCAAAAACGGAAGCACAGTTTCACTAAGGACCAAATTTGTGGAATATAATACTGCCGAATCGGATATCAGTTTTTCAGAGCATATCTGATCTGAGCAGGTCAGTCTACAAATGTTTCTGCAAAGATGAAAGCTTGTGTTTTCTCTCCGATAGACCCTTGGTCAAGCAACATATTGGACTGCGTGAATTTGTAACTCCGAAGCCCATTCTGGCCATGTTGGTTTTGGCAACCAGTGGAGTATGTGTGCAGACTGAAGGAAAAAAAAACACACAAAACACGGATGACACGTTTGAGAGCCATTATGACACCGGAAAGATGAAGCGGCCTGATGTGGAAAGCAGGATACCCCAAAAACGATCCTATGTGGAATGTCAGACTGTAAGTCAAGGTCCCCAATGCAGGTTTGAAATTGAAGTCTGGGCGACTGACGTCACAAATTCAACATTGACTGGCCGGCCTCCACCCCAACCAATTCCAAATTGTGTACTTAACTGACCAAGACTAGATGTCACGTTGTCCCACTCCGGAGAGACACTCCAGGCCAAAGGTGGTCACCGTTCACAATCTCTCTCTGCCTGTCTGCCATGGAGTGAGGACTGGGAGGATCGCAAAGTACGGTGCAGCGACACCGACTCAAAGAGGCCACGAGTCGATGTTAGGACGGCAGGTGTGGCCAGGTGGTCTCACTCTTGCTCTGATCTCTGGTTCACCGCATCGCTCTCTGCAATGCCATGCAGATCACACCAAGAGGGGAGCAAGAGAGAGGCTGGCTGAGCAGCAAGGGCAGAAATGGCCAATCACTGCATGACTTAACAGTAAAGCCACATAGTGATTGGCCATGATGCTCCATGGACAGGACCTCCCAACACCCGCGCAGCCTCGTGTGCAGACACTGCATCAGAGGCCTAGTTATTGCCACTCTTGAGCCAATCCATACGCTGCTCCCATGCTGTCATGTTACCAACACCGCATGAGAGCAGTGTTAGGATTGGCTTGGGCAGGCAACTTTACCGCTCATTAGGAGACCAGGGGCTGCAGCTGTGTTTCCCTCCGGCTCACTAATTGCTCAGGTGAAGAGGCCTCTAGTGCACATGTCGGGCTGGCCAGAGAAAGGCAGCCGTCCAACCTGACGTGCACTTTGGGCCCAGTTTCTGAGCATGGTATCAATAGTATTAATAGTAGCTGCCTGTCGTTGGTATTAAGCCTCACCCCCCCTCAGGCCTGCATCATCGTGCACTGGCTTCCTGATCTGAGACAACCTGGCCCGCGGCTGAAAATTGACTGCTGCGGGCAGATAAAAAAATATATATATATACAAATTTTATAACTTTTTTATAAACTAATTCATGTTTTAATAGGGGGATCAGGAGCCAAAAATATTAACGGGGCAACACCCTAACGTCCTGAGGGATGCACCGCCCCTGATCACCAGACACCCTACACCACTACTGGGCTAGCACCAAGTCAAATCTGCATGGGGTGAGAGTTTCAAGATAGCATGTTTTACCACGCCAGCTGGGTGCCAGAGTTCATGGATGACCAACGAGTATTCCAATAATGTCTGGAATCCAACAGCTATTGCAGCACCAAGAGACTGGCACAGGCGACAGACCTAAAGTACGAGTTATGGTCATTTTCAAGGATCTCTACAGAGGTAGTAAATTCATAATGCCATTTGAACTGTGGCGGGTGTCGAAGCAACCAGGCACCATGGACAAGGCCTGGCGAGGGGGTGAGGATGTCACTGGGAATGTATAAATTGTTAAGAGGTATTGAGGCTCAGAGCCTGGGAGAAGTCTGATGGACTCCCATAAAGATCAAGAAGGGGCGGGGAATGTGTTTGGAGATGATTGGGAGCCGAGGTCTCCCAAAGTAATGTTTTCCTGATTAGGGCGCGAGGACAGAGACACCGAATTGGGTTTTACCTGCTAGGACTGTGCCATCTAAAAGCCTGGCGTACCAGGGTGGGGAGCCACCCTGGGTGTATCCTGATGTCAGCAATCCCATTACAATTTGGGAAGCAATCCTGCGCCTTCCAGGTACTTCAAACTTTGCAATATGAAGCAGGGGTAGTTGATCAGAAACAATAATACTCTGTACGTGCCTCTGAGACTTTGAATTTGTTTGATCAGTTGTTGCAACTTGTTGTAAGTTGGGGAGGAATGTAGTATGAAGCAGTTGTGGAAAGAAGAGAGTAGGCCACTGTGAGAGGGGGTTTTGGCAGGCTCCCTGTGTTCCAGGGGTAGCAATGGTATGGAAAGGCAGTAACATCTGTGTGTGAATAAATAGGTCTGCCTTGTTCAGGGCAAGCAGTCAATAGCTAACCTGTGTGTCTCATGTTCCCCAATATGCTACTTACTACCTGCGTCATTGCTGTACCCGCTCCACAACAATGTTCTAATTTCACAAGCAGCCAGTCATCCTTCGCTCCCCTCCCATCTGGATGAGCTGTGCGCTGAGATTCAGAGGCGAGGCTATGTGCTGTATAGCTTGTAGAGTCAACGGTAGGAGTACTGCAGGACCGAGTCACCTAGGGTCACTGAGGAACCTATCATACTACAAAATGTAAATAAAGGACAGGTGGCAGTAGTAGAATGAACATCACAGCGTTCAGTAGACCAGTACAACACAGATAGGTAATCAATCAATCAACTCAGATTTGTAAGGAGCGGCTCCATTCCCCCCCCCCCGGGTATCCAGTTTCTAGATTTGCTGGGCTCAGTTGAAAAGCCAGGTCTTGAGTACCTTCCTAAACTCCACTAGGGAGGGCGTTGTTTGGTGGTGGAGGGAAAGGGACTTGGTGGCAAGGTAGGAGAAGGAACAGCTTCCACTGTGGCTTTGGGGGACGCGTGGAGTTAGGGCGAGGTGGGTGGAGCGAAGGTGTCTGGAGGGATGGTGGAGGTTCAGGCGGTGGTTGATGTATGCTGGTCCTAGGTCATGGAGGGCTTTGTAGGCGTGTCAGCATCTTGAACTGGCATCTTTTCTTGATGGGGAGCCAGTGGAGGTTCCGGAGGTGAGGGGTGATTTGGGTCCATCTGGGAAGGTTGGGGATGAATCTGGCCGTTGAGTTCTGTATCGGCTGGAGTCTCTTCATGAGTTTGGTGGTGAATCCTGCATAATAGCATGTTGCCGTAGACCAGCTGGCTGGTGACTAGGGCTTGAGTGACGGTTTTTCTGGAGGTGACAGGGAGCCATCTGAGG
The DNA here is from genome assembly GCA_963921515.1 of Calotriton arnoldi. Classification (NCBI taxonomy): domain Eukaryota; kingdom Metazoa; phylum Chordata; class Amphibia; order Caudata; family Salamandridae; genus Calotriton; species Calotriton arnoldi. The sequence continues at coordinate 170,129 of CAWUFW010006621.1, forward strand.
ACCTTTTGGAGGATGCATAGCGTGTGGAAGCAGGAGGAGAATGCATTGATCTGGGCTTTTAAGGCGAGTTTGCTGTCCAGAATGATGCCATGGTTGTGGGCATGGTCAGTCGGTACAGGTGTAGGTCCAAGTTTGGTGGGCCACTGGGTGTCGTTCCACGGGGATGAGTTGTTGCCGAAGATCAGCACTTCCTTGTCCTTGTTGAGCTTCAGGAAGTCTGTTTTCATCCAGTCTGCGATACTTGTCATGCAGTTGTGGAAGTTGGTTCTAGTGGTGGAGGGGTCTGCTGAAAGCGAGAGGATAAGCTGGGTGTCATTAGCGTAGGATCTGATGTTGAGGTTATCGGTTCTGACAATGTCGGCCAGGGGCATCATGTATGTTTTGAAGAGGGTAGAGATGAGTGATGAACCTTGAAGGACACCGCAGATGAGGCTCTTTGGTTCCGAGGTGAAAGGTGTGAGGCGGACTCGCTGGGTACGTCCTGTGAGGAAGGATGGGATCCAATTGAGGGCGTCTCCCTGGATCCTGATGTGGTGGAGTCTCTTGATGAGTGTGTAGTGGGATATTGTATCAAACGCTGTGGAGAGGTCGAGAAGGGTTGGGCTGCAGTCTCACCCCGATGGAGGAGAGTTCTGATGTCATTGGTGGCGGTGCTCAGGGCAGTCTCCGTGCTGTGGTTGGCATGGAAACCGGATTGAGAGGTGTCAAGCAGGTTGTTTTTCTCCAGGTGTTGGGTAAGCTCAGAGTTGATGGCCTTCTCGATGACTGTGGCTGGGAAAGGGAGCACCAAGATGGTGTGGTAGTTTTTGAGCTCTGGGGGGGTCGGGGGGGTGGGTCGGCAGTGGGTTTCTTGAGTAGGGGTCTGACCTCTGCATATTTTCATATGTAGGGGAAGGCAGCTGTAGTGATGGATTCCTTGAGAATGGGGATGAGTTGGCAGCTGAGTTCCTTGCTTCCAAGGTTGAAGAGGCGATGGGAGCAAGAATCCGTGGGTGCTCCTGAGTGGATGGAGTTCATAATGGCTGTGGTGCTCTGTGTGGTGAGCTGTTTCCCATGTGGTGAACAGGTGGTTGGGGGTGGCATCCGTTGGTGTTGGGAGGTTGTAGAGGTCAGTGGGTTGGGGTTCGTAGTTACTGTAGATGGTGGATATTTTGTTAAGCAAGTAGTTTGCCAGTGTGTCGCAGAGTTCCTGGGAAGCCGAGATCATATGTTCAGCGGGTGCCAGGCAGGAGAACTCTGTGACGATGCTGAAGATTTCCTTGGTGTGGTTAGTGCTTGCTTTGATGCAGTTTGCCAGGACATCTTTTTGTGTCTTTAAGGCATTGGTGGTATTTGTTGAGGGCTGACTTAAAAGTGACTCAGTCTGTGGTGTCTTTGCTGGTGCGCCATCTCCTCTACAGTCCCTTGCAGTTGTGTTTCATTGTCCTGAGTTCTGGTGTGTACCAGCTGGCTTGTTTGGTGGCTATGTGGGTCTTGGCTGGCTTGGTGGGGGCAACTCTGTGAAACCCCGAAACCGGTCCTAGGATGCTTGTTTCCAGTCCAGGGAGGACCTGGCTTGGCAGTTCGGGCTGGACTGTTCCCATGAGGCACAGGGTCAAGACTGATTTGCATATGGCTGGGTCCAAACTGGAATGGCATGGTGAGCAAAAAACGATGGATTTAGGCCCAGATCTCTGTACTGGGGTGAATGTATGACATTGTTCTGCATTCTGTCCATCAACTGTTGTTTTTGCATTTGTCACCCCGAGTGGGACGGGTATGCCCAGACGTGGGTCCCGTGCTCTCCATGCCACTGGAATCAAACTATCCTGGCTGAAGAGGGGTGAAACCCCGAAACCGGTCCTAGGATGCTTGTTTCCAGTCCAGGGAGGACCTGGCTTGGCAGTTCGGGCTGGACTGTTCCCATGAGGCACAGGGTCAAGACTGATTTGCATATGGCTGGGTCCAAACTGGAATGGCATGGTGAGCAAAAAAACTATGGATTTAGGCCCAGATCTCTGTACTGGGGTGAATGTATGACATTGTTCTGCATTCTGTCCATCAACTGTTGTTTTTGCATTTGTCACCCCGGCGGGGGAGTTTTGGTCGGCCTGCTGCAGGTTGGTTGTGGGGTCGGGCTAGGTGGTGTAGAGGGGATCCGTCCATTGTGTCTCTATCACTTTGTTCCAGCTGTGGAAGGATGGCCTGGGAGGCCTGGTGGTGGTGCCTGGGGATCCTGCGATGTGAAGTGGATGATGGCTTGGTTGGTCCGGGTGAGTTCTGCAACATGGCTGTACTTGACTCTGTCACTGGCAGTGAAGATCAGGTCAAGCATGTGACCTGCGTTGTGTGGGGTTGGTGACTAGTTGGGTGAGGCTGAAATTGCTCATGCGTTCCAGGAGATTGGCGTCATTGGGGTTTTCTAGGTGGAAGTTGAGGTCCCTGAGGAAGATGTAGTGCTTGGATTCAATAGCTAGTGGGGCAATGAAGTTGGGACTGGCGTCACAGAAGCTGGGTAACACACTAAAGATTAAGTGAGCCGTTTAAGGGCTGTTACATGATTTCAGTTAACGGACATAAATACACAAGAAGTACAAAATTTCTACAAAAAACAATCGAACCTCTTATGGAATTACCATACATTAGTGAACTCCTATAGGATGATGAACCCTCACCTATCTAGTATGGTATGCTTCATCAGTGTGTTCCACATCTTGTACTGGGAAGCATTGAAGTTATAAATTCTCTAGTTTGGGTGAAGTTATGTCACTTACTTCGACTTTTCTGTTCTCTTTGTCAAACTGTCAGACTTGTATTAAAATGTTATGTGGGTTATTTAAAAATACTTTTTACTGGTTTCTTCTGACTACAAGATTAAAAACAGGAGGGCCAAGCAACAGACCCTATATATATATTTTTAGATCAACATGGTTTGGTGTTCAAATAATGTCCGTATTGGCTCGGGTGTCTTTCTCAAGAATACAGAAATCTCACATCAAATAATTATTCCTACTTCATAGAGCATTTTCACCAGTCTCAGAATGGTGGCAGGGTGATGAGGCAAGTTTCCTTAGGTCCTACTCCTTGAATAGGCTTCACAACTTGCTATTGGTGAGGCTGTCAGCACGTGCAGCATGTTTCCCAGGGCGAGTCACTGCAATTGAAGCCTGCTTTATGAAACATACTTCCACTGCCAAGCCCACTCACAGCTGACTAAGTGTGGAGAGCGGGAGTACATTTGCCTTGAATGCATATTACACGCCCAACACTAAAGGATCTCCTACCTTGCTACCCATGGACGTCATTTAGGGGTTGCAGCTGCAACCTCTGGCTTGCCCCTTGTGACCCCTGGCTTCAGAGGTAGCAAAATCAGTGCCAAGAAGACAGAAGCAGCTCACGCCTATGGGTGCTGTGCTCCACCTTTGTTTCATGTCAATTGTTTACTACTCTAATGGAGAATAAAAGTTTATTATTCACTGTTAGTGTAATAAAAATGGAGCACCAAGTTGTATGGTGCTCCATTTAGCAGAATGTATGTGTTAGACCAGCCTGTTTACCTCCATTTTTTGCTGATTCTTTTTGTTGGACTTAGGACTGTGAGCACTTTACCACTGCTGACCAGTGCTAAAATGCATGTTCTTCTCCCCTAAACATGGTAACATTGGTTTATCCACAATTGGGATATTTAATGTATCTTTAAGTCCCTGTAGAGTGCGCTACCTTTGCCAGTGCCTGTAAATTAAATGCTACTAGTGGGCTTGCAGCACTGATTGTGCCACCCACACAAGCAGGGCCGGGTTTACCATTGGTGGTGCCCTGTGCTACAATCTCTGTTGGCGCCCCCACAGCAAACTTTTTTTATGTTGAGTGGTATGGTTTCTCAGTCACATATTAAAGATATAGAGTACACATTAGAAGGATATAAAGGGCATGCTCCAATATCATATAAGTGGAAATTAGGAATATTCATGGGGAACAGATATTAACACAGTCAAATATAACTGTTTTATAGCCTAAAATGATACACGTATCTTGTTTTTATAATTATTAACATGTACTAACAGTGTTCTTTTTGGAAAATACATTTTTTTAAAAAAATGTATTTGACAAACAGACCCATATTTTATGTTAACCAACTCCTCTTCCTGGACGGTTGATGCTGACCTTGAAATGCCTCCAACTGAAAGGTGGAGGGTCTCGGCCAGAGAGCTTAAGAAAAAACAAGCCTTCTCACCAGATTTCCTGCTACCTGATGACATGTAAATGTGTGCAATTGGTTAACCAGTGAATCTTAAGCAGAGTTCTTTAATCTGTGGGGCGCGACCCCCAGGAGGGCAGTGGAGTTCTGGAACTGGGGGTGCCCATTCCCCAGCCTCACTTATGCCTAGAATCCAAAACGTCTGCTCTTAGTTTTGATTCCGATCGTTAAAATGCTTCAGCTGAAGTTTCATTAATTGAGTCTCCTGTGCTATGAAAAGTCTTTGATTGGGTGCCTGCTTGCCTGAATGAAATGCAAATGTGCATTATGAGTTAATCTGCAAGTGTAAAGGGTGCTTGGGAGCCGCTTCTGGCTTTAATTGATCGAATCACTCCAAGCTTTGTGATGACAAAGATTTGTTTTTTTTGAGTGGTAGTGCAAAGAGTTAACAACTGGGCTATGATGTGTGTGCTTTTAATCGTAACTGTATTTAAACGGCCCTAAGTACACCTGAGGAGGTGTTGAAGGGACAGGTAAAAAAAAAAGAAAATTGCATTACATATTCTCTGGTGTTACTAAAATTAACATTTTGGAAGCACCATTTTATCGTAAAACTATTTGCACATTTTGTAGCAGTTTATCTTATCTGTGTGTAATGCAAGTATAAAATAATGACTTACATATTTACAGTGCTTTCTGTCAAAGGCTGTGACCTCGTAGAACTAAAAATACATAAGTCACTATTCTCCACAGCACCAACCAAGATTTAATTCTGTGGCTCTCTGGTTACACACAGACCTCTGCAGTGCATTAACTAATAGAGGTTTCATAATGTACTACAGTTCATTTCCCATTGACGTAAGGCAGCGCAACAAGAAGACTTGCGATGCTGCCCTACGCCAATTCTTCATAAATTAGGCCCTTTGTTTTTAACTACACCTGTGACCACACCCTTGCACTCACTGGCATTTGGTTTGCTAAACACAGTTTAATATTATTTCTTCACCTTAAAAATGATTTGCTGTGGGAATTGGGGGTGTTTATGGTTGCCTATAGTTGTCAATGATGAGAAGTACCAGGTTCTAGAAATATTTCAGGAGGGGGTCCTTACCCCTAAAAAGTTTGACAAGGGGTCTCTGCATCAAAAAGTTTGAAGACCTCTGATCTAAAGGATGCTTAGGAGCCAGTATGGACTTTTATTTATGGTGTCACTTCATGGTAACAAAGAATTATTCTCATTGAGGGATAATATAAGGGAGCTGGCAGCTGAGTTCTAGAGTGTGTCCTTTTAATGGTCACAATCATGTGGACCATCCACTCAAGGGCACCAACGGACCCATGTGCCCATTACATACAACCTCGGAACATCACTAATCTGCACCACCCTAACCCACATCAACACCTCCATCACGTCCGCCACTTTCCCGGATGAATGGACACTTGCAGAAATCAACACCCTCCTCAAGAAGCCCACAGCCGACCTGAACCAACTGAGCAACTTCTGACCCATCTCCCGCTTCCCTATCTAGCCAAAGGGATTGAGGAGGACATTTAACATGCAACTCACAACCCATCTCAAGCTTCACCTACATCTTCTAGACCACAGTCAAGCAGGATTCAGAGATAACCATAGCACATAAACAGCATTCATTGCGGCCACCGATGACATTCAAATAGAGGAGAAACATCTGCCCTCATCCTTCTCGACCTCTCTGCGGCTTTATACGCTGTTTCCCATAAAACCCTCACCAGAAGACTAAATGAGATTGGCATACAGGAATCTGCTCTCAAATAGATCTGTTCCTTCCTCACGGGAAGAACCCAAAGGGTCAGGCTGCCCACCCTTCACATTGGAGGCCAAGAAACTTGTATGCGGAGACCCACAGGTATCATCCCTCAGCGCCACCCTTTTCAACATATACAGAACACCTCTTGCCAACATCATCCAATCACAAGACATCCCCACCATCGCCTACACCGAAGACACCAACTCATCCTCTCCCTGATCGACATAGTAACCACCACCGAACCAACATCACCAACTGCATGACATGGTAACAGACTGGATGCGAACCAACTGCCTGAGGCTAAACTCCAACAAGACGGAAGTACTGTTCTTTGGCATCACGGCCTCCCCATGGGCAGGGCCAGGCTGGGAACAGAAACCGGCCCTGGCAAACTGCTCGGCTGTCCCCCTGGGGGTAGGGGGGGTGCAGCCGAGCTGTTTGAGAGGGCCGGTTTTGGCCGATTTTTGTTACAGGGGGCCGATATTGCTGACCCCCGGTAACAAAAACGGCCCCCAGGGGCCCAAAACCGGCCCCCACCCTAGAGGCCCACCGGGGAAACGCCCGGTGCCCCCTACGGCCAGTCCGGCCCTGCCCATGGGACTCCACCTGGTGGCAGTCAGAGCTAGAACCAACCCCCACAGACCACACAAGAAATCTAGGGATCATCCTAGATGGCAAGCTCAACATGACATCTCAAGTCAACGCAGTGTGCACCTCCTGCTTTCACATCCTATGCATGCTGCAGAAGATCTTCAAATGGTTGCCTCAGAACTCCAGGCAAACCGTCACAAAAGCACTGATCACCAGCAGGCTGGACTACGATAACACTCTCTACGCCGGAATCTCCAAACAACTGGAGGTCGCTCATTCTCCTACATCGCACACAAGATGTGGAATGACCTCCCTCAACACATCAGAGCCTCCTCCTCCTCACTTCTTGGGTTCCGCATGAAGCTGCAGACCTGGCTCTTCATATAAGCAGCTTGGGCACCACACACCTAGAACACTTTCCAAAGTGCCTGGATACATTCACAGGTGATTAGTGCGCTATATAAATCAATATAACATAAGAAATATTTGCACTAGATACAATTTAATTGTGTATTACTAAAATATACATTTTGGTGTAAGTAAATTTTTTTTCTTAAATAGTGAATATTTTTGGACATTTTTCATTACCTATCGTATGCTGCATGGAATACAATTTTAAAATAATGACTTGCATATTCACAGTGCTTTCTGTCGCAGACCAGGACCATGCAGCGCTAGAACTGCATTAGTCCCTATTTCACACTGCACCAAACAGGATTCAGCCATGTGACTCTTCGGTTACACACACACTCCGCAAATCATGTTAACCCACTAAGGTTTCATAATGTAAGAGGGCATTTTCCACCAATTATGTTAAGTTGCATTAATTTTTCGTTTAAGCTGTATGCATTATATGTAATTGCCTGAGAGTTAGTCCAACAAAAGTTACAGATTATGTTGTTTTAAGTTATACCATTGACCCTTCCCAGTGCACACTGACTGCATACTCATTGCATATAATTTCAGGGATAGTTCCCAGATGTAATGCTGATTACCATTTCATGGTTCACAAAAGGTATTTTTATATTAAAGTAATATCCCCGCAGAGGCATACCTCATTCAACGCCTTCTCAGGTAAAGCAAGCACTATATAAGTGCAACTCAATGTGCTCACCAGACTAATGGGATACAGTCAGTTTGTGAGGTTCAGCTTTCTTCCACTTTATGATGCCCTGTTATCATCACTTTTGTGTGGAAAACGTATTCAAATACCTGCTAAATCAGTAGTGCAGTCAATGTGTCATGGGTCCTACTGCAAAGAAGGAGATGGGCCCCATGGCTGTCATTCGAATTATACAATGCAAACACAAGGGTTCACTGGGCCCCTCAGACCTCTGGGACCTCGCACCACTGCATCTGCTACACCAAAGGAAGCTACACCTCTGCCTCATGTTTACTTAACTAAGTCATAAAAAGAAACATGAGAACTTGGGCCTGCCACCTTTCCCAGAGGAAAATATCGACCATGTGTTCATGTTTAAAGATTCTGCAAATGCCTGGACATAATACTTTAATAGAATTTTATGTATAATCAGCTGTAATAATATTTTAAAAGGACTTTCCGTATTTACTTACTTTAATTGCTGCCAAAGAGCCAGTCTGAGCTTTAATCTGGTGCCTAAAGTGGAGCTTGCATCTTCATGCCACTGAAATGTCGAAATCAAATCATCAACAGAAACAACACAGGGAAGAGCTTTTCTTTGCCTACCTCGGCGAGCCCCATTAGCAATCAGCACACTGGCCGGCCACAAGACTGTCACCTACGCTGCATGATAGTGTTAGCATAGTTGTCTCCCTTTTATTTCTACGAAGCTCAATATTGTGGAAACGAAAGCGGGACAACAGTGCCTACCGTGCAGGCTTTTTGGCGATGCGGCTCGTATCTAATTCGGAGAACAAATGGCACCCTCTGACCTTGGTGCCCATGCAGTGGCACCACTCACACAGCCCTAAAGCTGGCGCTGCACTTTAAACATGTCTCAGGCCTGCCACTGCAAAGCCTGTATGTGCAGTTTTACTGCAATGTCAACCTGGCATTTTAAACCCCTTGCCAAGCCTTAAACTGCCCTTTTATTGCACATAAGTAATTGCTCAGGTAGGCCCTAAGTAGCCCATATGGCAGTGTGCTGTGTAAGTAAAAAGGTAGGACATGTACTTTTAAGTTTTGCATGACCTACTAGTGAAAAACACCTAAATTCATTTTTCACTATTGTGACTTACTCCTCTCATATGTTAACATTGGGAATTCCTTAATACACTTTTAAGCTGTAATTCCTGATTGAGGAGGAGTAGCTCTATCATGTTTCATATCATTGAAATGGTAGTGCTAAATCCTCTTTGCCTGCAAAGTTGGATTTAACATTACTATTTTAGAAATTCCACTTTTAGAAGGTAGCCATTTCTCTGCTTTTAAAGCTCTGTGTTCTTGCAGCCTGTCTCCAATACATATCTGGGGTGGGTGGCAGCTTGACTTTGTACATTCCCTCTAGACAGCCACACAGAAAGGAAGTTTAGGGGTCTGAGTGCCCATCCCTATCCTGATGGCTCATCCTGGGCAGGATGGGAGGGAGGAGCTGACACACCTGAATGGGCTGTATCCTATCCCCACACAAAGGACTGATTACCCCCCTGGAGTGAGTCTGGAGCCAGGGCTAGGAAGAAAGGACCTCTGTGCACTTCGAAGACCTTTTTGAAGTCACCCCCAATTCAAAGGCCCAACTGGGTCTCAGAGTTTCTTTACAAATTCAGAAGTGTCTGATTTGGTGGGGTCAGTCAGGAATAAGGACTTCTGAGCTGCTATAAGGACTGTCACTCTGCTGGACTGATGCTCTGGAATAACTGCTTTTGTGCTGTGCTGTCCTGCTACCCTCTGATCCTGCTGAGGAAGAACTGGACTCTGTTTGAACTCAGAGTGATCTCCAATGGCTTGTTGGCTTGTTGGCTTGTCCCCTCTTTCTGTCTCTCAGATATCAGTCTCACCACCTGTTCCTGTACCTGGTCCATTTGAAGTGAACCCAGGTGCTTGCTCCAGTCGAACCAACACGTCTCCTGTCTGCAGGAAGCGGAACCAAAGCATTGTCGCTATTGTGGGAGTAGAATTGGCTCATCGCACTCTGAACCGCCGCACTGCATCTGGAACCAACGCATTGCCACCACTGCGTGGATAAGATCGACGCATCACCCCTCCAATGTGAATTGACCTGGCGCTTCACCTTCGGAACCGCTGCACTCTGATCTGGCACTTCACTCAACGGAACTGGCGCCACAAGTGCGTGGAGAAATCTGGTGCAACAAACCAACTGTGTTGGGGTCATCACCACATCTCGAGCCGCGACAAAGATTAAGATACTTTTGGTCAGCGGGCCCTGCGTGGCTCCGGTAGCCAGCCTGCGCTCCATCGCAGGCAGACTAAACTCTTAACTTTGTCCTGGTCCAGTGCGACCGTTTAACTTTTTGAGCACTATTTGCTTCTCAGCGCTATTTTTGCATTTATTCTTTAAAAATTCATCTCTCGACTTCTACTCATTGGATTTTTGTCATTTTGGTCTACATTTATTTATAAAATCATAATTTATGTTTTTAAAGTGGTGTGGAGTCTTTTAGTGTTAGTTTCACTGTGTGCCTGTATTAAGTAGTGCACAAATACTTTACACATTGCCTCTTAAGTTAAGCCTGCCTGCTCTGTGCCAAGCTACCAGAGGTTGAGCACAGGTTCATTTAGGGTGTGTATCTGACTTACCATGACTAGGATTGTGGTCCCTACTTGGACAGGGTGCATACCTCTGCCAACTAGTGACCCTATTTCTAACAGTACACATTTGCATTATTCTTATTACATAAATGACCACAATTACAAATTTATTGGTGTGGCAATTGGATTCCTGTGATAGGATCAATGTTACAACCAGTTCTCAAAATATCTTTATTCTGTTAAGAAGAACTATAAAGGAAAGAAAGAAGTTAAGTAGTTTATTGATGTTCAATTATGTAAAATCATTACATCTCAGCAGAGAAAGGGCAGACCAGATAAAAGCCCAATAAAAGCATATGGGAGCAGAGCATGATAAGAACCACTACAGTATGCGTTTGTTTTTTTAAGGGGCTTGAGGACGGTCCATACAGTCAAAGTGCGGTCCAATGAGTGCAATCCATAAAAATCAAAAAGTGCTTCATGCTTTCAATAATAAACATAATTTTTTTTGCCTCAAGCAAACTTTTAATTAGTGGCGGTGAGCTGCTTTAAAGTGCGTGCAGCTATGTAATTCCTGACTGGTGAAGTGCGACTCTGAGGGGTGTGATCCAAGGAGATTAGGCATGGATGCTCAGGGTATCAGAGGCATCTTTAATTGTCTGTTGCTGCTTTCCTTACTTAATGTGAACCAGGGCAATTACCGGTGTTCCTTGCCTACAACAGCAATCATGGGCATTTTTTGATTTCCTTCTGCTGATTTTATAAAGTTTATGAAATGCCCAGATAGCTGGCATGATTTTATGGCAAGACCGGAGGCTAATATTGTTGTATTCTCCTTTAATGTCTCCACACACAGCAGCCCTTTCAATGAACATGGAACACTGCAAAGTTCCAAACTTAATAAAACAGTAGAACACCTAGCCAGCTCCCTTCTTTTTTGCTGCTGCTTACACAGATAAGTACTTAAACTAGCAGCTCTGTTTGCGTGAATGAGATGTTGGTATGAGATCTTGGAGATCAGGTATATATACAGTATGTATGTTCTCAATATATTGATAATTCTAACCTACAATATTAGTATGTAGCGTTCGTTAAGTAGGCTTATACTGTGTGGGAAATCAGAGTATTTTGTAAGAGAAAGGGTCGCAGAGACCACTGCCTTGAATTTGAACCTTATTTTTGAAACCTTTGAACTATTTTTTGACAGTCCTTCAACAGCCATCCTATTTTTGACAGTCGTATGAGAGAAAGGGTCGCAGAGACCACTGCCTTGAATTTGAACCTTATTTTTGCAACCTCTGAACGAGAAAGGGGCGCAGAGACCCCTGCCTTGAATTTGAACCTTATTCTTGCAACCTTTGAACTATCTTTGACAGCCCTTCAACAGCTATCCTATTTTTGACAGTATTGTGGCTTTTAAAATTATTGGTCTTGTGATAAATCTGCCTTTATATAAAGATACTTATTTTTTTATAACTACTTGTGTGGTGTCCCTTTGTAGTGTTCCTCACTGTGTTACTGTGTATGGTCATAAATGCTTCACACACTGCCTCTGAGATAAGCCTATCTGCTCGTGCTACTTTACCACAGGGTTGAGCAGGGGTATCAAGGAGGGTAGCCCTCTTACTCTGACTTAGGAAGAAGGGTCCCTACTTGGACAGTGGCCAGCCATTGCCAACTAGAGACCCCCATTTCTAACATTGGTGGTCAGCGGTGAGGATCTGGACTTGCATTTATGATCGCATACAATAATTATAGTGTACACTACTAGTGAGTGCAGACCATAACGTACCGCATACATTTTTTGAGAGTTTTTTTGGATCCTATATTGTAATTGATATTGCCGGTGATTTTTCACCCGCACACATTTCCTGAGAGTTTTTGGGATCCTATATTGTGATTGATATTGCCGGTGATTTTTCACCCGCGCCCATTTTTTGAGAGTTTTTGGATCCCATATTGTAATTGATATTGCCGGTGATTTTTCACCTGCGCACATTTTTTGAGTTTTTGGATCCCATATTGTAATTGATATTGCCGGTAATTTTTCACCCGCATACATTTTTTTGAGAAGTTTTCTTCTATCTTTTATTGATATTGCCCGTGATTGCTACAATGGGCAAGCCTATGTTTTATTGATATTGCCGGTGATAGTACCCGCATAAATTTTTGAGAATTGTTGGATCCTATATTGTGATTGATATTGCTGGTGATTTTTTACCCGCATACATTTTCTTGAGAAGTTTTCTTCTATCTTTTATTGATATTGCCCGTGATTGTTACAATGGGCAAGCCTATGTTTTATTGATATTGCCGGTGATAGTACCCGCATACATTTTTGAGAATTGTTGGATCCTATATTGTGATTGATATTGCCGGTGATTTTTTACCCGCATACATTTTCTTGAGAAGTTTTCATCTATCTTTTATTGATATTGCCCGTGATTGTTACAATGGGCAAGCCTATTGTTTATTGATATTGCCGGTGATAGTACCCGCATACATTTTTGAAAGTTTTTGTATCCTATATTGTGATTGATATTGCCGGTGATTTTTTACCCGCATACATTTTCTTGAGAAGTTTTCTTCTATCTGTTATTGATATTGCCCGTGATTGTTACAACGGGCAAGCCTATTTGTTTTATTATTGATATTGCCAGATATTGCTACAATGGGTCTTGCTGAAATGAGACCTACCTTTTATATAGATGATCTGTTAACCTACAGTCTAGAGGAGCTAAGGGGGTTCTGTGAGGAGAAGGGCTTAGCAGTGAGTAGGAAGGAGACTCAGCTATCCCTGCAGACATCCCTGAGACTTTGGCAACAAGACAGATGGAGATTCTTGGAGTCCCAGTACACCTACCAAGAGGGTAGTTGGTCTGAGGGTGGCTCTAGAGAGTCTGAAGAGGAGGAAGAAAGTGTTATGGAATATCTCATAGGTGGGGAGTTCCTTGATGAGCCTAGTGCCTATGGTAGTGCCAGATTCCCCTCATGGTCCCCAGAGGAGTTGGGGGACAGGCGGGAAGGTCCCATAGGTAGGGAGTCCCTTGCTGGATCTAGTGCACAGGGTAGTGCCCAATCCCCTTCATGGTCCCCAGAGGAGTTGGACAGACAGAGGGAGAGGGAGTACCAGCTGGAATTGGAGAGGCTCCAAATAGAGATTGCCCAGCTGGAGGCGCACCTAACGCAGATAGCTGAAAAGGAGAAGTTAGCTCCAGAGGGGAGGTTACCCCTGGAGCGCAGTTTTAATTGTCTGGATTCCCCAGAGAGGGTGGGGTCCAGTGGTGGCAGCAAAATTGAAGTATATAGTGATGACAGTGTAGTACACCCACCCAGGGATGTGGCACCTGACTTGAAGGAGGGGTTGATCTACACCAGGGGATTCAAGGACCTGAGATAGCTCCATTGGTGTGCAGTGTCCCTGAGGTGGATTGGGGAACTAGCGCAGGGGCCCATAGTCCTAGTGAAAGGAGGGATACTCTACCGACTCTGGATGAGAGGTGCAGGGAGAGGGGTTCCCCCGTGGTTGAAGTCCTGGTGTATGAGTGTGAGGACCGCCCAGAAGAGTGTGGGTTGAGTGATAGAGACAGTCAGTTAATGTCTCGCCCATTTCAAGAGAGTGGTGTGGGGTACGTGTGTGAGGCACTGGATTTTGAGGTAAAGGTTAGCACCAGTGTGGAGCTGTGTAATCCAATTGTGGGAGAGCATATTGTGAGTTCCTGTTTTCCAGAGCTAGGCCAACACCTGTCAGATTGCGAGTTCTCTGATCCTAGGGAACTTGCACAGGAGGCAGACCTCTGGGTGAGTACCAGAGGCTCTGTAGAGGCATTAGGGAATGACCCTAAGAGAAGTGGTTCAGAAGTTTTCCAACCCAGAGTGCTGGGAAAGGTTAGGAGTGTTACAGCTGGGTCCCCTTGTTGTGAGGAGGTTGTAGGGCCTCACATCCTGTCTCGTGGGAGCAGGAGTGAGACTGGGATAGGTCCCGAAGTGCCCCAGCCTCAGTCCCCAGGACTGGATGGTTCCATGAGGGAACACCAGGTGGGGAGCCTAGTCTGTCTGGATGGACCGTCCATTGTGGGGGGTGCCCCAGTGTTAGGTGAGCTGGGAGTGCTTGTAGTCAGGCCTCCATCAGTTCTTGTGCCTGGCAGTGCCGCTCCTAGGGGGAGGGTACAGAAGTCCAGTCTGAGGGATGAAAGGGGGAAAGAGTCCCCAGTGGAAGAACCAGTGGGTCAGGGGCCAGCCAGAAGGGCTGAGCCTCATAGGATTGGCCATGGTGACGCCACTTCTGTCCTGGGGCATCTTCACGCACTGTCAGAGGGACAGGAGGTGGTGAGCTCTGTGCCAGGCAGACTGTCACGCAACACGCTAGGTATGTGTCACCCTCAGGAAGTCCTGGTTGGCCAGGCAGTTGTTCAGCCGCAGGGGTTGGTCCCTGGGTTGGTAAGTCAGGTCCAGGAGTTGTCTGACCTGGAGGGAGGGACAACTGTAAACAGTGTCCCGACCATTTTTCCAAGAGCACCACTCCAGGTGGGAGGGTGCAGTATGCTGGAAGGGGGTGCAGAGGGAGGGAGTCCTCGCCTCTGACCCCGGTGCACCCTGAGGGTTTTTTCAGGTTGATGGATCAGTTGCAGGGTCCAGGCCCTGAACTGGTGGAGGGGTGTGTTTCCCTTGAGGGGAGCCTGTGTGCTCCCCAGGAAGTCCTGGGTGGCCAGGCGGTTGTTCAACCCCAGGGGTTGGTCCCTGGGATGGTAAGTCAGGTCCAGGTGTTGTCTGACCTGGAGGAAGGGACAACTGTAAGCAGTGTCCCGACCATTTTTTCCTAAAAGCACCACTCCAGGTGGGAGGGTGCAGTATGCTGGAAGGGGTGCAGAGGGAGGGAGTCCTCGCCTCTGACCCCAGTACCACCTGAGGGTTTTTCCAGGTTGATGGATCAGTTGCAGGGACAAGGCCCTGAACTAGTGGAAGAGTGTATTTTCCTTGGGGGAATTGGTGTACTCCCCCAGAAGTCCTGGGTTGCCAGGCACAGGCCCAGCCTAAGGGTACAGACCCTAGGTTGGGGGCCAGGTTCAGGGTGTCCCCCTGATCTGGAGGAAGGGGCAACTGCTAACAGTGCCCCTCCCGGTTTGTGTTATGGAGGCACCTCTCCAGGTGGGAGGGTGCCGGGCCCCAGTAAAGGGGGCGGGGAGAGGGCAGCCTCACCCCTGACCTCCGCCCAGTCTAAGGGTACAGACCCTATGCTGGGATACCAGTTGCAGGATAGAACCCCTGAACTGGTGGGCAAATTATGCAGGACACCTGCCTCAGGTGCCCTGACAAGTCTGGAGGGGGGTACCGCTCCAAGTGGGAGGGTACCGAGCCCCAAAGAGAAGGACCGGGTGTGGGGGAGCCCACCCCAGTCGCTGGCCCCGCCGTTGGGTACAGGCCCAGGGCTGGTGGGTCAGTGTCCGGGTGCTTTGCCTGACCTGACAGGAGGGAGAGTGTACAAAAGGTGCCAGGCACCTGGGGTTACTGCCCCTCACTCTCTGATGCCACAAAAGTTTGAGAGCCCTGAGAGGTATAGGGCTTGGATTTCATCACTGACTACTGTCAGTGATTACTGGGGCTCGTTGTTTATCTGTTGGGACACACCTGGGGGCCAGTTAAGGTTAGATGCTGCACAGGTGGTGTCCACAGGTAAGGGGAAGAGTTTCCCATTGGTTGTCTTAGTGAGCCCTGAGAGGTATAAGGCCTGGGTCTCATCCCTGACTACTGTCAGTGGCTACTGTGGCTTATCGTTTATCTGTTGGGACACACCTGGGGGCCAGTTAAGGTTAGGTGCTGCACAGGTGGTGTCCACAGGTGAGGGGCAGAGTTCCCCATTGGTTATCTTAGTGGGCCCTGGGAGTGTGGACAGAGGGGTCCACCAGGGTTCAGATTGGAGTAGAGCTGGCATATGCCCCTGCAGTTGCGGGCCAGTTCCGTGTTCTATCGCCCGAAGCAGGGAAGCCCATCAAAGTAGTGATTGGTCTACCCTGCGTTTTGGCTGGAAGGGGTTGTGTTGGAAATGGCCCTTTTTGCAGGGTCACCCCTAAACTTTTTGCCTGCCTCCTGTATTTTTGCTGACCTGTTTCGGTTGGTTTTATGACTCTGGGCACTTTACCACTGCTGTTCAGTGCTAAAGTGCATATGCTCTCCCTTTGTAAATATGTCTATGTGAATTGGTATATCCCTGATTGGCTTATTTGGTTTACCTGTTAGTCCCTAGTAGTGTGGCATGTGTGTGCCCAGGGCTGGTAAACCAAATGCTGCTGGTGGGCATGCAGCGCTGGTTTGCGCCACCCACAGAAGCAGCTTGTAAAGTGTGTCTCAGACCTGCCACTGCAGTGTCTGTGTGCAGTCCAGAACTGCCATCTTGGCTGTGAAGTGCACCCACTTCCCAGCCCCTGAACCTTCCCTTGGCATCCTGTAAGTCACCCCTATGGTAGGGTGCATTGTATGTGTAAGGTAGGACATGCCTTGGTGTGTGTAGCATGTCCTGGTAGTGAATTACACCCCATTTCGTTTTTCACTACTGTAAGGCTACCTGTTCCTCATAGGCTAGAATGGGCAGTTTGACTATTACATTCTATAGTCCTAACTGGCCCCAGGAACATGGTAGAAAAACGAATTTAGTATGCCTGAGCTCAGAATATTAAAATACATCTTTTAGTGAAGTTTATTTTTATATTCTGTGTTTGAAAATACCACTTTTAGAAAGTAGGTATTTTCTTGCCTAAGCCTTCCAGTGTGCTCTGCTGTTATGTGTATTGGGTGTCTGGTTTTAGAGGGGCAGGGCAGGCTGAGTCAGACCTGGTTTAGAGATCTGCATTTAGAGTGTGGGGAGGGGTGGCTCTTTGATCTGAATAGGGCTGTGCCTGGCAAGGTGAATGCTGGCTCCACCTCCCACTGTGTGTCTGCTAGCAGACCCCCTCTTTCTGAAAGGAAGGATGCAGCCTGGTAAACAAAGTGCTCCAGGCCTGAGCAGAACTGGTTCTGGCTAGGTTCAGTGACTGGTAGCTTCAAACATCAAAGGCTTTTGGGGTATAAATATCTGTGCTCAAACCCCCTACTTTTGTATTGCTTTTGGATCTGGAGAGGAAACTCTGTCCGTGCCCCTGGAGGAATCTGCAGGAAGTGACTGTCCTTGTGCTTGTGTGTTTTTCTTGCACTGGCCTGCAGCAGTGACCACTGGACCTTGAAGAGAGAAAAGAACTTTTGAGAGAACTTTTATTTTTGTTACAGCAATTACCCAAGGGCTAGGAAAAGAGCTAGCCTCCTGTTGGAGTCTCAGGCACATCAGACTCCACCACCAACCTCCTGCTTCCTCCCTGCGAGGATTGCTATCTGCTGATGAGGCTCCTGTGAGTTCCAGGGCCTCTAGTTTGCTTCAGAGAAAAGAGTGCTGAAAATCGCCGCTAACGCACGTTTGCGAGTCGCTGCAGTCGAGAGCGCTGGAAAAATCATCGCGCTGCTGCCGCTGAGTGCTCGCAACACGAAACCATCGCTAACGCCTCTTTGCGAGCCGCTGCAGCCGAGACGCGCTGGAAAAATCATCGCGCGGCTGTCGCCGAGCGCTCGCAACCCCTACAGAATCATTGCTTCAAGACATCGCATTGCGGACGCCGTGCGTCCGCCATTTTCATCGCATCGCACCGGATTTCGTCGCTCCCTCGCGGAGTGCCATTTCTTCGCATCGCAACACGATCGCACAACGCAACAGGCTCGTCGCATCGACTTCTTCCTCGCGGCAAGAAAGTCATCGCATCGGCGGCCTAGCGTGCAGAAGTTTGTCGCATCGTCTCCGCACACGCAACAGGATCGTCGCATCGCCTTCGCCCTCGCGGCAAAGGTCTCAGCGCATCGGCGGCCTAGCGTGCAGAAGTTGGTCGCATAGTCTCCGCACGCATCAGCAGATCGGCGCATCATCCTCCCTTGCGGCAAGGATTTTAACGCATCGCCGGCCTCGCGTGAGGAAAATCATCGCTACCACTTCTCAGCGACATTTTGTTGGTTTTGCTACTAAACCCAGGTACTTTGTGAGAGAAAGGATCGCAGAGACCACTGCCTTGAATTTGAACCTTATTTTTGAAACCTTTGAACTATTTTTTGACAGTCCTTCAACAGCCATCCTATTTTTGACAGTCGTATGAGAGAAAGGGTCGCAGAGACCACTGCCTTGAATTTGAACCTTATTTTTGCAACCTCTGAACGAGAAAGGGCGCAGAGACCCCTGCCTTGAATTTGAACCTTATTCTTGCAACCTTTGAACTATCTTTGACAGCCCTTCAACAGCTATCCTATTTTTGACAGTATTGTGGCTTTTAAAATTATTGGTCTTGTGATAAATCTGCCTTTATATAAAGATACTTATTTTTTTATAACTACTTGTGTGGTGTCCCTTTGTAGTGTTCCTCACTGTGTTACTGTGTATGGTCATAAATGCTTCACACACTGCCTCTGAGATAAGCCTATCTGCTCGTGCTACGTTACCACAGGGTTGAGCAGGGGTATCAAGGAGGGTAGCCCTCTTACTCTGACTTAGGAAGAAGGGTCCCTACTTGGACAGTGGCCAGCCATTGCCAACTAGAGACCCCCATTTCTAACACTGACCAAGTACAAAACTTTCCCAACTAGACAAAACTATCCATGTCGAACAGCACAGTGACCGACATCACTGACTCGCTCTTTCAGAGCTGGCATTAGCACAGGTGGTGCCCAGTGCAACAAACTTTTTTTGGTGCCCCTCCCTCCAATGACCACCTTCTCCACGGGTTCCCTTGCTACCACTCTCCAACAGTGCCCCTTATCTCTCCATGGTTCCTCTCTCAAACATTTGATTTGTTTTTATAGCGCTACTCATACAAGTGCAGGGTGTTACAGCACTTTATGCCACAGACACATTGTACAGAGACAATGAATCATCCTAGGAAATGTTAAATAAACAAATGAGGATTACAAGGTGTAGAATCTCGTCATCTAGACTGGTAGGCAGTGTGTTTTAAGAATGGTCTTGAAAAGCACAAACTCAGGGTTTAAAATGTACCACAGTGATTGGGGTTGTCTTTACTAATAAGAATGCATTTCTACCTAAACTAACTAATGACAGTTTTTTAGGCACCTGTGTGCATTAGGATTGTAGTTTATAATTTGCAAGTAACCAAAGGATCTCTGACAAAAGCAGTAACCACTGAACTATCCACATAACATGCAGTTCTGTGATATGCAAAATGCACATGCATGTTAACCCGCTGTGCTACTGGTGAGTTAAAACTTGCACTAGACAAAACTCTGATCTCTCCCCAGCAGGAACATTAATCACCATGTTGTCTTTGACTTACCAAGGAGTCACTGACAGTGGTGGGTAAATAATGCCTGCTGCCTCGGGATGGCCGATGTAGCAGTAGTCTGTGGAGTCACTGCAGACAGCTACTCTGACAGTACCATGATGATGTGCTGGAGACAGGAGTCAGTTACCAGTCCTAGCCGGCAGGCTGCACCAGTGATGGCGATTATGCTGGACCTCTTCTCTGCAGACAGTACCGTACTTTGTTGCATCTAATATGCAGCTGTAATTTAAGTCCCGGTGAGAGGGCATGGCGTGGCAGGCTGTCTTCAGAGCCATGCCCCGCGCCTTTAGACACTCGGTGCCTGCTCTCACCGTGACTGGCACCGCGACCCTCCAAGAGCTGAGGAGGGCAGCACATGTCGGAGTTCACGGATGTTCCCTACTTTAATTCCTTCGGTGACAGCAGCAATTCCTTGTGGCTCGGGCTGGCTGCGCCAGGCATGTGAAATTAAAACATCCTGCTACCGCAGCCTGCACAACCAGAGCCTTTCAGTGACAGTCAGTGTCTATCACTGTGTCTGTCTTGCAGGTGAGGAGGCTGCAGAACTTCCGTCAGGGCTGGAGGACTGGACAGGAGTGTCCGAGACAAGAGTGCTGCATCGGCCTCCACCAGCCACAACAGAGGCCTGAAGGGCTGGAGAAACCATGATTTCCAGGGGCTGCAGCAGCAGGTAGGCCAGAAAGCAGTAGAGCATGGTTTGAGGTGGCGGCAATGCCCACTCTAATCAACTGCTGCCTGGACAATCAACAGGAGTGAGCGCCTTGTGTAGGAAAACCGAAAGCAGCGCCGAATCCACGTGAGCTAGGCCCGGGCCGTGCAAAGCAAATTCTGTCTCCGCCTCCAGATAAGAATGCACAAGATCCACTTGTCCCATATGCTGAGATCGGTCCTCAACAAGGCAGATTTGGTTTTTTTGATATCCGGTGCAGGCCATTTCGAAAACAATGTGTCAAAGAGACAGTTCAAATCTCCTAAAGCCATCACCTGAGAGCTCTGATGCAGTTAAATAAATTGCATAGAGACCACAGCAGCAGCACTTTTATGATTTAATTATGTGCAGGCCGCAGCATTTCATTGCGCATTCAATTCAGGTAGATGTAAATGCGTGACTAATGCATTTTAGCCCGGTGATGCGGACACCAGCACTAAAATGCATTATTCTAATCCCTGATGGGTGGTACTTGGCAGGGCTGCCCAATGCCCAAGGAGGGAAAATTCAATCGCCTCGGCCCTGTGAAATAAGTGCCGGTGCTGAGCACCGGAAACCACCAGCACAAATTAAGCACTGACGTGGAGTTCGGCCAATGTTAGATCATCATTTGTGCGGTTGTTCAACCATGGCTGACTTCTGTATGCTTGCCTTAGTGTTGTAATTTTCTCTTGTGTTCCCTTTACCGCCAGATTTTTGTACTTTAGGTTGTGGAGTGCTTTATTTAACTTCTTTCTTAGGCGTTTTATTGTCTGACTATCAGCATGCCCCCCTGTGTCCTGTTTGGGTCTTCTGCTAGTTTGTCTTGGAGCAGTGTGATGAGGGAGGTCCAACCTGTGATTAGTTCCTCTTCCCTCTTGTCTTCGTGAAGCTTTTCTATTAAACCTGTACTTTGTTTATCCATTTGAGTGCTCTCCCTCTGCCAGTTTATTCTTTTTATTGGGGCAGAATCTTCTGGGCGGCCCAGCGTGTTTGTTGCCTGGTGGATTCCTACCATTCTGTTGATCTAAAATGTGATTACTGCATGCTCGCTGGTCTGGGGGTGATCTGAAATCCATCAATATCATGAGTGTTCTGTTGAGGACCAGGGTTGCAGATCTCAGGATGAACAAGCATTGGCATATCCAATAGGTCTCGCTTTTGGGACCTTTTAAGTATTTAGTTATGCAGCACCATATTCTTGGTGCAAGAACATCAACTGTTGCTTGGCTAAACGCTTATAATGTCCTAAAGGCGAGACCTATTGGCTATGGCAATGCTTGTTGGCTATACTGTGTGTTTGACTGAGTTTACAGGCAGCGAATATTGATATTAATAGATGTTCGACTGCATTTCCTCCTTGCATTAATTGGTATAGAGATATAGCTTTTATGGATTGATTTTGCAGTGATGGGATTGATCTAGGTGGTTATTGTACCGCTGTCTTTGTTAAATATTGTGTAGACATACTGAGTCATACAGACAGACAGAGTTAGACAGTCAGACAGACAGACAGTGTCAGATAGAGTCAGTGTCAGACAGACCGACTCAGACAGACCGACTCAGACAGACCGACTCAGACAGACCGACTCAGACAGACCGACTCAGACAGACCGAGACAGACAGACCGAGACAGACAGACCGAGACAGACAGACCGACTCAGACAGACCGACTCAGACAGACCGAGACAGACAGACCGACTCAGACAGACCGACTCAGACAGACCGACTCAGACAGACCGAGACAGACAGACCGAGACAGACAGACCGAGACAGACAGACCGAGACAGACAGACGCAGACAGACAGACGCAGACAGACGCAGACAGACGCAGACAGACCGAGACAGACAGACCGAGACAGACAGACCGAGACAGACAGACCGAGACAGACAGACAGACGCAGACAGACAGACGCAGACAGACAGACGCAGACAGACAGACGCAGACAGACAGACATACGCAGACAGACGCAGACAGACAGACGCAGACAGACGCAGACAGACAGACGCAGACAGACGCAGACAGACAGACGCAGACAGACGCAGACAGACAGACGCAGACCGACCGAGTCAGACAGACGCAGACAGACCGAGTCAGACAGACCGAGTCAGACAGACCGAGTCAGACAGAGTCATTCAGATAGTCATTCAGATAGTCATTCAGACAGAGTGACAGACAGAGTCAGTCAGACAGAGTTAGTGAAACAAACAGAGTTAGTCAGACTCAGTCAGACAGAGTGTCAGACAGAGTCATTCAGACAGAGTGATAGGCAGAGTCAGTCATACTCAGTGACAGTCAGAGTCAGTCTGACAGAGTGACAGACAGAGTCAGTCTGACAGTAGAAATATTCACTGCTAGTAAGATAGTTAGTTGGTGGGTTTGTAGTGATAAAAAAATGCTAGTTTCGGATCACTCAACTGTTGCAGAACACCATAGCCGTGCCCAAGGTGGTTTTTTGAGTACAAACTCTCTTTTTGTATTTTTTTCAAGCCTTCCGGAACAATTGTGTTTTTTAATCTGAGGAGATGCTGAAAACAATGAAAGGAGACTTGTATTTGGAATGGGGAAAGGAGGAAGTGCTGCAAGTAAAAAGTTGTACATTACTCACTGCCTCCTACTTTTGCATCAATTGCGGCACCGGCGCTTTACTTTTAACATGGTTAAAGGTTACTCGCCGGTGCCGCGATTATACCAAAAGTGCAGTAGGTGTTTTGGTTTGAGGGTATGCACCGCGGGTTTTTTTTAAAAAATTCCTTTTATAGAGCGCGCGCATTTATATAGCGCGAACTCGACCCGAAGGCATTGGAGCGCTTTACACGCGCACCAGTTTACAATGCAGCTCGACTTGTTAATGTCCTTGCTGCAGAGATCGACATGCAACCTGCAAATCACAGATTCCACTTCCAGGAAAATAACCGACTGTAGAAATATTCACTGCTAGTAAAATAGTTGGTGTGTGAAATAATGAAATTGGGCGAACAAAATTGTAATAAAAATCGACCACGCAAACAATACTGTTTAAGACAGTATCCTTAAAAAAACAACTGGCTTTTGATGGAGCAAAATGTTTGGAGTTAAGCGTCAACTGATTGACCTCAGAGGGGAAACATCCATTAAGGAGGATGTCTCTGTGTGGCTTGTGCTCTCGTTCACACGTGGAATTTAAAAACCATTCATCAAGGAGGATGTCTCGGTCTGCCTTGTGCGCCTGTTGTCTGTTCCCAGCAGAGAGGAAGGAGCTGGAGAAGCAGGCTTGTGGAGCAGGAAGAATTTTACACGAAAGTCAGCCTTGTCTCCAGATTACACATGGTTTCGTTATTAGTTTAACTTTCCTGGCTTGTTGTTTCTAAATATATAGAGCGCGTGCATTTACAAATTTACATTGCACTTCCTGACCAGAATTACAAAATGCACGCGCTGTGTATATTTTGCACCAACAAGCCGTTAATGTTTGACTAAGAACGAAACTATGTGTAAGCTGGAGACCAGGCTGACTTTTGTGATCAAGTACGTCGACACACATCTGTTTGAGGTGCAATGTACATTTAAAAAGATGAAGCGGGTGTCGGGGAACAAAACGTGAAGCGCGGTGTTGGAGTATACTCCACTTCATGTTTTAGACAGCACAGCGCTATCAACGCTTGCTTATTGTAAAAACACAACAGGATCCAAGCAAAAAACAGAAAGCATCAGGAGCAAGTGGTTTTTAACTCACTGAGCTATCTTGTCAACATATTGCTTTCTATTACCACAGCCAGCAGTGCTTTGTCTTAATACTGCGCATAATCGCAGTTTTGTTGGTGCTATATTTATGGCCTTGTGCAGTGCAGTCACGTATAATCGAGAGCATATGCATACGATGAACTCCTCCATATAAAAACAGTTTGACCGAAAGAAACAAATGGATGTATATATACGTTTAATAAAAGTCTGCCCAAAATGTCATTTGTGATTAACTTCTACTAACTACACACCAGATGATAAATGTGCCCCTCCCCATGGTTTAGTGTGGGATAAAACGGAAGGAGGGGTGGTGGAGCAAGGATTCGGTAGTATTTCGAGGCAGCAAATAGATACATTGTCACTTTAGAACATCATTGTGGTATTGCAGGGTGGGGGAGTTGACCTGGGAAAATAAGCAAGACAAAATGGATTGTTTATAAATGAGTAGCAAACTGAATAAAAAGGACAACTCCGTGACAGTGGGGAGAAACGCATAGACAGGGTGCGTGCAGGGGCGCAGTGTGGCTGGTGAGGAGGCTCCGTTTGAGGGAGAATAAAAAAAAACTTTAAAGAAAATGGTGGATGAAATGTCGCAGAACCCGCGCTTTACTTTAACATGGTTAAATGCAAAGCACCGGTGCCGCGATTGCTGCAAAAGTAAAGAAATAGAAAAAACATCTATTTCTTAACTTTTGCAACAATCGCAACACCCGCGCTTTACTTTAACTATGTTAAAAGTAAAGCGCGAGTGCTGCGATTGTAGCAAAAGTTAAGAAATAGATGTTTTTTTCTATTTCTTTACTTTTGCAGCAATCGCGGCACCGGTGCTTTACATTTAACCATGTTAAAGTAAAGCGCGGTGCCACGATTGCACAAAAGTAAAGAAATATTTTTAAAAACGTATTTCTTAAATTTTGCTACAATCGCGGCACCCGCGCTTTACTTTAACATGGTTAAAGTAAAAGTGCGGGTGCATCGATTCTGCACTGTTGAGCAAAAGTAAACAAAGCTGGCGGCTGCGGCCGCGGCCTGCTACAGTATAGAAAGCATGAGAATGACGAGGGAGTAGAGTGGTGCGCGCGAAAGAAGGAGAGGCATAGCGAGCATTGGAGAGGATGGCAGCTGTGCACATCGCGCGCGCTTGTGCGCATAACAGCAAGCTGGTGGCCGGCTTGGTAGCACTTTCAAAAGCCCCTTACTAAAAGTCGAGCAAGCAGCGCATGCGCTGCTCTAGGCTCGACCTAAAAAGTGCGTATATGTTGCTGGGCAATTGGATGTTTCTCTGCCATTGATACAGTATATTTCTGGGGCCTCTAGGACGTTCACTAGATTGGCACCAAATTTTTCCTGCCTCTGTTCCTGAACGGATGCTTGTGGAATACCCCAGTAATCATCCTCCCATTCTTTCCATTCCTCGTAGTTGTTGTTTCTGAGTAAGTTTGAGTAAAAATACCCTTCAATCAGTAGCTGGGCTGTTGGATATTCAGCTCTGAGTTTTTTCAGGTAGCCCAGTAGCGATTTCATAATTTCGTTTTCCGCATCAGCATTGGGTGTAGTTAGACTTTTTGCTTTTAAGTTGGTCGATTTTTACTATGAGGGTATCCCCTTTTCCTGCCCAGATTACAGAGGAGTTTACTGACAGATCGTTCTCTATTTGGATTGAGACTCCTCCACTTGGGTGACCACCACATTGGGAGGGTAGGGCAGGTGCTGCAAAGCTTGTGTACTCCAGAAACCGCTCCGGCACCAGGTTTCCTGCAGGCAGATTATGGCATGCTTAGTGAGTTCCCCGAGCTCCCTTAGTTAGTCTTCTTGTGCCGATAGACCCCTCATGTCCCAATAACAGATTTCTATCTCCCACGTGGTCGGGCTAGCTTTACTGGTCTTACGTTGATTAGGAGCAGTCATTTAAGCAGCCAGGCAACCAGATCTGCTTCCCCTTGGGGCTCACTTGGCCATCTTCGAGAGGGCATATTTGTTTCCGTTTCATCGTTTGCACCTTTGGCGCTCCTCAGGACTGATATGGTTTTAAAGCCTCAGGCGTATTTTCTAGTGAACTGGCATGTTTTGGAAGCAGGGGTATTCCAAAACGTGGGATATCTCGCAGGCAAGGTGTAGACGTGTTTTTATCTCACCTCGATAGTATTTTTTTTTTTTTTAAGCCAATCTCACTTCGCTTGTGCCTTTCACCATGACCCAGTCACATATTCCATATTCTTTCATGTCAAGGTTTCCAGACCTGTAAGGTTTTTTTTTTTTGTTTTTTTTTACTGCTAGTCTTAGGATGTTTTGTCTATTTAAAATGTCCCAATATCCTTAAGAGATGTATTCAGGGTGTAATATAATTATTTTAAGGCCCGTATGAGGCACCTCAGAAGTTGCCTTCTTATTAGGTCCCTGCAATTCCTTGTAGTGTCCCTGTGTTTGAAGTTGTTTTGCACTATAGATGGTGCATCTGCGCTCTTAAATGGCACAAGTGTGGGGCTGTTAGGGCTTCCCTCCTGGGACCTTGGAATATCCCTCTTAGCCAAGCTGTTGTTTGAGTTGTTCCCCACGACCATTAATAATTTTGATTTTTCTTTTGGGACATTGAGAGTAGTGGTGGCTTTAGTTGGACTAGCGGTCTTTCATTTGGATTTTCTTTTTGTGGTGATTGCTTTGATGGACTATTCGAGTGTACTCTTCGTGATGTCTGTTGGATGCTA
The DNA here is from genome assembly GCA_963921515.1 of Calotriton arnoldi. NCBI lineage: Eukaryota > Metazoa > Chordata > Amphibia > Caudata > Salamandridae > Calotriton > Calotriton arnoldi. The sequence continues at coordinate 196,857 of CAWUFW010006621.1, forward strand.
CCAAATCCTCTTGTGCCATTTTTCTCTGGCATCTGTGGCCTTAAATTGGGTGGAGCAGATTCTGTTTTATCAGTTTCCATGTCTGCATCCTTTGACGGTTTCATAGAGGGATCTGACAATTCACTGGTTAGATTAGTAGGTTCCTTACCAGGGGCATGTTTTGTAAAGATTGCGAACGACTTGTGTTCCTGTTATTAATTGGAAAGGGCCAGGGATTTTGGGCTTTTCATATTCCGGATCTAGAGCGGCGGTTTCAAGCCTTTTATTATTCTTATTCAATTTCCTTAGGCCTTTTTGTTTTTCCTGGACAGTAGACCCCAGTGGTTGTCCGTCTTCCCACTTTCATTTGCTTGGGGCAGGGATGCTTTCTGGCCAGCCGCCTGGTCTTGTACTGCCTGATCGAGGCTTGGGTGACAGACTCGGCCATTGTGGCCGTGATCCAGGTATGCACTGGAGAGTCCTTTACTGGCGTTTTGCCCTGCGTGCTAACAGCTGCTTGTCAGTCGGAGCCTGCCTTCATATCATGTATGATTGTTTGCGTTACCTCTAGTAAGGTGGATTACTTTTCCACTATTGGATCTGATCCAGCGCGGCTAATATAAATTTCTCCTTAGGACACTAATCCAGTTAAAAACTCTTATGCAACCTATTGTCAATTAAACCTTATGTCGGTGGGGCCCATGACACCGCATAACATACATTCATTCAATCTCTGGATTTCACGCTAAGGAGAATGTGCTGCTGGACGAACGGGATACCTTGTTAAATTTGACAGAATAATAATTCATACGTTATATGCATTAACCTTTGATCCTGTCGGTTCTAAACATCAAGGTACTCCGCTCTTTGGTCGATGGACCAACTAGTAGAATAAGTTGATGGTGATCAAGACCAGCTCAATCACAATTAAAACCTTTTAACATTATAAATCATAAATGTACTAAAGAACCACAGACTCATTTTAAGTTGGAATATATTTTTATCTAAATTTTTCAATCAAATAAGTGAAATTCTTTATTAATCAAACACATTTAATATATCAAACATTTAAGAAAGGTTTAAGGGAAAAATGAAAATTATGCATTACCCACGGTCATAGGGCGATGACCGGAATGGTTCACCAAAGGAAGATAAACCGCAGATCACAGAATAGAACTCCCAAACTGACTGACTGTCCCGCTAACCTCCTCGGACGCACCTCCCGGGCAGAATTCCCGCAACGATCTCGTTCCTTCCCCAGTCAAAGTCCAAAAATGACAGTCTTTCGCAGTATCGAGGTGGAAAAATGAAAAATATAGAAGCGGCATGGCAGAAAACGCCAACAGCAGCAGCCCACCCCACATAAGAGCAGACTCTCTTATACCCTATTCTCTGGCTTACTACACATAAAAGTTGCAATCCTTAGGGGCAAGAATCACGCTAATTGGTCCATTTGAGGGGTGGTGATGGTCACCTCATCACCCTCCTTGTTCAAACTGGTTTAGGGACAATAAAACACACAATGAGTCTCATGACTCTGGGGTCAAAAGTAGTCCAACTTGTCCATTCATTTTGTAGTGATCTTTGATGGTCACATTTTGGTTCATCCATTGTCACTCGGTTCTTTCCCATCCATTCCCAGGAATACATGCTGAATCTTTTTGGCACACTCTTCATTGTAGGTCAGTTCGACCTTGACATCTCTCACTCCGGGCACAGGCCGCATTCACGTGACTTGATTTTCTTTATTGCTTCTGCGCAGAGGCCATCTTAGCCGTCTCACGTGATCTCATCCTCTCCAGCAACCATTTTTGAAGCATGGCCTAACAGGCCCGAACGAACTATCATAAGAACAAACACAACCGAAATTAAGAGAGAAAATAAGCCTTTCTGTTTTACCACCCGCCATTCTAAAGACCCGTGTTAGGTGTTACCTAGCAGAAGCGACATTTAAAGCCATTTTACTTACCATCTGCATTCTTTGCCACAATACAAATCTACTACGCAACATAAATCATGCAATTTCACTTTAATTGGTACGCAAATCACAATACTAAGGTTCATTAACTTCACATTTGTAAATAGATTAGATTTTGCACAAAACTGTATATTACCCACGTGTGGTGTTTACTAAAAAGGTGCGTTTGTTGGTTAGTACATGCATTTCAAACGGTTAGTATTATTAAATTATTAAGAGGTCATTAATTTCCAAGGGGTACAAATTATTTTGTTTACCCTGCTCCATCAATTCCTCCTTTTGGTGATTTTTAACATCACCACAAAATCCTATCCCTACAAAAAGTTATCAGATAAATGCTTCTTGTCCACTTGCTTTTTGTTAGTTTATACAACTGTGTTCTTTTCATCTTGTCTTTTAGACCGTTTGTACATGTTCTCTTTTAACTTTTCCAATTCTATCTCTCCCATCTCCCGTTCTCTTTCTTTATTTTTCTCATTTTCTCTTTTTACTCTATTTTGTCTTTTTCTTCTTTTAATACACACATATGCTAATCTCAATAATAGCATTACTATTATTAATACTGTGACTGGTATTAGTATTTTCCCAATTAGAGAACTATCTATTTCTGTGAACCATTTCTTCATTGAGGAAAGACTCTTACCAAGTCTCTCCCAAACACCTTCAACCTCCAGTGGAGCAATTTCTTTGTGCAAGTCAGTAATGTTCTTTATATACTTCTGTATATTCTCACTTTTGTCTGGAATGTAAGTGCAACAATGTTGTACCTTCAGCATTCCACAGACTCCACCCTCTTTTGCCAAAAGAATGTCAAGGGCAAGTCGATTTTGCATTACCATAGCTCTCATGGCAACCATTTCGGTATTTACCATCAAGAACCCTCCAGCAGTATTCGTTGATAAACGATCTACTACTGTAGACAATTTCCGAATCTTGTATGCATTCAAAGATATACCCACTGCTGGTATCAATGCTCCAAAAATGTCACCTATTATTTCTGAGAAGCTTTCCCTCCTCCTACGGGTTAATGGTTTACCTATCTCGTGCATTCCTTTCGTTCCTCTTTCCACATGAACATTTTTTGGAAAGACCAGGCCTAGATAACATGTTCCGTACCAATGGTCCGGCAACCTATATTAAGCTCTATTTCCGCAAATATAATAGATCCCTGGAAATACTGGATCTTTTCCTCCTTTAAATCCCCATCCCCTAGAATTTTGTATGTATCTCGGAACTCACTAGAACCCACAAAATAGTTATCATACATAGTGTTATCTCAACTAATACACAATTGTCCCTGTTGTGGCCAATCCAGAACCATAGCTGCGTTTGTTTCACCTTTGTCGTAACTTCTCTCTTCAAACGCCCAAGGTGGGGTTTTTGTCTTTTCTCCTGCTACCTTCCTTTGAAACTTAACTCTTCTGTCCTCTACCATGTCTAAGAAAATCTTTTCTTCTTTCTTTAACTCACAAGTAAGATTATGTCTAAATGTATATTCTAATGTTAATTCTTTTGTTTCTAAGAAAAATTCTCCAAATACCTTTGCAACTTTTACCTTATTTAATTTAGGGATTATGGGAATTTTAGCAAAAACAGCATCTATTTCAGCGTAATAATATTCTAATCTACTGGTTTTATAAAATAGGCTAGCTAAAACGCTACAAGTTATTCCATACGTCAAAGGAAGGTGATGATATGTCACACCTTCTGTTACAGATGCAGGTAACTGCATACAAACATAACAATCTCTCACATCCATTGTCTCCACATATTCGTATAAAAGTTTCGTGAAGACATTCTTGGAAAAATCAGTTATTGACTTATCCCTATGAAAATCAGTACTATCCACTAATGTTGCAGTGTTCTTTATGTTAGCTTTCTTGTCACTATCCGTGTCATTCACCATTTCAGATGTATTTTCTACAACTAACCTAAGTGGAATTATTATTGCTAAAACAAACCAGATGAGCATTAGCAAACCTGTACAATAAAAACACATTCTACACCATCTACGTAAAAACTCACACCTAGATCTTCTATTCTCAGTGTCTACCATGTTTTAATACTATCTAGATATATATATATATATATATATATTTATAATGTATGTACAGAAAATGTGTTTCCACACCTCAGAATGACTTTTCAGCCACTCTACCCTTTAATCAGTCTCTTTTGGTGCTCTCTTCAGTTCTTTTCAGAACTTTTTCTTGTCCTTTTCAGATTAGGTGTCCAGTCTGGTTTTCTTTCTTTGTCTTTCAGGTTTGGTGCAATTCACTCTCACCCATTTGTTCACAGTCTTTGTCTGGGATTTCGTGACTGCTATCCACTTCTTTAATGTCGGTCAGTGCTATGTATAGCCATTCAGGTGACTTATATTTCAAGTTAGGTCTCTTCACTCTTTTTGGTCTCTGCAATTGTCTTTCACTTGGCTTTCTTTGTCCTTTCTGACTTGTTATTTCATTTACTTGTTCCGCATTATCTTTGTTCAAATTTGTTATTTTATATCTCAATCTTTTAATTTCGTTGGGCCAATTATCTCCTTTTCTTGGCCTTTTCAGTTCACTTTCTTTTTCTTCCCGTTCTGCTCTCCAAGTCCTCTTTCTTGGTCCTATTCTTCGCTTTCTTTCTTCTTCACTTTCTTCAGATTCTGTCTCAGACCTCACTTCACTTCCTTTAACTTTGAATTTTATGATCTCAGTTTCTTTGTCTGAATCCGAATCTTCTTGTGATTCTTCTGTTTGAAAATTTGATTGTAACCCTCCTCGTTTTTCTTCCGCACTTTCCCCAATCTCTCTATCTGAATCTAAATTTTCTTCAGTTACCTCCACGATTTCTGGAGGAATTTTCCCAAAACTTGTACTTGGCTGTTCACTGTCGCTGTTTCTTGATTCAGTTTCTCCGGTTTCAATATCAGCTCTTTTGTTTCCTGATTTTTCTTTTTGTCTTTCACCAGATTCAGGCTGGTCTGTTTCAGATGCCGAACTGGTATCCGATATTTCCAGATGTCGACTTACAGGTCGAGCTTCAAGATCTGGAACCCTGATTGTTTCAGTTTCTTCTTCAGTTGTCAAACTGGTACTTGTTTCTTCCAGATGTCGACTTGCAGGTCGAGCTTCAATATCTGGAACTCTAATCGTTTCAGTTTCTGCTTCAGATGCTGAGCTAGTATCTGATATTTCCAGATGTCGACTTATAGGTCGAGCTTCAGGATCTGGAACTCTGATGGTATGACTGGCATGCACCCAATTTTTCACTCCTGCACACTTTACAGCAGTTGTTGTCACCAGGATCACTTGACGTGGCTTATCCCAGCGAGGAACCAAGCAGTTTCTTCTTTTGTGGACTTTAATGCGGACCCAGTCTCCTGGACTCAAATCATGAGCTGGTTTTCTTTCAAGAGTGGTCGCATCCGGTCCAACCTGATGAAACACAGAATGCACCACATCAGCCAATCCTTTGCAATGGTCCAATACGAGATCATCAGTTATAGTCAGTAGTTTGTTGACAGGTATGGGTGCTTGTCTCATTGCTCGTCCCATGATTATTTCATGAGGAATCAGACCTGTTTTTCTGTCAGGTATGCTTCTGATGCTCATCAGCACCAATGGCAAGGCGTCGGGCCATTTGAGTCCTGTGGCTTGACACATTTTCCCTAACCTATTCTTTATTGTACCATTTACTTGCTCTACCACTCCAGAAGCCTCTGGTCTGTAAGCACAGTGCAGTTTTTGTTGAATGTCTAGTGCTTCACATATCAGTTGGATGATTTCATTCTGGAAATGCGTTCCTCTATCTGTTTCGATCATTACTGGAAAGCCATATCTAGGAATGAATTCTCTCTGTAGGAGCTTAGCTACAGTAACTCCATCATTCTTTCTTGTCGGATAGGCCTCCACCCAAAGAGAAAACAAACAGACGACCACCAGGACATACCTCAATCTGTTACTTGGGGGCATTTCAATAAAATCTAGTTGCATTCTGGTAAAAGGACCTCCTTCGCGTCCTATTGTTCCCAAACTCACTACTGTCTTCCTTCCAGGATTTATCTGTTGGCATATAAGACATCTTTGACCAAGGCTTTCAGCTATAGCCCTAAATTTTGGGTTGTACCAGGTCTGTCTGAAAAGTCTGATCATGGCATCCCTACCAATGTGTGCCTGTCCATGGTACATCCGTGCCATGTTAGAGATCATGCTATCAGGCATAACTGGTCTTTCATCCCTTAAACCCAGACTTCATCTTCCTCTTTGTCTGCAACCTGCTTTTATCCAACCATCTTTTTCCTCATCATCTGCTTCTTCCTGCAATTGTTTTACCTCATCCCAGGTTTCAACTGTGTTAGTAAACAGCAAGGGACATGAAACAGTCTCTTTTTCCCTTCTTCGATTCATTGAGGTCATATTCCGGGCACAATATTGAGCTAATTCGTCAGCGAATTTGTTACCCACGGCAATATAATCTGTTCCGTTTTTCTGTGCAGCACATTTTACCACTGCAATCTGTTTAGGCAGCTGTATCGCCTCAAGCAGCTTCTTCACAAACTCACCATTCCTAATAGGAGACCCTGCAGAAGTCATGCCTCTTCCTGTGGTTAGCCGTCCCCGAGAGCAGGGACCAATTACTACTTCAGTTCAAATAAACTTTATTTTGGCAATCAAGCCATAAAAGTTTGGGCTAGGATACATCTTGTTGATCGGGTTTTTTTTGCAAAAAAAAGCTAAAACAGGCAATATAGCCTACGCAGAAATACATAAAATCAGCAATAGAAAGAAACATTGCATAATTTAGGCAGGTAAGCATGATTAAATACTTAAAACAGATGATCATACATAGTTAAAAGTTGACAAGACGGCAGCACAAGAGACAAAAATAGTCGCACAGTAAGACATAAAGTTCAAAGTGTAGGGTTGCCCTTATTACAGCTATGAAAAAAGGGCAAGAGTCTGACCAGACAATTCTAAGAGCAGAAGAATGGCTGTGTGCCCAACTGTTTAAATACGTTTTTTCCATGTCTGGCGGGGTCGGGCGTAAGCTGTACTAAGGTACTAAGCTGGGCATAGCAAAGAATCAGTAGCTTTTCTTTTGCGTGAATGTTTCAGATCTGCACCGCTTCTATGTCAGAACACCTGACACTCATAGGGTTTACAGTGCTCATGTGGCTCGGGGGCCACCACCAGTCTCCGCCCCCCACCGAGCCCCCAGGTTCTTCAGGCCCTCTCTTGCTGGGCGTCTCGAGTCTCCCACCAGTTCGGCAGCTCGACAATTCCGCTCATGGCTCTGCACATTGTCAGTCTGTCCATCCTCTCACGAAGCTCGTGAAAGAAGTTTCGAACTATAAAGTAAACAAAAATATACTTTAAAAACATTAATAAAAAAAGTCTCATCATTCAATAAAACTGTTCACATTTTCGAAAGTTTTCCTGTGCAGCAGAAAATCTTAGTTAAACTTGATTAAAACATAGAAAAATGCCTAAAAAAAATGACCTGGATCCAAGATAACATATTCAGCATAAAAATATGTGCATATAGTGCTTTTAAACATAAACAATCAAAGTTAGCGTACATGTGATTATACATTTTTCTTAGATTGATCGAATGATGGATATATTGAGCCATCGGCAAACAAATTGGCATAGAGGGTAATGGCTTAATATATAGCATAGCGTCTCTGCGTTGTCTAATTCCTGCATACTCAAAAACATCAGTGTGGGAGGGAGAAGCTACGAAATATGGCCATCCTACTGGGCTTCCAGAGGTGGAACTGTCTCACACTAGAGACGAGATGTGCTCCGTGGTTTCAAAACTGGATATATATGCATTTTCATTGTCTTTCTATTTTCTAGGAGAAGCCATGATATTTTCCAACTTCATCACTGCGAGAATGCATCAATAACCAGGGGAAAGCACCTGGCGACTGCAGAAACCTTCCATTACCTTCAGGTTTGACATGCTCTCCAGGCGGTGCTCGCCCACTGTGAGGACCTTACGGAATCATCGCCATTAGAGAATAGGCTGTTGGAAGAACATTTGGTCAAATCTCCCTTATTTATTGAAAATTGATAAACAACTCCCCGATGCACTTCATTTGCAGGAACGATGGGGGGTGGACCTGGAGGACATGCCTGATGATGACTTGCCAGAGGCATTGGCCTAGCCCAGGGAGGTGACACTTGGGGCCCGTTTCAGATTGGTGCAGCTCAAAATAATTCACAGATCTTATTTATCTTGCATCGCAATGGTAAAAATAGGCACGTGGTCAGACTCGCGTTGTCGAAGACAGTGTGGCCACGACATTGGGAATGTCCGATGATAAAGAACTTGCGGGAATCCGTAGTTGTGTGCATGAATGGCGTATCTGGTGGTGATTTGCAACTCTTGGCTAAGTGATGCCTCCTTAACGTGTGGATGCTATTGACTTGGTTCTCACGGAGCAAATTAGGATGTCTTTGTGCATGATGGTTGCTAAACGTCATATGCCCGCTTGTGGGGGGCTGGGTCCGTACCACTTCTTAGAGACTGGAAAAGAGACATGGATTGGTGTATGGTGGCGGAGAAGGTGGTCTGAGAGCAAAGGGTTTCCTGAGAAGTGGAAGAGGGTTGGGGCAGGTAGAAAGTCCACAGAGGGAATCCGTGTGCAGACATGACCTCCTGACCAAGGCCCCTGCTCTCCACCACTGCAGCTCCGCTGGTCTGCCACTGCCGCCTACACCTCGCTGCTGGTGTTCAAGGCCCGCTGTCTCCGTCTCTGTTCGCGCTGTGCCCCTGACCTCTGCCCATGCATTCCTTGGCATTCTCATCAGTCTGTAGGTCCACTAATTTCGTGTTTATTTTGTGTTTTACTTAATTGTGCTGTTGTATTCTTTTGCCACCCTGCTGCTCTGTATATCCTGCCTGGTTGCCCCTACTCCCGGGGTTGCCCTGAGTTTTCTGCTCATCCTGTTTTCCGGCTGCTGCTCCCCGCGGCCCATCCCCCCTCTGCCGTTCCCACCCCCGCCTCCCATCTCCGCTTCCCGCCCCTCCCCTATTTAATTGCGGCCGCGCGCAGCGGGCACGCTGCTGGCGCGCCACAGTCTGCGCCCGTCTGCGGCCCTAACGCGACCAGCACCAGGGACCCTGGATCCCCGACCATCCACCGCTACGACTCAGCCGCCCTCCTCGCACTGAACCCCGTAAGAGACAACAACTGCCAACTGCCCACGCCGAACACGACCCACAGCCAGTTCTTCTGCTGCCACTGCCGCCGTACTTTCACCGCCCCCTCCGCCAACACCACCGACACCCTAAGGTGCATCATCCTCAACGTGCGCTCCATGCACAGACACGCCATAGAGATCTGGAACCTCCTGGATACCCTCTCACCTGACGTCACCTTCTTTACAGAAACCTGGACCAACGCCTCCTCCGCCCCGGACATCGCCATCGCCATCCCGGACAGTTACAAGATCCAGAGGAAGGACCGCCCCAACCACCCAGGAGGAGGACTCGCCATCGCGCACAAAAACTCTCTCCACCTCGAGCGACCCCTTCCCCGCCGCCGAACACCTGCATTTCCAGGTCCAGACCAGCCCCAACTCCACGCTCCGCGGCACACTCGCCTACAGACCACCCGGGCTCCCTTCGCCGACACCATCACCAACCTCATCGCACCCCATGCCATCGACTCCATGGACTACATTCTCATTGGAGACCTGAACTTCCAGCTCGACAACCCCTGTGACCCCAACTCCACCACCCTCCTGGACAACCTCGCCAACATTGGACTGAAACAACTCATCACCACGCCAACCCACAAGGCAGGACACACCCTCGACCCCATCTTCGCAGGAGGAAACAGCATCCACTTCAGCCACACCACGCAACCCCCATGGACGGACCACCACTGCGTACCCTTCCTCGTCAACAAACCCAAGCCACCCAAACCTGCCCCGCACCCTCAGTGAAGGAACTGGAGCAGAGTCACAGAGGAGCAGCTCAACTCCATCCTCAACCGCGACACCCCCACCGCTGCAACCAACACCAACCTCGCAGCCAGGAAATTCCACACATGGATCTCCAACTGCGCAGACAAGCTCGCCCCGCAACTCTGACAGACAGCGCTCCAGGAAAGCCACCTGGTTCACCACCGACCTCCAGGAAGCCAGACGCACCTGCAGATGCCTCAAGAAGAACTGGAGAAACAGCAAGATGCCTGAAAACCACACCACTTACAAGAACGTCTTGACGAAATACCACCAACACATCAATCACCAAAAGAACCTTCATCCACAACAAAATTCTTGGCAACTCCAAGGAACTCTTCAGCGTCATACAGGAATTCACCAATCCCCCCAGCGAAGCCACGGAGATCAGCCCCTCCCCGGACCTCTGCGACAAGCTCAGCTCCTACTTCCACCTGAAGATCAAAAACCTCTATGACCATTTCAACGACCAAACACCTGACTCCACAACCATCCGGCGCCCCGGCAACACCAGCCAACCCACCATCTCCTCCTGGACACCGGTCACGACTGAAGAGACCACCTCGACCATGAGAGGCACCCACTCAGGGGGGGGGGCCCCCACAGACCCCTGCCCACCCCACATCAACCACAGAGCCACCGCCGCCATCGCGCCAGAGTTACGATGCACCATCAATGCCACCTTCCAGACCGGCACCTTCCTGAACGACTGGAAATGCGCAGAAGTCAGACCCCTGCCCAAGAAGCCCTCAGCAGACCCCACGAACCTCAAAAACTACCGGCCCATCTCACTCCTCCCCTTTGCGGCAAAGGTCGCTGAGAAGACCGTCAACACACAACTAACAAGGTTCATCGAAGATGACTCCATCCTCGACCACTCCCAATCCGGTTTTCGCAGCAACCACAGCACGAGACCGCGCTACTCGCCGCAACAGACGACATCCGCACCCTCCTCAATCAAGGCCACACCGCAGCCCTGATCCTACTTAACCTGTCACCAGCATTTAACACCGTCTCCCACCGCACACTCGCCACCAGGCTACATGACGCCGGCATCTAAGGAACCACCCTCGAGTGGATCCGCTCGTTCCTCACCGGCACATGCCAAAGGACCAGACTGCCCCCCCTTCTTCTCTGAACCCACGGAGATCAACTGCGGAGTACCCCAGGGGTCATCACTCAGCTCCACCCTCTTTAACATCTACATGGCCCCCCTCGCCGCCATCGTCCGACACTATGGCCTCCGCATAGTATCCTACGCCGACGACACCCAACTCATCCTCTCCCTCACAAAGGACCCCATCACCACCAGACTCCACTTCCAGGAAGGAATGCAGGACATCGCATCCTGTATGAGCAACAGCTGCCTGAAGCTCAACTCGGAGAAGACAGAAGTCCTCCTCCTCGGAAACACCCAGTCAGCATGGAACAACACCTGGTGGCCCCCCGCCCGCGGCAGCCCTCCGACCCCCCACAGACCACGCCAGAAATCTCGGCATCATACTAGACTCCTCCCTCTCCATGAACCAACAGGTCAACGCCGTCGTGTCCAGCTGCTTCAACACCCTCCGCATCCTCCGTAAGACTTTCAAATGGATTTCCCCCCCCCCCCGGGTCAAGGAAGACCGTGACCCATGCGCTTATAATAACCAGCAGACTCGACTACGGAAACGCCCTTGACGCTGGCATCAACAAGTCTCTACTCCGCAAGCTCCAGACGATACAGAACACCACTGCCAGACTCATCCTCGACATCCCTCGACACAAGCACATCAGCCAACACCTACGGAATCTCCACTGGCTGCCCGTCGAGAAGAGTCGTCTTCAAGTTGCTCACCCACACCTACAAATGCATCCACAACACCGAACCCCAATACCTCAACGAACGAATCACCTTCCACGCACCCAAAAGAAACCTCCGATCCACTAACCTCGCCGAAACCCCACGCATCCGCAAAGCCAGAACAGGGGGACGAGCTTTCTCCTACATTGCGGCCAAGACCTGGAACGAACTCCCAATCGACATCAGACGCGCACCCACCCTGAACACCTTCAGGAAGGCTCTCAAGACCTGGCTCTTCGACTGAACGGACCGAATCTATGTTTGAGATCCTCTAATCTAATACTGTTTTCCCACTCCTTGTGATTTTTGTTAATCCTGCATACCTCAAAATTGGATAAAGAAAACGTTTCTTAAGGGAGACATAAAATTTACAAAAAAAAAGCATACAATGCATAGTTGTTTGTAGTGATCGTGAATTGCAAGGACACAGGGACAACTGAGCAGAATACCAAACTGTTCCGGAAAAGCAACCAAATTGTTTGTTCTTTCACCTGAGCCGTGTAAGTATCTGTGTTGAATGTTAGCAACCCAAGTTAGATAAAGTTTCATTCCAGGTGATGTAGCAACTGTTACAACTAGTTACATTTCAGTGAATATTTTCACATTCACAGTGACGGGAAGTGAGTGAGTAAATGAGTGCAAGTGAGGATGAATAATGGAGTGTGAACGAGAATGAGTGTGAGTGAGTGAATATGAGGGAGTGTTAGAGAGAATGTGATGATATGCTTGCCAGTCTGCCATTGGACCTGACATACTAAATGTAATTCTTGGCTTATAATGCACCCATGGAAATATTCTGCTGCTGGCATAGGGGAGGCAATTGTTAGCACAACATGAACCTGTGAAAAATACTGGTATTGGTATGCTGGAGGTAATTCTTGAAATAATGGGCACCCATGTAAAAATACTGGCACACTTGAGGAAATTGTTGCCATAGGGTGCACCTATGGCAAAATGCAGGTGATAGCTCATGGGAGATGCTGACTGGCTTAAGGGAGGAAAACCATGGCATATGGGTGGGGGGAGGACCATGACCAAATTCTGGCCCTGATGTACTAGAGGTAATTTGAAGGTATATTATGGCATCAATAAAAAATTCTGACACTGGGATATTGCATGGAATTTTTGGTATAAATGGCACGCGTTTCATATCAGGGGCACCCCTGATTAAATGCTGTCCCTGGTGCAGTGGAAGTGTTGAGTTGATGACCATTACCCATAGTTCTGTGCAGTCCTGTTTTTGTTGCAGCCTATCTGAAAAAACATCAGCATGAAGGCTGAGGAGACCAGCTCTCAACTCATCCTGGGCTGCCTGCAAGGGTTATTGACTGACACTTTATTTATAACTTTTACATATCAAAAAAGTGTATTTTGGAATGTTTCACTTTAGCACCTTAGATTACATCACTGCACTGAATGGTCTATTAAACCGTAAATACACAAGAGGTTGTCGCACAGAGTGCAACCTGAATTATTTCAAGGTGCTCTCAAATTGGATGATCCTGGAAAAGGAGGCGCAGTGAAGAAAATTAAGTGCCCAGGGTCGGTCACACTGTTTGGGAAATCTTGGATGCTCTATTTGAAACCAGGTTTCCTGATTGGATGTCGTAGAACTCAGTTTCTGGATGTATATCACATTCTTTCCCTTTTCTGCCCTGATGATAATTTTATTATGGACCCAAGAGGCAAGTTGGTTGTTTAGCGCCACCTATGAAATTATTGTTGTTATAGATGGAGCAACATTATGGGCTATTAAACTATAGACAAGAGAAGGTTTTTAACGGTGCACACCTTGAACTGAATTATTTGAAGGTGCTCTAAAATGTGATGATCACTAAACAAGGGAAGAAAAATATTTGTCCAGGGTCACACAGTTTGGTAAAGCTGGCAAGCTGTAATTATAACCAAGATATGTGGCTTCGGCCCCCTACTATTTTTGCCCTGGGTCCAATAAAAGCTTCTGCCTCGCCTGGAGCATGTTAAGCAAGTGCATTCAAAATGTCCTTTTTGTATTTTTATAAGATGGAGCAATAGCAGAGAGAACGCCCAGCTTCATGGAACAGAAACTCTTTGGGCAGCAACAGTTTCCGCTTCCCTTCTTCAGAGGACAGGCACACCTAGGGTAGCATCAGCACAAGCCTTCCTCATCACAAAACAGTTACAAATTGGAGCAGCAGAAGTGCAGGCTTCACTGCCTCACGGAAAAGGGACACAGCATGACAATAATAAAGCAAGCTCCATCTCTGACCGAAGACGCAAGTGCAATCTTCCATTTTCCACAGAACTGACCCAGCAGGACAGAGATGTAGAAGCTTTCTTTGCTCACAGAGTATGTACACTAAAGGCGTGAATGACATGTAGATTACAGACAGATCTCTAGTGCAAGGCCCCAAATCACTGAGAGGAATGTAGAGGAGGATAAGTGAGTGCAAATGCGAGTTCTGTCACCATCCTCACTTCCTCGACGTCAGCACCCAGTTAATTCTTTAGTTTTTCATATATTTTGAAATTGCAGTTACCAAGTAGGTTATTGCTATTTGGAGCAGCCCAGCCACAGCCTAAGTGACTTTATGGAGACACACAGGCAAAGGGTTTGAATGTGAGTGCGGCAAGCTCTGTGTAATCATTGGGATTGACTTCTTCCCTGTTAATTGGAAAACTAGATTCCCTGCTAGACTCTGACATTTCACACTCCTATAAAATGTAATCCTCAGGAGCCATTGTTGGAATACTGGATAGCTCTTTAGTAGGTCTCAGCTCTAGACAGTGTATGCGCTGTCTTGAAAGAGACATGTTGTATATACTTTGTGGGGTTCAGCCCATCCATTATCTTCCCATTTGCTGGCTCCATCATCACTCTCCTAACCTTTCTCTCAATTTTACATGTCATGCATGCGTCTTGCCTCTTCCTGTGGTTAGCCATCCCCGAGAGCAGGGACCAATTACTACTTCAGTTCAAATAAACTTTATTTTGGCAATCAAGCCATAAAAGTTTGGGCTAGGATACATCTTGTTGATCGGGTTTTTTTACAAAACAAAGCTAAAACGGGCAATATAGCCTACACAGAAATACATAAAATCAGCAATAGAAAGAAACATTGCATAATTTCGGCAGGTAAGCATGATTAAATACTTAAAACAGATGATCATACATAGTTAAAAGTTGACAAGACGGCAGCTCAAGAGGCAAAAATAGTCGCACAGTAAAACTTAAAGTGCAAAGTGTAGGATTGCCCTTATTACAGCTATGAAAAAATTGCCCTTCATCCACATGCATCTAAGAAATTTAGCTACTGAGGAAGCAAACGAAGGGCAAGAATCCGACCTTACAATTCTAAGAGCTGAAGAATGGCTGTGTGCCCAACTGTTTAAATACGTTTTTTCCATGTCTGGCGGGTCGGGCGGAAGCTATACTAACAAATAGAACATGAGGTACAGATTCAGCTTCTTTTTGACAAGCTGGGCATAGCAAAGAATCAGTAGCTTTTCTTTTGCGTGAATGTTTTCAGGGGTAAGGCACCAATCCTGAATTGGAAGTAAAGTTTCCTGTCCAACGTGACTGTTATAATATCTCAGTATTGTTATTAAATGCTAGTACTTTTGAAATCAAGAAATTTCCCTGATGGGGTAACTCTGGCGGCCTTGTGAACATCGTTCTGGACTGACCAGAGACAGTAATGCTTTTTTTAACACTTCTTTGGAGGGGAAGGAGGTGCAAGAAGAAGTCACCCAGAGTTTGGTCCAGCCGAGTGAGATTAGGAGCTTTCTGATATTAGCAAGCTGTAGGACTTGATTAAATCTATCTGATTTGACGACGTCCTGGAGTTCTAGGGCAAAGTGTGCAAGTTCTGGGGTGGACCGTAACCTTCTCCAGTAAAGAAAGGGGTAAAGTCTAGCTTTGCTTTCAATGGCTTTCCTACTCGTATCAAAAAATAAAGGGAGTAGCGATGTACCAGGCTGCAAATGAGCTAGGCTCCCTAGGATCTTGTTTTCAGACGTCGGTAGTCCTATGCTGTTGGAAAAGCCCCAAAGTTCTGCTCCAAATGGAGCAGATCCCACAGCTTTGGCTTCATAGAATTTCAGGATTGGATTTATGGGTATGCTGAAGGACGCTCGGTGTTCCTTAAGAATGACACCTGTAATTTGTTTGTTTGATGATCATTTTGTCGATATGGAACTTCCATATGATGGCAGTGAACAATCTTACTCCCAAGTAATCAGATGTGTCTACCATCTAAAGAATAGTACCCCCCCAAGTGCAGGCCTCCCCTTATAGGATTTGTGTTGGTTGAATGATATATTTTTTTGCTGCTTTAATCTCCAATTCCCCTGAGTTGCAAAACTCCTCAAAGTGGTTTAGCAGATGTTGGAACCTGCTAGGGGTTTTGGAGATTAAGGTATTGTCAGCAAAAAGGAGGATTGATGTCTTCTCTCCAGCTAAAATGGGGGCATCATTTGGTACCTAGGAAAGAAAACCCACTATGTAATTTAGGTAGAGTGATAAAAGCGTTGGGGCTAGGATGCAGCACTGATGTACTCCATTGTTTTCTGGAAACTCTGTTGTTCACTGGACCAATTACTACTATCCATCCGCTCCTCTCATTTAATGACCATTTTAGGAACTTCTTTTTTCTTTGTTTAAGAGCCCACCTCAGGAACAGTCGTGTTTTCACTCACTCCGAGCACCATGGCGTTTCTGTAAACAGGGCTGTAAATCATATTCTTATCTTGTTGCTTGTCCCGTCCCCCAATCACCCTCCTCCCACTGTTGCTTTCTCCTTCCCTGTATCTGCTTGCCCTGTGCTTCTCTGACCGTCATGTAATTGTGCTCCCCCACTCCACATTTTTATCTTATCCTGTCCCCCAATCACTCTCCTCCCACTGTCGCTTACTCACTCCTGCGCCCCAGTGGCTGCTTGCCATGTGCTTCTTCGACTGTAATGAAACAGGCCAGTAAATCATGTTCTTATCTGATTTTTCAATCACCAGGAGAGCATTTAAGGGAAGAGAGCGAGAACCGCAGCAACCACCTCCCCCCCTCCATGGCCTCCATTGCCTTGTACAGTCACACGACCACTTTGTTTCAGCTGCCCTTCGCTCACTCATATGCCCCCCTCCCTCCCTACTTCTGAGATAGTTACAAAGAACAGGAACACATCATAATTAGCTCGCTGGTTAGTAATAAAACAGGCTGGTGGAAGGTCTTGTTCCAATTCACTGGATGGTTATAGTAAAGCGCCACATGCACCTAACTGCACTCCTAGGCCCTGGAGCGCATCTGTATAGTAAGCATTTTGTATGTTCGACTACAGCGCACAGTACATCAGCAATCCTTTCCATGCTCTTCATTGCCTTGCAAGGTCATGTGATTGCTTCGTTTCAGCTGCCCTTCACTCAGTCATTCTCACCCCCCTCCCCACCCCTGAGATAGTTACAAAAAAATCAGGAACACGTCCTAACAGCTCGCTTGTTACTAATAAAACAGGATGCAGGAAGGGTTGTTCAATTCACTGGATGCTCATTGTAAAGCGCCGCATGACACCAGCTGCACACTCAGCCACTGGAGTGCATCTATACAGTAAGTATTTTGTGGCTTAGAATTTAGCGCCCAGCACATAAGCACATGGTTTGTTATGTTGCAGAAAGGCAGGTTAAAAGAAAATGATCAGTAAAAGGCTTCTTGCAAAATAAACAAAGGTATTTTCCACAGACAGCATCCCGCCTTTGAGATATAGGTTTGGTAAATGTTGAAGCCGGCACCCAAGTAAATTCACATTACTCAGAGTTTGAAAACTGCAACATTACCAGCCGCACCAAAAAAGGCACTTTGCACGTGCACGGTCTCTAAGCTCCGTGCGAACTATAATACAGTCGTAAAAAATAATACAATGCTATTACATAAAGCTTTAAGGCTGACATATCCAAGTACTGCAAGAATTTGTTACTGTTACACAAATAAACAGGATTCATTTTATCAACCTCAGAACATCCAAAGGCCGAGTTAGCCCTGCCGGGATCCTGCCACGTGACCCAGTGATAACCGTACAGTGGCTTAATAAGCTGGCTTACGACTTTCTTGCAATGGCTCGGATATCTAGGTGGTCATTGTAAATCCAATTCACTGACTGGAAGGGAGGTGTGGTCCGACAATACCATGTTTGTCAAACCAGATGGACACAACAGTGACCCACAAAATACCAAGTAGTAGGAAGAGGGAATAGATTTAATCAAGGATTCCTGAAATCCAATCTGCGCTTGCAATGATCTCTGCATTTTGAGGATTGTTGACCATGATACTTCTAGCCAGTTGAATAGCTCAGTGGGTTGAGTGCCTGCAATATGCATGCATTTGTGTGTGTTTGTAACATGCAAGTCACAAGTATGAATTGCACTAAGGTATACAATACTTTGTTCTTGAGAGGTGCACAAAATAAGTATCCTGATTTTACTAGGGAATTTTGGCAGCACTTGTAAAAGGGAATTGACAAATTTTGTATTGCACTTTGCTCTCTATCAAATGGTAAATTTAATTTGGGATGCTTTGTTTATGTATGACTCATTGTCAGTGAAATTGCTCTCCCACCCTCGCAGCTCCACCATTAAGTGAGGTGCCCCTGCACTCTTAAGTGTTGGTGATCGAGGCCCTCCTCCACCCGCAGGTTTCCCTGCGCCTCATCCCTGGTGGTCCAGTGGACCTCTGTCTCCTTCCTCTCACTCTGCTCCTTCACTCGTTTTCACTCGTTTTTCTACCCTTTCTATCTTTCACCTTTCTGCACTTTTCTGCATCTCTGCTCTTTTGTGCCTTATTTCTGCTCATTTTCCCTTTCTCTCGCTCTGCTCTTTCACTCGTTTTCACTCGTTTTCCACCCTCTTTTATCTTTCACTTCCACTTTTCTGCATCTCTGCTCTTTTGTGACTTATTTCTGCTTATTTTCCCTTTTTCTTTATCCCTTCTTTCCTCCCTTTACCTTTCCCCGCCGCTGCTGCCCCCGCGCCCCCCAGCGCGACCGGCCCAATCCAGCTCCCATCCCCGCTCCCGCCTCCCAGCTGTCCAGCCCTCCCCGACCCCTACTTAATGGCGGCCAAGGCGCGGCCGCGCCGCTGGTGCACCAAAGGCGCGTCAAAGGCAAGCCCGTCTGCGTCCGTCTGCGACCCGTCCGCGACCAGCGCCAGGAACCCTGGACCTCCGCCCCGCCAACGCTACGACCCAGCAGCACTCCACGCACTCAACCCAGGCTGCAACAACAACTGCAAGCTAGCATCACCAGCCGACACCCACGGACCCTTCAGCTGTCACCGCTGCCGGCACACCTGCAGCACCGCCAAGAACACGGATCCAGCACAACCCGTCCACAAGAACACAACCGAACCGAAGACCCTGCAATGCATCCTCCTCAACGTCCGATCCCTCCACAAACACGCCACAGAAATCTGGGACCTCCTCGACAGCACCACCCCGGACGTAGCGTTCTTCACCGAAACCTGGACCAACACCACCTCGGGACCGGACATCGCCATCCCCCAAGGATACAAGATCTCCAGGAAGGACCGCCCCACCCGCCCAGGAGGAGGAATCGCCATCGTCCACAAATCCAGCCTCCGCCTGAGCACACTCCCTGACGAGCCCACAGAACTGATGGAACACCTTCACTTCAAGATACTGGCCAGCCCCACCGCCACCCTCCGAGGAACCCTCATCTACCGACCCCCTGGACCCCGCGGACCCTTCGCCAACTCCATCACGGACATTATCTCCCCGCAGGCCATCGCATCCACCAACTACACCCTGCTGGGAGACCTCAACTTCCACCTTGACAACCAACTGGACCCCAACACCACATCCCTCCTGGACAACTTCCACAACATTGGACTCCGCCAGATCGTGACCGAGCCCACGCACTCAGCAGGACACACCCTCGACCCCCTCTTCACTACAGGAAACTCCATCACCTTCAGCCACACCACCGAACTCCCATGGACCGACCATCGTTGCGTCCACTTCACCTTCAGAACACCCACCATCCACAGACACCAGCACCTGCTTCCACGAAGAAACTGGACCAAAATCACCGACGACCAGCTCACCTCCTCACTCAACAACTCCACCCCAACCATCGCGGAAAACGACGAGCCCAACACCGCAGCCCGAACCCTGCATAGATGGATCTCGGACAGCACCAACACCATAGCCCCCCTCAAGAAAAACAACAATACCCGCGCCAAGAAAGCCAGATGGTTTACCACCGAACTTCGAGAGTCCAGGCGCACATGCCGCCGCCTCAAAGGCCTGGAGGAACACCAAATCCACAGAAGCCCACAACAACTTCAGAGCCGCCACCAACGCCCACCATCAACTCATCAGAGAAACGAGGAAAAAAGCGATTGAAGACAGAATCTCCACCCAGGTGCACAACAGCAAGGAACTCTTCAGCATCATCAAGGAGTTCGCCCAACCCACCAGCGAGTCTACCGACATCCCTCCCTCACAAGACCTCTGCGACAAACTCAGCACCTTTTTCCACCACAAAATCAAGAGCATCTACGACAACTTCGACGAAGACAACCAACACACTGAACCCTCACCAACCACCCCCGACACCCGGAAACCAGCGATTGATGACTGGACAGCCCTCACCACCGAAGACACACTGAAGACAATGAAGTCAATCCACTCGGGGACCCCCACGGACCCCTGCCCCCACCACATCTTCAACAGAGCCGCCGACACCATCGCAACCATGCTCTGCCACACCATCAACCGCTCCCTGGCGACCACCTCGTTCCCCGACGACTGGAAACACGCCGAGGTCAACCCCCTCTTAAAGAAACCCGCAACGGACCCCACCGACCTCAAAAACTACAGACCCATCTCCCTGCTCCCGTTCCCAGCGAAAGTCATCGAGAAAGCCATCAACAGCCTACTCGCCACATTCATTGAGGAACACAACATCCTCGACTCCTCCCAACCCGGCTTCAGAAAAAACCACAGTACGGAAACCGCCCTCCTCGCCGCAACAGACGACATCCGCACCCTACTGGACAAAGGAGAAACAGTAGCCCTCATCCTCCTCGACCTATCAGCGGCGTTCGACACAGTCTCCCACCGCACCCTAATACGCAGACTCTACGATGCAGGAATCCAGGACAAGGCCCTCGACTGGATCTGCTCCTTCCTCTCCAGCAGGACGCAGCGGGTCAGACTCCCCCCTTTCCTCTCGGACCCCACACCTATCACCTGCGGAGTCCCCCAGGGCTCCTCCCTCAGCCCGACGCTCTTCAACGTCTACATGGCTCCACTTGCCCCCATCGTCAGAACCTACGGACTCAACATCGTGTCATACGCAGACGACACCCAGCTCATCCTCTCCCTATCCAACGAGCCCATCACCGCCAGACGCAACTTTCGAGAAGGCATGGAAGCCATCGCCAAATGGATGAAAAACAGCTGCCTACAACTAAACACCAACAAAACAGAAGTACTCATCATGGGCCCAAACCCCGACGCCTGGAGCGACACCTGGTGGCCCCCCGCCCTCGGAAACCCTCCAACCCCCACAGACCACGCACGCAACCTGGGAATCGTCCTGGACTCCGAGCTCAAAATGGACTGCCAGATCAACTCTGTCTCGTCTTTCTGCTTCCACACCCTCCGCCTCCTTCGTAAGACCTTCAAATGGATCCCCCTCGAACACCGAAAGACAGTCACTCACGCCCTGGTCACCAGCAGATTCGACTACGACAACGCAATCTACGCCGGAATAAACAAAAACCTCATCCGCAAGCTACAGAACATCCAGAACGCCGCCACAAGACTGGTCCTCAACCTGCCAAAACACTGCCACATCTCCCAGCACCTGCGCACACTCCACTGGCTCCCCGTCGAGGTGAGAATCACCTTTAAGATGCTCACCCATGCACACAAGGCCCTCCACGGCACCGGACCAGCATACCTGAACAGCCGACTCAAATTCCACGCACCCCAAAGGACCCTACGATCAGCCCAGCTCTCCTACGCCGTGGTCCCCCGCACCTGAAAGACCAGATCAGGAGGCCGCTCCTTCTCCTTCATCGCGGCCAAAGCATGGAACGCCCTTCCGCTCCACCTCAGACAGACAACATCGCTCCCCATCTTCGCAAGAAACCTCAAAACCTGGCTCTTCGACAGACCCCCTCCTTGATGAAATGGAACCTGCACCCCCCCACCCCTAGCGCCTTGAGACCCTTACGGGTGAGTAGTCGCGCTTTAACAAACTCCTGATTGATATGCCCGTGGTTACTCAAAGGAGTAATGCTCATCAGCTGCAGGCGCTTGGGTGCTGCATCTGCTTGGGGAACACTTACCATCTGGCCATGCAATGCTGAAACACATTGATATTGACAAAGTCAATAGCTCTTGCATTGCCAAGACCAAGTGGCTTTACCAGTGCTTGTTTATTTATAAAAATGTTGGAGAACCCCGTACAAAATGCTGATTTGAATTTGAAGTAATTATTGATCTATGTAGATGGACAATGCATCCTACAAGTTGTTCTTAACTCTAAAACAATGAGTCTTAAAGCAGTAGCGGGTCTTAAATTAATGACTACTGGAGGGCAACATATCCCACTCTGTTTGTTCAAAACATGACGGGGTAGCCGAAGTTGCAAAATGTTTTCCTCAGCAAAAGCTTGGCAGGCATTGTCGATTTTGTGAAGGCTCAAATGCTTTTCGAAAAATATATGGAAAAACATGTCACAAAATTACGTTTTGCAGGACCTTTTGCATGCAGGAGCAGTTGACAAAGTTTGCTCACTTTACAAATTGCAAATTTGATCTATTTTGCAGAACTTCACGGGAGAAAATTTCTTTCAGAGTCTAGTGAAAAGCATGGTCATTCACTAGCAAATGTTTAATTGAGTAATTCTGGGAAATATGTGCTCCGTAACATTGGGATCCTCCCTTCTTCTGTACGTTTTTATTCCCACTGCACCAGTATAATACTGCGGGCCTCATCTGCATGCCCCAGGTTTGGGGTGGTAATACTGTACCTGGTAAATAGCGATACTATTCAGTGTACATTTTTTACTGATTGCTGAACTCCCATCCCTCCCTAGCCCCACCAATCCGAGTTCTGCATCTCACGATGTTTTTCTCCATACCGAGCTGCGAAACTCTGAATGTTGAGGAGCTTTGTTGAACAGCTTCAATTGTACTTGGCCAACATTAGGGTAAGGAAAAAGTGTGGTTTTTTTTTTTTTTAGGTTTTTTTTTTTAGTTCATTGTAATCCTGATTAAGCCATAAACTCTTGTTTGCAGCCAAACTGTGATTACCGACCCAAGTAAATGAGGGCCTAATTCCCTTTCAAATGATATTTCCCATGGATGTCTCTGGTCTTTATAACACCTTTTGCGAGATGCATACCTGTCTTCTCTGAAAGGGTCTTCTTTTCCATATTGCCTTGGGGACACAATGCATGTTACTAGGAACCCAAGGCAGCCCTGGCAATTTTGCTGAACCAGCCGGGGGGGGGGGGAGGGGGGTGCAAATGTGAAGCACTGCTGCTTTTGTTACTGGGTGTCGATATTGCAACATCGCTGCAAAACTGGCCCCCAGTAACAAGACAGTCCCCCGCTGCTGCAAAATCAGCCCCCACCTTTCCAGCCTCCTAGGGAAACTCCTGATGCTTGGTATGGCCGCCCCTGGTTGGTGCCCACTTTGTGTGCCCCGTGGCACTTTGTAGAATTTACAGGTCCTTCTGTAATACCAAAGTCCCCTATGTGATATGTACGCAGCACAACCCCAAGGGTTGTAATCATGTGCCATCATTTGCATGGGTGCTTGGCCACAGGCAAACTAGAACTTTGTACGCGTGTCTTTTTAAAGACATGTGCACAAAGAAGCTGTAGAGGTGTACGGACTGAGCCCGACATATGAGGCGGACACATCGAAGGAGGGTGGCACAAGGTCTAGGGTATCCGCTATGTATCCTCTTGCATGTGTGTGCCTGCAACACATGTCTGCAGCTGCTTCCTGCCACCCATTGAAAATGAGACTGAGCCGCCACATGCAATTAAAGGCAGACTGGAGGCTTCAAACAGCCAATCTGCTATTCATGAATGGGATGTTTGCTTTGCTGGTGTGAGTTTGCGCCTGCACTGTGAACGGGGCTATCACTGAAATCCACTGTAGCGCACTGCGCTCCACTGCCTTCGTCTGGTCCCAGTTCATCCAGGTAAGGGCGAACCGTGGTGCACTGCAGAATAAAGGTGTGCACCCTTTTCAGCAATACGGCCCAGGTATGAAACGCCAGTTATGCCTTCTCTTCCGCTTTCATACGTGTCCTTATGGTCATTGACATTAAACTCCAAAAATTAAGCTAGACCGGGGTCGATATTTGGACAGCGCTGGAGAGCTCTTGGGTGAATGCGTCTTGCCCTGATTGTACCTTATTTGCTTTATAAATAAGACTGCCAGCTTTCAATTTAACTGATTTTTACAGATCAATACAGACAGAAAACCATTATTTTTCTGTCTGGTTTTATTTTTAAATATGGAGAAATAAAGAAAATAAGTTTTCTTTTGGATGATTTTCACTACCGTCAATCATGCGTGCCAAGTTAATAGCTGTGCAGATTAACAGGAAGGGGAGTTAAAAAAAACAAAAAAAAACAAAAACGATGTCCTAATGAAGCATAAATAACTGCAGCAACAGTGGCGGTTCCTGCGCTATGACCGAGGAGCGTCGCCCCACTGCTTTCAAGTAGTGCGAAAAGCAAAAACATAAAATGATAATAACTTCTAGTTATTATCATTTTATGCTTCCGTTGCTGGCGGGGCTGCGCTGCTAACCGGGGCAGGGGAGGAGTGGTTTGTCCACTCTTAAGTGCGCAATGACTGTTTGGTCGGCCCTCTCGGGCCGCCCAAACCAGTCATGCACACTTCCCCTTCTCCATGCAGGCTGCATTACAGCCTGCATGGAGAACATGCCCACCCCTCCAGCCCCTGGCTGAACGCTGTGCCACGGCGGTCAGACCAATCACAACGCGGCATTGCAGCGTTGTGATTGGCTTAGGGGAGGGAGCCTGGCTTCCTGTTGCTGAAGTCGGAGAGCAGGAGCAGGGACGCGGGACCCGGCGGAAAGTTACGTTATTTTTTTTAAATGTGCTCCTGCCTCCCTCTCGCAATCGCGACCTCCCCCCCCCCCAACCCCTTCCCCCCCTCCCGCGAGTGATGCCGGCCGCAACTGTGCAGCAAAATCTATTTAAGCTCTTCTACAATGCAAATTATTTTAGATGACTGTACTGTAAATTGCTAAAATTAATTTGACATTTAAAGATAAGTAAACACAGCTACATCACAGGACCAACAGGTAGTGTTCGCTCCGCATTCTTTCCCTCTTTACCTAAGCAGACATCCTGTTCATTGGCGGAAATTTTCATTACAAGACTGGAGGCTACCACTATGCATATTTCTTTTAATGCTAACTCCAAGCAGCCACTTAGAAGCAATACATCATGAAACAAACTGTTCTAGAACAGAATCCTCCAGATTTATAATAGTCATTCAGATAGAATAGTCAGCCCTTGGTCTCGCACCCCCTCCGAGTCCCAGAACCTTCTATTCATTGCTAAAGGGACTCACCCCTGCTGGCTACAGGGTCTCAACCCTGCTACCACTCGCTCTCTGAGTGGTTCTCGAGTGCTCTCTCTGGGACCTCTGCTATGGTCCGGGCCTCGTTCACAAAACACCCTCTCTCTCTCCCCCAAATGAGATTCTTCCCGACGACCCTCAAGGGTGCATTGGGAAGGAACCCTGAGGAATGACACTTGGCAACTGCCTCGTCAGCATCTGACGCAGCCGGAGGAGCCAAGCAACAAGCCCCGTACACGTAACCACGACGATGCCTAGGCAGCGCCTCTATAATTACGAGGCTGCCTAGGCGGTAACTACGACAGCTAGCGTGATGTCAGGGAATTCCTGACAGTTAAAATTCCTTGGTGATCAGCTGCTGGCTCTTCGTACGATCGCAAGTACTTTATAAAACCTACCTTATTGGCAAGACGCTACACTCCTATTTTTACTGGCTTTACCTGCTCATTCAGAGCCATTTATATATAATAATTGAAATTAAGTATAGTAATCAGGGAAAAGACCATAAAGCCTATCATGTCTGATGACATAGATGTATCTACCCCTAACATTAACAGCGAAGAGATAAAAAAAGATTGTTCAGCAATAAATGCGCTCCTGCCTGCGCGAAACGCTGAACCAGGTTATGTCCACCAAAAGGGCCTTACCTGATGAAGAAACTGGCATTATTGAGAGCCCGAAAGCTCAAAAATACGACTACAATAAAAAAGGGGGTAAAAGAGTAAAGAAAACGAACAATATGAAAAGAATAAGCCCTATGAGCACATTGGGGGGGTCCAGGCACCTCAAGTGAAATGGGAGGTCTAAACACCTCCAAAAGTATCAGGTGTCCTAAGTGGCACACATCTAAGTGCTCCTTATGATACACAAAATATTGGAATGGAGGAACAAGGGGACCAAAGCACAGACCTAATGGATGAATACATCCTTGACCTGGATCAGGATGACTTGGACTTCGAGACTCCCTATCAGAAGAAGAATGCCCTTCATCCTCCAAAGAAATTATAACCAATTCTCTAGGCGAGGACAGTTTCTCACCATATAACATCAGACACCCGAGGAGCGGAGAATGGTGTCCCCGAGACCACGTGGCCTAATTCATAAAGAGGTGGATTAGAAACCCCCTAGAGAGAGAAACATGCAATGTCCTAGGAGCAGAATGCTCTAGACGGGTCATCCAAGAGAAGGTATGCCTAACCTCGACCCAGAATTGATCAAATTCCTATTCAAACTTGGAAGAGACCAGAGAAGAGGCATGGAAAGGTCACTCAAGGCCTGCCAGGATCGCCTCGATATACTAGGCCCCCTGGCAAGAATAATTGACATGGCGGAAGAGAGCCACGTCAACGAAACACCATTGGACATAGAACTACTCGGAGGGTGGAGCCAGAGAGCCCTGATCCTGCTAGGGAACGCGAATGCAGGCATAAATGCAGAGCGACGGAGAGTAGTCCTTACCAAGATCAACCCAAAATTGGGCGACATGGCCGACAAAGAGCCTTCAGCAAGTCACAAAGGCCTCTTATTCGGGGAAGACGTGATCAAAACCTTAGGCAAATATGTTGTAACTTTTATAGCCCTCGACAAGGCACAGAACAGCATGAGGCAAGTCTTCAATCCTAGTGGTTTTGGACGGGCCAGGGAAAGGGACTTTTTACTGGCCAAGCCAACCAAAGGCCCTACTACATACAGAGGATTCGGTAGAGCTTACCAAGCGAATAACCCCCCACCATTCTACCCCCAGAGTGGAAGATCCTCCCGCTCCAGAGGATTCAGATCACGCGGACAAAGCTTCAGCAATTTCCAGAGTGAGTACCAACATCCCTCATTCTTTTTTTTTTCTCCCTAGGAAAGGTGGGAGATCGACTCAGATTCTTTTCATAGGCCTGGAAGATAATTACACAAGACCCCTAAGTTTTAGAAACTATTCAAGGCTTCAAAATAGAATTTTCAGAACCACCAGTACAAACTTCACCCCAAGAAACCGAATACTGATCACAGAACAGAAAATAGTGGAGGAAGAGGTAATCTCCATGCTAGACAAGGGAGCAATTCTAGAAGTACCACGGGAACGTATGAAATTTGTAAGTACACTCTTCATGGTAGAGAAAAAAGACAAGGGATAGAGACCAGTTATAAATCTCAGAGAATTGAACAAGTCCTTCATCTACATACATTTCAAAATGGAGGTAATCCACCTTCTGGGGGACATGCTACTGGAGAAAGATTGGCTAGGGAAGTTGCACTTGAAAGACGCCTACTTCACAATCCCCTTGGCTACAGAATACCAACCCTACCTCCAATTTGTATGGAACGATCGCCTATTTCAGTTTCAGGCTCTCCCCTTCGGCTCATCTTCTGCTCCCTGGTGCTTCACCAAGGTAATGAGAGGTAAAGCATCCTTCTTGAGTGAAAGAGGGATACGACTGATTGTCTATCTCGACAGCATTCTCATTATGTCCAAACACTACTCTCAGATTCTACAGGATCTGAATATAGTAGTAAATCTCATAGAGGACCTAGGGTTCATAATAAACAAGGAAAAATCTACCCTGACTCCCTCCAGATCACTGAAATTCTTGGGATTCACTGTAGACACAAAGTCCCTCCTCTTACTACCCAAAAAGAAGATAACCAAAATACAGAAAGAAATAAGATTTGTACTTAAACCAGACCTTTTAACCCTAAGGGAACTGGCTAGACTCCAGGGATTCCTTTCTTCCTCTGCCCAAGCCACCTTTCCGGGACCATTACATTACTGAGCCCTTCAAAGGGTGAAAGCAAAAGCCCTACGAGCTGGACTATGGTATGGAGGCCAAGCTACCCTAGATCACGAAGCCAGATCAAAACTGATCTGGTGATTAGAGAATCTAATGCTTGGAATGGGAAAGCCATTTTCTGGAGTTTCCCAGAATTCATCCTAGAATCGGATGCGAGCCTTCACGGCTGGGGAGTTTGTTTGCGCAACCATAGCACGGGAGGTGTATGGTCCTATGCAGAGAGCTCACACCACATAAACTATCTAGAATTGACAGCTGGCCTGTACGCTCTGATGAGCTTCAAATAATCCCTTCAGGCCTATAGGTAATACAAAAAATAGACAATTTATCAGCTGTGGCATACATAAATCGCTTAGGGGGTACAAAATCCTCAAACCTATCGAATCTAGCTAAAAGACTCTGGATGTTCTGTCTAGAACACAAGATACTCCTGAGGGCAGAATACTTACCGGGAAAAACCAACATCACTGCAGATTGGAACTCGAGATTCCTTTTAGACCACAGCAACTGGAAACTCAATGAGAGCCTTCAGAGCTCTCCATCAGCTCTGGGGCCCTCTGGAGATAGATCTGTTTGCAAGCAGACTGACATTCCAACTGAAAAACTAATTCAGCTGGATGCCAGACCTGGGTGCTCATGCAAACAATGCTTTCCTTCAACCCTGGAAAGGAATTCGAGCCTACGCCTTTCCCCCCTTTCTAATGAACCAGAGAGTCCTCCAGAAAGTGAGACAGGACCAATGCTAGTAACACCCTTCTGGTCTTCGCAGGCGTGGTTCCCGATGACCTTGTAATTAGCCTGCGACATTAACTTACTACTACCAGCTGAGTAAGGCCTTTAAAGGGACATTGATGGAAGAGAACAACCCCTAGTCCAGACAGAGACTTTGAACCTTCTTGCCTAGAAGGTGTCGGGAGATCCAACAAAATTACAGGCCTTTCGAGATGAGCTGCACTACTCCTCGGAGAATCATGGGCTCCTGGCACCCACTATAGATACAACAGCATTTGGAGAACATGGGTACACCGGTGCCAGGAGAGGAACCTGGATTCAGTGGAGGCTCCTATTGTACACGTCAACTTTTTAGTAGAACAATTTGAGAGGGGTCTTAGTTACAGATCAATTAATTGCTACAGATCAGCTATTTGAGCAGGCCACGTATTAATAAATGGCAAAACCATAGGTAAAATGTCATAGTAGTCAGAATTCTCAAAAGTATCCGGCTAAGGAGACCCCCCTAAACCTAAATGATACTCCATGGGATGTTAAACTAATTCTGGACTTATTCACAAGGTGGCCTGATAACAGATATCTAGATAAGAAGAGACTAGCCATAAAACTAGTCTCTCTCCTCTGCCTAATTTCCTGCCATAGAGTATCAGATGCTAAAGCACTAGACGTAAGTAATAGTTTATGATGCTTTTTGGTGTAAAATTCGAAATTATCAGAAAAACTACATCTATGTCGGATACAGATTTCCACCCAAAGTTAGATGCATGGGGGGGCGTGGCCAGCAAGATGGACGTGTAGGACGTGCTTTGTTGAGCCCCGTCCTAACGCGGCGAAAATCCGGAATTATCCTGCGGTGCTGGACGAGCACTGGCCTCACCCTGTATTCCTGTTGACTGGTGCGTCCTTTGATCCGGTCCCGTGTCGGCGGGGAGTGCGGGTCGGTCAGCTGGGCGCTGAAGACCGGAGCGTCCCCGAGTGAGGAGATTGCTGCAGGCCGCGGCGGAGGCCCTGATTGGCTTCCCCAGCCCGTCTCCGGTGCTTTGGAATAGCCGATCCTGGGTGACCCGCGAGGTTAGTGATACGCGGAGTGCTGCGCACGGTCATATGCACAGCCTGAAGCCTAAACACAGACGCTCCGCGTTGGACTGATTCTCCCTGAAGGAGTGGCGGTCTTGGGAATCGGAAGGCCCGTCCCGATCCGACCGGGGAAAACAAACTATTAGTGACGGCGGAGGCGCATGGGAAGGTGGGGGCCGTGCATGTGCGCGTGACCCAAAAGCCTGGGAGGCAGCAGGGAGAGCGGTGGTGCCCGCTGACTAGGGGCCACTGAGAGGAGATAGCCGTGGACCGGGAGCCGGTGTAGACCGTCTGCTGCTGCTGGGGCGCAGCCTCGAGAGGCCTGACGGACTGGAGCCCGAGAACATTGACGGCTGGAGCGCGCTGTACAGGGGTGGACTCCTGAGGTGCAATATAGCCGGGACAGACCTGTGGAGGCTGGGAGGTGCATGGGCCTGCAGTGCCGGTGTGGGGGAATCCCTCCCAGTGGCATAGTGGGGAGAGTACGCCAGAAATACGTGGCGTGAATGCTTGTGGCCCCAATATGCTGAAGAGGTGTCTGGGAGGCGGCAGGAAGCCAGTGCATGCTACAGGGGAGCCCTGGTGAGGTTGCTAAATTATACCAGGGGTGGAGGTGCGGCCGATCCTGGCACTGGGAAGCAGCCTCGGTGGAACTGGGAGACAAAGCGGCGACCTGCGTGCACGGCGACCGGTGCTGATTGTGGTGGGGCCCCACTGGCTGTGACTGTCTAAGACCCTGGGAGCCGGATTGTCAAGGTGGGAAGAGGACAGCGGAGTGGACCCCGGGGTGTGTTTGCGCAGGTAGGAGTAGTGGAGGTGACGGATTGGTGTCCACCATGGGAAAGGAAAAGGGGGCTAAGGCGCAAACGAACAAAATTCTGAATTATGCGCAGCCCCTACACCAGGGACTACAGCAGAATGATGTGCGAGAGGAGGCTGATGAGAGGGCACAGGGGGACGACTCGCGAGATCCCTCTCTGTGAGACATACTGGCGGCGGTGCAGACGACCAGGAATGAGATGGTGACCAGAATCGACGCGGTGGCGATCGATGTGAGCCTTCTGCGGTGTGACCTGCGTAAGGTCTCGGACAGGGTCACATCTACGGAGCAAAATGTGGACGCTCTTCAAACGGAGGTAAAGGCTCTACGGACCACAGTTATGGACCTCCAGAGGAAGACGATCAGGCTGGATGAGCGCACCGAGGATCAGGAGGGGCGCTCCCGAAGGAATAATCTGAGGTTTGTGGGGTTTCCTGAGCGGGCGGAAGGGCCTTCCGCTGAGTTGTTCTTGGAAGACTGGATAACGAAAATCCTGGCCCCTGGTAAACCGTCCAAATTTTATTAACATTGAAAGGGCCGACAGGGCACTGGTTCCCCCGCCGAGGCCAGGAGCGCCACCGCTAGCTATTATAGCCCGCTTCTTTAATTAGCGGGACTGCCTTCTACAGTCTACCCGCACCAAGCCCAACCTACAATTTGAAGGCCAGCACATTGCCATTTTTCCGGATTATACCCAGAGGGTGCAGAACCAACGATGTACTTTTCTGGCTGTCAAACGGCGTATGAGGGAAGCAGGGTAGAAATACAGCCTTCTGTATCCGGCCAAGCTCCGGGTGGAGCACAAGGGCAAGACTCTATTCTTTGGATCGGCGGAGGAGGCCTCCAACTGGATGGACAGCACGGGAGATCGGGAGCTCCGGAAGAGGACGCAGACACAGTCGGGACAGCGCACAATGTCACTGGACCGGAATAAACAACGACGACGAATGTCTGAAGGAACGGGACAACGGGACACCAGGGATTCTGGGAGGGTTCAGGTGTACGCAGATGGAACCTTGCAGGTGGTGGAGGGTTCGCAGGACTCAATACTAGCCTCGTCGGAGGTTGTCCTGGACACAAATGTTGACTGAATAATTGGCGGGGAATGAGGACGATGGCTGGGACACTGGATATACAGATAAGTGCCTGTATCGTACCACTTGTGATACTGAATGAATCAGAAGCATGTTCTAAGTTTGGGGTGAGGATTAAATGTATATGAGGGCCACGGGGGAGTGGGACACGCCCCTCACTAGCGGCTGGATCTTCTCCTGGGAGCTAGAGGCCTAGTCCTTGCGCCCGGTTCGGGATCCAGTTTCTTGCGTGGCACTGATGTTCGAAGGGAGTCGGAGTCTGCCCCTAGAGGGCGGGCTCTGGGTTCCAGGGGTGGGAATGTTGGGAGGGATCCTACTTTGTTTTTGGGTGTGCCTGGGGAGGGTGGTGTAGGGCGGGGGATGGAACTGCTCACTTGCTATGTTAGCGGGGGGAAGGTATTGTTTCACTGCCCAGGGGGAGGGGGTGGGTCAGGGAGTTCGCACTGTTGCGGTTGATGTTTTCGGGTGTAGGGGACGACAAGGGGATACATGTCTGGGTCGAAACTTGCCATTGAACGATCCGGTTGAGAATGCCCAGGCGGGATGGGAATGGTATTGGGCCGCCAGATGTATGGGCTTATGGCTCCCTCCTTGACAAAGCTACTTGCATGGAACATACGGGGAATGGCCTCGCTAGAGAAGTGGGGGAGGGTACATGCATTTTTACGGCGATATAAAATAGCCATAGCGGGGCTGCAGAAGACACATGTTTGGGGGGAGACGCTACCATTTATTAGACGTAGATGGCGTGGACAGATCTATGCCACCTTGTTCTCGGGATTTGCGTGTGGGCACTGATTTGGGTGGCTCCTGGGACCCCCTTTCAGCATTTACATCATGTGCTGGATCCTGAGGGACGTTACGTAGTATTACATGGGAGGCTGGATGGCCAGGAAGTATGTCTGATAAACGTGTATGCCCCTAATGTGGACGCACCCGCTTTTTTTTATGACTTGATGAAGGTAGTGACCCCATACTTGGGGGGAGAAGTTATACTCCTGGGGGACGTTAACTGTGTCCTGGATGGGACATTGGACCGCGATCCTGCCCGCGCGAATAAAAAACCAGGCATGACTGGGGCTCTGACCGATGTGGTGAGTGGAATGGGTTTGACTGATGTATGGCGGGCCCGGCATCCGGTGTCGCGGGTGTTCTCTTGTTACACCCCGGCATCCAACACGTATAGTAGGCTGGATCAGTTTTTGGTATCGCAGACTTTGATGCCTAAGGTGGCGGAGGTAACGTACCTTCCGAGGCACATTTCGGACCACTCCCCGTTGCTGGCGACGCTGAGTATGGCCAGACCCAGAGCAATGATTCCTACATGGCAGCTCCAGGCGGAGGCGCTAACGGACCCGCCTTTTGCCGGGAAGCTGGAGGAGGAACTTGCGTCTTATTTCAGGATTAACTGGGGCTCGGCTACGTCGCGGGCATGGAATGGGAAGCGATGAAGGTGGTTGTGCGGGGGGTTTGCCTCAGCACATCTTATGGCGTTCGGAAGCAACTGGAAAGGGACGTGGAGACCGCCGAGCGCTGACTGGCCGAATTGCAAGGGGTGTTGCTGTCAGAGACTCAATACTGGACTGAGTGGAGGGAGCAGCAGGAGGAATTTCTGGCAGCATTGTGCCGCCTGGAGAAGTTTCATTACACCGCATACCGGCAGCGTCTACATGCGGAGGGAGATCGCTCCGGAGCGCTGCTGGCGAGGTTGATCCGTACTGAGACGCAGCCCTCAGGTATAGTGCAGATGAGGACTGCAGATG
The DNA here is from genome assembly GCA_963921515.1 of Calotriton arnoldi. Taxonomy (NCBI): domain Eukaryota; kingdom Metazoa; phylum Chordata; class Amphibia; order Caudata; family Salamandridae; genus Calotriton; species Calotriton arnoldi. Next base: position 230,514 of record CAWUFW010006621.1, read on the forward strand.
GGCATATGGTATACAGCCAGCATGGCATTTTGGATTCCCTGGCGGACCATATGGCCGGAGTATACGCGCGGCGCCAGGACCCCACGCGGGAGGACCTGGGGGATTTTCTTACTACGTTAGGGCTCCCCCGCTTGGAGGCTGAAATCTGGGAGTTGCTGGATGCATCACTCACGAAGGAGGAAATTCTGGGTGGGATTAAGTCTCTGAAATCAGCCAAAAGTCCCGGTGGTGACGGCCTACCGGCCGAATTCTATATGAAATTCGCGCATGTCTTGGCAGATTACCTCTTTGAGGTATATAACAAAGCCTTTCAGTCGCAGGCGTTCCCGCCCTCCATGAATGAGGCAGTGGTGGTGATGCTCCCTAAGGCAGATAGGGACGATCAACTTCCAGGGTCATACAGGCCCATATCCCTGCTTAACCTCGACATGAAGATCCTTTGCGGGGTTATGGCCGCACGTTTGCAACCATACCTGTGTAGGCTCGTTGACCCGGATCAGGCAGGTTTCATTCCTCAGCGGAGCACGGTCATGAACCTCACACGCCTGTCTCATGTATGGCACTCGTCTGTGCTTCAAAAGGAGGATTGTGCGTTAGTACTTCTTGATATCGAACAGGCGTTCGACTGTGGGGTGGTCATATCTCTGGGAGGTTCTGCGGGCAATGGGAGTGGGAGGCCGGTATTTACAATGGGTGCAGTTGCTGTACTTGGAGCCTTGTGCTAGGATTAGAGTGGGGCGGATAGTGTCTCGGGCCCTCCGACTGCATAGGGGCACCAGGCAGGGGTGCCCACTATCGCCACTACTTTTTGCGGTGGCGATGGAGCCCCTGGCGGTGGACCTCCGAACAAGGATGGCACCATTCGGGATCAAGGTTGGCGAATCTAACCACATGGTGTCCATGTATGCGGACGACACCTTGGTGTACGTCAGGGATCCGGGGGCGGCAGTGCCGGTGCTGTTGCGTGCTTTGGAGGGGTTTGGGAGTGTGTCGGGCTTGCGGATCAACCCGGGAAAGTCCAAGTTGGTTCCGTAGGGACGATTGGCCATGCGCGTGGACGAGGACCTCCCGGAGGTGGGTCTCTCTTGGGTCCGGTCCGCACCACGATATTTGGGGGTACGGCTAGCAGATACCGCTCAGCAATTTCTGGCGCATAACATCGGTAGGGTCGTGGAGGGTCTGAGAGGCTCGGTACGTTTCTGGCGGGAGTTGCCATTATCCCTTATGGGGAGGATAGCGCTGACAAAAATGGTGGTCCTGCCCCGGTGTTTGTACGCGATGCAGCACTCCTTCTACCGAATCCCCGGATCCTTTTTTGCGGAACTAGACAAGCTTCTTGAAGACTTGTTATGGGGGTCCAAACGCAAACGAGTTAGTTTGGCCACTCTGCAACGAACTTGGTAGGCGGGGGGGTTGGAGGTCCCATGCCTGGAGTACTACTACATCGCCGCACAGCTCCAGCACGCAGTGCATTGGTTGGACGGGGACAATAACTGGGAAAAGACCCTGTTGGTGGGGTCTTTTGGAGACCGGGAGCTACCCGAGTTATTGATGATGGGGGCGGGGGTGCCTCCGACATGCCCCTACATAGTGCGACATGTAGCGGAGATGTGGGAAGTGACGGTCCGGAAAGTAATGAAGAGGGCTCCGTATGCTCCGGACATGCCCCTATGGGTGGTCCAGCCATTTCGGCAGATTGCCGCATCAATGTCAGTACGGAAATGGCAGGAGGGGGGCTGCCAGACCATGGGCAACCTATATGATAATGCGCAATACATCACACGTGCACAGGCTCGGGAGAGGTTTGAGTTGGGTCCAGGGCAATTTCTGCAATATGAAAAGATTGCTCAGGTGGCAAGAGACCTTTGGCCCTCGTTCCCGGATGAACCTGCAGTCTCCCGGACGCTACAGACCCTGTTAATAATGACTAAAGGCTGATTTCACATTTATATTGGGCGATCCGGGATGATCGAGTAAATGGGGGGTTGCAGATTCAAGAGAAGTGGGAGGCACTGACAGGGGCTACTTTTAGCGACAGGGACTGGGTCAAGATCCATGAAGGGTTCAAACAAGTGAGTGCAAACACGAGGTTTAAATTAATCCAATTTAACTATGTACACCAAACATACTTGACCCCGAAGGTGTTACGCAAGATTTATCCTGAGCGGTCGGGGCAGTGTCCAAGGTGTGGAGAAGCAGAGGCTGCGTTCATACACATGGCCTGGACATGCCCTGTGCTGCTGGGATACTGGGCGTCGGTTCTAGAGACACTGAGGGGGGCGATAGGCTAGGAGATAGCAGGAGAGATCCAGGTGGTATTGCTGGGATTGTTGCCTCATCCCAAGAAGAAGAACCTTAGTCGAAAACTAGTCCTATTGGGGCTGGTGCTTGCAAAGAGGCGGATTGCCATATCATGGATGGGCCACCGTTCGCCCAGCATATTACAGTGGGTGCGGGATGTGCAGGAGTGGGCGACTGCCCAGGTGATTAGAATGCAGCGGCTTAGAAAAGATGAGAAACTAGAAGAAGACATACAGGCTTGGAGGGCTATGGTGGCAGAGCTGGTAACTGGGGGTACAGACGGAGCAGATAGCGACACAACGGGGAGGAGCGTACACTCAGGGCAGGAGATGGGAAATAGCGACAGGGTGAGAGATGCGGGGTAGGATGGTTCTACCGGAAGGGGCAACAGGAATGGAGAGATTCAGCCCATCAGGGTATGCCATACGGGATCCTACACCAGACAAGGTTGGGTGGGGGGGGGAGGGAGTTTTTTTTGTTGGGGGAAAAGGGGGTGGGAGGGGAGGCAGGGTAACTGATCCACAGCGCAGAAGTTCGGGGCGTGGATCGGGGCAGGGACTTGTAGGATCGTTCATGATTACAGCAAGATACTGAAGTTACATACGGGAAAGCAGTAGGAAGGGACACTTGGGAAAAGCTTGCATATTATTGATGTTGTACGCAGGTTACGGCCTGCAAGATCTGGATGGTGAACATTGAATGTGTTATACCCATACCCTGGCACATGCTGGTACTTGCACAACCTATCTGTTTACAAGATCAATAAAGATATATTAAAAAAAAAAAATGTAAAGTTAGATGCATGCAGAAAAGTTTGTGTGGTAGATTGCATGACAAAATATGATTCTAGAATGAGTGAACATCGTGTGAATGGTGTCAATCAATTACTTATCTCTTTTTTGAAACCTTTTAAACCCATAACATCAGCCACAATAGCAAGATGGGTTAAATGTGCAATGTCAGCTCGTGGCATGGAATGGAATGATCTCATGAGAATGTCGTGGATCATTCACTCTATGCATGGCTGGCCAGCTAACATGTCGGTGGTGTTTCTCCTCTGAATAAAACGACTTCTGGAAAAGCCTTACGGTTTCCTGGATTTAATGCTGGCGACGAGTGACTCTGCCTGACTGGGGACAGATGACCTGACCACCGATTCCCCACAAACTTGGACCCACGATGGAAAACGGGAAGATTTTAAACAATCGGATTTTAACTTGAAATGAGCATTGAAGGATTGAGAGTATTGTGTCTATTCTAGGAACCGGATTCTCTACTTGCGTTATTTTACAAACCAGATTTTCTACTTTCATCATATTCTTCATCGCAATTGTGAGTACTTTCAAACTAACCGTTTGCCTTGGCTCGCGCAAGGCTCACCTCTGCTTAACGGCCAACTCGCGAGCTCACGCGCCTGCTTCTCGAGCTTCTCACATTCTCCAGCTTCTCACACTCTGGCATGGACGCTCAACGTACGCTGACGCCCGACGTGCACGTCATTGTGTCATTGCGTCACGCAGCGTGCGGCCATCTTAGTAAAGTGGCTGCTGACTGAGTAAACGTCGGTTTGACCTCCGTTATCGGACTTGAGAACAAGGCATTTATACATACGGTGAGATTTACAAATAAGATTAAACTTTTCCTGCCGGATAGTGTTCACTGAGACATTGCACATACAGCACTGTACTTAACCAAGGATTGTGTTCACTGAGACATTGCTCGTACTACGGCAAGACTTTTCTTGGCAGACTTTCAACTAAAGCATATTATATGGTGACATTTCTACTTTACCCGTCAACGATTACAAGTACTCTTCACCTTATCACCCTTTCACTACCATGGCCACTGCAACCAGTATGTCACAACCCCCTGCATTCTTGTCAGAGAAGGGGCATCCACTTCTTCCATGGAAGAGGTGGAGGAATCTTTTTTATTCATATACTGTAGCAATTGGTGGGGAAAACATTTCTGCCTTTAGAAAGTGATGGAGCAGGGTAAATAAAATAATTTGAACCCCCCCCCTCTTGGAAAATTAATGAACTTTTTAACAATACTAATTGTTTGAAGGAGCATGAAATAATCAACAAATGCACTTTTAGTAAACACTATATAAGGGTAACCCGCAAATTTGTGCAAAACCTAATTTATTTACAATTGTGGAGTTGATCAACCCTAATATTGTAATTTGCGTACTAATTAGAGTAAAATCGCATGATTTAAGCTATGTAGTAGATTTGTATTGCGGCAAAGGAGAGGTGTGGTGCAGCGGCCAGGGCAGCTGACTTCGGAGCACAGGGCTCACGGTTCGATCCCCGGCTCCGGCAGCAGCTCAGCTCAGCACCATGTGACTCTGGGCAATAGCTCACTTAATTTCCACGACGGCCCCCAGCGCCTTGAGACCCGTAAGGGTGAGTAGTTCGCGCTTTACAAATACGGATTCAGATGGTAAGTAAAATGGCTTTAAATGTCGCTTCTGCTAGGTAACACCTAACACGGGTCTTTAGAATGGCAGGTGGTAAACAGAAAGGCTTGTTTTCTTTGTTTTAATTTTGGTTGTGTTAGTTCTTATGATAGTTCGTTCGGGCCTGTTAGGCCATGCTGCGAAAATGGCTGCCGAGGCAGATGAGGTCACATGAGAAGCCAAAAGATGGCCTCTGGGCAAAAGAGATAGAGAAACTATGTCACGTGAGGTGCGGCCTGTGCACAGAGTGAAAGATGTCAAGGTCGTACTGACCTACTATAAGGAGAGTGCCAAGAAAGACTCAGCACGTATTCGTGGGAATGGAAGAGAAAAGTACTGAGCAACAATGGACTAACTAAAATGTGACCATCGAGATTGCAACAAAATGAATGGACAAATTGGACTGCTTTTAACCCAGAAGTCATGAGACTCATTGTATGTTTAACTGTCCCCAAAACCAGTTTGAACAAGGAGGGCGATGAGGTGACCATCACCACCCCTCGAATGGACCAATTAGCATCATTTTTGCCCCTAAGGATTGCAACTTTTTGTGTGTAGTAAGCTAGAAAGTAGGGTATAAGAGGGTCTACTCTTATGTGAGGGGGGTTGCTCCTTTTGCTGCTGCTGTGGCCGCTGCTATTGATGCTACTGCTGCCATGGGTGATTTCTTGCCATACCATTTTTTTCCATTTTCCATTTTTCCACCTCAATATTACGAAAGGACTCTGTCATTTTGGACTTCGAACTTGACTGGGGAAGGAACGAGATCGTTGCGGGAAATCTGTAAGGGAGGTCCGATCGAGGAGGCATTTAGCGGGACAGTCAGTCAGTTTGGGAGTTCTATTCTGTGATCTGCGGTTTATCTTCTTTTTGGTGAACCATTCCTATCTGCATCTAAATGGGCAATGCATAATTTTCTATTCTTTATTAGACTTTTCATATAAATGTTATTAATGTATTAAAAGTAATTAATAAACAAAGAATCTCACCCGTGCAATTGAGAAATTAGATAACATTTCATTCTAACTTAAAATGAGTCTGTGGTTCTTAAATTCATTAATAAGGTTAAAAGTTAACAAGTTTAAGAGTGATTGAGCTGGTCTTAATCACCATCAACTTATTCTACTATTTGGTCCATCGACCAAAGAGCGGAATACCTTGATATTTAGAACTGACAGGATCAAAATGAGGTATATGATGTCTGAGGTATTATTCTGTCAAATTTAACAAAGGTATCCCGTTCATTCCAGCAACACATTTCTCCTAGGTGTGTAATCCAGTGAAAGAATGAATGTATGATATGCGGTGTCATGGGCCCCACCGACATATGGTTTAATTGATGTGAATGTTTTACCTGGATTGGTGTCCTAAGGAGAAATTTATATTAGCCGCGCTGGATCAGATTTCTTGGTAGCAGAGTTATGGTTACTATAGATTAGTTTGGTGATTATTGATTTATTGATTTTTCATGTCTAACATTTTGTATTGAATTGTATTATGTTAAGAGTAAGTCAAAATTTTGACGATTCCGGGAAGTAGGAAGTGGACACGTGTGGCAAGAGAAGTCACAGGGACTTGTGCATTGTCTGATTTTCAAAATTTGTGATAACACAGGATTGTGTTATGATGGGGACATTTCATGTATGAAAACGCGTTTGAATGAAATAGCAACAGGTTTTCTTGTGAAACTCTGGCCATAATTCTCAGGAGCAGGGTAGTCTCCACATGTGTTTTATCCCCAGAGAAACGGGTTTACCCTTGCTTGAGAGAAGGGTAAGGTAGAGAGAAGTGCTACACTTATCGAACGAAACAGTATTCTTGCAAGATAGAGCAAACTATTTCTTTTGTTTAGCGAAAACAGACAATAGTAATGTGTTTTACATTGTAACTAATAACATTTTGTCAAGAAGAGAAGGTAAGAAAGCTGCCGATAATTATTGTAAAGGAGAGGTCAGAAAAGACAGGAGTAGAACTGACGTCAACAAAGACCGCGCTGGGATTGGCCAGTTGTGGGAGAGCAAAGAGCTTCTTGATTGGTGCGTTAGTGTGAAGACGCGCTGGTATTGGCCAGTTGAGAGTGACGTAGAGCTATTGGATTGGTGTGTTGGTGTGAGACGCGCTGGGATAGGTCTGAATAGCCGAACAGTAGAAAGAAAAGAGTAGGGAAGAATTCTCGTGTGTTGTTTGAGAGAAAGAACAGTGCAATATGGCTTATTATGAGTATGGTAGAGAGAAACCGTCATGGTCTGCGAAGATCAAAAACTTTTTCAAGAAGGACAAAAAGGTAGTGACTAGGGAAGGAGAAGTACCTCCTCCGCCGAAAACGCCAGCATCTCATATGATGTTGAAATATGGCTATCATACTTGCATTTGGTTGGAAAATTGGGCAAAATATACCCAAAACGATGGAGTATTGGCGTTTCCAGAAAATGGTTTGTTTAGCACAGCTGTACTTCGAAATTTGAGAGAGAAAATGATGAAACTTGAACCAAGACCTAGACCAACACAGTTCGAAGCGTTAGGTGAATGGGAAGATGAGATGTATGAAAGAGCAAGACACAGAGGTGCAAAGAATTCTAATTTAGTCTATGGAAGAGTATGGGGAGTGAATCATGAAGACAGGATGAGACGATGGAGGTATGCTAATATGACGGATGGTTTGTTTCCTGTCAGAACAGTTGAAGAAGTTACAGGGAGAAAGTGTACGGAGAAGAAGAAACATGCAGTAACAGAAAGGTACGGGTATGGAGTTAGCGACACAGAGGATGAGTTGCTGGAAGACATTTTAAATAGAAAACCCCCTCCATATCAACAGAATTCTGCGGTGGTGACTCCAAATGCACCACCAATGGAAACTGTAAGAAGTCAAAGCCCTGAACAAAATTATGAAATAAATAGGTCTTATGAAAAATTAGAAACTCCACAGAATACGAAGCCTGATAGTGGTAATACAGCTGAGTTAGCGAGAACCACAAGAGAGTTGACTGAGAAGATAAGAGAATTAACCATGAACATGGAAGCTGTGACTGTGCCAGTGACAATAAGGCCAGTAATACCGGTATTTGAAAATCAGAGAATAGATGAGCATTCCTTGACAATTCCACTGAACTCGAATATGCAAAGAGTAAGAGAAGGGATAATTCCAGAAACTAGAGAGACAAGAAATTCAGTTGGCTCATGTAGGTCAAGTCCACCTACAAATTTGACGATTAATGAAAGTCAGATAAATAGGATTCCTATGGGAACCGAGTCAGCAACTGAGACCCCAGAGAGAAGTGCAAATTGGGTAGAGAAAAATAATACCCCTGTGGGTCCGACTCCAGAAGAATTAAATGAGTGGATGAGGAATTTACAGAAGAAAGATGCTGAACCGCAACCATTGGATGTAATCAGACTTAAAATAGATATGGAAGAGTTGATTTTAGGGACTATTGGTACAGATAGATTGAAATCCTACCAAGATGATGAACTCATGTTCATGTGTAAGAGTGTTACTTGGAGAGCTAGGAATTTGCATGAAAAATTGGAAGAAACAGCGAATGAACTTGGAGTAGAATTTGGAAAAATCAGAGGATTACAGAAACCGTATAGGGTAGACTTTAGTGAAAAGGATATAGAAAATCTGAACACATCAGGACGATTAACACTGATAAAAGAACTTATTGTGTTATTGAGAAAATGGGGAGATGTGGACAGATGGAGAAGCAGGTGGATAAGAAGAAAGGAGGGAACGACCGATAAAGCATCATTGGCTTTCCCGGTGAAGGAAAAAGAACCAATAGTACGGGAATATCCAATGAGGGAAACTCCAGGAGGTAGCTATGTACATGTTCCATGGTCCAGACAAGATATATTGTCATTCACAAATGACTTCCCAAGATTGAGAGAGAAACCCGTAGAATGGTATAGACAGGTAGAAAGATTTGTAAAGGTTTCAAAGGTGTTGTGGGAAGATCTGGATGGATTTTTTGAAATTGTAGTACCAGCAGATTTATGGACAGAATGTAAGATTACAATTGACTGGCCGAAGGAAGAATATCCTAGAGATGCAAAAACTGGAGCCCCAGGTCCAGAAGTAATGAGAAAGTATGAACAAACCATCACGTTTTTGAAAAATAAGATTCCACCGAAAGAAACAGATTGGGTAAAGATTGATAGAACAACTCAGGAAAGTAAGGAATCTGTACATGCCTACTACAAGAGGTTGCTTTTGGTTTTTAAACAGTATAGCGGTTATGGGACTGAGTGAAAAGGACATGTCATTTCGTATATAGATTTTTATATGGATTGAAACCTGAAATAAGTGAAATGATTAAGCAACATATGTTGTGTTGGCAGAATAGCACTGTAGATGAGGTATTAAGGTATGCAAAATATTGTAGTGATGACATCGAGTGTAGACAGCGCAAACTAAAAGAAAAGGCGATGTGGGCACAAGTAAAGGTTGCAGAAAAACAGGAAGCTCAAATGAATAATCAGTCTAGTGATGCAGGACAGATTAAATCCAAACCGAATATAGGTAAGGGAAAAGGTCAAATGAGTATAAAAGAGGCTAAAAAGAAATGGACGTGTCATAATTGCGGAAAATTAGAGCATTGGAGAAACGAGTGTAAATCTCCTCCAAAAGCTAATGCGGAAAATCAACCATTAAATCCACAGGTGCAGAATGAGGTGAGTTACCAACAGCTGCAACAACCGCAGGTAGTTACTCAACAGTCAGGTGCCACAACCACCTCTTCCAAAGAGTGTAAACCCCCAGAGATTCAGTGCAGAGGCAGGATTCTACGGAGGAGAGCAGGTAACAAAATTGCCACGCGCAGCTGCTGTGTCGCAGTATTGGTTACGGCAGGATGGAAATGAATCGGATGAAAGTTTATGACTGTGCCTAGGAGAGGAAGAAGAGTGCGTGCTTGGCGCAACTCTAGAGGTAGATCAGTCAGGTCCATTTGTGGATGGAAAAGTGAATGGTGTAAATGTTACATTCCTTGTGGACACTGGAGCTACCCGTTCTACTATTAGATCAGTGGAAATTCCAAACCTTCCTCTCTCAGGAGAATATATCCAAGTTGTCGGTGTTTCAAACAGGCAGATTAAAGCGCCTCTTACCAAACCAGTAGAGGTGAAAGTTGGACCATTCAAAGAGATGCATCGGTTTGTGGTATGTGATTGCAGTCCTGTAAATTTGTTAGGACGCGATCTGCTTTGTAAAATGAATTGCACCATCTATTGTACCCCAGATGGTATTGCTTTCCAGACGCCAGATGAGGATGTCCTGTATAAAATGACAATGGCAGAACTAGAACCAGGAGTGAAGGACATGTTTCCTGTATTTGATGCAGAGAAAATCCCAATTGAATTGAAAGGAGTAGTCAGATCTGACGTATGGGATTTCACAGGCGAAGACATTGGGCTAATGAGAGGAGTAGACCCTGTAAAAATTACTGTAAGGGAAGGAACAAATTACCCAAATACTCCACAGTACAAATTAACTCCAGAAATTATTGAAGGAATAACACCTGTAGTTAATAAGATGATTGAACAAGGAATTTTGAAAGAAATAATGAGTAGCCCATGTATTTCACCTATAATTGGATTGAAAAAGCCGAATGGGACATATAGGATAGTACAGGACTTGAGAAAGGTAAATAAGATTGTTATCCCTTGTTGTCCAATTTTGCCAAACCCCGCTGTAATACTGTATCAGATTCCACATGATGCAGAATGGTACACAGTTATTGATTTGTGCCATGCTTTCTTTTCTATTCCATTGCACCCAGACAGCCAGCCATTATTTGCGTTCCGGTTCGGAGAGCGTATTTTGGCATGGTGCCGAATTCCTCAAGGGTATACAGAAAGCCCCTCAATCTTTAATCAGATCCTAAAGAAATCATTAGAGGATTTAAAAATGCCTGAAAAATCTGTGATGGTCCAATATATTGATGACCTATTAGTGGCATCAAAGACCAAAGAAGCATGTATTACAGACACAATTGCTTTACTGAATCATTTGGCAGAAGGAGGACACAAAGTGTCCCCGTCAAAACTGGAATTTTGTCAACAGGAGGTACAGTATCTAGGTCATAAGATTAAGAAAGGGATGCGAAAGGTGACGACAGAAAGAATAAGGATTATCCAAGGAATGAGAGCCCCGATGACACAGAGAGAGGTGAGAATGTTTCTTGGGATGGTTGGTTATTGTCGACAATGGATAAGTGGATTCTCCTTAATTGCAAAACCTTTACAGCGATTGACAAAAAGGGATGTCAGAGATCCGATTGAGTTGAATGAGGAAGAAATGAAGGCTTTCAAGGAACTGAAAACAAGTTTGTGTGAGGCCCCAGCATTAGGAATGCCTGATTATGAAAAAGAATTTGAGCTGTATTGTAGTGAAAGAGATGGATGTACACTTTCAGTGTTAGTGCAAAGGCATTGAAAAATGAAAAGACCAATCGCTTATTTTTCAGCTGTCTTAGACCCTGTAGCAAAAGCATTGCCTGGATGTCTGAAAGCAGTAGCTGCTACTTGTGAGTCTGGAACAGAGTGAAGGCATTGTGATGGGGTATCCGCTGAGGGTATATGTTCCACACTCTGTTGAAATCCTCCTGACTAGAACCAAAACCCAATTCATGACACATAGTCGGCTGACTAGGTACAAAAAAGTGATTTTGAGTGCAGATAATGTAACCATTGATAGATGCACAAGTGTGAATCCTTCAACTTCACTGCCAGATGAAGAAAATGTAGGAGTCAAAGATGATGTTGATCATAAGTGTCTGGATGTGCTTGAATTTTGCACAAAGCCTCGCCCAGATATTAAGGATGAGCCCTTAAAAGAATCAGATTGTGATGTTTGTAGACGGGTCATGCCTGAGAACAAGTGAAGGAGTTTTAAGTGCTGCGTATGCTGTGTGTACAGTAGCAACCATAATGGAAGCATCATGTTTGAGAGGGATACGTTCAGCCCAAGTGGCTGAGCTGATTGCTCTGATTCGAGCGTGCAAACTGGAAAAGAACTTCCGAATTACGGTGATCACAGATAGCCAGTATGGCTTCGGAGTGGTCCACGACTTCGGACAGATCTGGTCCCAGAGGGGTTTTCTGACTTCTGCAGGAACTCCTATTAGGAACGGTGAGTTTGTGAAGAAATTGCTTGAGGCGATACAGCTGCCTAAACAGATTGCAGTGGTGAAATGCGCTGCTCACAAAAATGGAACTGATTATATTACAGTGGAAAACCAATTTGCAGATGAAATAGCTCAATACTGTGCCAGAAATATGGTCTCACTGAATAGAAGAAGAGAAAAAGAGAATGTTTCATGTCCCTTGCTGTTTACTAACACGGTTGAAACCTGGGATGAGGTAAGGCAATTGCAGGAAGAAGCAGATGAAGAGGAGAAAGATGGTTGGATAAAAGCAGGCTGCAGACAAAGAGAGGAAAATGAAGTTTGGGTTTATAGAGATGAAAGACCAGCTATGCCTGATAGCATGATCTCTAGTATGGCACGGATGTATCATGGACAAGCACACATTGGTAGGGATGCCATGATCAGACTTTTCAGACAAACTTGGTACAACCCGAAATTTAGGGCTTTAGCTGAAAGTCTCTGTCAAAGATGTCTTACATTCCAACAGATAAATCCTGGAAGGAAAACAGTAGTGAGTCTGGGAACAATAGGACGTGAAGGAGGTCCTTTTACCAGAATGCAACTAGATTTTATTGAAATGCCCCCGAGCAATAGATTGAAATATGTCCTTGTGGTCGTTTGTTTGTTTTCTCGTTGGGTGGAAGCCTATCCGACAAGAAGGAATGATGGAGTTACTGTGGCTAAGCTCCTACTGAGAGAATTCATTCCAAGATATGGCTTTCCAGTAATGATCGAAACGGATAGAGGAACACATTTCCAAAATGAACTAGTCCAATAGATATGTGAAGCACTTGGCATTCAACAGAAATTGCACTGTGCCTACAGACCAGAGGCTTCTGGAGTGGTAGAACAGGTAAATGGAACAATAAAGAATAGATTAGGGAAAATGTGTCAAGCCACAGGACTCAAATGGCCTGATGCCCTGCCATTGGTGCTGATGACCATCAGAAGCATACCTGACAGAAAAACAAGTCTGAGTCCTCATGAAATAATCATGGGACGAGCAATGAGACAAGCACATGTATCTGTCAACAAACTGCTGACTATAACTGATGATCTCGTATTGGACTATTGCAAAGGATTGGCTGATGTGGTACATTCTGTGTTTCATCAGGTTGGACCGGATGCGACCACTCTTGAAAGAAAACCAGCTCATGATTTGAGTCCAGGAGACTGGGTCCGCATCAAAGTCCACAGAAGAAGAAACTGTTTGGTTCCTTGCTGGGATAAGCCATGTCAAGTGATCCTGGTGACAACAACTGCTGTAAAATGTGCATCTGTGAAAAATTGGGTTCATGCCAGTCATACCATCAGAGTTCCAGATCCTGAAGCTCGACCTGTAAGTCGATATCTGGAAGAATCAGGTACCAGTTGGACAACTGAAGAAGAAACTGAAACTATCAGAGTTCCATATCTTGAAGCTCGACCTGTAAGTCGACATCTGGAAATATCAGACACCAGTTCGGCATCTGAAACAGACCAACCTGAGTCTGATGAAAGACAAAAGAGAAAGACAAGAAACAAAAGAATTGATATTATAAACAAAGAAACCGAACAAAGAGACAGTGACAGCGAACAGCCAAGTACAAGATATGGAAAAATTCCTCCAGAGATAGTTGAGTTAACTGAAGGAGACCTAGATTCAGACAGAGAGATAGGGGAAAAAGCGGAAGAAACCCGAGAAGTAGTAGGGTCAGAACAACAAATAGAAGAAACACAGGGAAATTTAGATTCAGACAGAAAGATTAATGTAAAAGCGGAAGACAAACGAGGAGGGATAGAAACAAATGTCCAAACAGAAGAGTCACAAGAAGGTTCAGATTCAGACAAAGAAACTGAGATCATAAGGTTCAAGGTTATAGGAAGTGAAGTAAGGTCTGAGACAGAATCAGAAGAAAGTGAAGAAGAAAGTAAGCAAAGAATAGGGCCAAGAAAGAGAACTTGGAGAGCCGAACGAGAGGAAAACGAAAACGAACTAAAAAGGCCAAGAAAAGGAGACAATTGGCCTCACGAAATTAAAAGACTGAGATATAAGATAATAAATTTGAACAAAGATAATGCAGAACAAGTAAATGAAATAAGTCAAAAGGGAGAAGGAAAACAAAGTGAAAGACAATTACAGAAATCAAAAAGAGTGAAGAGACCTAATTTGAAATATAAGTCACCTGAGTGGCTATACATCACATTGACCGACATTAAAGAAGAGGATAACAGTCCCGAAAGCCCAGACGAAGGCTGTAAACAGATGGGTGAAAGTGAATTACACCAAATCTGAAAAGACAAAGAAAGAAACCTGAATTGGACACCAAAACCGAATAAGACGAGAAAGAGTTCTGAAAAGAGCTGAAGAAAGCACCAAAAAGACAAAATAGAGGGTAGAGTGGCGGAAAGATCATTCTGAGGTGTGGTGACACATTTTCTGTACATCTCTCTCTCTATATATATATATATATATATATATATATATATATATATATATATAGCTAGATAATAGTACAACATGGTAGACACTGAGAATAGAAGATCTAGGTGTGAGTTTTTATGTAGGTGGTGTAGAATGTGTTTTTATTGTACAGGGTTGCTAATGCTTATCTGGTTTATTTTAGCAATAATAATTCCACTTAGGTTAGTTGTACAAAATACATCAGTAATAGTGAATGACACGAATAATGACAAAGAAGCTATCATGAAGAACACTGCAACATTAGTAGATAGTACTGATTTACATAGGGATAAGTCCATAACTGATTTCTCCAAAAACGTCTTCACAAAGCTATTGTATGAATATGTGGAGACAATGGATGTGAGAGATTGTTATGTCTGTATGCAGTTACCTGCGTCTGTCACAGAAGGTGTGACCTATCATCACCTTCCTTTGACGTATGGGATAACTTGTAGCGTTCTAGCTAGTTTATTTTACAAAACAGGCAGATTAGAATATTATTACACAGATATAGACACTGTTTTTGCTAAAAATCCCATAATACCTGAATTAAATAAGGTGAAAGTTGCGAAAATGTTTGGAGAATTTTTCTTAGAAAATAAAGATTTAACGTTAGAGTATATAGTTAGACACAATCTTACCTGTGAATTAAAGAAAGAGGAAAAGATTTTCTTGGACATGGTAGAAAACAGAAGAGTTAAGTTTCAAAGAAAGATAGCAGAAGAAAAGATAAAAACACCACTTTGGGCGTTTGAAGAGAAAAATTATGACAAGGGAGAAACAAATGCAGCTATGGTTCTAGATTGGCCCCAACAGGGAAAATTGTGTATTAGTAGAAGTAACACTATGTATGATAACTATTTCGTGGGTTCTAGTGAGTGCCGAGATGCATATAAAATTCTAGGGGAATGGGGATTTAAAGGAGGAAAAGATCCAGTATTCCCAGGGATCTATTATATTTGCGGAAACAGAGCTTAATATAGGTTGCCGGACCATTGGTATGGAACATGCTATTTAGGCCTGGTCTTTCCAAAGATTTTTCACGTGGAAAGAGGAACAAAAGGAATACGCGAAATAGGTAGAACATTAACACAAAGGAGAAGGGAAAGCTTCTCAGAAATAGTAGGTGACATTTTTGGAGCAATGATACCAGCAGTGGGTATATCTTTGAATGCATACAAGATTCGGAAATTGTCTACAGTAGTAGATCGTTTATCAACGAATACTGCTGGAGGGTTCTTGATGGTAAACACCGAAATGGTTGCCATGAGAGCTATGGTAATGCAAAATCGACTTGCCCTTGACATTCTTTTGGCAAAAGAGGGTGGAGTCTGTGGAATGCTGAAAGTCCAACATTGTTGCACTTACATTCCAGACAAAAGTGAGAATATACAGAAGTATATAAAGAATATTACTGATTTGCACAAAGAAATTGCCCCACTGGAGGTTGAAGGTGTTTGGGAGAAACTTGGTGGGAGTTTTTCCTCAATGCAGAGATGGTTCACAGAAATAGGTAGTTCTTTTATTGGGAAGATACTAATACCAGTAACGGTGATAATATTGGTAATGTTATTAGGGAGATTAGCATATGTGTGTATTAAAAGAAGAAAAAGACAAAATAGAGTAAAAAGAGAAAATGAGAAAAATAAAGAAAGAGAACGGGAGATGGGAGAGATAGAATTAGAAGAGTTAAAAGAGAACATGTACAAAAGGTCTAAAAGACAAGATGAGAACAACACAGTTGTATGAACTAACCAGAAAGCAAGTGGACAAGAAACATTTATCTGATAAATTGTAGGATAGGTTTTTGTGGTGGTATTAAAAATCACCAAAGGGGGAATTGATGGAGCAGGGTAAATAAAATAATTTGTACCCCCTCTTGGAAAATTAATGAACTTTTTAAAAATACTAATTGTTTGAAGGAGCATGAAATAATCAACAAATGCACTTTTAGTAAACACTATATAAGGGTAACCCGCAAATTTGTGCAAAACCTAATTTATTTACAATTGTGGAGTTGATTAACCCTAATATTGTAATTTGCGTACTAATTAGCGTAAAATCGCATGATTTATGCTATGTAGTAGATTTGTATTGTGGCAAACGATGCAGATGGTAAGTAAAAGGGCTTTAAATGTTGCTTCTGCTTGGTAACACCTAACATGGGTCATTAGAATGCTGGGTGGTAAACAGAAAGGCTTGTTTTCTTTGTTTTAATTTTGGTTGTGTTTGTTCTTATGATAGTTCGTTCGGGCCTGTTAGGCCATGCTGTGAAAATGGCTGCCGAGGCAGATGAGGTCACGTGAGAAGCCAAAAGATGGCCTCTGGGCAGAAGAAATAGAGAAACTATGTCACGTGAGGTGCGGCCTGTGCACGGAGTGAAAGATGTCAAGGTCGTACTGACCTACCATAAGGAGAGTGCCAAGAAAGACTCAGCACGTATTCGTGGGAATGGAAGAGAAAAGTACTGAGCAACAATGGACTAACTAAAATGTGACCATCGAGATTGCAACAAAATGAATGGACAAATTGGACTGCTTTTAACCCAGAAGTCATGAGACTCATTGTATGTTTAACTGTCCCCAAAACCAATTTGAACAAGGAGGGCGATGAGGTGACCATCACCACCCCTCGAATGGACCAATTAGCGTGATTTTTGCCCCTAAGGATTGCAACTTTTTGTGTGTAGTAAGCTAGAAAGTAGGGTATAAGAGGGTCTACTCTTATGTGAGGGGGGTTGCTCCTTTTGCTGCTGCTGTGGCCGCTGCTATTGATGCTACTGCTGCCGTGGGTGATTTCTTGCCATACCATTTTTTTCCATTTTCCATTTTTCCACCTCAATATTATGAAAGGACTCTGTCATTATGGACTTCGAACTTGACTGGGGAAGGAACGAGATCGTTGCGGGAAATCTGTAAGGGAGGTCCGATCGAGGAGGCATTTAGCGGGACAGTCAGTCAGTTTGGGAGTTCTATTCTGTGATCTGCGGTTTATCTTCTTTTTGGTGAACCATTCCTATCTGCATCTAAATGGGTAATGCATAATTTTCTATTCTTTATTAGACTTTTCATATAAATGTTATTAATGTATTAAAAGTAATTAATAAACAAAGAATCTCACCCGTGCAATTGAGAAATTAGATAAAATTTCATTCTAACTTAAAATGAGTCTGTGGTTCTTTAATTCATTAATAAGGTTAAAAGTTAACAAGTTTAAGAGTGATTGAGCTGGTCTTAATCACCATCAACTTATTCTACTATTTGGTCCATCAACCAAAGAGCGGAATACCTTGATATTTCGAACTGACAGGATCAAAATGAGGTATATGATGTCTGAGGTATTATTCTGTCAAATTTAACAAAGGTATCCCGTTCATTCCTGCAACACATTTCTCCTAGGTGTGTAATCCAGTGAAAGAATGAATGTATGATATGCGGTGTCATGGGCCCCACCGACATATGGTTTAATTGATGTGAATGTTTTACCTGGATTGGTGTCCTAAGGAGAAATTTATATTAGCCGCGCTGGATCAAAAGCAAGCCATTCATTTGCACAATTTGGGTGTGGAAGGGAGGAATATATATATGACAGTATGGATCTGATACCTGTTGGCAATGGTGATGGAGAACCTGCTGATGTGTAAGAAATGTCAATGACAATGCTGGAAAGATATTTTGGTCCTCGCATTAATGGAGTCCTAGAGCGTCACAGATTTTTCACCAGAGTTCAAGGGCCAGTTGAACGAGTGGGTAGTTATGTGGCATCGTTAAAGACTCTTGCGCGAACGTGTGAATTTGGTGAATTATCTGATTCCTTAGTGAGAGACCAGTTGGTGAGATGTACCAACAGCACCAGGGTACAAGAGAAGCTGTTATCTAAGAATCCGTCTCTGGCAGAGGCTATAGCTATTTTTGAAGGAGTTGAAAACACAACAACTTGGGTAAAAGAAATTAGGAAAAACCTTGAGGACAAGAAAGAAGTCCAAGGTGACGTTCATGCCTTGTCAGACTCTGATAATCGTCAAGCGTTTTCTGACAGTGTTGCTAAAGTTTCTTCCAATGATCAGGGAAAAGGGTCTGAGAAGGACACACGTGCTGTGCACAACTCTGACAGGGATGCACAATTGCGTCCTGGCGTGACGTCCGACAATGAAGTTCTGATTGTGTTTTTCATGAGACGGGTATCAATGACTCTCAAAAAACAAGGTGTTATAGATGTGGAAGTTTTTCACATCAATTGAATAATCCTAACTGTTATGCAAGAGGGTCAGTGTGTAAGAAATGTGGAATTCAGGGCCATTACGCTCGAGTGTGTAGGTCCTCTGGGAGGAATCGAGTGACTGAGGACACATCTGAAGCTGTACGCACCATAATTTTGAATGTTAAGGATGGTGAAGTTGATTCTGGAAAGGTGATTATGCCATAGTGTGACATTGAAGTGGATGGGCGAGATTTTGTTGTGTTGGCCGACTCTGGTTTACCTTTTACCGTGATTGGTAACAAACAGTGGGATGAAAGAGTGGGATTAAGTAACATGACACTTCTGCCTCCTGATATGAATCCAGTTAGTTATGGAGGTTCACGCATTAATGTACTTGGATATGTTGTCGCGAAAATTCAATTTAGAGGCAGACATACTGTTGGGAAGGTGTATGTGGCTGAAAGGGGTGACAACTTGTTGGGGTGAAGGCATCAGTGTGATTTTGGTATTATTTTGAATCCTGGTGCCAGTAACCCTAAAGATCAAGTTATGTTGGTTGATTATGTGAGTAGTGGAGAGGAATTTTTTGAAGTTTTTCCTGAGGTGTTTACGGATACGCTGGGATGTCTCAAGGGTTTTGAGCATCGCATTATCTTGAAAAAGGGAGCCAAGCCATGTGTGCATAAGGTACGCAGAGTGCCTAACATGATGATGAGACTTTTGAAAATGGAGCTTACAAGATTGTTGGATTTGGGAGTCATTGAAGAGAAAGAGGCTTCGGAGTGGTTGGCTCCGATTGTTTTGGCTCCTAAGGATGGTGGTGCCAGTGTCAGGATATGAGTGGACTTGCGAGCGTTGAATGAGTGGATTTGGGTGGATCGTCAACCTCTTCCGAATATTTCTGAGTCCATTAGCATGTTGAAAGGTGCCAAAATCTTTAGTGTGTTAGACCTCTCGTCTGCGTACCATCCAATTGGTCTACAGAGTGACTCCAGGCACCTGACTTCCTTTGTAATTCCTTTGGGAGCTTACCGCTTTTTGAGGATGCCCTTTGGACTAGCCTCGGCGGAGCCTTGTTTTCAGAGAGTTATGAAGGTGGTCCTTGGTGATTTGGCTAATGTCCTGTTCTCTCAGGATGATATCCTGATTTATGGTAAGGATGAAGTGGAGCATGGAGCGACTTTGAGGAGAGTGTTGGAAAGATTGAAGGGGAAAGGTCTTACAGTAAAAAAAACAGAAGTGTTGCATTGGTCTTAGATCTGTTACCTACCTTGGGCGTGTCATATCTGGAGAGGGAATTCAACCTAAATTGGAGCTTGCTGAAAGTATAGTGAAAGCTCCCACGCCTGTGGATAAGGAGCAAGTGAGGTCATTTTTAGGACTGGCGGAGTCTTACTCCAAATTTGTCATGGGGTTTGCAAGTGTGGTTGAACCTATCAGGGCATTATTGAAGAAAGGTGTGCGCTTTGAGTAGTCCAGTGACTGTGGAAGCTTTTGTAACAATTAAATCTGAAATTGGGAAAAGGCCAACCTTGGGGCATTTTGATGTCAAGCAAAAAACGATTTTGACCACGGATGCCAGTCTCAAGGGGCTGGGGGCCGTACTTTCTCAGATTGTTGGAGGAGAAGAAAGAGTGGTTGCTTTTGCTTCCAGGGCGCTCAGGGATGCTGATGCCAACTACTCTTGTATAGAGAGAGAGAGAGGCTTTGAGTGTGTTTTGGGCAGTGAGACATTTCAAATTTTATTTGTGGGCATTCCGTTTTTAGTCAGGTCTGATCATCGACCTCTGGTGCAAGTTTTTTCTTGTCATCCTAACGATCACATGACTCCCAGGCTTAAACGTTGGAGTGAAGGACTTCAAGAGTACAATTTTCGTGTGCAGTACATTCCTGGTCTGAGCAACAAGTCTGCTGACTGCCTGTCTCACCTACCTTTGGGGCATGAGCAAAACGAGGACGAGATAGTGTGTGAACTGGGTGGCTGAACCTACCTTGTCTAATGAAGAATGGTTAAACAGTGTCACTAAGGACAAGGTGTTTTCTTCACTCAAGCTAATCATTTCCAAAGGATGGCCTGATTACAAAACTCTTGAACTGGACCTCAGACCTTTTTGGTCTGTGAAGGATGATTTGACTTTTTGCCAAGGTAATCTCATGAGGGGAGATAGGGTTGTTCCGCCTTCTGATTTCAGAGACAAGATTGTTAATCTTGCTCATGAGGGGCATCTTGGCAGAAGTCTCACCAAGGCTCGTGTGAGGGAGCGGTATTGGTGGCCTGGGATGGACTGCATGATTGAAGGTGTGGTCAAGGATTGTCAGTTGTGTGCTACCAATGACAAATCTCAGGTCACCAGTCATGCCCCTTTGTCTCCAGTGGAAGTCCCAGATATGGTATGGTCCAAATTGGGATTGATCATAATTGTTCCGTTTGAACTTATGCCCTCTTATCAGAGGTTTGTTCTTCTGCTGGTGGATTACACCTCTAAGTGAGTTGTGACTAAGTGTGTGGCTGTGGTCCACACCAGAACGGTGATTGATTTTCTTAAGGATGTGTTTGTGTCTGAGGGTGTCCCGAAATACTTAGTCACGGATAATGGAGTGCAATTTGCGTCTCAAGAAATGCAGGTTTTTCTCCAAGATTTTGGTATTGTCCATCAAAAAAACAGCCTTGTATGCACCACAAGCCAACGGTTTGACAGAGAATGAACAGGGTGGTTAAAAGCTGTGCTCAACAGGCATTAGAATCAAGGCTGTCATTTGGAAGTATTTTGAGAGAAACATGGTGGGCTCATCGCACTGTTCTTAATATGGTCACACAAAGATCTCCCTTTGAGGCTCTGAGGGGAAGAAAGGCCACTTCAAAGTTGAATCCTGTACGGTTACCCGAGTGTAACTGAGTGGGTGTTACTGAAAGGTCAAGGAGGTCCAGGCTCTTGAACTATCAGCAAAAGTATAAAATGAGGTATGATGCTAAGATGTCTGTAAAAAGGATGAAGTGGTGTCTTGGGGACCGGGTTCTGGTAAAAAAAAAACGAGACACACCTGCAAGGGGATCTCTGGTTTTCTGGGTCCTTACACCATCACTGCCATCAGGAAAAATGTTGTAACAGTTGATACTGGTAGTACTTGGAGCATGTCCAGACTTGTTAAATTTTCCGGAAAATCTCCTGGTGTCATTGTTACTGGTTTTTCTGATGGTAATGTTCCTGGGGGCGCTGGTTGTTGTGATAGTGACATGGGTAGCTCTTTTTCGAAAAGGTGCAGAAATGTGCCTAAAAGTTGAAGGATTATATTCTTTATTAGATCCATTGTTTATTTATTTTTTCATAGTTGCATAACATCTTCTGTCAAATTTATTATTGTATTCTTCGCTTGTCATGTTTATATGAACTTCCTTGTTTTTCTTTATTTTATGTTTATTTTTGTTGTAAGGGGAATGTGTTATAATCAACTTGTTCATGGTTGTATTTGGATTGTCAGCTCGTGGCATAGAATGAATGATCTCATGAGAATGTCATGGATCATTCATTCTATGCATGGCTGGCCAGCTGACATGTTGGTGGTTTTTCTCTTCTGAATAAAACTACTTCTGGAAAACCCTTACGGTTTCCTGAATATAATAGAAAAGTTACAAAGAAGAAGAATTACCTTTAATACTTTGCATTTAAAAGAGGCAGACTACTTATTCTATGTGCATGACTATTCTACAGCAGGAAGATTCTGTTCTAGAACGGTTTGTTTTATGATGTATTGCTTCTAAGTGGCTGCTTGGAGTTTGCATTAAAAGAAATATGCATAATGTTAGCCTCCGTGTCTTTAATGAAATCCAAATTCACTTGTCATGTTGCTCCGTCAATCATCCCCTTTGGTATCGCTTTGTTCGCCCTAAGTTGGCAGGGTATGCCCAGACGTGGGTCCCTTGCTCACTTTGCCACTGGATTCAAGCTAGCCTGGCTGATGACGGCTGAATAGCCAGAAACCGGTCCCAGGATGCTTGTTGCCGGTCCAGGAAAGACATGGCTTGGCAGTTCGGGCTGGACTGTTCCCATGAGGCACAGGGTCAGACTGATTTGCATATGGCCATGTCTGAACTGGGGTGGTGGAGTGAGCTAAAGAATGATGATGGATTAAACCCAGATCAGTTGACTGGGGGTGAGTGTTTGATTAGCTCAAGCGCTCCGTCCATCATCCCCTTTGGTATCGCTTTGTTCGCCCTAAGTTGGCAGGGTATGCCCAGACGTGGATCCCTTGCTCACTTTGCCACTGGATTCAAGCTAGCCTGGCTGATGACGGCTGAATAGCCAGAAACCGGTCCCAGGATGCTTGTTTCCGGTCCAGGGAAGACATGGCTTGGCAGTTCGGGCTGGACTGTTCCCATGAGGCACAGGGTCAGACTGATTTGCATATGGCCATGTCTGAACTGGGGTGGTGGAGTGAGCTAAAGAAAGATGATGGATTAAACCCAGATCAGTTGACTGGGGGTTTGTGTTTGATTAGCTCAAGCGCTCCGTCCATCATCCCCTTTGGTATCGCTATGTTGATAGGAGAATCGCAATTTTCACCTCACCTAGCAGCACATCTTTAACATTCACCTCCTTCGCCACATCTGAGTCCCAGTGGGACATATACACTTCAGAACGAGAACTTGAACAAACTCCAAATCCTACAACTCATCCTCAGGCTCTTCACCTTTACCTTTAGTTCCTGATAAAAGATCTGCAAAAGGAACTTCTACTCCGACCCCAGGACAGCCTCGCCACTTCGCTTGCTAGATTTGTCAACCAAGCACAATACAGTCATGCACCCTGGAAAACTTGTCATGCACACATATAGTGACCATCACGTGCCGTGTGGAAGCATAGGATTTGTGCGCACCACTCAACCCAAGTAGCTCCACTCACATGCACTTGTGTGAGTCAATTTTTCATTGTACCAGAATACTTCACATGGCACCCATCAGTGGGTGCATCATCAGACTTGGCATCCCCTGTGGCACTTCTCCGTCGCCCATAGACATCCATATTTGAGAGGGACAGTGCACAGCAGTTCAGTTATTATCCCTGTCCTACCTCATGCAGGTCCCTTTTCCACTCATCACCAGTGTAAAGATGCGGGAAGATTAGTTGAGTTTAATTAAAATGAGACAAAAACCAGAATAGGTCCCCACCTTCATCTAGTCCTGGATCCAGGAATCATCATCATCATCATCTGTAGAATTCCCATACCCTCCATTCTACAGACCTACTATTATTCAGCCGGCTCTACTACTCTTATCAACACTACATCTATTCCACGGAGCCTCCTCTTTAAAGAAGACTTAGTAACATACAGTTTCTTGTTTCAAACTGTTTTCACCCATCCTGATCCAAAATAACTATTCCAACTCCTTGGCTGACCTTAACATTCACTTTATCTTCTTGTACAATGTTTAACTTATCGATTTGCCTTGCATTAAACCCAGTGCTTAAACACACTCTCATAGTAACCCTTGCACTAACCCCATTAGAATTTGCTTGATCCCTAGTCAATTTTAAACTGGCAATAAAGAACACATACTTTCTATTTATTTTATTTGTTATTTCAACTTCAAAAATGATTTCTTCTCTTATCTGTGTATGTAAATGTGTTTATTGGGTATGTCTTCATAGAAAATCCTCGGTGACCACAATCTCCTTTCTGGGTACCCAATAAGGTTTTGTAAACTTGTTTCGTGTCAGCCTGCAGTGCATAGCCATAGCGCTTCTGCAGGTATTAGTTGCTACTGTTTGCAGGCAGCCCTCGTTAGATTAGGTCAAGAGTAGCTCGGAATGCATTTGTTGTATGTCTTTTATGCTTTTTGTTGGTAGTCATAATCGGACATGTTCCTGGGAATCCAGTCTTGTTTGCATTTGAATTTAAGTTGTTTCGAATAGCCACTGGTTATGCAATGTTTACACTGATTTCTTGTGTCAGCTGGAATTCAGCCGATGCCCTCGCATTCACTCTCTCGACAGTCTGTCCATCATTGTTATTCGAATAATATGAGAAAAATCCAACCACATGGCTGGAGTTATACAAAAGCATAAACTGCTCCCAGTCTGTCTTTCATTTCTGTCAATGCTGCACCGGTCAGTCCAGTCATTAATGTCAATCTTTCTCATGAGAATTAATTTCCTGAATTTACTACAAATAAACAGCTGTTTCGCTTTGCTGTGTCCCCCTGTTGCCTACATTCTTTGCATATCTGTGGCAGTGTGCTTGGCCTGATGGCATTCCAAAGCTGCCACTGTGGTGTAGTGTAATTGAGATGCTCAATTCATGTTGCTTGTTCACTGGTGGGGGCATGGTGGAGCCTCACATGAACCTCATGTACTCACCTCCTGCAATATCCTCCTTTCACGTCGGTTGAGTACCCCCGAAGTCATTTCCTCATTGTTGTAATGCATGTCCATCTGATATTGGTAATTCCAAATTTACCATTTCCAATTTACATCATTGTAATGGCCCAGTTCATGTTCTTTGGCACTGTCCACATTTCTTGTGACCAAGAGATCACAATACACTAAATGCATAAACGTTGTCTTATTTTTCTCTATAATTATGTGTTGTGTACTGCCTGTTATACTGCTCTTTCATCCTGTGTTGCCTCATTCTGGGAATTGAGACTTGACTAAAATACGACATCAGTTGTACATGCGTAGGATGCATAGTACCAGCATTGGCAACCTACCCCACCCCTCCAACGTAACATGCATGCTCATAAATAAACACACAACACATTTCTCGCATGTCCGGGCGCGCGAAAGAGGACAACAAGATGGTGGGGGGAGGCCTATATACCCCTCCCCCTGTCCTCACGCCCCGGAAGTGATGCTCGCCTAGCGCGCTGCTCCAAGGCTTGGGGGACTTCTCCCTGAGTCCCTGCCCCTACGGGGGTGTGGGGTGCCCAGCTGGTACTAGAGGGCTGCCCTCATTAGTGGCCCCCTGCGGGGGCCTCGGACAGCCGCAGTGTTTAGATTTGATCACCTCTCAGTCAGGTAAAGCGAATCAAAAGAGCTTTATCTGCTCTGGAAAATCCAAATCACTCCACCAGGATGAACTTGATAGCCATTTTTTGTGGCCAATGGTGGCTACCCAGCAGTAGCACTCGGGTTCAGTGATCCCCACTGCTCCTCACAAGCATTTGCCCAGTGTCCGACTGATCTCATTCTGAGGCACCATCAGGGCTAGAATGCTACCCCGAAATGCCATTGGTTAGACGTTTTGCAAGCATTCCTCCAATCACCTTTTGTGTGTTTGAAGAAAGGGTTTAGGCCAGTTTAATTCTGGAACTCTGATTTGAGAATCGGCATGCTGATTAGGTTTTCAGGCTACAAGGAGCCCAGTGCATTTCTGCTGCATTGCCATAGTTTTATTTACATTTGCTGCCTGAGTCTCACCTCCGCTAAGGCCTTGGAGGTTTACATTTCTGACCCTCCATGTGTGTTTCTGTGGCAGTGATTCAACAGAGGTTTGCATCCAAATGGAAGCTGGCCATGATGGTACACTGTCCCCTTGCCAGTTATATGTATCCAGTTCAAACATTATTGGTGTTTTCACATTTTTGGACAAATGTTTCCTTTTGATAGCCAGTAGGTATGTTAGTTATTTTGTATTTAATTGTATATTTGTGAATAAAACAGACTCTATATCATGCTTTACTGTTCGCGACTGGGTTATAGAGAAAATGATCTGTGCTTAACTTCAGTGCAGGATTTAAGACGGCCCAGTATAGCAAGAGATTTAGAGGATGTTTACAAATATGAGACAATCTTAGGCTGGCGAAGGAAGCTTATGGGTTTTCATGTGAGACAATTATAGGTCATGGGAGATGAGTGGGAGAAAGAACAAAGCTATGTAGAGAATGCAAATAAGACTAAAGGAACTTGACTTCATCTGAAGTAAGAAAGGCAGGTGAACAGGAGTGAGATAAACCTAAAAGGAGAGATCCCAGGTAAACAAACGAGTATGGGAAGAGAGCCTTCCCATCCTCCTATAGGTTTGATTAGCAGGTGATTTTCGACTGACGATGACGAGGGAAAATTAAATAAATCGTTTGCAACCCCAATGGGAATCTCTAATGTGTATGAGACAATTTGTACATTTCACTTTGCGAGTCGCAAATTGCAAGTCACAAAAAATCGCAATTTGTGACCCGCAAAACGGAATAGTCGTACATCTGGCCCTTAGTGTCATCCTGCTATCTATGGATGGTGTCTAGGCAGTCTTTGTGGTGTGCGAATAATACATTTAGATAGGCCATAGGAAAATATGAGTATCATCTGCATGTTGGTGTTTATGGAATTCATGAGTTCGCTCAGCAGTTCTGTTTAGATTTTGAATGGGATGGCAGCCAGTATCGAGTCTTGAGGAATCCTAAATAGTGTTGGAAAAGAAGCAGAGAGAATGTTATAAATCATGTCTCAAACTTCACTTGCAAACAATCAACATTTACATCAGTTAAGCACTAGCAGGCATTCCGCACACCATTCTTCACAGCCTCTTAGGTGTTGGGGCAAGAAACCCCCAATTTGGATCCCCTCCCAGCTACTGCAAGCCCTGCACACCCCACAGAGAAAGGCCAGAGTAAAAGGGGTAAGGGCAGACAGCTTCTGTTGTGCAATTTCACTTTAGAGCAGCTGGTTTTATGAGCATGCAATTGTTTAAATTGCTTTCCTCTTTCCACATACTGTATTAAAGTTACTAAAGGGCAAATCGGAACCTCCACCCTTCAATGCAAGCAAAAAGAACTTATTAACTGAATGCAAACCTTGACTTGAATGTGTAGTGTTTAATCTGCTTTCTGTTTGTAAAATGTTTGGCAGTGGGCCAAGCAACTCCTTTTTGGGGTGAAAGACCAGGTTTTGGAAGTGCATGAAAGCATTTTTTTGTGGTTTAAAGTGGACCTTACCTGCAGACTTTCAAAAGGGACTAGAAAGTGTGTATTTGGTGAGTCTGTAACCGCAAATATTCTGAGCTGAAGCAGTAGCCCCTTCCTCTTCTGCGCACCCGATTCAGATCTGAGCTGAAACAGGAGCCTCTTTCCCCCTCCCCCCTCTGCACACCTGATTCTAGGGATTGGGCCTGGGCACAGTCACACAAGCAGGAATCCCTCCCACCTTGCACAGCCCCTTAAGCTTGAGGTCACATGCTCTGTAGACCAAGGATCTGTATTGGCGTCTGTGCCTGATTTCTGATTCACCCTTTGGGCTAGGCTTTCACTGGTCATAGGACCCAAAGCACAGGAGGATAAACTTTGTTTCTGATATTTAGTGCTGGGCAGGTCAGTTGGAAGTGGGCCTGGTGTTGATAATGTTAGTGTATGGTTATGCAGTCATTGGCTGTGGAAAGAGAAGTGGGAACTGTAATAATATGCACATTGATCTTTTGTAGGCTTTTGGTTGTTTTGTTGGAGACCATTTCATGTGAACATAGACACTAATATGTTTTCTGAATGATCTGAGTGTTTTTACATTAGCTGAAGTCTTCTAATGCAGCAGGTCACAGGATGAGAAGAATGGGCTGGTAGACTATTCAATGAGGCTCTCCAAGAGCAAGGCGTTGTTGCCAACCGAGTAACATTTTAAGCTTATGGTAAGATTGTTGGCACCAGAGTTATCTTTCATGTGAAGGCCTCCTAAGGACATCATTATGATCAATTAAAGCCCAAAGCCCTGTGCTAACTTTTCTATTGAACATTCAGAGTCAAATTAAATAACAGAAGAATTCCCAGCTCTCAGGTCCCAGGGAAAAACTCAATCTTTGTTCAATCAAGGACAGCAATATCAACCTGATAATGAAGTAAGCAAAATAATATTCTTCCAAGGGACCTCACACCCCACCACACTATTATGTTCTCAAGAAATCAAGACCACTGACCTGAATAGGGTAAAAATATGACAAGATTGGCATTGGATTTCTTTAGTTTCCACTGAGGAGGTGAAGGCGAGCAAGGAGCATTACAGTTTCAAGCTCTTTTTATGGGCACACATGGGAACCTGGAATTGAGATTGGTTGGCTCTGTGTTGTAACGGGCAGAGTCATTCCTTTCTAATACTCTTCAATTGGTTTTCCTTTTATTTTTCTCTCGTCCGGTCTATGGCACTGTGGAGTTGCACAGGAATCTGAATTGTCTCACTATGTCTTAAAGATTTATGTTAGTCCCTTGACTAAACTTATCTGCTCCCATGGCTTTGTTTCTATACATACATTAATGGCATACTAATTGTCAACTGTGTTGCTGGTACATGGCTATTAGTGACATATTTCCAACTTTGCCTGCAGTGTGTGAGCCAATGACTCAGTCACTCCCTCAAACTGAATTTGGGTAAAACTAAAATGTGGAACTTAGAGTGAGTGCAGACTGTAGCCTTGATCTGTAGTAGTCAATTGAAATTGACCCCTGCTCTACACCAGCCTGGTTGATGGCAATTTGAGTCTTTGTCAGCTTTAATAGGGTTTTTAATAAGAATATTAAAGCAGAAGAATACATTGCAAGCACTTAATGTATGAAAGATATAGGAAACAATTATACATGTAATTACAATCTTTGCACTAACTTTGGGGGAGTAAAATGTTGAAAAATAAAAGTGCAAGTTATACAAAGAAGATATAATAAGCAGTGCATGTAGATAAGATGCTCATTTTATACAAAATATAAATTAAAAGAGAAATGTGAATATTAGTATGTAGACACTCAGTAATAGTGATATAAAAGATTTTAAATTTGAAAACTCATAAAGAGAAATATTTTATATAAAAATATAAAAGAGGTAAGTTAGATTCAGATAAGAGTAAAGCATAAAAGAGGAAAAAAATGTAGAAATAGGAAAGGGAAAGTGAGAGATATAACTATATGGTGTTAAAGAAAACATATGCATTGAATAAACATATCATGTGATATAACAAAAAATGCCATTAAAACAAAAGGATAAAAAGTGAATATTATATAAGATCAGATCAGAACCATCTTTATTCAGATAGTCCAATATCCATAAAAGTAAAACACATTAAAAACGTATAGGCAAATATAATACAGGATAAAACCCCTACATCTGACAACCTGATAAACGTTGGGTTAAAACAATCTATAATCACTATAATTTCAGCAGGTCCATTTTAATCGGGAAGCGTCGTGCCTGAACAGCCATTCTAAGGAATGAGCCTACATGTACACGCTTCCAGATCCGCCGTTTGCATTAAAAAACTAAAAGCTGCCCTAAAGTTCCTAATACTCCGCTTTTTAATAAGCGGAAGTAGAAAGTGCCTTGCACGTTTTTTGTAAATTTTAACTTAAAAAAATACAAAGTGCTGCATGGTCTGACCAGAGCTCCCTTCACAAGGGCAAGGGCACCATATCAAGATATGGTTGTGAGCCCAATGGGAAACATAATAGATCTTTTAATGTACCAGCCCTAAATCGAAACAGCAAACTTCGTTCCCAGCGCCTCCTCGCTAAATAGAGACACTTAGTAGGAGGGTTAACTGCAACCATACTCAAGCTGCCACGGTTGTGAACTGCACATTGACGTTGTGGAAGCCAACGTCTGTGTGCAGTTCATCACCCCACACAATTGGAGCAAGTAAACCAGGCTTGGGAAGACCTCCAAGCACGGCAATGGAGACCCAATACAAGAGACACAAGACTGTCACCAAGAGCAAGTGCCAACACTTCACCGGCTACCACATGCCCTCCTGCCATGGTCCGTGTCACAGGCACAACATGCCATTTGGTAGCCAATATCAACCAGTTTAGGACCACATAGTAGAGTC
Organism: Calotriton arnoldi; assembly: GCA_963921515.1. Taxonomy (NCBI): domain Eukaryota; kingdom Metazoa; phylum Chordata; class Amphibia; order Caudata; family Salamandridae; genus Calotriton; species Calotriton arnoldi. The sequence continues at coordinate 260,854 of CAWUFW010006621.1, forward strand.
CCACCAGGAATGCATGCAAGAAGGAGCCATAGCATTAGCACAACCTTTAAGTAAACTTGCAAATGCAATGCTGAAGATTAAAAAAAACGGAATAAGGTCATTTGTGAATTGCCCGAAGGATGGGCGAATTACAAAAAATAATTCAAAATAGCTTCGACTCCCTGATACATGGCGTAATAGGCATGTCAGGTGAAGTGGCAATACGGTTAAGCGATAGTTGAATAATGGAAAGCCCAGAGACAACACTAGCGTCAATCTGACAGTCACTTTCAGGCATTTGGGGGCTCTGTAGCCCCCAAGCATTAACTGACCCTCCTCGCCCCCTAGTGCACCATGTATACTGCTGCAGGGATGGGATACACAGAGGTTGTTAGAAGGATGCTGAAACACCATGTTCTGTTTACAGGCTTCAGGGACACGTTACATGAAATAACATATTATGTTAGACTAATGCAACCTTGCTGATTGGCAGCTCGTTGTAATTTAGATACGTTTTGGGCTAATTGATTAGGGATTTGTGATGAAATCTACTTATCTAACCTTCACCCCTGTATGTAGAATACTTTTCTGAGTTGTTTATAATGTTCACACTAAGCCTAATGGACATCATTTGTAGACAAATGGTGTAAAATAAATAATCATGTAGTGTAAAATCCAAGCTACTCTTTGTGTGCTCTGATTTCTGGATATGTGGCTGGGCTCTATCTACTGCCTGCAGATGAGAGTCTCTGACAGGTTATGTCTGACTCCTACCACCCCCCCCCCGCATTACTCTGCAGAGGAGTCCGACTCCTGCCATTTTTTATTGTCTCTGAAAGGGTCATCATTTCCTGTCGGAAGTTAGGAAAACTGATGAGTGTCACCCCAATAATTTGGCTTTAACACAATAGTTCAAGTGTGAATAGTGTTTCAGTGCAACTAGTACATGAAGCAGGAGTAGTGATGTACAAGGGGGTGTAAGATGGGTGGGCTTGGTCAGGAAAACTGGTGTTGGGGGTAAACATATGAGAAACCTATATCCCTATATGCTTTACTTGCCATATTTCTTTTTAAAAGAAATTGTCTTTGTTTTTGTCACTTGCAAGTAACAGTTGTTATCTTCCTATGTTGTCTATTTTCACAGTTGCGATTAACTTGAACCTGTGAATACACAGGGATTGTTAACTAAGCACATCATTATTCATTGTGTTTTCACTAAAGGAACTTCTTATGTAGCTCAAATAATTGCTTGGTAAGTCAGCTCTGCATGCTGTGTGCTCTGGAGCTTGTCCAGGGGTAAAATGACAAATATTCTTTCAATGACTGCTATGGTCTGCTTTTTTGCTATATTGTAGCAACGCTCTGTTTGTTGATTCATATATTGGGTTTTGCTTATGTGCTAAGTTGTAGCGATGCTCCTTGTTTCTTGATTCAGAGATCAGGTTAGGGTCCAAGGGAAAATAGCCTATGCATGGTCACCTTTAACACAGCTGTATGGGTATGAAAAATGTGCATAATGAAGTTTGCTGTATGAAACAGCACGGAGAATCTGACCCTCCCCCCAGCAAGCCATTGTCTCCTAGCAAGTTATCTATAAAGTGCAGGATGCCAAAACATGAAAGAGCGGTGTGCTTCTAGGGTAATGGGCGACTAGGTCAGTGAAAATGTATTCAGCACTGCACACCAACTGGATGTTCATGGAGTGCAGTTCAGGGCCAGACTGGCCGTAGCAGGCACTGGGCATTTCCCCAGTGGGCGGGAAGGATGGGAGCCGGTTTTGTGGCTGTGGGGGACGGTTTTGCAATATTGTCCCCCTTTAACAAAAGCAGGAGCGATGCTTCTTACTAGCACCCCATCCCCCCCACCCGGTCGAGAAGCAATTTGTCAGGTATGGTTGCTGTTCCCAGTCCGGCCCTGGTGCAGTTTTTTTCCTATTCATGTATGATATGATATGAACAGAATTTATAAAGCGCTACAAATGTCTGTAGACATCAAGGCGCTGGTACTCTGCAGCTCGTGGGTAGCGTATTGTGATCTATGTGGCACAGAAGCATCCTACATCATTTGGAAATCATGCAGTGTAGTAGAATTACATTTTAGTTGTGTGGAAAGCACATGGGCTACTCTGGAAAGTGATAAGTGTATGTTTCCTGGCCAGCATGGCATTCAGGAAATGTCTAAATACCGTTGATAGCGACTCTGTAGTACGCCTACTGCTACTGTAATAGTTCCTTGGTAACTCCCAGATGCTAGGAAATGCAGGAATCACAAAACCTGAACATGGACAGGGGTGGCCTCACTGTGTTGATTCGGTCTGAATAGCCTAGACTCCAACTCATCAAATATGTAGAGTGTGACTGTCTTGCACAGCCAGTATCCAGTATACACCTTGCCCTTTTTCTGGTCATACAGGGTGACTCTCTGCCTAAAAATGTCCTCTGGTCTTCGCCAGTGCACACCTTCTCACCACCATCACAGAGAGCGCAGCCATTTGGAGGAGTGTGCTGTACTATGGGTGTGATTTTATACTCTGCGTCTGGTTCCCATCTGCTCTTACCAAGGGAGTAGCCAGAAAATGTAAAATACCCCCCACTTAATCCATATCTCTAATGCCTAGTGGTGAGGAAAGCGAGTAAGGCTTTTTTTTTCTTTATAGATTTTCCAGTTAACACAACTCAAGTACAGTTATACATTGTCTATGCAGGGGTACTATTCAGGTGGCTGTTGCCATGTGCTTCCAGCCTGTCGCATTTTGATCACATTGATGTAGAGTTATCCTTTGGTGCTAATACAAGAAACTCCACAGGGTTGCACGTTTCAATGCTCTGCACAGTCATTCACATATATAACATTACACTGGTATTGCCACCTCATCCCCTCCCACAGTGAGGTCATTTAGCTCTACCCCAACTCCCTCTCCCTCCGGCTCTCCGGTTTCTTTACCCACCAGATATCGTTAAGATACACTCCAGTACGGTCTTGGCCTGGCCTGCCGAGGAAGGAGCTCACTGTAGACGTCAGACTGAGTATTACAATAAATCAGGTCTCTAGTCCATTCCTCCTCAGTTGGAATGGGCCCCTAGCCCATGGCATCGATACCCGCCTTTTAGCAAGTAACAGTCCCATCGCCACCAACTTTCGGACCTTTTTATTGATCTCCCTATCATACCCCAGCAACGCAAGGAAGGGATCTGGGGCAAGAGTGAGTCCGGTTATTCCATTTAAAATGAGGAATATTTTCCCCCAGAATTTCGATATTCCTGGGCAGCACCAAGCTGCATGCAGAAAACCGGCAACTGGCTCTGTGCAGCGATCACATGCAGCCGATTCCCGTAGGCCATATCTAAACAGCCTGTCTGGCGTATAGTATGCTCTATTGTTATATTTAAAATGTATGAGGCGATGCCTGTCATTTAACGATATTTGTCTGGTTACCTCACAGCAATAGCGCCATTCCTTGTCGCTAATTATCTGCGCCAACTCTTTCTGCCAATCCTGCCTCACTTTCGAGTGTAGCGTCCTCCTATGTTCCTGTGTAATATTATAGATCCTAGAGACCAGCTTGGCAGAGGAGGGGGCTTTTATAGTGTGAGTGAGGGCGAGCACCTCAGGGGGCTCCGGGAGACCCTCCCCTAATTGAGCCTTCAATGCATGTTGCACTCTGAAGTGCTGATAGCGAACCAATGGCGAGGGAGTAAGCTCTTCAGCTAATAAACTCACCCATCTGCGGAATTCACAGTCCCTGAACAGGTCTCCTACTACTTCAATGTTAACCCTGTGTAGGGCATTGGACACCTTCCTGTCTTCACCCGTCGGGAGCCAGACGCACCACTCGGAGTCAAGGGTGAGTACAATAACGCACCCGCCTGCTTGTCAAGAAGATTGCGCCAGGCGTGTATGATGGGGTTAAGGGAATCCAGCAAACTGTGGTGTCTAGAGGGCATCTTAAAGAGCACCAGAGGGAGAGTGTCCGGGTCTGCTGCTATCTTTGTGTATGTGCGGGAGGGACTCTGGGCCATGTATCCATGCATGCGTGTGCGAGCACTGAGCTGCTCTATAATATAATTCTAAATCTGGGGCGTTGACACCCCATGGAATATGGTACTGTTAGGGTTTCCCATTTGACACGGGTTGTTTGCCCGCCCAGGCTAGTGTGATCAAGAGCGATCTCATCTTGGTGAATATGTGCGCTGGAAGTAGCATGGGGATATTTTGAAAGAGAAATAACAGTCTTGGGAGGACGACTATCTTCATTAAAGAGATCCACCCTAACACTGAAATAGGTAATCTTATCCATCTGGCCACATCTTCCTCTAGTCTACCCAGGGCTTTCCCATAGTTGTCAGTGAGGACTACCTCTGAGTCTGTGTGCACCTGAATACCTAAATAACAAACCGAATCTGTGGTCCATTGCAAGGGGAATTCCATTTGGATTGGTTGTGTAGACTGGGTCAACGGGAAAATTAGGGATTTTGCCCAGTTGATTTTCAGGCCCAACAGGTGCCCAAAGCGGACCACCTCAGTCAACACCGGAGTGAGGTGGGTCGCAGGCTCCCTTACTTATAAGAGCATGTCGTCCGCATACGCTGAGGCTATCAAATGGTAATCTGGAAAGCGCAGTCCCCTGTGGCTATGATATTCCCTAAGAGCACACAGCAGAGGCTCAGCAACCAGGGCGTATAGCAGTGGGGAGAGGGGGCATCCCTGTTGCGTGCCCCTAGAGATGGGAATAGGGCTCGTTACTTTATTTCCCAGCCTGACTCTGGCCACTGGTGCCTCACACAATTCCTTCACAAGCTGGAGAAATACCTCTCCCATTCCTATGCGTCTCAGTACCGCTTGCATGAAAGGCCATTCCACGGAGTCAAACGCTTTCTCAGTGTCTAGGAAGACAGCTGCCGCTTTAACTTTTGGATTTATATGCTGTATTGACGAGAAGACGGTTCTAAGATTGGATGTTAAATTACGCACCGGACCAAAACCAGCCTATTCTGCTCCCACCAAGCTGGGGATCAGGGGTGCAATTCGATTAGCCAGTATTTTAGCGAAAAGTTTCGTTTCTACATTTAGCAGGGATAGGGGCCTATAGGAGGAACAATCATTAGGGGATTTCTCAGGTTTGAGCAGGGTGACTATTATAGCCTCTCTCATCGAGGGGGGCATCAGTCTATTCTCTGCCATCTCCTCAAATAAGGAGACGAGATGTGGAATAAGGTCTTGAAAGGCCTTGTAAAAAGCGACCGTCAGCCCATCCGATCCCGGAGCCGTCCCACCCTTCATTGATGATAATGCTACCCTTGCCTCCCTAGGGTCCAGAGGCGCCATGGGGCACTCTCTGTGGGAGTCTGTCAGCCAAGTCATCTGTATATGCTTTAGGTATTCCTCTGTAACCTTATCGTCCTGTGCAATGCAAGAGCTATACAACTCCGCATAGTATCTGCGGAATCTGTCCGCAATTCCTGATGAATCGTATATCATTCTGCCATCCTCCCCCGAAATCTCTACAATGGCGCTGTTGTCCCTCGGGAGACGCTGCAAGTTAGCCAGTAGGGCTCCAGGACGCTTGCTCTCCCCGTATACTCGTGCTGTTGCATATTTGCCCAAATGTTTAACTTCACTCTCTGCTGTGTCTTGATACTCTTCTAGGGTTTTTTTAATGTTATCTAAACATTTGCTATCGCCGGTCCTTTGGTGTTCCTGCTCCAAGTTTGAAATTTCTGACTCTAGTCTTGTGAGCCTGTTCTGAATAGAACGCAGTACCCCAGCATGTTTTAATAGTCTTCCCACCTAATAAACACCTTGAACATTTCCCAAACCATCGAGAAGGAGGCTACCGACCCAATGTTTTCCCTGAAGAATGTCTCAATGGCTGTTGCCATTTCCGTGCAAAACACCTGGTCTAGTAAGGAGTAAGGGGGGAATCCCCACGTGAATGGTGCGAAGCGTTCTACAGGGATCTCCAGCTCCAACTGGACCGGAGAGTGATCTGTATAGGTCAGAGGAAGGGGCTCGCAAGTTGTAACCTGGAGGAGAATACTTCTGGATACCAACCAATAGTCGATCCTGGTGTCAATGTTATGTGAAGCGGAATAATGCGTAAACCCTTGGGATATGCTAGGTCTCTGCCTCCAGACGTCTACCAGCCCCAACTGTTCCATCAGATCCATGATAGTGCTATCTGCAGCCGCCGGCCTCCTTGGCGGGCCACTAGACCTGTCATTAATGGGATCTAGGATACAATTAAAATCTCCCCTCCCACTCCCCCCATATTTGCGGAAGATCATCCACCTTAAGCAGACGTGCCGCCATTGCATGATAAAATTGGGGGTCATCATAGTTAGGACCATATATGTTAACCAGTCTGGCTCCAAATACCTCAGCCCAGCACCTAGTTACAACGAACCTGCCACTAGGATCGATCTCCTCTACCATCAACTTAAGACCTGATCTGGGATTAACCCAGGTGAGTACGCCTCTTGCGTGCGATGCGAAGCCTGCCGCGTGAAATTGACCCTGCAATTTCCTAGAGGACAACATCTTATTCTGGGGAGCTAGATGTGTTTCCTGTACCAGTGCAATATCAACCTGATGCCTCTTAATTGAAGCAACTACCCTACGAAGTTTCCTGTAGTCATTTAACCCTCGGACGTTCCATGTCCAAAGCTTAATTTTCCTAATCACCTTATTTGGGTTTTCCATGCGAAATCCTTTGCCTGTAGATTCGTAAAACTACTTTCAGCAGTGTAGTATCCTGCTCGCTTCCTTTTCCTGGAATGTACCCCCTGCAAATGCATGAATCTTTTCACCCTTAACCCACCCCCACCCACGCTATGCCTACCCCAACTGATCATAGACGGTCCCATATCCAACCCCCTCCCCGCAATCGCGCTTCATGACAAAAACTTTTAAACAAATAATAACAATAACTGCCCCAAATGCACCAAGTGGGTTACACAGTGTGGCGGATGTTACCGGCGTTTCGCCTGATTCTTAGCCTCCCAAGCCCACTCCGCAAGGTAACTGAGTTGCTTCTCACATTTATAGCCTCTTACGACCCTCCCCTAGCCTACCCGCATGTGGGGCCTGCCACCCTGCTTTGATTTAATGGATTATCGAGGGTCAAGTGTACACTCTGGAATGTCAATCATCCAAGGGGAGCAACCCCTGTTGGTCCATTCACAAAGGAACGTGTCCCGCCCCATTACTTTAACCAAACCGTGTTTGTCTTGGCCATCGGGAATGGTAACACCGGACAACAGCCGCCGTCTGCCGGACGGGAGACCATCATTCTCCATCATCCAGACCCACCCAAAAGTTGTTGATATTTATAAGTTACTGTTCCCCAGTGCCAGGGGCAGTGTCCTCCAGCACGACCGGACCCTCGGAGAACCTCCTCTGGGCCTGTCGCCGTCTCTTTTTTACAGAAATTGGAGAGCTCTCTTAGTCATTGAAAATTTGAGCTTTCCCATCTGCGTTACTCAACTTTGCCGGGTAAATCATATTGTAATCCAGACTAAGATCTCTCAGCTTGCGTTTTACAGGCATGAACTGGCGTTGCGCTTCCTGCACCTGCACCTGCAGCGTGAAGTCTGGGAAGATGGATATATCCATTCCCTCGTACCTCAATGTCTGTAGTTCCCTGGCTTTTCTGAGTGCAGCATCTCTGTCCCTGTAGTTAAGTACCCTTGCAATGATGGGAAACGGTGGGGCGCCCTGAGCCGGTCTTGGGGTCACGGATCGATGGGCGCCCTCTGTTATGAACATGTTTGAGAAAGTGTCTTTACCCAAGAGCGTTACCAGCAGCTGCTCGATTAAGAGCTCCACGTTTTGTATGTTCGTGGATTCCGCTATGCCGACGATGCGTATGTTATTCCTTCTAGAGCGTGCTTCCAAAACCTCCGCTTTGGACTGAATGGAGAGCATCAGTTTATCCAGCTTTGCGGTTGTGCTCAGGGTGGTGTTAAATGTGCCTTCAGTGTCCGAGACTCTTTTCTCCACAGTATCCAGCCTCTCGGAGTGTTTGTCCAGACGCTCAGACATTCTATCCATCCTGAAAGTGAGGGCATCTATCTTCCTGTCTATTTTTGTTAAACTGTGCTGCATCGCCGTCAAGATATGCTTCAGGTCTGTGTCTACCGCTGAGTCCCCCATCACCGACCCTGACTCCGAAGGATTCTTCTCTAAATCCTGTTGCCTGGAGGTTTTGCGTGGTTCGAATTGAAGTTTCGACTGGGATTTTTCCGTATGCCCCATTCCTCTCTTGTTATCAGGGTCCTGGGCCCGCAACCGCCAGTTACTGGTAGTTTCCGCTCGGATATGGGCACCGGACCAAAAGGGAGCTCCGCCGTCAAGCTGCCGCCTCCTTACTTCGGTGGTTCCCCGGGACAACCAGTGGCCAACGCGCTTCTGCTTCGTGATGCTGCTATGTGAGTTATATCCATGCAATTGGCGGCCCACAATCTGAATCTTACAGGATGGCTCTCATCGCAGATCTGCCGGGGGGAGCGTCACTCCCCCAAACTTGTCCACGCGCCTCGCTGTACTACGCACCTCCTGCCACAGGGCCTATGGAACCTGAAGGAGATAGCAGTGTCTCGTACTTAGTAATGTGGCAATAGCCTTTCCCACCCTGGGCTCCCAGCTGCCTTAGGGCCACTTCATTCCTTTGGTGATTAGGAGCGCCGCTCTCACAGCTTCCACCTCAATGTAAGCCCTCTGGATTCACAGCATGCAGGAGCCTCCCTCTCGCCCTGCACTATAGACTGGGAGCCCCACTGCAGGGGGCAGTGCGATGGCCACGTCTGCCCATAACTGTGTCCAAGCGGTCCGGGGGAGGGGAGGGCACACTTGGATCTCACGCCTGTTGAGTGCCGCTCTATCCGCCTCTTGCAACGCCACAGGGCACAGGCCACCAGCGGAGGACTCACAGCTGCCTGTTCCTGCGCGACGGCACTCCCCGGTTCGTATTTCCAGGGCCCGGGGGCGGGGGGGGCGTCCGCCTGCTCCCAGTCTGGAGCGCCACAATGAGGCTACACGCATCTGCCAGTACCTACAACAGGTAGCCCGCAAGCGTCCGCGTCACCCCCCCAATCCCGAGGCGTTCATACAGGTGGGATCACGTTCTGGGCCTCCGCCGCTTCACGATCTGGGGCTGCCCGTCCTTCACTGGAACCACAATCCAATCAGGCCGAGGTGCACGCTCTGTCCCCGCGCCTCGATGCAGGCCCAGCGCCAGGCTGGATCTCGTCGCTCTGTGCACCCCAGCAGCATCTTTGTTCCACTGAATTTCGGGCTGCGTCAAAGGTATCACCACAGCCAGGATCGTGGAGGATGGATATCGTGGCTCACGGAGCTACCTTAGAGCGCAGCCATCTTTAAGCCAGGCAAGCTCTGCCCCCCAGCGAGTAAGACTTACTTGCACTAATTGTGGTCCCTTAATTCCACCTTCCGTCCAGCTATCATGTTTCCTTCCTTCCTTTATCATTCGGTCTATCTACCCTTTCATCATCACTCTTCCACCTATCCTTCAGTCTTTCCACTCGCACTTCCAGCCATTGATTCATCATTTTCCTATCCATACATCCCTTTTTTATCCATCATTTCACCCTTCATTTATCAATTCACCTATCCATCCACACTTTGATTCATTCATCTACCCATTCATCCAGCCTTTCACCATTCCAGCCATTCTTTCTTTCACTCAACAATTCAATGTTTTACATTTCATCCATCAATTTTCACCCTTGCATCCATCTTTTCATTCTTTTTGCCCTTCCTACTTGTTACAGTTTCTTTATATTTTTCATATGTTCTTCGTTTCATTCTTCTTTGTAGCCGTCTCTCTCACACTCTCAGTACTGTAGTCAATGTATTGTGGACCACACTGCAAGTAAGTAAATGGGCCCCCGGCTACTATTTAATCGCTAAAATACAGCCATAAACAGGATTCAGTGTGCCGCTTAAGCCTCTGGGTCCTGGTGCCACTGCACCTGCTGCACCAATTGAAGCTAACCTCCTGAACACACACTCATTCTCTTTCTCTCATCATTTCTCCTTTTAGGCCTCCTTTACTGTTATTGGGTTGCCACCCCTGACCTCTGTTATGGTTTTCCTTTTCTTTTTTTATGAACGTTTCTCTGCAGACAGAGCAAGCTCATGAATAATTATTGGTGTCAACACCACTCCCGCTTAAGCTGTGAAAGGGGGAAAGGGAGTGGGGGAGGGGGGAGGGGGGTCACAACGCCACTGGCTTTTACTTAAAGGTATTTCACATGTGAAATTTGGCTGTTTTGCCGCTATTCATAATTTGCAAATTGTATCTTTGGGATTCGTAAATTCTGGTTGAGTTTTCGGTATTGTGGCGCAATGCAATTTAACAAATCTTCCTTCTCAGCCCTTTTGTACATCTTTAGGGCCCTCTTTGTGGTCCTAAATCCATTTGTGACCAATTTGTGACTCGCAAAACCTTCATAAATGAGTGCCTTGACTCCTTAAGACTAAATAGATGTTCTTACAAACCAAAGAAAATTAAAGATGGACAGATTTCAAATCTTCTATCTAAGATTGCTCTCAGAGCCTCACAAAACTTTCTTCAGGAAATCCTCATGAACCACATGCAAATGTTTTGTTATCTGTAAGATGTGCATTCCTCAAGCCGGGGAAAGATCCCCTTCTCTGTGGCAGCTATCGTCCCATCTCTCTGCTCAACGGGACATCCAGGTCTTGGTGGGGGTACTGGTGACTCATCTTCGGACAGTGCTCCTGACCCTTATTCACCACTCTCAAATGGGATTTGTTCTCTGGTCCTCATTACACAACCATCTCAAAACGCTGGCCCACACGCTGTGCTCCACTAGGAACCTCCCTGAAATGTGTCCCTCGCTGGGGTGACCCGGACACCGAGAAGGCATTCAATAGGAATGGATTCAGCCTCGGTGAGGACTTTATAGCTAAGGTCCAGTGGCTTTATGACTCCCCCCCCCCCCCACCCCCCCTCCTTCCAGGTCAACTGCGGCCTCCCGGACTCCTTCCCGGTCCACAGGGTGGGGCGACAGGGCTGCCCATTGTCACCCTTCCTCTTTCTCCTGGCCATGTAAGCCTTGGCGTAGGCCCTCCGTCAGTCCCCAAGGTTAGTGGGCATTCCTACCCCTGGGCGGGGTGTCGTTTCTCTATCTATATGCAGATGACATCCTACTCATGCTCTCGGATCTCCCCAGATCGCTCTCTGCTCTTTTGGCCACCATCTCCGACTTCACAGAGCTCTCGGACTACAGGTTTAATTGGGGCAAGAATGATGCCCAGCTGATCTTGCAGGTGACCACCTCTGCATATGTATCCAGCTACCCCTTTCAGTGGAAGCCCTCCTGTCTCAAATACCTGGGGATCTACATCAATCCGGGCCTGGACCGCATGATGGCAGATAACCATGACCCATTGCTGGAATGCAAATAACTGGACTATGCAAGTGGTTCCACCCTCATGCTGTGGGGCAGGGTGCAGGCGGTACAGATGGTGACCTTGACACCCTTCACCAATGTCTTGGGCATGCTTGCCCTGCTTGTGCCCCTTTCACTCCTATGTTCGGTGGGTAAGGGCATGAGGTCATTTGTCTGGGGATCTTTTCAGCCCAGGCTGGCCAGTAGCCAGCTCGTAGCTCACTGTTCATGTAGTGGATTGGGTCTACACCCTGTTGAGCATTATGTCCTGGGCTTGCACTTGGCACAACTCACCTAGATGTTCCCACATACCCTGGACCCTCTGCTATGGGTCTTGATTGTGCGTATCCTCCTCAAGTGTCATGGGGCTGCATCCCATCTACCGGTACGATTCCTCTGCCCCCGGCTCCGGGACCCCGAAGCTACAGGCCATGGCCAAATCCCTGTCACATGCCCACCACCTGCTCTCAGTGGATGCCCATATCCACGAATAAGTGCCTCTGTGGGGTAACACTGGCTTCCACATCGGTGGCGAGGTACTCCACCGGGGAGTATGGCAAGCAGCTGGGATCCTTACCCACCATCATGTATGCGCCCAGGGTATCATCAAGCTATTTGAAGCACTGCGGGAGGCATTCTGCCTCACACCTGGTCAATACTGGTGGTACCTAAAGTTGCGTCACTGTCTAGCCAGGGGGTGATGTCCGAATTCTATGGCCTCTTGACCTGACACTTGTACTCCATGCTCCTTCTGGACAACTTGAACACCAAATTGCAGGCTCGCCTCCAGGTGGAGTATGAACCAGAGGACTGGGCAGGAAGCCCTGGGCAACAGAGCCAGGGAAGCCTGGCTGAAGTTCTGTCTTTTCAAATCGCTCCATGAAATGAAATGAAATTTGTACTTGTAAAGCGCACCCATACCCCCAAAGGGGTGTCCAGGCGCTGTACGCATACCGCTGTGGAACCCTTCCTGGCTTTTCCCTGTGAAATGTCCACTCCTGGGCACCCCCAGGGTGAAGCCAGGCATCCCAGCGCTGTTGGGGCCGTTGTGGAGATTAAGCAAGCTATTGCCCAGAGTTGCAGAGTGGGACCCATGATTAGAATAGGCACCGAGGCGAGAATTATCAGGTCCGAGGAAATTGAGCCCAAGACCCGCCGAGGCGGGAATTGAACCCTGGTCCCGGGCCAGATCTCTGCATCAGGGTCTGCCGCTCTAACCATTGAGCCACACTTCTCCATGACTAGCACTGGACCCCGGCGAAGCTACGGATGTCGCAGCTGTTACCCCAATCCGATTGCTGTTGCTGCGACAATACCTGCTGCGACTTGGTTCACGTCCTCTGACTGCTCCACCGTCTGACCTATTTGGGAGGCAGTTGTCATCACGCTCAGTGAGGCTCTGGCGATCCAACTACCATTGACTCGACCCATGATTCTTCTCCATGAATTTGTGAAATCCCTGACCTTGTCACACTGCGAGTGCCGGCTGCTTCATACAGCACAGGCGACAGCTAAAACCTGCGTCCTCTGGTGTAATGTTTAAAGGGGCCGGGTAGCAGTCTAGTGCTCCCGCGCCCGTAAGATACGCTTTGGAGTTGGCGTATGACGCCAACTCGGATATAAATAAAGGAGGCGTGGCCCGCGACGGCAGTCGGGACCACGCTAGTTTACACAGCACTCCGTGTGGCGTCACCTCATTAATCATAGGCCGCGCAAGCAACACACGCTGGTCCTAGGACTTCACACTGGCGACGAGGCGGGTGACGGCCCGCGCCGCAGCACAGCACATCGAGGGCACCGTGTGGGCCCCCCCTCGGTGGCGAAAAGCGGTACTACACCCTGCAGGCAGATCTCAGCCACGAGACACGTGGAGCTGCTGGGAAGGCCTGCCACGGCCTCCGCACCAGGTGGTCCAGCTGCTGTGGCCCTGAGCTCCAGGTGCCCTGTAGGAGAGGCACACTGCGACCAGAGAGGCCTGCTGCCCATCATCACCGGCAGGCATTGTGCAGGCTGCTCCAGTGCTCCCAGGGAGTGAAGGTAAGGGGCAGTGACCCAGACGTTGAGCCCCATCGCCCCACGCAGCACATAGGATCATCTCAGCCTTTGTGCCCTCGGCCAGGCGGCTGTTCCCCGCTCCAGCAAGAGGGACAGTGCACGTGCCGCGAGGCGGACCACTCATTACCCCAAAATGGCGGCGATCCCGGCCATGGAGCCTTTTGTAGTTGACGGCGCTCCCTCTGCTTTGGCCCCTAAGTGGAAAGACTGGACGGAGAGGCTCCAATTCTACTTCGAGGGGGCGGGCATTTCCCATGAGAGGCGCAGGGCGTTGCTCCTTCATTTGGGTGGGAAGGACATTCACCGGATCTACAAAACACTGGTAGAAGCCACCCCCAAAACCTACACTACACTGCTCAATGCCCTTAACGCACATTTTGAACCTATGGCTAACAGAGACTACAAAAGATTTATCTTTCGTCAGGCAAAGCAGGAGGCGGAGGAGTCATTAGACGCCTTTCATGGGCGGTTGAAGGAGTTAGCAAGCACGTGTGGGTTCACAGATGAGCAGGAAGAGATCCGAGCCCAAATTATCCAAGGGTGTTTCTCCTCCAAACTCCGTGAACACTTCCTCCAGGAGTCGGGGAAGCCCCTCGCGGAAATCCTCACGATGGGGAGATCCAAAGAGTTGGTACGAGTGAGAGCGTCCCATATGGAGGCAGCCCTTCATCGTCCCATCAAAACGGAACAAGTGAATATGGCCCAAGCGAAGCCGCGCCCACACCCAGGGAAGCGCGCACCGGACAAAAAGAAGCAATGTGGCTATTGCGGAGGAACGCCACATCGCATGCAGGAATGCCCGGCGAAAGGACGGAGATGCTCAGCGTGTGGCAAGATTAATCATTTTGCAGCAGTCTGCAGATCTACAGGACACAAAAAAGAGCTGGCTCAGACTGTAGAAGAGGCCCAGGAGCCCGAAGACATGGACGATGACGAAGGTAGCTACCCAGTCCATTACGTGTTCGCAGCAAATCAACCAATACAGAAGAGACGGCGGCTGCCGAAGTGCAGGAGTAATGGTCCACAGCCAGGAAGTACAAGCCACTATAGACACAGGAGCATCCATTGAGCTGATGGCGGAGGATGTATTCAACCGGATGGACCCCGTCCATCACTGCGCGAGCGAAGCTTCGCGTGTTCGCATATGGCCAGAAGACGCCCATCCCACTGCTGGGATGCTTCCCGACGAAAATCAAACATGAGGAGCAAGAGACCCCTACCACAGTGTACGTCACTAAAGAGGGCAACGGCATGCTGGTAAGCGGCCAGACGGCTGAGGAGCTACGGCTCATATCATTTGCACTAGCGGTACAAGAGGAGGAGCTGTCCACCATCATGGAGGAGTTCGGTGACATCTTCACAGGGATCGGGTGCCTCAAAGGAAAGGAAGTCGCCCTCCACATTGATCCATCGGTCCAACCGGTGGCGTTGAGGCACAGGCGCATAGCCTTCCACCTGAGACAGAAGGTGGAGGCAGAACTTGAAGCGTTGGAAGAACAAGGGGTCATTGAGAAAGTTGACGGACCGACCCCGTGGGTGTCCCCTATAGTAGTGGCTAGGAAGCCGAAGCAGCCTGGCCAGGTTCGCATATGCATCGATATGCTACTCCCCAATGCCGCGATAAAAAGAGAGCGTCACCTAACGCCTACCATAGACAATATACTCGGGGAGCTCAACGGAGCGAAATGGTTTTCAAAGATGGACCTCCGGTCAGGGTATCATCAGCTTCCATTACACCCGGACTCACGGTACATCACCACATTCTCAACGCATGTGGGCCTCCGGAGGTACAAACGCCTCAGTTTCGGGATATCGAGTGCCGCTGAGGTGTTCCAAAACACCATCCGAGAAGACCTCAGCGGGCTCCCGGGGGTCCTGAATGTGAGTGATGACCTGTTGGTGTATGCTACCTCGCTGGATGATCATCACCAGAGGCTATGCGACGTCCTGCAGAGGATAAGGGAGTCAGGTTTGACGCTCCACAAAGAAAAGTGCCAATTCCTGAGAAAGAAGATCAGCTTCTTCGGCTACACCTTTTCTGACCAAGGAGTGGCTCCAGACCCAGACAAGGTGAGGGACATCAGAGAAGCTCCGGCGCCCTCCAACATCTCGGAAGTCCGGAGCTTCCTTGGAATGGTCAATTTCTGTGGACGTTTCATGCCAGGCCTAACCAACGTCACCAAGCCCCTCTGGGAACTGACCAAGTCTACCACCGTCTGGCAGTGGGGCCCTGACCAGGAGCAAGCCTTTCAGGACACAAAGGCAGCGCTATCAGCAGACACCACCCTGGCATACTTTAATCCAGCTCGCCCCACCAACGTGGCCGTGGATGCCAGCCCGTACGGGCTAGGGGCCGTGCTCACCCAGCAGGGGTCCAGCGGGGAGTGGATCCCCATCGCGTACGCGAGCCGGTCGCTGACGGAGACTGAACAACGCTATTCCCAGATAGAACGGGAAGCGATTGCCATACACTGGGCGTGCCGCTATTTTCACATTTACGTGTACGGCAAACCGTTCACTGTCACGACGGACCACAAACCCCTAGTGCCACTATTCCAGGGTTCGGTGTCCAAGCCGCCACCGAGGATCGAGAAATGGATTCTCCAGCTGCAGGAGTACGACTATAAGGTGGAGTACAAGCCAGGGTCGTCCAACCCCGCGGACTACCTGTCTCGGCACCCAAGAGCGGCCACCAGAGCCGAGGAAGACGAAGCAAATGACACAGAGGAGTATGTCCAATTCATAGCGGAAAGGTCCCGACCGCTACCCATCAGCTTGGAAACCATTGTCGAGGCCACCCAACAGGACGAGTGCCTACAGCTGGCTATAGCGGCTGTCAGGGCCAATGACTGGCGGACCATCCTGACCACGCTGTCCCGGAGGACGCCCCAAGCCAAGGCGGTGTTGGAGTCGCTTCACAGAGTGAAGGACGAACTGTCTGTTGACAACAGAGGATGTCTACTAAGAGGCCCTCGGCTGGTAATTCCATCAGGTCTGGCCCAACAAGCAGTAGACCTTGCCCATAGAGGTCACCAGGGGATCGTGGAAGACCAAAGGACGTCTCAGAGTAAAGGTGTGGTTCCCCGGAATGGATCACCTGGTTGAACAAACTGTTCGCACCTGCCAGTGGTGCCAGGTCTCGGGCCAACCAGACCGCCCTCACCCGGTCATCACAGAAGATAATCCCCGGAGACCATGGGAGCGGGTCAGCATGGATTTTGGGCACCTGCCAGATGGGCGACATGCCCTTGTAATCATTGACGACTACACCAAGTATCCAGAGGTAGAGGTGGTGGCAAGCCAGACCGCCACGGAGGTCATCACGAAGATTGAGAAGATCATCGCGACCCATGGCATCTTCGAGACAGTCAAAACGGACAACGGCCCCCCGTTTCAAGGGCAAGAGTTTGCGGACTACCTAAAGTCCTGGGGGATACAACACCGCAAAGTCACCCCACGCTGGCCCCAAGCAAATGGGGAAGTAGAGAGATTCATGCGCACGCTCAATAGGGTGATCCAGATAGCGCATGCCGAGAATGCCCCCCTTGAGAGAGCCATTTACAGTTTCCTGAGGGAATACAGGATGACACCTCACTCTACGACGGAAAGGGCACCAGGCCCCGCCTGTCTGGGCAGGCTGGTACGAGACACTCTTCCCCATCACCCAACGTGGATCCCAAACCCCATTGATGGCCCCAGGATTCTGGCGAAAAGGACCACCACCAACGACCGGTCTAGCAGGGACCGGAGAGCATGCCCTGCGGACATCCAGGAGATGGATCAGGTATTCGTGAAAGACCGATATCCGGGGAGCAAATTCCGTCTCCCCTACGAGTGCCAGCCCTGGACAGTGACCCGCTGGACAGGCACGATGGTGACCGCCCGAAAAGGAGGAGAGGAGCTCACTAGAAATATCTCATTTTTCAAGAAAGTTCAAACTGGGACCCCGGGAGCGGAACCCGAGGCCGACGAAGTGGGAGAAACCAACCCCGAGGAGGCACCAGCGGCTGATGGAGCAGGAGCGAGTGGCGGCCAGCTGGCGCAGGCCAGAACACCGGATGGTTGACGGCGTTGTCCCAGGGAGAGTGGTACACCGGACAGAAGATCACCGAGGGGAGGTGTCGGGTTGCCAATGACACGTGGGGCCGGCTGTGGCTACGGCCTAAGGGGCAATCCTGCCCCGTCATCCCGGTTGGCCGGGTTTCTGGTGTAAGGAACAGAGACTGCCCAGCTGATCGAAGAGGGGTGCCAGGTGGTGGACGTGATACCCCGAACCAGGAACTGGTAACAGATCGACTGTTTGTTGTTTGGTTCTGTTTTATTAAAGGTTAGAAGGAATGTAATGTTTAAAGGGGCCGGGTAGCAGTCTAGTGCTCCCGCGCCCGTAAGATACGCTTTGGAGTTGGCGTATGACGCCAACTCGGATATAAATAAAGGAGGCGTGGCCCGCGACGGCAGTCGGGACCACGCTAGTTTACACAGCACTCCGTGTGGCGTCACCTCATTAATCCTAGGCCGCGCAAGCAACACGCGCTGGTCCTAGGACTTCACACTCTGGCACCGGCTATCCCCCTACACATGATAAATGGCTCACGGCCATGTACCAGACAGCCTCATATGAACGAGTCATTTATATCCTACAAGACAACACTGAGACTTTCCTCCGCACTTGGGCTCCATTTCTCCAAGAAGTTGGGAGCGTAGTGCCCTACATTGACTGCATGGCAGGTGGCCCTGCTGGGTTATTGGGTTCCTGGAACTTTGACACTGCATCTCTGGACCTCTTCTTCGACCACGGTCATGCTTGCAGCCCTGTCTCCCCTGCCTCCCCGTGTACATTTTTTGTCTGCTTTCCTTGTCCGCTCCCCCCCTCCTGTTTCTCTACTTTCCCTTCCCCCACCCCCTCTTCTTCCTATTCCTTTCACTTTTCCCGCCGGCCCTTTTCCCCCTTCCTCTCCGCCCTCCCGTATGCCCCTCACCCTCTCCTCCGCCCTGGGTCTGAGGGTCCTCTACCTCTCCCTCTCTTCTCCCTTACCTACCACCCGCGCCCCTCGTTTCTCCTTGCCCTCGACCGTCCTGCTCCTCATTGGATGTCCCGGTCCCAGACTCTATAGATGTGCTGTGTACTACTTATCTGTCATATATGCTCTTGTGTGTGCTGGCGCCTAAGGGTGGCAGTTGTATTGTCCTGATTCTTGTATCCTGCTGCTGTGTCTCTTCCTGTAAAATCCCCCCAAAAAATTGTGAAAGAAAAAAAGATGCGATAGCCAGTTCCACACCCACTGGAGAACATTAACGCAACCAGTCACACCCTGGTGGGTGGTCTCCCGCCAGGACTGGGAAGGCCCTACATATACCCACGCTGGGGCAGAATGCATGCCCAATGGAATCAATGGGACAGTTTATTTCTGGTGAAAAGGTGCCCTCTCACAAGGCAGGAGTACTTTTTCTACAAAGGAATACTTTGCTGGTTGCTACGTCATGACAGGCTACCCAGCACTCTACTGGGTTTCTCAGAAGCAAACCCCCAAAGTGGGGGTTTATTTCTGATGCACAAAAAAAGTCACTGTCGCACAGTGGGTTTTCTCCTTGAGAATCAAGGCACATACAATACAGTGAGTGATTAGATAAACCAACGCTTCTATGCACAGGCTGAACACTAATTACATCCAAGTTACACAGTATGTAAATATGTTTTAGTTATTTACTCATACCAACATTGTAAGTTGAAATGAATGACTCCATAAGTGGTTCCACCATTAACCTTTGCCGGACCATCATTTAGCTCACGTATAGTTTAATTTAAAAGCATGGATGGGCTGCACTAGTTTACGGAGAATATGGGTATCTGTGGGTCCGGGGCTCAGCAACTCGCATTATAAGCCTGTCCGTAGGTTACATCCTATGTCATAATACTTATTTTCCTTATCTGCGTTTCACAAATGAGGGCAAACTGGGCCTGTAGTGTCGCTTTGCAGAAGTGAACTCGCATGACTAAAGGACCTCATAAAATACTTGATAAAAGCTTGGACTGCGACCATGCTGCACAGGCAACATCAAAGAGTGATCTGGCAAAAGTAATGCTACTTTAGACGTAAGCACAAAATACAGGGAGCCATTCACAAACTCCACTTTGTAGTATGTTCCCTAGTACTACACCAGTACTACTGGCAAACTACGAAGTGCTATTCACAAACCTATTTACAGAAACCTCTGCCTCACCTATTTCACTATGTGGAGTTCTCTGAGGTCTCCACACACAGTATAGGTTTAAAAGTAGATGTGGGAGGAACATGGGGAGTGGAAGGAAAATGGGAAATACTAAATGGAAGGGGATTATGTAGGAGTATTGAGGAGCATGGAGAGCGGTAAGGAGGGGGATTAGGGAGCGACATGCAAATACTAACATGCACCCACAAAAAAGTCAGCCCATTTTTTAAATATCTATTTTGAATCTTAATAAATAAATATATATATTATAATATAGACACACACACACACACACACACACACACACACACACACACCCCCCTACTCCCTACTGGCAGTTGCTAGTAGGGAACTATAGTTAGGTCTGCTTTTCCATAGACTGAGCGTTATTTGGTTTGCTAATAACTATATATATATATATATATATATATTCAAAAACATCGGTAGCCCAATAAGCCGCACTCGAGACCAACGAACAGGTTACCAGCCTTTATTAGTGGTATGGCGTCTCACCCAGAGCCAGCAAAATCCGCAGCTTTCCCCTCGCCTGACGCGTTTCGAGTGATTCTCTTCATCATAGGCAGAGGCTTGGGAAGTTCGTGCTTGGGCGGGCAAAACACTCCCTCATTTAAACAATGTCACGCCCCTAATTCACGTCTGTATGCCTTATGGGAGATGTAGTGCCCAATTATTGCCTCCTTTGTATGGCGCACTAATGACTGCGACCAATAAGGCCCAAACAATGAGCCCCAGCTTAGGTGTAAGGCCTCAATCCTCGATCATTGCTCCACATTAAGAATGGTGCATCCATTCTCGTGGCCCCCTTGGAATCCTGGGGTGGTGTGTGCTTGGCGGAAGGGCGTCCGCCTCATAGATTCAAAAACATCGGTAGCCCAATAAGCCGCTCTCGAGACCAACGAACAAGTTACCAGCCTTTATTAGAGGTATGGCCTCTCACCCAGAGCCTGCAAAATCCTCAGCTTTCCCCTCGCCTGACGAGTTTCGAGTGATTCACTTCATCAGAGGTAGAGGCTTGGAAAGTTCGTGCTTGGGCGGGCAAAACACTCCCTCATTTAAACAATGTCACGCCCCTAATTCACGTCTGTATGCCTTATGGGAGATGTAGTGCCCAATTATTGCCTCCTTTGTATGGCGCACTAATGATCATTAGTGCGCCATACAAATATATATATATATATATATAATTTTATGATGGACAGCACTAACTAATTAAATAAACTTTGATTATATTGGCACCAGCAATACTGAAGTCCGCACCTGCTTTGTGTGGAAAACTGCACCAGGATCGTCTTTTCGAGATATATATATTCCGAAATCCTTTCACCAACAGCCCTCTCGATCCAAGGGCGTAGAAAAGAAGCAGCACAGCCAGGCAACAGCAGGTTGTAAGTAGTCCTTTTTTATTTCATTTTCTTAATCCACCAACTGTGCAGCAAGGGACCTACGTGTTTCGGCCGGAGCCTTCAACTGGGTCTAACGTATGTGTGTTAAGACAAACTTTTTAAAGGGACATTTCTCCCCAAAATCACCTCCACGGTTTAAAAGGGCACACACAGATGTTTAACATTTAAAACATTACACATTGCACAAATAGGGAAGATTGGCAAAATTCAAAAGGTCTTTTAAATGAATTTCTTCTTTTCCTTTCAAATGTTCTCCATACTCCTCCACATTAATTAGTATAAATTTAAGAAGCATACTGTGATTTTCCAATGTAAATTCAACTTTGAATTTTCAGATTCCGATAAAGTACCCATATGTAATGTGATTTGTATAATGATAATATTCTAATCAACAGTCACTGACTATCTAGTTTTGACAGATGGAGAACTAAAATTTCCAAAATCATTTTGTGGCAAAAGGAGAAGAGAAAACAATCAATATTCAACATTCGAACAGTGAGAGGATTTAAGTGGTTGTCCAAAATAGCATGATTATAGACCATTACTATCATGCAGGGTCATACCAGTATAATTAATGTTTTCCTAAGGTGCTATCCAGTGTCCCGGAAAATGCAAAACAGTGCATGAGAAGAATGCATTCAATTATAAAGTTCATAGCAGTATCTACATCCAAAAGCTACAATGCTGTGTGTTGTCCTCACTATTCTGGTATTTCCTGAATGTCCAAAGCCCATCTTATCCTAAAAATGGTCCGGCTGTCCCTTTAGAAACTCAGTTCCATACCAATGTCAGAAAGCATTGATATCATATATGTATCTGAATATCTGACTATATAAGTGAAAGTGCTATGTGCTGTAAACTTGATCGCAACTGGATCACATTCTTAATATCTATGAACAGTACTATGATATTAAAGTGCTATGTGCTGAAAACTGACCTCTACTTAAAATCTTATGATAAAGATTCATTTCATAGCGAGAATATATTCCAGCTATAAGACCTACATTTATATAATTCTGTTCACACATAAATTATGATAATAAAATTTTCATTGTGATATTGGGTCTATAAAGTGCCAAGTGCTATAACAGTAAGATAATACAAAACTGATATACCAGTGATCTGATATCTACAGACTGTAGGTAGTGTGGCTCTTCTAAGAATGTCAATATAGAATGTGTTCGAACTCTTCACAGTCCTAATGTCCTATATTGTGTTTACATATATTTCGCACTCATGTTTAAAACAATCACGGATCTGGGACATAAGAATAGCACACTAAGAAACTACCATGATTCCATAGATAAGAAACAACAACAGTTAGCCCCTGGATACATATCGGTGTTTTCCTTTCTTCAAGTATCCAGTTTTCAACTTCTGATGGAATTTAGGCTATAAATGGAGATCAAAAAAGATACTGGGAGCCTCCTAACTGCCCCGCATTGTCAGATGTGAATGTATAGTTCAGCGTCACTATTCAGTCCATTGGGGGTTTCTGTGCCTAGTAAGAGAATCTTTTTGGATTCTTCACGACTTAGGTCTACTGCCGTATTTCCACCACGCGGCTTCTTCTGTAAATGTTTGATGCCATAATATTTCATGTTTTCTGTTTTCCCATCATGTCTCTCCCATATATGCTTTGCCATGACTTTTTGGTAATCTTTGTTCGCAATTGCCTCATATGTTTCAATATACGAAGCTTGAGTTTATTGATGGTACTACCCACGTATTTGATGTTGCATAGGCATTCCAAAACGTATACAACTGATTCAGTTAACACAAGTAATTTTCTCCTGTATTTTGTTAGTTGTCCCATAATTTGTTGTATACTCACTCTTATTCATGCCATGTTTGTATGCCTTGCATATAGTACATTTAAAGAAACCTCCGGTGGGAACTGGAAGCCATGACATTGTATGTGTGTGTGTATATATATATGTGTGTGTATGCATGTGTGTGTGTGTGTGTGTATATGTGTTTATATGTGTATATATATATATATATATATATATATTATCTACTGGCGGTCGCCAGTATATAGTTATAGTTAGGACCTATTTTCCATAGGAAATCCGCAACATTCTATTTGAAATAACTTTGGCGCCGGTTGACGAAACTTCGCGAAATTTTCAAAACTTGTGGGGCGCTCCGGTCCGCTCCTATCCTGAAAGTCTCGGGGTGATTCATCAAGTGGGGGCCGATAAAAAAGGGGGGTCCCAAAATGTGTTTCCCCCATGCAATTTTCCATAGGAACCTTTCATTGCAGCTACAGCCCGAACTGCTGAACGGAATTACACTAAATTTGGCAAAAAGGTAGCCCTTGGTTCAGAGTCGTGCCTTTTGGTTAAATGGTGTAAATCCGTTCAGTAGTTCCTGAGAAAATCAAAAGTAAAATCACATGTATATCTATGGCCGCGTAGGGTCCGCGCACCCTCCCGATCACGAGCTGTATGCTAATTGGCTGTCAACACTCCAAACCAGGAAGTGTTGGCAGCCCTCTTGTTCCTCTGTAGAACCGAGGCACAGAAACCCGTGCGCAAAACGCAAGAAGGGGGCAGGGTAGAAACACCCTGACCCCCTATGCCTGCTTAGGGGGTCCCAAAATTTTTTTATTTTTTTTTAAATCGGCGGGATGCGCTTAGGATGCGCGGATCCCGCCGTGAAAAAAAAAAAACGAAGCGCGGTCTCCCGCGCTTCGTTGTTATTTGGCCCCCGGGTGGGCCAAGTCCCGGGGGCATGCGTGGGGGTTAATAAAAATGTGTGGGAGGGCCTCTAAGGCCCCCCCTAAGCCCCGGGGACCGCCAAACCCCAGGGCTTTGAAATAAAAATGGTGCGGGAGGGCACTCGGCCCTCCCGCAGCCCCGGGGACCGCCACCCCTCCGGGGCTTCTTTTTTTAAAAATAACAGTACCTGTGTGGGGGGGCTCGGCCCCCCCCCACATGCCCCGGGGACTGCCACCTCCCCGGGGCACTAAGAATTTAAAGGTGGGGGTCCGTTTTGGACACCCGAGCCCCGGGGACCACCACCTCCCCGGGGCTGTGCACACGAAGGGAGGGGGGGCCGTGCGGCACCCCTCCTGGAGCCTGTGATGGCCCTGGGGACCACCACCCCCAAGGGCCGGCTCCTGCAGTGTCCCGGGGTGCCCACCCCCGGGACACTATAGTTTGCTATGGCAGGGCGGGAGCCTCGCGGCTCCCGTTCTGTCATAGCAAACTGCTTTGAATTTTGGAAGAGAGAGCAGGAAACCTGCTCTCTCTTCCCAAATTCAAAGCAATTGCTTTCCACACGGGGAGCTGCATGTCAGCAGCTCCCCATGTGGAAAAGCAATGCCGGCTCCCGAGGAACGCAGGGAGCCGGCGGGACCGTGGGGGATTGGGGACCCCCCCACGGTCCCCAACGGAGAGGGCTAGCCCCGGGGGATGGGGTCCCCGGGGCAAGTAGTGGCCCGGGAGGTGGGCCACGCGGCCCCCTTCCCCAAAATGTTTTAAATTTTTTTTAACAAAAAGAAAGGCCGGCCCCGGGGGATGGGGTCCCCGGGGCCATAAGTGGCCTGAGGAGGGGGGCAACGCAGCCCCCCTCCAAAACAATAAAAAAAAAAAAAAGGCCATGCCCAGGGGATGGGGTTCCGGGGCCGATTAAGGCCTCGGGAGGGGGCCACGCTGCCCCCTTCCAAATTAAAAAAAAAAAAAAAAAAAATAGGGGCAGGCCCTGGGGGATGGGGTCTCCAGGGCCAATAAATTAGAAAAAGAAGGGGGCCACACAGCCCCCTTCTTAAAAAAAATGTATCACTCTGCAAACGCGCCCCCTGTCGCGTTTGCAGATGAGGACGAATTCCCCTTGAATACTGGGGTCCTGGGGGCCAACTAGCCCACCAGGAACCTCCAGTATGCGCCAGGGGGCTGCATTGCAGAGAGGTGTTCTGAGGCCACGCCCCTTTTTACACTTCTCTACAACGCAGCTCTGTGGCGCTTAATGGAGGTAGCTGGTGGGCTAGTTGCACCCCAGGGACCCTCAGGATTCAGGGGAGTTAATCCCCCGACTTAAAACGCGCCACGGGCGCATTTGCACAGTGGTGAAGGGAGGGGCGGGGCCTGAGGTGACATGTGTGCAAACATGCCCTGTGGCGTGTTTTAAGTTGGGGATTAAGTCCCCTTGAATCCTGAGGGTCCCTGGGGTCCAACTAGCCCACCAGATACCTCCAGTAAGCGCCACAGAGCTGCGTTGCAGAGAGGTGTAAAAGGGGCGTGGCCTCGGACCACCTCTCTGCAACGCAGGCCTGTGGTGCTTACTGGAAGTACCTGGTGGGCTAGTTGGGCCCCAGGGACCCTCGGGATTCAAGGTGACCTAATCCCGCAACTTAAAACGCGCCACGGGGCGCGTTTGCACACATGTCACCTCAGCCCCCCCCCCCTTCACCACTGTGCAAACGCGTTTTAAGAGGTAGTTTTAATCCCCTGCCCTATTATGTACTAGGGACTTACAGAGGAGGTCATGCTAATCACAGGGGTACCCCAACGCATAGTGTTCCCTAGTGTATGTAGGTGTTTTCACTGTATTCTAAGTGTCTTTTAGCATAGCACTGGCTCTGGTTAGTCAGTCAGTTACCACCAGTACCCGTCTGAAAAAGTTGTGGGCACAGGATGATTTTGCAACAAGGCCTCTTTCTGCTCCTCTGTTGGTTCTTTCTGCACATCTTTTGCTTCTTCCTGCACTTTTCTTCGTCTTTGTGGACTTCTGTTGCTTCTTTCTGCATTTCTTTTGCTTCTTTCTGTGCGTTTTTTCTTCTTTCTTCACATGTCCTACCTCTGTAGGCATAGTTAGAAACTAGCATTTAAAAAACCTTTGAAATTCACTTAAAAAACCATAGGTTTCAGACACGTTATAGTTAGAAATTAGAATTTAAAAAACCTTTGAAATTCACTGAAAAAACCATAGGTTTTAGGGACAGTTATAGTTAGTTGGACATTGCACTCGTACAAAACCCGTGAAATTCCCCGTTATAGTTAGTTCAGCTAACTATAACTCGCGCCCCATAATGCACTGCTGATGACGTCACATATTATATCACTCATGACATGGTCAGTGACATCACTGATGACATCTCAAATGACATCACTGATGACATCACTGATGACATCATCCATGTGATCATTTCATGCATCTTCTCACACCCTAATATAACTTTTGATACATCCACTCTAAATTACAGACTGCCATTCTCAAAACCATACACACTCCAATACCAATAACTACATACCCACTCACTAATTCTTAGGTCTACACACACACATCTACTCACTCACCCGTACAGACACTCATACTTACAGTCACTCAGTACAGGACTATCATATGCACTCATACACCTATATAAACACTCACACACCGCCACTCATCCATAGAGGTACTCACACACCTAGTCAGTCATACAAATAATTATTCAAACTACCCTTTACTCACCTATACAGTTATACACACACCAGCTCACTTACTCATACAAATACTAGCACATTCTTACGCTCTTATACAATAACTGATACAAGCACACACGCATCCATACAACCACTCTCACAATCACACACTCTCACTTATAGCCATTTAAATACTCTAACACACATATATACTGCCTTTTACATATGTAGTTACTCGCACATGTACCACTGAGATATACATTCACTCACTAACACACCCATACACACACTCACCCACCCAAGCAGTCCATCACAGATGCACTCTTGAAATCATGCACCCACTGAATCACCCACTCACACATCTATGTACAGAGTCACACACACCCCACCCACACAAACACTCAGGCACCCATACAAATACTCAGAGAACCAATCAATAACCCATATAGACACTCATGTAGCTATTCGCACATCCATGCATCCACTTACACACCAACAGACAGACGGATACAGACATTCACACAGTTTAGTCACTAACCCATGCATTCAGTAAGATACGTTTAATCACTCACTTGTAGAGTCACTCACGCACGTACTAAATCATCCATTCAGACACTTATACACCCACTCATTCTTCAATACGCCTTTCCCTATATATATTAAACATATTTAAACTTTACAGAAACACAGTCACTGGATGATGTCATCAGTGATGTCACTGACCATGTCATGAGTGATGTAATATGTGATGTCATCAGCAGTGCTTTGCGGGGGTGCGAGTTATAGTTAGCTGAACTAACTATAACGGGGGAATTTCACGGGTTTTGTACGAGTGCAATGTCCAACTAACTATAACTGTCCCTAAAACCTATGGTTTTTTCAGTGAATTTCAAAGGTTTTTAAATGCTAATTTCTAACTATAACGTGTCTGAAACCTATGGTTTTTTCAGTGAATATATATATGTGTGTGTTAAAACCAAATTTCAATGTAAAAAATATTTTTATTCGATTTTATATTTACTTAAAAAAATTAAATATACAAATAATAGTGGGGGTAGGATTTTTCAAATTAGTTTAAAAGGATAATTATAAATGTAATTAATATATTTGAATATTTATAAAACATTTAATCTGATGAGTTCATTTTCAGTTCTAGGTTTGTTTTACATTAAATTATTTTAAATTTCATAAATAATTTATTTGCTTATACTTTCCCATAGCAAGATCTCCTTATCCATATTGGAGATCTCTGCCTACATGTCACACATTACTGTTCTAGTATGCTCCACTCCCTCCCTGGGGGATAGAGATATGTAAGACGTACAGTCTGCACCTAGTAGTACCTTCATGTTGAATAGGTAAAAAAAAGTGTAAAGTTACTACTAGTTTGCCGTCGTAACTTTGCATATGAGTAACGTAGCACATGTAAATTTCCCTTTGTGGGTAGAGCACACAACTTGGCCCTTGGCCTTTGCCCCTACCTCTGTGTGCAGTCACCATAAAGATGCCGAACCATCGTTTGGTGAGCATGCTCCCTTGAGCTTGCCAAATTTACATTGTAAATGTGATTTATAATTTAAATCTACATTTACATTGTTGAGATCAACCAGTGATTTAATGTAAATGTTTGGTTATTATGAGTACAGCTATGTACTGTAACTGTGGCTCACATGAATACTGAGACTTTTTGGCAACAAATCCTCAACTCCTCTCTAAACCAGTTCTTTCTCCTGGATTCCCTTAAAGTGACCCATGCTCAGACTCCTCATCTAAAAATCTAATGCTGACTCAAAAGTGCTTGATAGCAACAGATCCATCACTGGAATACCTTTCCATCTGAGCTGTTACGCCAACAATGTAGAAGAATACACTAGTGATAATCTTAGGGCATACACAATATGGTTTCCAAACTGGTCTATTGTAGGGGATACTCTCCAGTTCTTCAGTGAATGAAACTCCTGCCTCCTGATCCTTCTTGACCTGTTGGTGAACTAGGACATCCCTGACTACAAAACTTTCCTAACATCCTAAATGATAGAATGAATATTACGTGAACAATGGTTCAGGCCCTATATTTCAAACACAGCACATGTGTTAGATTTGGGGGTCTCTAGTTGGCAGAGGTAGGTACCTTTGTCCAAATAGGGACCCTTGCGTCTAGTCAGGGAAAGTAGGTACACTCCTGAAATAACCCCTGCTCACCCTCTTGGTAGCTTGGCACGAGCAGACAGGCTTAGTTCAGAGGCAGTGTGTAAAGCATTTGTGAACACATACAGTAATCAAGTGACAACACTACAAATGGACACCACACAGGTTATATATTTATAAAAATAGGTATACTTTATATAGATTTATCACAAGACCATAAACGACAAAAATATTCCACAATACTGTCAAGGATGCGTAGTTCTGATCAAAAGGCTTAATTCAAGGTTCTGTGCGAGTCGGTAGCCTCCTCCGGCTACTGCGATGTCAAGAACAAACAGAGTCTAACAAATCCAGCTGACCGCGTCGAGACGGGCCAACACAGCGTAGACAGACTCGGTCACAGTACCTTTTACTTGAAGCGGCAGGCACGGGCGTGCGAGCCGGATGGCTGTTCGTCGCGGTCGCGATGCAAAAATGGAAGCGTTCAGGACGCGTTGTCCCTCGATGCGGTGCAGGCATCGGCTCGTTGACGTCGTCGAGACGGAGTCGGTGAGACCAGGGCCGTGCGTTGCAGGGCGAGACGGTGCTTCGATGCGGTGCTGGCAGGTTGCGGTGCGGCGACGGAGCCGGATTCAGGAGCTGGCGTCGATCAGTCCGGAAAGCGGTGCGAGTCGGGCGGTGCGTCGCGAAGCTTGCGGGCGGTGCCCAACTCCGGTGCGGTCACAGGACTCGAACTCAGCAACAGTGACCGTGTCGGTCGGACCAGATGGATTCGGTGTAGCGAGGCGTTGCAAGGTGCGGTGCTCACAGGTTACGGTGCAGGCAGCGGCTCGTTGACGGAGTCGGTGAGACCAAGGCCGTGCGTTGCAAGATGCAGGCGTTGCTCGATGCGGTGCCAACAGGACACCGAGCTGGTCGGGAGAGTCGGTCACAGCTCCCTACCTCTGTAGCCACTGAAACAGAGTTTCCAGCAGCAATTCACAAAGGGGGTGAAGTCCAATGGTCCTGGGACTTCGATCAGGGGGCAAGCTCTCTTCCAAGCCCTTGGAGATCCTTCACAAGTTGATAAGAGTCACAGCAAAGCAAAAGTTCCTTTCTCCTTTCTTTGGCAGTCAGGCAAACCACTGCAGGCCAATCCCCCAAGCAGCACTTCAGGCTTAGGGATAGTCTCTCCTCAGTTTCTTCTTGGTTCCGCTCCTCAGCAAAGGCTTCTTCTTGTTCCCAAAAGTGATCTAATTTCTTGAGATCAGGGTCCCAATATTTATACCCCAAAATCCTTTGTCCTCTGAGGGGCCTTTGCCCAGTCCAAACCAGTTCTGGAGCACTCTATTTACATGACTCCTTCTTTCCTTTCACAGTGCAGGGCAGAAACATCAGACGCCCCACAGGAGGTGGAGCCAGCATTGTGGAGGGAAAGCCCAGCCCTGGAGCACTTTGTTGACATGATTCCTTCTCTTCTTTCACTGTGCAGGGCAGAGACATCAGACGCACCACAGGGGGTGGAGCCAGCACTGTGGGGGGCAGGCACTGTCCTATTCAGGTCCCAGGTGCAACTCCTCCCACCCATCTAGATGCAGATCTCTCTATTCACCACTGGGCTGACTCATTCTGTCTCCTGGAATCCCCAGCCCTGTAACTCAAAAACACCAGACAAGGAATACACAACCTAGCAGAGGCAGGCTTTGGATAGTTAGACAAGAAAATACCTACTTTCTAAAAGTGGTATTTTCAAACACAGAATGTTAAAACCAACTTCACTAAAAGATGTATTTTATCATTCTGAGTTCAGGCATACTAAACTCGAATTTCCACCATGTTCCCTGAGTCAGTTAGGATTATAAAATGTAATAATCTAACTGCCCATTCTGGCCTATGGAGAACAGGTAGCCTTGCAATAGTGAAAAACGAAAATGGCTGTAATTCACTATTAGGACATGCCACCCACACCAGGGCATGTCCTACCTTATACTTACAATGCACCCTGCCCTAGGGCCTACTTTAGGGGTGACCAACATGCAGTAAAGGGAAGGTTTAGGGCCTGGTAAGTGGGTGTACTTACCAAGTCGACATGGCAGCCCTAGGCTGCACACAGGCTCTGCAATGGCAGGCCTGAGACACACTTTACAAGCTGCTCCTGTGGATGGCACAACCAGTGCTGCAAGCCCACCAGCAGCATTGGATTTACAAGCCCTGGGCACACTCAGTGCACTGTACTAGGGACTGACAAGTAAACCAATCATCCAATCATGGAGTCACTAATACACAACACAATTTATCATAGGGAGCACTTGCACTTTGGCACTGATTAGCCGGGGCAAAGTGCCCATGAGCATCTAGTCCAGCAAAAACATATCGACAACAGTGGAGGCATTATGAAAAAAATGGAAGGGAGACCCACGCCAAGGATGCCAGGTCTAACACGTGTCCCCTCCAGCTGAAATGTGGGGAGAACTATCCTACCTCTAGGGAGTTCTCATCACTAAGGCGGAAAAATCTGGACAGACCATCAGCATTGGCGTGTTCTGTACCAGGGCGGTGTTCCACCGTAAAGTCCATCCCCTGTAGGGAAATGGACCACCTCAACAGCTTTGGATTCTCACCCCTCATCTGCATCAACCATCGGAGGGGCCTGTGGTCTGTCTGAACCCTGAAGTGAGTCCCAAACAGGTATGGTCTCAGCTTCTTCAGTGCCCAGACCACAGCAAATGCCTCACGCTCAATAGCACTCCATCTCTGTTCCCGGGGAAGTAACCTCCTACTGATGAAGGCTACAGGTTGGTCTAGGCCCTCCTCATTGATCTGTGATAGAACAGCCCCTACACCATGCTCTGAAGCGTCGGTCTGAACAATGAACTCATTGGAGAAGTTGGGTGCCTGGAGCACAGGCGCCGTGCACATGGCAGTCTTCAAGGTGTCAAAAGCTTTTTGACAGGCGTCAGTCCAAATCACTTTCTGGCTGCTTCTTGGAAGTCAGCTCTGTCAAGGGGGCAACAATGCTGCCATACCCCTTGACGAATCTCCTGTAATACCCGGTGAGTCCTAGGAAGGCTCTCACCTCTGTCTGGGTCTTGGGGGCTCCCAAGCCAGAATGGTATCAATTTTCGGTTGGAGGGGTGCCACCTGGCCGCTCCCAACCTGGTGTCCCAAGTACACCACAGAGCCCTGCCCAATCTGGCACTTACTTGCCTTGATTGTGAGGCCTGCCCTCCGCAGTGCCATCAACACTTCCCAGAGGTGGCGCAGATGTTCTTCCCAACTGGCACTGAACACTGCGATGTCATCCAGGTAGGCGGCACTGAAATCCTCCAGTCCAACCAACACCTGGTTGACCAACCTCTGAACGGTGGCAGGGGCATTCTTCATCCCAAAGGGCATCACCCGGAACTGGTAGTGCCCATCTGGTGTGGAGAATGCTGACCTCTCTTTTGCCCCATCAGTCAAGGCGATCTGCCAGTACCCAGACGTTAAGTCAAACGTGCTGAGGTACCGCGCAGCCCCTAATCGATCTATGAGCTCATCAGCTCTGGGGATGGGGTGTGCGTCCGTCCTGGTGATGGAATTGAGTCCCCTGTAGTCCACACAGAACCGGAGTTCTGGTGTGGCACCAGGCGCTGCAGCCTTTGGAACCAAGACCACTGGGCTGGCCCAAGGGCTGTTGAGGACTCAATCACCCCTAGCGCAAACATCTTGGAGACCGCCTCCTTGATGCAGGCTCTGACCCTGTCAGTCACCCTGTAAGCCTTGTGCTTCACAGGAAGACTGTCCCCAGTATCCACATCATGGACGCACCAATGAGTGACACTGGGAACCAGGGAGAACAGGTCGGGGAACTGTCCCAACAGCTGGCGACAGTCACCCTGCTGCTCAGGTGTCAGGGAGGTAGAGAGGTTTACTCCCTCCACTGATCCATCTTGCTCTCGGGCTGACAGGAGGTCAGGACGAGGCTCGGTCTCCTCCTCCATCCCATCATCTGTAGCTAAGAGCATGCCCACTTGGGACCTCTCCAAGTGGGGCTTCAGGCGGTTCACATGCAGGACCCGCAAGGGGTTCCTGGGAGACTGCAAGTCCACCAAATAGGTAACTGGACTCTTGCGCTCCAACACCGAAAAAGGGCCGGTCCACCTATCCTGGAGCGCACAAGGCTCCACTGGGGCCATGACCCACACTTTCTGACCAGGCTGAAGCTCGACCAGAGTGGCATTCTGGTCGTACCACCGCTTCATCTCCTCCTGGCTGGCTTCCAGATTTGCCTCAGCAAGCTCTCTGAAACGCCTAGTCTGGTTCCTGAAGGCCAGCATGTAACTGTATACATCCTGGGGAGGTTTCCTGAGAGATTGCTCCCAGCCTTCCTTGACCAAACTCAGAGGTCCTCGCACCGGGTGTCCATAGAGGAGCTCAAAGGGGCTGAACCCTAGAGACTTCTGTGGCACCTCCCGGTATGCAAACAACAGGCAAGGTAAGAGGACGTCCCATTTACGCCTCATGGGTTCTTCCAGACCCATAATCATGCCCTTGAGGGTCCGGTTGAATCTCTCAACCAGCCCATTTCCTTGAGGGTGGTAAGGAGTGGTGAACTTGTAAGTTACACCGCACTCCTGCCACAGGGACTTCATGTACTTGGACATGAAGTTGGTACCTCTGTCAGACACCACCTCTTGAGGGAATCCCACACGTGAGAAAATTCCCATCAGTGCCCGTCCCACCACGGGGGCCGTCACTGTCCTGAGAGGGATGGCTTCAGGGTACTGGGTGGCATGGTCCACCAAGACCAGGATAAACCTGTTGCCATGGCTGTCTTGGGGTCCAGTGGCCCCACAATGTCAATACCCACCTGTTCAAAGGGGGTGCTGACCACAGGGAATGGTTGAAGAGGAGCCTTCTGCTTCCTCCCACTGTTTCCACTTGCCTGGCAAGTCTGGCATGTCCTGCAGTGAGTGGCGGCACTCCTGCGCATCTGGGGCCAATAGAAATGGGTGACAAGCCTTTCAAAGGTCTTGTCCTGCCCCAGATGTCCTGCTAACGGTACATCATGAGCCAACCCCAGTAGGAAGGCTCTGAAGCGCTGGGGTACCACCAGCACACGGGCTGACCCAGGCTCAGCAACCTTAGGCTCTGAATACAGGAGACCATTCTCCCAGTAAATCCAATGTGACCCAGACTGATCACCTGCTGCCTGGTCTGTGGCCTGTTGCCTCAGACCCACGAGAGAAGGGCATGTGTTCTGCTCCTCGCAGAACTCTTCCCTGGAGGGTCCTCCTTCTTGCTGCCAATGGGTCAGCTCAGGTAGGTCCCCCAGTTCAGCTACCTGTTCCCCTGTAGGCTCCAGGGCATCCCCCTCAGGGTCTGCCTCCTCCTGGACCGTGGGAACTTCGGGGGCCGGTTTCCCGCGCCCCCTGCCTCCTCTCTCTCCGGCAGGCACCTGGGCCTCCCTCTCAGGCTCCAGGTCCTCTTGAACACCTTTAGCTGCCATTGACCGGGTGGTCACACATGCCCAATCAGGCAAGCCCAACATTTCTAAATGCGCACTCCGCTCCACCTTAGCCCAAGGTGAGCTCTCCAAATCGTTCCCTAACAAACAGTCAACAGGCATGGCTGGCCTCACAGCTACTTGAAGAGTACCCAAGACCCCCCCACTCAAAGGGAACCTGAGCCACCTTGCAGTGACTCTCGTGTTGTCAGCGGCAACAACCGGATAGAATGCATCAGGGACAACCTGCTCTTTAGACACCAGGTGACACTTGACAGCTGTCACACTGGCTCCTGTGTCTCTCAGAGCCTCCACCCTATGGCCATTGATGGTCACCCACTGCCTGTATTTTTTAGTGTTATCAGGCAGCTGGGTCCTAGGGACCATCTCAGAGTCTCCTAATGAGACAAGGGAAAACACTGTGGGATCCCCCCACCTTGGGCACCCCACTCCTCCCCCAGGGCTACACTAGCCAACTGCCGGGCACCAGTGGGTGCTGGTTTTCCATGCAAAGGGCAACGAGGATCGTTTGCCTTGTGGCCAGGGGCGCCACACTTGTAACACACCAGTGGTCCCTGGTGAACAGGGGGCCTGTCAGGGCCACTGGCTTCTTCTCAGGGGAGGCTGGGAACCTTTCCCTTGGCTCCCTTGGGGTCTACTTTGGGGCCCTTTATGGAACTCCCTCTGTTTACCTTTGTCCCCCCACTCTTATGCTGGGGACCCTGCCCACCCTTGGTGGAGTCTCCCACGTGACCCTTGTGGACCCGGGTACTCACCCAGCGGTCCGCCTCCTCAGCAAGCTGCCTAGGGTTAGTCAGCTTACTATCAATCAGGTGCTGGCGTAGCTCAGGAAAACAATTACTGGACAAGTGCTCCCATGCCATCAAATCAAAGAGCGCCTGAAAATCAGTCGCTTTGCTACCCTTTACCCAACCATCCAAGGCTCTGCAACAAAAGGTCACATATTCAACCCAGGTACTGCCTTCAATCTTCTTACAGTTCCTGAACCTCTGCCTATAAAGCTCAGGGGTCAAACCATACCTAGTCATTAAAGCATCCTTCATGTGGCTGTATGAATTATAGACTTCAGAGGGCAAATCCAACAAGGTATCCCGCCCCTCACTAAGGAACCGTCCCCACAACCTTCTCAGGGACCCGGTGGGAAGACATGGCTACCACATAGGCTATGAACCACTGCCCAATGTCATCATTTTAAAAAAATTCCTTAACCACATCTTTTGGAATATACACCCTAGCTTCAACAGGCACAGGCGGTACACTGCCACCAGAGGGAGTAATCTCTAAGCTTTTGGCCTTCAATTCCAACTCCCTCAAAACTTTCTCATGTTCAAACTGCATTTTCTTTTCTTCTAGGGCTAATTTCCTAGTTTGCATTTCAAATTCTAACTGCCCATTCAGCTTGAGCTTGGTCAGCTCCATTTCGTGCATCCTTCTCTCTTTCCTGTCCTCCAACTCTTCTGGAGACAGACCTCTGGCAGAAACACTGCTACCTACTGGGGAAGGTGGTCTTCCAGCCCCAAGACCCAATAGCCCCTCCAGCTGCCCTTCTGCATTCTCAGCCCCCTCCACAGGGGCACTCCTTGATTCAACCCAGGCCCTCAGCGCCTTTGGAGGTCCTCCTTCCTGGAGAGCCCGGTCATGGACATTTTAAACTTTTTGCAGAAATTTTTGAGCTGCTTGAGGGTGTAGCATTCTAGCCTCTCCTCTTCCCAATCACACTCAACAGAGGCTACTGATGCTGGTTTCTCCATGGTGATTAAATTTGGCAGTTGCAAAAATAGAAAATCCCAGAAAAAATGCTATCAAAAAGTATGTGGTTGCGTTTTGGTCTGCACTCAATAAGTAGTGTTCACCAATTACTGTACATAAGTCACAAATGCAAGTCCAGAATCCCCACCGCTGACCACCAATGTTAGATTTGGGGGTCTCTAGTTGGCAGAGGTAGGTACCTTTGTCCAAATAGGGACCCTTGCGTCTAGTCAGGGAAAGTAGGTACACTCCTGAAATAACCCCTGCTCACCCTCTTGGTAGCTTGGCACGAGCAGACAGGCTTAGTTCAGAGGCAGTGTGTAAAGCATTTGTGAACACATACAGTAATCAAGTGACAACACTACAAATGGACACCACACAGGTTATATATTTATAAAAATAGGTATACTTTATATAGATTTATCACAAGACCATAAACGACAAAAATAATCCACAATACTGTCAAGAATGCTTAGTTCTGATCAAAAAGGCTTAATTCAAGGTTCTGTGCGAGTCGGTAGCCTCCTCCGGCTACGGCGATGTCAAGAACAAACAGAGTCTAACAAATCCAGCTGACCGCGTCGAGACGGGCCAACACAGCGTAGACAGACTCGGTCACAGTACCTTTTACTTGAAGCGGCAGGCACGGGCGTGCGAGCCGGATGGCTGTTCGTCGCGGTCGCGATGCAAAAATGGAAGCGTTGCAGGACGCGTTGTCCCTCGATGCGGTGCAGGCAGCGGCTCGTTGACGTCGTCGAGACGGAGTCGGTGAGACCAGGGCCGTGCGTTGCAGGGCGAGACGGTGCTTCGATGCGGTGCTGGCACGTTGCGGTGCGGCGACGGAGCCGGATTCAGGAGCTGGCGTCGATCAGTCCTGACAGCGGTGCGAGTCGGGCGGTGCGTCGCGAAGCTTGCGAGGCGGTGCCCAACTCCGGTGCGGTCACAGGACTCGAACTCAGCAACAGTGACCGTGTCGGTCGGACCAGATGGATTCGGTGTAGCGAGGCGTTGCAAGGTGCGGTGCTCACAGGTTACGGTGCAGGCAGCGGCTCGTTGACGGAGTCGGTGAGACCAAGGCCGTGCGTTGCAAGATGCAGGCGTTGCTCGATGCGGTGCCAACAGGACACCGAGCTGGTCGGGAGAGTCGGTCACAGCTCCCTACCTCTGTAGCCACTGAAACAGAGTTTCCAGCAGCAATTCACAAAGGGGGTGAAGTCCAATGGTCCTGGGACTTCGATCAGGGGGCAAGCTCTCTTCCAAGCCCTTGGAGATCCTTCACAAGTTGATGAAAGTCACAGCAAAGCAAAAGTTCCTTTCTCCTTTCTTTGGCAGTCAGGCAAACCACTGCAGGCCAATCCCCCAAGCAGCACTTCAGGCTTAGGGATAGTCTCTCCTCAGTTTCTTCTTGGTTCCGCTCCTCAGCAAAGGTTTCTTCTTGTTCCCAAAAGTGATCTAATTTCTTGGGATCAGGGTCCCAATATTTATACCCCAAAATCCTTTGTCCTCTGAGGGCAGAGGGGCCTTTGCCCAGTCCAAACCAGTTCTGGAGCACTCTGTTTACATGACTCCTTCTTTCCTTTCACAGTGCAGGGCAGAAACATCAGACGCCCCACAGGAGGTGGAGCCAGCATTGTGGAGGGAAAGCCCAGCCCTGGAGCACTTTGTTGACATGATTCCTTCTCTTCTTTCACTGTGCAGGGCAGAGACATCAGACGCACCACAGGGGGTGGAGCCAGCACTGTGGGGGGCAGGCACTGTCCTATTCAGGTCCCAGGTGCAACTCCTCCCACCCATCTAGATGCAGATCTCTCTATTCACCACTGGGCTGACTCATTCTGTCTCCTGGAATCCCCAGCCCTGTCACTCAAAAACACCAGACAAGGAATACACAACCTAGCAGAGGCAGGCTTTGGATAGTTAGACAAGAAAATACCTACTTTCTAAAAGTGGTATTTTCAAACACAGAATGTTAAAACCAACTTCACTAAAAGATGTATTTTATCATTCTGAGTTCAGGCATACTAAACTCGAATTTCCACCATGTTCCCTGAGTCAGTTAGGATTATAAAATGTAATAATCTAACTGCCCATTCTGGCCTATGGAGAACAGGTAGCCTTGCAATAGTGAAAAACGAAAATGGCTGTAATTCACTATTAGGACATGCCACACACACCAGGGCATGTCCTACCTTATACTTACAATGCACCCTGCCCTAGGGCCTACTTTAGGGGTGACCAACATGCAGTAAAGGGAAGGTTTAGGGCCTGGTAAGTGGGTGTACTTACCAAGTCGACATGGCAGCCCTAGGCTGCACACAGGCTCTGCAATGGCAGGCCTGAGACACACTTTACAAGCTGCTCCTGTGGGTGGCACAACCAGTGCTGCAAGCCCACCAGCAGCATTGGATTTACAAGCCCTGGGCACACTCAGTGCACTGTACTAGGGACTGACAAGTAAACCAATCATCCAATCATGGAGTCACTAATACACAACACAATTTATCATAGGGAGCACTTGCACTTTGGCACTGATTAGCAGTGGCAAAGTGCCCATGAGCATCTAGTCCAGCAAAAACATATCGACAACAGTGGAGGCATTATGAAAAAAATGGAAGGGAGACCCACGCCAAGGATGCCAGGTCTAACACGTGTCCCCTCCAGCTGAAATGTGGGGAGAACTATCCTACCTCTAGGGAGTTCTCATCACTAAGGCGGAAAAATCTGGACAGACCATCAGCATTGGCGTGTTCTGTACCAGGGCGGTGTTCCACCGTAAAGTCCATCCCCTGTAGGGAAATGGACCACCTCAACAGCTTTGGATTCTCACCCCTCATCTGCATCAACCATCGGAGGGGCCTGTGGTCTGTCTGAACCCGGAAGTGAGTCCCAAACAGGTATGGTCTCAGCTTCTTCAGTGCCCAGACCACAGCAAATGCCTCACGCTCAATAGCACTCCATCTCTGTTCCCGGGGAAGTAACCTCCTACTGATGAAGGCTACAGGTTGGTCTAGGCCCTCCTCATTGATCTGTGATAGAACAGCCCCTACACCATGCTCTGAAGCGTCCGTCTGAACAATGAACTCATTGGAGAAGTTGGGTGCCTGGAGCACAGGCGCCGTGCACATGGCAGTCTTCAAGGTGTCAAAAGCTTTTTGACAGGCGTCAGTCCAAATCACTTTCCTGGGCTGCTTCTTGGAAGTCAGCTCTGTCAAGGGGGCAACAATGCTGCCATACCCCTTGACGAATCTCCTGTAATACCCGGTGAGTCCTAGGAAGGCTCTCACCTCTGTCTGAGTCTTGGGGGGCTCCCAAGCCAGAATGGTATCAATTTTCGGTTGGAGGGGTGCCACCTGGCCGCTCCCAACCTGGTGTCCCAAGTACACCACAGAGCCCTGCCCAATCTGGCACTTACTTGCCTTGATTGTGAGGCCTGCCCTCCGCAGTGCCATCAACACTTCCCAGAGGTGGCGCAGATGTTCTTCCCAACTGGCACTGAACACTGCGATGTCATCCAGGTAGGCGGCACTGAAATCCTCCAGTCCAACCAACACCTGGTTGACCAACCTCTGAAAGGTGGCAGGGGCATTCTTCATCCCAAAGGGCATCACCCGGAACTGGTAGTGCCCATCTGGTGTGGAGAATGCTGACCTCTCTTTTGCCCCATCAGTCAAGGCGATCTGCCAGTACCCAGACGTTAAGTCAAACGTGCTGAGGTACCGCGCAGCCCCTAACCGATCTATGAGCTCATCAGCTCTGGGGATGGGGTGTGCGTCAGTCCTGGTGATGGAATTGAGTCCCCTGTAGTCCACACAGAACCGGAGTTCTGGTGTGGCACCAGGCGCGGCAGCCTTTGGAACCAAGACCACTGGGCTGGCCCAAGGGCTGTTA
Organism: Calotriton arnoldi; assembly: GCA_963921515.1. NCBI lineage: Eukaryota > Metazoa > Chordata > Amphibia > Caudata > Salamandridae > Calotriton > Calotriton arnoldi. The sequence goes on from CAWUFW010006621.1 coordinate 300,638, forward strand.
GAGGACTCAATCACCCCTAGCGCAAACATCTTGGAGACCTCCTCCTTGATGCAGGCTCTGACCCTGTCAGTCACCCTGTAAGCCTTGTGCTTCACAGGAAGACTGTCCCCAGTGTCCACATCATGGACGCACCAATGAGTGACACTGGGAACCAGGGAGAACAGGTCAGGGAACTGTCCCAACAGCTGGCGACAGTCACCCTGCTGCTCAGGTGTCAGGGAGGTAGAGAGGTTTACTCCCTCCACTGATCCATCTTGCTCTCGGGCTGACAGGAGGTCAGGAAGAGGCTCGGTCTCCTCCTCCATCCCATCATCTGTAGCTAAGAGCATGCCCACTTGGGACCTCTCCAAGTGGGGCTTCAGGCGGTTCACATGCAGGACCCGCAAGGGGTTCCTGGGAGACTGCAAGTCCACCAAATAGGTAACTGGACTCTTGCGCTCCACCACCGAAAAAGGGCCGGTCCACCTATCCTGGAGCGCACAAGGCTCCACTGGGGCCATGACCCACACTTTCTGACCAGGCTGAAGCTCGACCAGAGTGGCATTCTGGTCGTACCACCGCTTCATCTCCTCCTGGCTGGCTTCCAGATTTGCCTCAGCAAGCTCTCTGAAACGCCTAGTCTGGTTCCTGAAGGCCAGCATGTAACTGTATACATCCTGGGGAGGTTTCCTGGGAGATTGCTCCCAGCCTTCCTTGACCAAACTCAGAGGTCCTCGCACCGGGTGTCCATAGAGGAGCTCAAAGGGGCTGAACCCTAGAGACTTCTGTGGCACCTCCCGGTATGCAAACAACAGGCAAGGTAAGAGGACGTCCCATTTACGCCTCATGGGTTCTTCCAGACCCATAATCATGCCCTTGAGGGTCCGGTTGAATCTCTCAACCAGCCCATTTCCTTGAGGGTGGTAAGGAGTGGTGAACTTGTAAGTTACACCGCACTCCTGCCACAGGGACTTCATGTACTTGGACACGAAGTTGGTACCTCTGTCAGACACCACCTCTTGAGGGAATCCCACACGTGAGAAAATTCCCATCAGTGCCCGTCCCACCACGGGGGCCGTCACTGTCCTGAGAGGGATGGCTTCAGGGTACCGGGTGGCATGGTCCACCAAGACCAGGATAAACCTGTTGCCCATGGCTGTCTTGGGGTCCAGTGGCCCCACAATGTCAATACCCACCCGTTCAAAGGGGGTGCTGACCACAGGGAATGGTTGGAGAGGAGCCTTCTGCTTCCTCCCACTCTTTCCACTTGCCTGGCAAGTCTGGCATGTCCTGCAGTGAGTGGCGGCACTCCTGCGCATCTGGGGCCAATAGAAATGGGTGACAAGCCTTTCAAAGGTCTTGTCCTGCCCCAGATGTCCTGCTAACGGTACATCATGAGCCAACCCCAGTAGGAAGGCTCTGAAGCGCTGGGGTACCACCAGCACACGGGCTGACCCAGGCTCAGCAACCTTAGGCTCTGAATACAGGAGACCATTCTCCCAGTAAATCCAATGTGACCCAGACTGATCACCTGCTGCCTGGTCTGTGGCCTGTTGCCTCAGACCCACGAGAGAAGGGCATGTGTTCTGCTCCTCGCAGAACTCTTCCCTGGAGGGTCCTCCTTCTTGCTGCCAATGGGTCAGCTCAGGTAGGTCCCCCAGTTCAGCTACCTGTTCCCCTGTAGGCTCCAGGGCATCCCCCTCAGGGTCTGCCTCCTCCTGGACCGTGGGAACTTCGGGGGCCGGTTTCCCGCGCCCCCTGCCTCCTCTCTCTCCGGCAGGCACCTGGGCCTCCCTCTCAGGCTCCAGGTCCTCTTGAACACCTTTAGCTGCCATTGACCGGGTGGTCACACATGCCCAATCAGGCAAGCCCAACATTTCTAAATGCGCACTCCGCTCCACCTTAGCCCAAGGTGAGCTCTCCAAATCGTTCCCTAACAAACAGTCAACAGGCATGGCTGGCCTCACAGCTACTTGAAGAGTACCCGAGACCCCCCCACTCAAAGGGAACCTGAGCCACCTTGCAGTGACTCTCTGTGTTGTCAGCGGCAACAACCGGATAGAATGCATCAGGGACAACCTGCTCTTTAGACACCAGGTGACACTTGACAGCTGTCACACTGGCTCCTGTGTCTCTCAGAGCCTCCACCCTATGGCCATTGATGGTCACCCACTGCCTGTATTTTTTAGTGTTATCAGGCAGCTGGGTCCTAGGGACCATCTCAGAGTCTCCTAATGAGACAAGGGAAAACACTGTGGGATCCCCCCACCTTGGGCACCCCACTCCTCCCCCAGGGCTACACTAGCCAACTGCCGGGCACCAGTGGGTGCTGGTTTTCCATGCAAAGGGCAACGAGGATCGTTTGCCTTGTGGCCAGGGGCGCCACACTTGTAACACACCAGTGGTCCCTGGTGAACAGGGGGGCCTGTCAGGGCCACTGGCTTCTTCTCAGGGGAGGCTGGGAACCTTTCCCTTGGTTCCCTTGGGGTCTACTTTGGGGCCCTTTATGGAACTCCCTCTGTTTACCTTTGTCCCCCCACTCTTCTGCTGGGGACCCTGCCCACCCTTGGCGGAGTCTCCCACGTGACCCTTGTGGACCCGGGTACTCACCCAGCGGTCCGCCTCCTCAGCAAGCTGCCTAGGGTTAGTCAGCTTACTATCAATCAGGTGCTGGCGTAGCTCAGGAAAACAATTACTGGACAAGTGCTCCCATGCAATCAAATCAAAGAGCGCCTGAAAATCAGTCGCTTTGCTACCCTTTACCCAACCATCCAAGGCTCTGCAAAAAAAGGTCACATATTCAACCCAGGTACTGCCTTCAATCTTCTTACAGTTCCTGAACCTCTGCCTATAAAGCTCAGGGGTCAAACCATACCTAGTCATTAAAGCATCCTTCATGTGGCTGTATGAATTATAGACTTCAGAGGGCAAATCCAACAAGGTATCCCGCCCCTCACTAAGGAACCGTCCCCACAACCCCGCTCCCCAATCCTTCTCAGGGACCCGGTGGGAAGATATGGCTACCAGTTAGGCTTTGAACCACTGCCCAATGTCATCATTTTTAAAAAATTCCTTAACCACATCTTTTGGAATATACACCCTAGCTTCAACAGGCACAGGCGGTACACTGCCACCAGAGGGAGTAATCTCTAAGCTTTTGGCCTTCAATTCCAACTCCCTCAAAACTTTCTCATGTTCAAACTGCATTTTCTTTTCTTCTAGGGCTAATTTCCTAGTTTGCATTTCAAATTCTAACTGCCCATTCAGCTTGAGCTTGGTCAGCTCCATTTCGTGCATCCTACTCTCTTTCCTGTCCTCCAACTCTTCTGGAGACAGACCTCTGGCAGAAACACTGCTACCTACTGGGGAAGGTGGTCTTCCAGCCCCTAGACCCAATAGCCCCTCCAGCTGCCCTTCTGCATTCTCAGCCCCCTCCACAGGGGCACTCCTTGATTCGACCCAGGCCCTCAGCGCCTTTTGGAGGTCCTCCTTCCTGGAGAGCCCGGTCATGGACACTTTAAACTTTTTGCAGAAATTCTTGAGCTGCTTGAGGGTGTAGCATTCTAGCCTCTCCTCTTCCCAATCACACTCAACAGAGGCTACTGATGCTGGTTTCTCCATGGTGATTAAACTTGGCAGTTGCAAAAATAGAAAATCCCAGAAAAAATGCTATCAAAGAGTATGTGGTTGCGTTTTGGTCTGCACTCACTAAGTAGTGTTCACCAATTACTGTACATGAGTCACAAATGCAAGTCCAGAATCCTCACCGCTGACCACCAATGTTAGATTTGGGGGTCTCTAGTTGGCAGAGGTAGGTACCTTTGTCCAAATAGGGACCCTTGCGTCTAGTCAGGGAAAGTAGGTACACTCCTGAAATAACCCCTGCTCACCCTCTTGGTAGCTTGGCACGAGCAGACAGGCTTAGTTCAGAGGCAGTGTGTAAAGCATTTGTGAACACATACAGTAATCAAGTGACAACACTACAAATGGACACCACACAGGTTATATATTTATAAAAATAGGTATACTTTATATAGATTTATCACAAGACCATAAACGACAAAAATAATCCACAATACTGTCAAGGATGCTTAGTTCTGATCAAAAAGGCTTAATTCAAGGTTCTGTGCGAGTCGGTAGCCTCCTCCGGCTACTGCGATGTCAAGAACAAACAGAGTCTAACAAATCCAGCTGACCGCGTCGAGACGGGCCAACACAGCGTAGACAGACTCGGTCACAGTACCTTTTACTTGAAGCGGCAGGCACGAGCGTGCGAGCCGGATGGCTGTTCGTCGCGGTCGCGATGCAAAAATGGAAGCGATGCAGGACGCGTTGTCCCTCGATGCGGTGCAGGCAGCGGCTCGTTGACGTCGTCGAGACGGAGTCGGTGAGACCAGGGCCGTGCGTTGCAGGGCGAGACGGTGCTTCGATGCGGTGCTGGCAGGTTGCGGTGCGGCGACGGAGCCGGATTCAGGAGCTGGCGTCGATCAGTCTGGACAGCGGTGCGAGTCGGGCGGTGCGTCGCGAAGCTTGCGAGGCGGTGCCCAACTCCGGTGCGGTCACAGGACTCTAACTCAGCAACAGTGACCGTGTCGGTCGGACCAGATGGATTCGGTGTAGCGAGGCGTTGCAAGGTGCGGTGCTCACAGGTTACGGTGCAGGCAGCGGCTCGTTGACGGAGTCGGTGAGACCAAGGCCGTGCGTTGCAAGATGCAGGCGTTGCTCGATGCGGTGCCAACAGGACACCGAGCTGGTCGGGAGAGTCGGTCACAGCTCCCTACCTCTGTAGCCACTGAAACAGAGTTTCCAGCAGCAATTCACAAAGGGGGTGAAGTCCAATGGTCCTGGGACTTCGATCAGGGGCAAGCTCTCTTCCAAGCCCTTGGAGATCCTTCACAAGTTGATGAAAGTCACAGCAAAGCAAAAGTTCCTTTCTCCTTTCTTTGGCAGTCAGGCAAACCACTGCAGGCCAATCCCCCAAGCAGCACTTCAGGCTTAGGGATAGTCTCTCCTCAGTTTCTTCTTGGTTCCGCTCCTCAGCAAAGGTTTCTTCTTGTTCCCAAAAGTGATCTAATTTCTTGGGATCAGGGTCCCAATATTTATACCCCAAAATCCTTTGTCCTCTGAGGGCAGAGGGCCTTTGCCCAGTCCAAACCAGTTCTGGAGCACTCTGTTTACATGACTCCTTCTTTCCTTTCACAGTGCAGGGCAGAAACATCAGACGCCCCACAGGAGGTGGAGCCAGCATTGTGGAGGGAAAGCCCAGCCCTGGAGCACTTTGTTGACATGATTCCTTCTCTTCTTTCACTGTGCAGGGCAGAGACATCAGACGCACCACAGGGGGTGGAGCCAGCACTGTGGGGGGCAGGCACTGTCCTATTCAGGTCCCAGGTGCAACTCCTCCCACCCATCTAGATGCACATCTCTCTATTCACCACTGGGCTGACTCATTCTGTCTCCTGGAATCCCCAGCCCTGTCACTCAAAAACACCAGACAAGGAATACACAACCTAGCAGAGGCAGGCTTTGGATAGTTAGACAAGAAAATACCTACTTTCTAAAAGTGGTATTTTCAAACACAGAATGTTAAAACCAACTTCACTAAAAGATGTATTTTATCATTCTGAGTTCAGGCATACTAAACTCGAATTTCCACCATGTTCCCTGAGTCAGTTAGGATTATAAAATGTAATAATCTAACTGCCCATTCTGGCCTATGGAGAACAGGTAGCCTTGCAATAGTGAAAAACGAAAATGGCTGTAATTCACTATTAGGACATGCCACACACACCAGGGCATGTCCTACCTTATACTTACAATGCACCCTGCCCTAGGGCCTACTTTAGGGGTGACCAACATGCAGTAAAGGGAAGGTTTAGGGCCTGGTAAGTGGGTGTACTTACCAAGTCGACATGGCAGCCCTAGGCTGCACACAGGCTCTGAAATGGCAGGCCTGAGACACACTTTACAAGCTGCTCCTGTGGGTGGCACAACCAGTGCTGCAAGCCCACCAGCAGCATTGGATTTACAAGCCCTGGGCACACTCAGTGCACTGTACTAGGGACTGACAAGTAAACCAATCATCCAATCATGGAGTCACTAATACACAACACAATTTATCATAGGGAGCACTTGCACTTTGGCACTGATTAGCAGGGGCAAAGTGCCCATGAGCATCTAGTCCAGCAAAAACATATCGACAACAGTGGAGGCATTATGAAAAAAATGGAAGGGAGACCCACGCCAAGGATGCCAGGTCTAACAACATGCATCAAAACAGGAAATTCTTTATCAGGTTTCTTAGTTCCCATACAGATTGCCCCAGTGCTACATCCTTGCCCCTTAGTTTTTTAACATTACATGGAACCACTATCATATCTCCATCTGACAATATGCGGATGATCGTCAACTACACATGAAGATCGAACGCTCAAAGACCCTCATGACCTTAACCTCCTTCTTACCTTCAGGAAATTCAAAACTGGATACGTAAGATAACCTTAAGTTGAGACTCCAGAAGAGCTATGTTTTATGGCTCCCCAAACAAAGCCAATGGAACTTTCCTGTGATTGGACTAATAGACTTGGGGACACGGGTCTTACAACTGAAATGATCACCTCAGCCAAATCCCTTGGATTCAGACTGGAAAAACTCTTTCACCTTTGCTTCCACATCCAAGAAACTGCCAGAAATTCAAGATTCCCCACTGATATCTTGCAACACTGTACTATCTTTATAAATAGGGCTCCCAGTTTTATGGCATTTATTTTTTTGACATTTCCGTCTGTATTTATCCATATTTATTTTTGTCAACTTTATCTGTGTTTATCCGTATTTATTATGGGTTTTGTGAAAAAAATAAAGCTGAAACTGGTATATTTCCACATTTATTTACCCAATAAATATGGAGTCATGCTTGAATGCCTGCCAGGTTTCAGTAATATGAACACCCGCAGAAGATAAATCAGTGCAATTATATGAAAATATGCACATTTCTGTTTCAGCCTTGTGCATATTTACTGCTGTTTAAGCCTCTTTACTAAAATTTCTTTCTTTTTTAACCCCCTTACCTATCAATCCACACAGTTATTGGACTGGTAGCCATGGCAAAGTGTATTTAGAAGCACTCAAAAAGCACCTCATTTCCGTTTTTAGCCACATTTAAAATAAATACAGACAAGAAGAAAAATGATTATCTGTCTGTATTTATCTGTAAAAATCAGTAAAAACGGAAAACAGGGAGCCTATTTATAAAGCACTCTCCCCACTTGTGCCCAGGGATTTGAAACAGTATCAAGAAGTAAAATGACGGGGGCGTGGCCAACTGCCGAGGGAAATGGCCGCTCGGTAGCGAAGCTCCGATGCACCACTCCCATAATATCCGTAACTTATAGATTTGCCCCGAAGAGAAATTGTTGAAAATAACGCTGGCTGCTTCCCGCTGGGTGGTGTGTTGCTCCACCGCTTGCGGTGTCCATCGTTGAAGCACAGACGGAGATCTCGCACCGGGCTTGAGCCGCGGCCGCTGGAGACATGGAACGCGCCCACGGCCTTTGGCTGATCGGCTATCCTGCAGTTCGCAGCTGCAGTGCGCCACCCGGCTGCTGTCTCGCCGAGTGATCGCCTCACTTGCCCGTCACCCCGCACCGTACAGGGTTATTCTCCTGAGCTTGTGACCCTCACTGTGTGGTGGCTGGGCAGGGGGCGCGACTGGTGGCCCATTCACTGCTTACTGAGGCACTGCGTCGTCGCCGGAGGGAGACCCGCGGTGCGCTTACCGACGTGCCCGCATACATCGACATACAGTTCCCGGCTGCCCTGTTCACTGCTCCAGTCTGACGGACAATACTGCTGACCGTCTTCGACCCGCGAGGCTGGCTGCTGCCAACTATCGAAGCTGTGACCGCCGCGGAGGTGGAGTGCCGTCACGGGCCTACCTGCGCAGATGGGCCGGGCTTGGCTCCTAATAGACCCCCTTGCCCTGGACACCGGGTGTCTCCAGTGTGGGGGTCGGGCTGTACCCTGATTTCCCGGACCGCCCTATAGCCATTCAACACAACTGGTGATTACTGCACAGCCTGTGCTTTATACGGCGGCAATTCCTGAAAGACTGGGGGACCTTCTCCCGAGTGACTCTCACGGCCATCTACTGCAGGCCCTCTGTTTCTCTTTGCAGGGTGAGAGCTGAAATGGTCATTGGTCCCGCCGGGCTAATGGATACCACATGTGGTGAACATTGCTGATCTGCACTGCTTACGGTGGCGCCCATTTATCCTGCGTCTACTGTTGGCAGTAATATACCGACATGGTGAGCTCCGGTGAGACCGTGGTGTGAGGCTGTGCCACAGCAGTGCCCCCGCTCCCCCCCCCCTTACTCCACGGATTGTGTGCAGTCTGCAGTGCGTTCTCTCTGGTGCAGGCTCAACTGGCGAAACCCGATAGGCCGGACTGGGCTTTGTCCCTCACGCAGGCGTCGGTGAGTAACCAGCTGGGCCCAATTTTTCCATTACTGCACCTGGCGTACTGCTTACATCATGGCGAGCGGCCGTAGTGGTCGCAATGCGCTCCAGATGAAGCTGGAAAAATTCACCTGGCAAAAGGGGCAAGAGGAAGCACAGAACAGTTCAAAAACTTTGGGGGGCCAACCGGAACCTACCCTGCAATATATTCTGGCGGCCATCGCGACGGTACACACTTCCTTGGAGGGCCGGATTGACAGTCGCATCCGAGGTCTCTCTGATCAGAGCGGATATGCGGGAAAATGTCTGAGCGCATCACCGAAGTGGAATCCACAACCAAGACTCTGGTAACTGATTCCGACCTCCTCAAACGCAAAGTCGCGGATCTTCAAGTCAATCAAGACAGGTTGGAGCTCCAACTCGATGATTATGAGGGCCGAATGCTCCGCAACAAATCCGTATACTGGGGGTGCCTGAACGTGCGGAAGGGCAAGCGGCGGACTTGTTCATAGAAGACCTAGTGCTGCACCATCTCCAGCCCACAGGCTTATCTAAATACTTTTCCATCGAAAGGGCACACAGTGTGCCAGGCGGCAGACCCAGGCCCGGAGCGCCACCCCGACCCATCCTGGCATGGGTGTTTAATTTCCGAGACCGAGACGTGATATTACAGACGGCGAGAGCGGCTCCACCTGTGCTACTCGAAAATAATAAGGTGACCTTCTTCCCTGACTTCACACTGAGGGTCCAGAAACAACGCCGTAGCTTCTTAGAAGGGAAACGCGCCCTGCGGTACCAAGAAATCAAATATGCTATGCTCTTCCAGGCAAAACTTCGAATCCAAAGGAGAAACCTGGTTCTTTTCCAGCCCCGAGGATGCATGGGACTGGCTCGATGGCTGGCGCATGGTTGGCAAACGTAATAACAAGGCTCGACGTGGGACTGGGGGTCGGGATCGACCGGATCGCCAACACAAGTCACCAATGGGTGGTGCCACCGCCGCGGAGAGTACCCCGGAGCAGACATGCGGACTAAACGAGCGACCCCGGGGCTCTGGTTAACACGATCAATACTGTAGTGCCCTCATGGACTTATATCTGCTCGCAATGGTGCAGCCTAGTACTGACATTCTGTGGTCCCCTGATGCTGATGCCGACGGACTTTGAGACGTAACTATAAACTGTGGTGTGATGTTGTGAGCCTCTTGTAACTGCATTAGCCGTGCTGTAGTTTCCCCTTCAGGGTTACGTAGTAGGGGCAAATACTACTGATGCATCGATGCCCCAGGGGGTGGGGTTGGCTCACGTTCCCAACTATTTCAAGGGTGGGCGATAAGCACTCTGCAAGTTTGGGGTGGCAAGAGGTTCTTTGCCCGCTGTTGGAAACGGGGTTACCGAGTCCGTTACGGTAGCATGGCGCAAAGCGGGGAAGGCACGCGAAGGCAATGTGTAAGGCAGTTGTGCAGCACACTCTTACTTTGACTCAGAAATGCGAAGCAATAACAGGACACCACACCAGGCTTGCGTAATTAAAATCAAGTTCCTTTATGTCAATCAAGGTTGCATCAGATTAGGCAGATTACTTCAACTTTACATTGTGTTATTCAACTGGTGCACATTCTTCTTAAAAAGACCCTCAACAGTGTAGGCCACTAACAGGCCGCAGGAATCATCTCCTAATCACAGCCCCTATAACGATCCCAGGGTGCAGTAATAAAATATGGCCTAAAACATGCAAAACACTTCAGGCATATGAAAATCCCTTGTAAATAGGTACTTGACGTTACGTTTCAAACAGGGCCTAAATCATCAGGCAAAGACATTTCATTATAGGCCTAGTCATCAGGCCTAGGCAATCATTAAAGCACGCATAACAATATGCTGTAGGAAATCCTAGAGGGAACCCCTCAACATGTCCATTAAACTGGGGCTTCCCTATGATTTAGGGTTTCTGTGTCTAATGGGGGGGTTAGGGTTAACTCAGGCTTGGCCCTCTCCTCACCGAGGCCTCGCCTTGCACCCAATGTTAATGAGGGCTCTTCCCTCGTTAATCCCCCTGGGAATGCTGGCCCCTGGCCCCCAGGGGCTTGTTCTGGAGCCCTAGGGGCCTCCCGGGCTCACCTGCTGTGGCGTTGCTGGTCGCGACTGGGCCCGTTAGGATTCTGCCCTCGTGGTAGGTATCAGAGCCCCGACGGGGCTGTGGGGCCTTTTCCTCCAATCGCGGGTCGTTAGGGGCCGGTATCGCACTCCTCCGGCCCCCGTGGAGTCACTGGTGTGGGAAGGGAAAGGGAGCGGGAGCCGGCAGTCCTTCGCAGATGGCTCCCCGCTTCCCTCTGCTGCACACGGAGCTCCTCTTACCTCCGTACGTGCTGGGGGGGGCGGGCCGAGGACGCCGCCCAATCCCTGCGCGGCCTTTGCGTTCTTCCGGGGGCTCCCGCTGGCAGTGGAGCCCCTCCGGCGTCGTTCCTCTCAGCTCTGGCAGGGACCAATCCCGTCGCTGCCTTTTCGGGGGCGGGTCCCCTGACGCAGCGACTCCTCTCGTTGCCGGGCAACGCCTCCCGCCTCCGGCTCTTCAGTCCCGCGCGGCCTTTTCTTCTCCGGCCCGGACAGCAGCGGCCACGGGGATGATCCGGGGGCTCCCGCTGGCAGTGGAGCCCCTCTGGGCGATTCCTTCACCGCGCCCACAGCGCGGGCAGCACGTCGTCGCCCCTACCCAGGGGTACAGGTACCAGGGCTGCAGCGGTGATCTTTGGGGGCTTCGGTGAGGGCGCGGACGGCGCACCTCACCACACACACTAAAGGGGGGGAGGTCTCCCTCACCTCAGCACCTCTCTTCACGCGGCGGCGGCCGCGGCGGCGATTCAGTCACGAGGTCAGTGACTGGGGTGGCAATTTCTCCCACGTGGAGTTGAAGCGCGGGGCGCGCTGGCAGCCTATACACAGGGCTGCATGGGAAGGGTTCGTGGGGACAGTCCAGCTGCAGGCAGGGGTGGATAGGGGGTGAAGGTCTAGCGCTTAGGACACAGCGCTTCGCCTCGTGATCCCCATTTGAGGATTCAGCTTGGGTTGACTGACTGTCCGGTTAGGGGTTCCAGTTACTCTTGGTTTCAGGCTCCTGCGAGGAGCTTCTTGTCAGAAGTGGCTTAGTATAATGTCCGTGACAAGCGTTTCTTGTCAGAGAGTTCTTCTTCTTATGAGGGGGGGTTGTGAGTTGGTGGTTCTGGGGTTGCTTGATGTTCCTCCCAACACGCTGAAGGTGGTTCCCTGGGTCCCCTCACACTGGGCAAGGTCAGTGGGTGGTGGGCGTTCCTCAGCTATCTTACTTCAGCAGGGCCTCAGCCCTGTCAGCAGCAGTAGTGTAGGTCTCCCCCCTAGGCCCTAAAGCCTATACTCCGGCGCAGGTTCTCCCAGGTTCAGCGGTGCCTCAACCTAACTGACTAAAAGGTTTTCCCTCCAAGCCTCTTATACCCATAGGTCAGGTGACCCTCCTAAAGGCGGCAAAACTTAACTCCTCCCACAGCCCGGAAGGTTCTGGAACATTCCACCTATCTAGCTATGTGGCCCAGAGGCGGGGACGGGATGGATACTGTATCCCTATGTCCCAGCCTGACCCTGGCTACTAGCGTGTATGTGTGTAAGGCCCTTCTGCAGTAGCAGGGGCCTGTGGCAGCCATCTTTAGTGAGAGAGCACCTGCACCTCAGCACTGACCAGCAGTGGCAAGGCGCCCGGAGACCTAGGTCCAGTAAAAATATGGTGGCAAAAATGAGGCGCAAAAGGGAAAAAAACAGGGCAAGACCACCCTAGGGCTGACAGGTCTAACACGCGTCCCCCCAGCCGAAAGAGGGGAGAGCTTCCCAACCTCTAGGGAGTTCTCTTCGCTAAGGCGGAAAAACCGGGAGAGACCGTCAGCGTTGGCGTGGTCTACACCGGGTCGATGTTCCACCCGAAAGTCCATCCCCTGGAGGGAAATGGACCACCTCAACAATTTGGGGTTTTCGCCTCTCATTTGCATGAGCCAGCGAAGGGGTCTGTGGTCGGTCTGGATCAAGAAGTGACAACCAAAAAGGTATGGCCTCAACTTCTTCACAGCCCAAACCACGGCAAAGGCTTCCCGCTCGATGGTACTCCACCGCTGTTCCCGGGGGAGTAGTCTTCGGGAGATGAAGGCCACTGGCTGGTCTTGGCCATCGTCATTCAGCTGCGAGAGCACAGCTCCTATGCCATGCTCAGAAGCGTCTGTCTGCACGATAAACTCCCGTCCAAATTCTGGAGTCCTGAGCACCGGCGCGGTGCACATGGCACGTTTAAGGGTCTCAAAGGCATCCTGGCAGGCAGCCGTCCAGATGACTCTGCGTGGCTGCTTCTTTGAAGTCAATTCCGTCAATGGGCCCACGATGGTTCCATATCCCTTGACGAACCGGCGGTAGTATCCCGTGAGGCCGAGAAAAGCTCGGACCTCTGTTTGGGTCTTGGGGGGCTCCCAGGCCATGATGGTCTCAATCTTGGCTTGGAGGGGTTGCACCTTACCTCCGCCCACCAGATGTCCCAGGTACACGACAGATCCCTGTCCAATCTGGCACTTGCTGGCCTTGATGGTTAGACCAGCCCGTTGCAAAGCCTGTAGCACCTCCTGGAGATGCTGCAGATGGTCCTCCCAGCTGCTACTGAAGACAGCTATGTCATCCAGGTAGGCAGCAGAGAAGGCCTCTAGGCCAGACAGCACCTGGTTCACCAACCGCTGGAAAGTGGCTGGAGCATTTTTCAACCCGAAGGGCATCACACGAAATTGAAAGTGGCCCTCGGGGGTGGAGAACGCAGTCTTCTCCCTTGCTCCTTCCGCCATGGCGATCTGCCAATAGCCTGACGTTAAATCAATGGTACTCAGATACCGGGCTGCTCCCAGCCGGTCAATGAGCTCATCCGCCCGAGGGATCGGGTGAGCGTCGGTCTTGGTGACTGAGTTGAGTCCACGATAATCCACACAGAACCGAAGTTCTGGTGTGGTGCCCGGGGGGGCCGCTTTCGGCACCAACACCACCGGACTAGCCCAAGGGCTACTGGAAGGCTCAATCACCCCCAGTTCTAGCATCTTGGTAACCTCACCCTGGATACTCGCCCTGACCTTATCGGACAGCCGGTAAGACTTGTTTTTCACTGGCGGACTGTCCCCTGTGTCCACATCATGGGTACACAGGTGTGTGATTCCAGGCGTGAGGGAAAACAACGAGGCGTACTGCCCCAAGACCTGGCGGCAGTCCCTCTGTTGCTCTGGGGTCAAGGATGGGGCGAGGACCACTCCCTCTACCGAACCATCCTTCTCATGGGCCGCCAGAAGGTCTGGCAGAGGCTCACTCTCCTCCTCCTCACTTCCATCTGTTATCATCAAGAGAGTGAGCTCGGAACGCTCCTGGTGTGGCTTCAGGCGGTTGACGTGGAACACCCTGTGGGGTTGACGGGGGGTCTTCATATCGACGACATACGTGGTCTGGCCTTTCCTCTCCAAGATCTCAAACGGCCCAGTCCACCGGTCCTGGAGGGCGCTAAGCTCTCCTGGCTCCATGACCCACACCTTCTGTCCAGCATCTAACTCTACCGTCCGCGCGTTCCGGTCATACCATTGCTTCATGACGGCCTGACTCGCCTCTAAGTTGTCCGAGGCCTCCTTCCACAGCTTGGCCACTTGGCTGCGGAATGCCAGCATATAGCTGACCACATCACGGGGAAGCTTCGAGGAAGACTTCTCCCACCCCTCTTTGACCAGACTGAGGGGCCCCCGAACGGGGTGGCCATAGAGCAGCTCAAAGGGGCTGAAACCGACCCCCTTCTGTGGCACCTCTCGGTAGGAGAAGAGCAGACAGGGTAAGAGGACGTCCCACTTTCTTCTCAAGTCCTCGGGTAGGCTCCTGATCATCCCCTTCAAGGTTTTGTTAAAACGCTCCACGAGCCCGTTCGTCTGGGGGTGGTAAGGAGTGGAGAACCGGTAGGTCACTCCACACTCCTTCCACATGGCCTGCATGTAGGCCGACATGAAATTCGTGCCCCTATCTGACACCACGACCTTGGGGAATCCCACTCGGGTAAAAATCCCCATGAGGGCCCGCGCCACCACCGGTGCTGTGATGGTCCTCAGAGGGATTGCCTCTGGGTACCGGGTGGCGTGGTCTACTAGCACCAAAATGAACCTATGCCCAGCAGAAGTCGGCGGATCCAACGGCCCGACAATGTCAATCCCTACTCGCTCAAAAGGGGTATTGACCACTGGGAGAGGTTCTAGAGGGACCTTCACCTTAGTCCCTGTCTTGCCGCTCGCTTGGCAAGTGGTGCAGGTCTTGCAAAATGTGTCAGAAGTGACGCGCATCCTGGGCCAGTAAAAATGTGGGACCAAACGTGCAAACGTCTTGTCCTGGCCCAGGTGTCCTGCTAGTGGTATCTCATGTGCCAACTCTAGCAGAAAGGCTCGGTAGCATTGGGGGACCACCACGGCCCTTGAGGACCCATGCACCGGAGCCTTAGGCTCACTGTAGAGGAGACCATCCTCCCAGTAGACATGGTAGTTACCAGTCTCTGTTCCAGCTGCTTGGGCTTCGGCCTGTTGCCGTATGCCTTCAAGCGTAGGGCACTCCCTCTGTGCCCGGCAAAATTCTTCCCGGGTAGGCCCTCCTTCCACCTGCCACTCTGCAGGGGTCGGCAGGTCCCCCACGGGAAAACCAACCACCTCAGCGGACTCCGGGGTCACCTCCGCGGGCTCCTCATCCATCTCACCGGGTGTCTCCTCCCGGACATCTCCTCGTCCAGCAGTGGGCTGGGCCATTATTTCAGGCTCCAACCCTGGCTGAGTTCCTTGTCGGGCAGCCATGGACCGCGTGATAACGCAAGTCCATCCTGGTAACCCCAACATCTCAGCATGGGCATTGAACTCTACCTCCCTCCAGGCAGTATGTTCCAAGTCGTTGCCCAGCAGACAGTCAACTGGCATGGCAGGGCTCACCGCAACCTTCATCAGACTTGACACTCCTCCCCACTCAAAGGGAACTTGGGCCACGGGGTAATGACCCAGGCTATTATCAGCCATCACAACCGGGTGGAACTCCTCAGGAATCACCTGCTCTGGGGACACCAGCTGACGTCTCACCATCGTCATGCTGGCACCTGTGTCCCTCAGAGCCTCCACCCCATTCACCAGGACCCTCTGCCGATACTTGGCAGTGTTCTCGGGTACCTGAACCCTTGGGATGATCTCTCTATCCCCCAGGGAAACTAAGGTCAAGCCTGTCCACTCACCTCCCCTACCTAGGGACAACTCCTCCCCAAGCGCTACACTGGCCACCCCGGGGCTCTTACCTCCTGTGGGGGCTGGGGTTCTCTTGCGACACTGGGGATCCCCCTTGTAGTGTCCAACCTCCCCGCACTCGTAGCACCGGACAGTTCTGGGCTGCTGACTCCTGTCAGGGTAAGTGGGTTTCTGGTATCCAGATTGGGATGGGGAACCTACCCCTCTCCCAGGCGGTCTATTTTGGGGACCTTTAAAGAACTCCCTCTTTTTATCTCCCCCCTCTTTCTTCTGGGGGAACCCCTGTCCACCTTTCGGGGGATCCGCCCCGGCTCCCTGGTGGGACACCCGAGTGCTGACCCACGTGTCTGCCTCCTCTGCAAGCTCCCTTGGGTTGGTCAGCTTGCGGTCCACCAAGTACTGGCGCAGCTCCGGAAAACATTTCTCGAGGAGGTGCTCTCTCAAGAACAGGTCGTACAGCCCAGTGTAATTGTCAATGTTGCTGCCACGCACCCAACCCTCCAATGCCTTCCGGGCATAATCATAAAAATCCACCCAGTTTTGTGTGTTGAGCTTGTGGCTGTTGCGGAACTTTTGGCGGTACTTCTCTGGGGTGAGGCCAAACTTCCTGAGCAGGGCCTCCTTCATGATAGGGTAGTTGGTCTGCTCCCCCTTATCCAAAGTTAAAAGTGTGTCCCTTACTGGTGGAGGTATGTACCTGTAGAGACCTCCCCCCAGTAGCTCTCAGGAACTCTATGGGCCACCAAAGCTACCTCGTACGCCGCCAACCACTTGTCGATGTCATCACCCACACTAAAGCTGGCTATCACCTCCCTGGGTAGATAAAATTTGGGCTCCTGTGGAACCCCAGCAGGTACGCTGCCACCATTTCCTTTGCCTTCCATCTCCATCTGCAAGGCTCGGAGCTCTAGTTCTTTCAGGCTAAGCTCATGTGCAAGCCTCCTTTCCTCCATGGCTAGCCTTGCCTGCTCTCGCTCCCTTTCCATCCTAGCCAACTCTAATGTCAATTGCCTCTGCTCCTCATTCCCTCTTCCCCCCGGGTGGGCCATTACCCATGCCCTCAAAGCTTTCTGAAGCACCTCCTTCCTGGCGCCTCGCTTGACGGCCACCCCCTCTCTAGGCAGAACTCCTTGAGCTGTGTCACCGTATACCTCTCCAGGTCGGCTAACTCAAACTCCATCCTCCTAGGTGGGGTCCCAGACAATTTAAGGAAGGGGTTCTAAATTGTAGGTAGCAGGTCTTACGCAGGACTAACACAATCGGCAATCACAAAAGAGTTCCTAGTACTTGCATTTCACCAGGTGTCTAATTGCGGCGCACACTGAGTCACTGTAGGGTGCTGCACAAACACCAGTCCTTATCTCACCGCTGAACACCAATGTTGGAAACGGGGTTACCGAGTCCGTTACGGTAGCATGGCGCAAAGCGGGGAAGGCACGCGAAGGCAATGTGTAAGGCAGTTGTGCAGCACACTCTTACTTTGACTCAGAAATGCAAAGCAATAACAGGACACCACACCAGGCTTGCGTAATTAAAATCAAGTTCCTTTATGTCAATCAAGGTTGCATCAGATTAGGCAGATTACTTCAACTTTACATTGTGTTATTCAACTGGTGCACATTCTTCTTAAAAAGACCCTCAACAGTGTAGGCCACTAACAGGCCGCAGGAATCATCTCCTAATCACAGCCCCTATAACGATCCCAGGGTGCAGTAATAAAATATGGCCTAAAACATGCAAAACACTTCAGGCATATGAAAATCCCTTGTAAATAGGTACTTGACGTTACGTTTCAAACAGGGCCTAAATCATCAGGCAAAGACATTTCATTATAGGCCTAGTCATCAGGCCTAGGCAATCTTTAAAGCACGCATAACAATATGCTGTAGGAAATCCTAGAGGGAACCCCTCAACATGTCCATTAAACTGGGGCTTCCCTATGATTTAGGGTTTCTGTGTCTAATGGGGGGGTTAGGGTTAACTCAGGCTTGGCCCTCTCCTCACCGAGGCCTCGCCTTGCACCCAATGTTAATGAGGGCTCTTCCCTCGTTAATCCCCCTGGGAATGCTGGCCCCCGGCCCCCAGGGGCTTGTTCTGGAGCCCTAGGGGCCTCCCGGGCTCACCTGCTGTGGCGTTGCTGGTCGCGACTGGGCCCGTTAGGATTCGGCCCTCGTGGTAGGTATCAGAGCCCCGACGGGGCTGTGGGGCCTTTTCCTCCAATCGCGGGTCGTTGGGGGCCGGTATCGCACTCCTCCGGCCCCCGTGGAGTCACTGGTGTGGGAAGGGAAAGGGAGCGGGAGCCGGCAGTCCTTCGCAGACGGCTCCCCGCTTCCCTCTGCTGCACACGGAGCTCCTCTTACCTCCGTACGTGCTGGGGGGCGGGCCGAGGACGCCGCCCAATCCCTGCGCGGCCTTTGCGTTCTTCCGGGGGCTCCCGCTGGCAGTGGAGCCCCTCCGGCGTCGTTCCTCTCAGCTCTGGCAGGGACCAATCCCGTCGCGGCCTTTTCGGGGCGGGTCCCCTGACGCGGCGACTCCTCTCGTTGCCGGGCAACGCCTCCCGCCTCCGGCTCTTCAGTCCTGCGCGGCCTTTTCTTCTCCGGCCCGGACAGCAGCGGCCACGGGGATGATCCGGGGGCTCCCGCTGGCAGTGGAGCCCCTCTGGGCGATTCCTTCACTGCGCCCACAGCGCGGGCAGCACGTCGTCGCCCCTACCCAGGGGTACAGGTACCAGGGCCGCAGCAGTGATCTTTGGGGGCTTCGGTGAGGGCGCGGACGGCGCACCTCACCACACGCACTAAAGGGGGGGAGGTCTCCCTCACCTCAGCACCTCTCTTCACGCGGCCGCGGCGGCGATTCAGTCATGAGGTCAGTGACTGGGGTGGCAATTTCTCCCACGTGGAGTTGAAGCGCGGGGCGCGCTGGCAGCCTATACACAGGGCTGCATGGGAAGGGTTCGTGGGGACAGTCCAGCTGCAGGCAGGGGTGGATAGGGGGGTGAAGGTCTAGCGCTTAGGACACAGCGCTTCGCCTCGTGATCCCCATTTGAGGATTCAGCTTGGGTTGACTGACTGTCCGGTTAGGGGTTCCAGTTACTCTTGGTTTCAGGCTCCTGCGAGGAGCTTCTTGTCAGAAGTGGCTTAGTATAATGTCCGTGACAAGCGTTTCTTGTCAGAGAGTTCTTCTTCTTATGAGGGGGGGTTGTGAGTTGGTGGTTCTGGGGTTGCTTGATGTTCCTCCCAACACGCTGAAGGTGGTTCCCTGGGTCCCCTCACACTGGGCAAGGTCAGTGGGTGGTGGGCGTTCCTCAGCTATCTTACTTCAGCAGGGCCTCAGCCCTGTCAGCAGCAGTAGTGTAGGTCTCCCCCCTAGGCCCTAAAGTCTATACTCCGGCGCAGGTTCTCCCAGGTTCAGCGGTGCCTCAACCTAACTGACTAAAAGGTTTTCCCTCCAAGCCTCTTATACCCCTAGGTCAGGTGACCCTCCTAAAGGCGGCAAAACTTAACTCCTCCCACAGCCCGGAAGGTTCTGGAACATTCCACCTATCTAGCTATGTGGCCCAGAGGCGGGGACGGGATGGATACTGTATCCCTATGTCCCAGCCTGACCCTGGCTACTAGCGTGTATGTGTGTAAGGCCCTTCTGCAGTAGCAGGGGCCTGTGGCAGCCATCTTTAGTGAGAGAGCACCTGCACCTCAGCACTGACCAGCAGTGCCAAGGCGCCCGGAGACCTAGGTCCAGTAAAAATACGGTGGCAAAAATGAGGCGCAAAAGGGAAAAAAACAGGGCAAGACCACCCTAGGGCTGACAGGTCTAACACCCGCCATGCATGGAGGGGTGGGTCTTTCTGGGAGTGGGGGGGGTTTGTTTGTTTTGTTTTCATTGTTGTTTAATTGCGATAGCGTTGGGAGAGACCAGTTACCTGTACACCTACACTCTGGGAGGGGAAGACTCCCACACTGACACCGGCCATGTATATGCGATACATGGGCGTTACGCCCTCACTCAGGTCTATACACCATGTCGAGTCCCACTGTGAAAAGATCTCCTCGTATAGTTACAGGGAATATTAACGGGTTGGGGGACAAATTGAAGCAGGGGGTGGTGCTCCATTACCTTAAGCGACGAACCCCGGATATTGTTCTGCTGCAGGAGACACATTTGGCTGGCAACTCATGTAAGGCGCTTGACCGTTGGGGTTACAAATTGGTCGCTCACACGGGTTTCACCTCTAGTTCATGAGGTACCGGCATCCTCATCCGTAAACAATGCCCGTACATCATACACAACACATGGACTGACGCTCAGGGCAGGTTCGCCACTACAACCGGGATGTGGGAGGGGAAGCCCCTTAACGTACTTAAAGAGTGCTACATTGACAGACCTGGGTAGATTACTGTTTGATCTCCCAGACGGCATCTTAGTGATGGGAGGGGATTTTAATCTAACTGTAGACAGTCGCGTTGACCGACGTCCCCCTCGACGAGATCCACGTGACTCCTCTCCCCTACTGAATTTTCTCTTAGCCTTCGGCCTTATCGACCTTTGGCGCCATTTCCACCCATTATCGCAAAATTTCACCTTCTATTCTGGCGCCCACGGTAGTCAGTCCAGGATCGACTACTTGTTCACACACGCTGATGACCTCTCCCACTTTACTGACGCTACACTCTTGGCACGTGGTATCTCTGACCACCCTCCTGTTTTGACACAAATGACCCTACCCAGCGAGTGCAGCCATCCTACCCTATCCATACCCCTGTGGTGTCTTAAGATGCCACATGTCCGATGTCCCCTCCTGAAAGAGGTAGATCATTACTTTGCTGAAAATATGAATACAGTTAAGTCCCAACGGATTCTGTGGGGAGCCTTTTGGGCTGTCATCAAGGGTCAGACACTATCATTGATGGCAGGGCATAAAAAAGAACTGAGGGCACTGGACAGGGAAATTCGAGAGTTGGAGGATAGGGTGGCGGTCAGCGATGACATGCAGCTTCTTCACACTCTCAATATCACGTGCCAAGACTATCGACAGTTGACAGGCCAAACGGCTAGGTCAAAGCTCCGGGCTAGTAGACACAAAATTTACGAATTCGGAGATAATACTGGAAAATGACTTGTGTGGCTGGAGAGGCGGGAGACGGTACAGCGTTGGGTGCCCCTACTCGAGGGGGACTCGAATGCATTGGTGAATGACCCCCAACAAATTGCGGAGCCCTTTGCCTCCCATTTTGCGTCTGTCTACTCTTCCGCTACCCGCACTACCCTGCAGGACTCAAGAGACCTCCTAGCCACTAGTCCGGTTGCCACTCTCACGCCGGAGGACTGTGATGCCTTGGAGGGTGACTTGACTGAGGAGGAAATAGCAATAGCCATACGGGGTATCAACTCTGGCAAAGCCATGGGCCTGAATGGACTCCCAATTGAACTGTTCAAATTGGTGACCTCTAAGATAACACCCACTCTACGTGCCTTATACCTAGAGAGCTATCAAGTGGAGGCATTGCCCCAGGATTTGATGCTAGCCTCTGTGGTTGTCATCCATAAGCCAGGCAAGCCGGTGACGAGATGTGACTCCTAGCGCCCCATCTCGTTATTGACCGCCGAGGTAAAGATCCTGGCCAAGATACTAGCTGTTGGAAATGGGGGTCTCTAGTTGGCAATGGCTGGCGCCACTGTCCAAATAGGGACCCTTCTCCCCAAGTCAGGGCAAGTGGGCTTCCCCCTTTGATAACCCCTGCGGTAATGTAGCACGAGCAGCTAGGCCTATCTCAGAGGCAGTGTGTGAAGCATTTATGACCATGCACAATAAGGCAGTAACGACACCACAAAAGGACACAACTCAAGTAGGTATAGAAAAATTAGTATCTTTATCTAAGGTTTGGTACGAGACTCTCAAAAGCGTTTTAACCAGTAATCAGGCATTGAAATCATTAGGGACTTAAAAAGGCAATACGTGTTCACCAGAACGTGGCGCTGACTGAATTCAATGCCTGGATCTACGCGACCCGTTGCGCACCAGATACCTGCCGTTGGACCGTACCCAGCACATAGCTTCTTGAAGAAGCGGAGACGGTGACAGGCGGACTCCCAGCGACCACAGTTCTCGATGGCAGTGGTCCGCAAAGTACACTCTCAACGATTCTGGCACTCAGGGACAGGCGGGCCCTCTGCGGCAGCAGCACGCGGCTGCGGCGGCCCGGGCTGGTGGTGGCGATGACTCTCGTCGTGCAGCTCCGTGGTGGGCTCGCGGCGGCAGCAGCGCTCTCCTAGCTGCGGCGGCCCACAGGACGATTCACGATGGTGCAAGGTTGACAAAGACGTGGGCACTCAGCAGCAGCTCTCTCTTAGCTGCTGCGGCCCACAGGACAAATCCCAATGATGCAAAGTTAGCAAGGGTGCGAGCACTCAGCGGTGGCAGCTCTCTCTTAGCTGCGGCAGCTCACAGGTCAAATCACGAGGATGCAAAGTTAGCCAGGGTGCGAGCACTCAGCGGCGGCAGCTCTCTCTTAGCTGCGGCGGCTCACAGGCCAAATCACGATGATGCACAGTTAGCAAGGGTGCGAGCACTCCGCGGCAGCAACTCTCTCTTAGCTGCGGTGGCTCACAGGACAAATCACGAGGATGCAAAGTTAGCAAGGGTGTGAGCACTCAGCGGCGGCGGCTCTCTTAGCTGCGGCGGCTAACAGGCCAAATCACGATGATGCACAGTTAGCAAGGGGGCGAGCACTCCATGGCAGCAACTCTCTCTTAGCTGCGACATAGTTTGGGAGATGAAAAATTGCTCTGTAAGTGTTGGCTATTACTTTATCCAAGGCCGCAGAATCTCTCCCTTTTAGCGATTCGCTCCCATACGTTAGCGCTGGTTGTAGTTTTGCACGTATCACCTGTAAGAAGGGGTCGAGAGTTAGATCAGGCAGCATTTTTTCAGCTGCCTTATTCCTAGATAGCTCATGGTGCCCTTCGTACGTAGGGACTCCAGCTGGGGTTTAAATGAGCCTTTGTGATCCAACAGGATTCCTAGATATTTGTAGCTAGTTGTCTGGTCCATACATTGTCCGTCTAAGTACCAGTTGTTTTTTTTCCTTTTGTGATAGTTTACTACCATGATTTTCTTTTCTTAAGATTTGTTTTTAAGGCTTTACGTTGGGAGAAGCTGTTGGTGGTGTTCAGGAGATGTTGTAGGCCAATGGGGGTCTGACTTAACACTAGGTCGTCCGCATATAGTAAATTAGACAGCGAGGTTTTTCCTAATTTCGGGGCGTATGATGTACTCTTGTCCAATTCCCCAGGGAGGTCACCTAGGATGAGGTTAAAGAGTAAGGGCGCTAAGACACACCCTTGCTTTAGCCCTTTAAGGGTGGAGATTCGTTTTGAGAGGTGCGTCCCTGATCCTAGTTTAATCCTGATCCAGGTATCAATATGCAGCAGTATCAGCTGGTCTAAAAGGTGTTTTGGTAACCCCCAGCTGTCCAGCTTCGGCCATAGTTTGGCACGATCTACGTGGTCAAAGGCTGCAGTATAATCTATAAAGCATAGAAATAGGGATACTTTGCCACTTTGGCTGCGTCCATCAACAGGTCTAGCGCCATGATGTTAGTAGTGGTTCCTTGTCCACGGCAGAACCCGGTTTGGTTTATTGGGATGATAGAGTTTTCTGATGCCCAGGATGTTAGTTCTTCCAAGATTGTTCCCGCGTAGTACTTTGCCTCGATATCGATTAGGGCAATTAATCGATAGTTGTTTGGAGCTTTCCTGTCGTCCTGTTTAAAGATGGGGCTAATTATTGATCCTTTCCAGGACTCCGGGATTGTGAGTGTGCCTTTTATGTCCTTAAAATTACCTACTTAATTAATTACCATGACCTAATGAGAAAATAAACATTACGTTAAGTCACTGTGTCTGGTAAGCACCTCTATGATTGGTTGATCTCTTCTAATTCTTCAAATTGTCTCGCCTTGTTCAGAAATTAGCTTTAGGAAGCTTTGTCCATGTCTCCCTGCCAGACGGCACCACATAGAAGCAATGCAGCACATCTCTCCACAAAGCAGCACTGTTACGCCGTGCTTGTTGCTTAAAAACAAGCATTAGTCTGTTGGCTTTGTTACTGTTTTTCTTAATCCATGTTGTACAGCAGCGGGGTTGAAAGTTTTTTTTTTTTTAAAGCGCTATTACACGGTCAACAATGGCGCGTCGCAGCTTAAATAAAATGAAAAACAAAATATAAAGTTAGAAGAAAACGCTTTGCCACGGCTAGTGCTGTCTGCGTTACAGGCTTTTTTAAATGATGCTTTTAATTTTCTTTACGCTGTGATGCCCTGCCCCGTTGCTGCTTTACCCATGTAATCTCCCTCCCCGTCCTGCTTGCTCCTCCCGTCACACCACAAAAAAATTAACAAAGCCAATAGAATTCGAATTGCCGCGATCTCTTGGTTTTGCCAATGCTTGTTTAACTTTGTAAGTGCTGCATCAAAAAATCTTAACATGCAAAGTGCTGCTGGCTAAACGCCCGGACTGCTAAGGTGTGCACAGTTTGTGCTATTTACCCAGAGGCAGGGCTTTAAGTGGGATGAAAAAACTGGAGGGTCTCTCTAAGGGGCGTGGCCAATGTAATTAAGGGTGTGGCTTAAAAATACGTAAGTTAAAAATCTGTCCTTGGCATAGTGTGCCGCCGGACTTGTATTTAGCTGTTTCTGTCATTGCACGGAGATATAGGATACAACAAGTAACATCCTACCTACAACAAGTTAGGACTATTGGCTTTTTCAATGGTTGTTAGTTTCATAACAAAAACAAGCATTGGCATAGCCAATAGGTCTCGCTTTTGGGACCTTATAAGTATTTAGTTATGCAGCACAATATCCTTGGTGCAACAACATTAACTTTTGCATGGTTAAACACTTATAAGGTCCCAAAGGCGAGACCTATTGGCTATGCCAATGCTTGTTACCAATTCTGTTCAGCATTACCAAAAGCATTGGCAAAGCCAGTAGACCCCAAGGGTGAGACCTACTGGCTGTACCAATGCTTTGTTATTTATTTAGCATAGCGCGTTTAGTCAACTTTCATTTTACCTTTGTCTGGCATTATTTTCTTTCATGCCACATTATTTTGGTCAGCTGTAAATCACAGAATTTTGCAGCTTAAAGTCTTAGGCTTAACCTCAGTTTATCAACCCTGAACAAGGTTGAAATGCTCACCTAACATGTAAACCTTTTTCATTATATCAATTCATACAGCCACGGCACCTCCAACATTTACACATTGATTTAGAGATGAGTAGCAATAGAAAATCATTTCATTTGTGGATTAAGTGCTCACTCCTATACTGAAGAATTACGCTCCGTGGAGAATCTGGCGGTGTCATTACACCAGCCCAAGGATAATTATGGCCAATATCCTTTTAGTAGATTCTCCACCAGAAGAGATTCCTCTGCTAAAGGCTTTAGCTCTTCCACCACCAAATGGACGATTTTCCAAGTGCCCAGCTCTAAATCAGGCCCTTAAACAGAAGTAGAGAGAGAGGGGGGAGAGATAGAGTATATCTGTGTGAGTTTTCTTTACACAAAACCCCAAAATGTTGGTATTCCAGTAGTTGTTTTCGTGTATTTCCTGTCTGTATTGTCAAGGTGATGAAATATTTTCCCTTACAGGCCCAGTAAATGCAAAGGTTTGTGGGTGCTTGTCACAACCAATTTACACACTTCCAAATTTTCTTTAGCACATAGCGTATGCGCGCAAATTGTGTATGAAAAAACACAAAGAAGGCTTGTGAATAGAAACTGTTCTGACTTTGTGAATATTCCTAATATCACAGTAACACACCCTTGTCTCTACTGGCAGCATTCATATTCCGACTAGTAATATTATAAAAGGGCTGCAGGAAACTGGCGATACTTGTAGATTGTCCACACTATCAAATGCCATCTGCTGAGGTAAATGCACTGACATTGTGAACCAGGACCTGCCCTTTATTCAAACAGATGACACCTTTTGTGCATCTAAACGCAAACTAGACGAGCAAAATGTGTGGTGAATTCCTCTTTGAATGTGTGCTACATTTGTTGCACACGTTCTGCATTTCATACAGTAACCCAAATTGCTGTATGAAAAAAAAAAAACAATTTTGAAGTAAATGGACTGGAATTAAAGAAAAAAATAATGTGTTAATTTGCGATCTCCTCTGTCAAAGTTCTAAATGTTAATTCCCAAGAAAGTGTTTTGAATGTGAAGAGCTACTGGGGGGTTGTAATGAACAAATAAACTACTGTAATAACTGTTCTTAGTATGGCTACTTGGTGTGCTTGACTGCTAAACATGTAGTCTTCTTCAGCAGCACTCGTTTGTGCAAAACAGGGTTGAACAGACACCTTACATGAGTTTAAAAAAAATCTTCCTCCCTTCCAGAAAGCACCATTAACAGCGTGAAGTGTGCATCTGCCAACATTACAACGCAACACACAGGAAGGGAGTGGAAACGATTGGGAAATGTCCGTCAGGAGCGGTGCCACCTCACAGTCACACTCCAATGCCCTTCAATTGTTCCTCGTCAGAACCGTAAAGAATGTGGGGGGTGGGGTTGGGGTGCTCTGCACGCAGGTGGGCAGGGAGAGGATTTGATTAACGAAGCTGGATTTTCTGCAAGTCCTGTCCACAAGAAGTGACACCAACTTAAACTGTACGCCTGGGAGAAGAGTCATGCGCCACATTTAAAGTGCTAACTAAACACCTCAATGTTTTCTTATTAATATTTTCATGTTACAATTTATTTTTTAATACGCTCTCCTTTTGCCAAAGTGGAATGTTCCATTTTCTTAAATAATTACTAATTTCCTAGGAGGAGGAAGAGGACGATGCCAAGCGCAGTCCTTACATGGAATTTGGAACGAAGGAGAGCTGTCAACACACCCCGAGGGTGGCATTGCGAGCAAAGCAAACACAGACTCGGCCACTCACGTAGGAAACTAGTGTTACCTTTATTGCTGTGGCAGGAGCCACACCACAGGCACCAGCAGTGGCAAGCGAAGATGAGCCAGTCCTGTGCATGCAGCCGCGCACCAGCCTCTCGCAGGCTGGCCCCAAGAGTTTGTGGGCAAACACCACCTGTAACTTTTTAAAGAAGCGCCGTGTACAGTAAACAACAGCCGAGGGCTTGATATGTTTTTAAATGTTACACGTATGAACCTGTGAATCCTGTAACGTACCTTCCTTGTGCTGCACGCTATGTAAATCCGTTTAACTGTTGTGTATCCAAGCCAAAGAATACATCGCGTTTCCTTGTAATTGCCCCAAGCACACAGAGAAGGCACGCTACAGTGCTTAGACAATAAACAAAAAAAAGAACTCCTGTGTGAGAGAGTCAGGCAGCACATTCAGTCTCTAATAAATATACCCCCTTGCCATAGAAGCCTCGTTCCACTTTGCCCGATCTCTCAAAAACAGAGTAAACAAGCACGCTAGTAGTGCGCGCGCGCCACAGCGTGACATCTGTTTTTCATTATCGCGCACGCACAAATTTAAACAAGCCGCTGCAGCGTCGTCAAGAAAAATAACAAGCACACGAGTGGTGCGCGCGCTTGCGAGCAGCAGGCGTGACCACACGCCTCGTGCACCATGGCCTTTTGCTTGCGGGTAACCGCAGGGAAAAGTCCATTGTGCACGACGTGTGGTCAGCTTTTGAAACCCTACATAAAGTCTTGCCAGAGTAGCGCTTGCGCGCTACTCGAGGCTCGACCTAAAAATGAGAGATGTGATCCGACAATTAACTCTAAAAAAAAAAAAAAGTTTCTCTTTTAAGAAAATTCATTAACATAATGTTGCTCTTGAGATTAGCTAAGAGTGACACTGTGCTGTGAGGTGTCCTTAACATTTAACGCGGGAGAGGGTGCTCCAAGTCGCCACTGTCACTGAATGAATAAAATTGTGTATCATGGAATGCTGTGGGAATCTACTTCATGGAGTGAGAGTCTGATCTAATAAGTGAGCATGTGCTTCACAGAGCAACACACCAGGTGAGTGAGATTCTGCTTCATGGAGGGAGACGCACCCAGGTGAATAAAATTATGTGTCAAAGAATGAGACTCACACCTAATGAGTGGGATTGTGCATCACTGAGTAAGACTTCGGTCTAATGAGTGAGATTCTGCTTCATAAAGTGAGACACACTCAGAGGAGTGACATAATCCTTCACAGAGTGAGAATCTCTCTTAATGAGTGAGTTTGGTTAATGAAGTGAGACACACCAAATGAGTGGGATTGCGCGTCACTGAGTGAGACTCCGATCTAATGAGTGAGGTTCTGTTTCATAAAGTGAGACACACACACACAGGAGTGACATTGTGCTTCACAGAGCGAGACTCACTCTTAATGAGTGAGTGTGCTTCATAAAGTGAGCCACACAAAATGAGTGGGATTGCGCGTCACTGCGTGAGACTCCGACCTAATGAGTGAGGTTCTGTTTCATAAAGTGAGACACATACACACAGAGCGTGACATTATGCTTCACAGAGTGAGACTCACTCTTAATGAGCGAGTGTGGTTAATGAAGTGAGACACACCAAATGAGTAGGATTGCGCATCACTGAGTGAGACTCCGACCTAATGAGTGAGGTTCTGCTCCATAAAGTGAAATAAGTGAGCCTGGGCTCATAAAAGGGTAAAGCTAGCCACAATCCATTAGCTTGCTCCAAGGTGTGAGGTTCCTATCCGCGGAGAGAGAGACTATTCCAGTGTGACACCTGCTGATAGAGTGAGGGTGCTCCCCGGCAGTCTTGAGGTGTTTCCGGAAACTGTACAGTTTGACCGGCCCACTTACACAGCGTGGGGTTCAGGGTGAGGTGAAGCCCTGGGTGTGTCTCTAGTCGCCTCAACCCGTTTCCTCCTGTGTCCCCATGCCTCATCACCCCGCCCTTCCAGTGCTGCAAGGCGTGTCTTGCGAAAGAGGATGTTTGTGAGGAAGCAGACCTTGTGATAGTGTCAGGCGGTGGAAAGTAGAGATAGTGAGTCTGTGTGCTTGTGGGGCACAGTGCCCGCGGAGCTACACGGGTCGAGGCGCTGCCTCCATGCCATCACCGACAGCGCTGCCGCCCTGGCCTGAAGCACCTGCTGCCTCTCTAGTGTGGGAATCAGACCGAGCTCTGCCAATGCACCTCAGCCTGGACCTTCGTCAACCCTTGTAATTCAAGCGTGCCAGGCAACTCCACCAAGCCCTTTGGCATTCCATGCGTTTCTAGTTCTGAGACCACACACTTTAATAAAACCCTTTAACGTCCCCACTTTATAGCACTGATACACAAAAGTGACACTACTCCAGCTGTACCAGTGTTGAGAACCACGCAGAGCCTCGCCTGGGAACCTGCACTCCTGCCACTCTGTTATTGAGCCACAGAAAGCCAGTGTCAGGGGGCACCGCAATCTCCGCTGCACAGGAACCCACATAGATCCTCCTCGGTGCCCCTGCCGCTGTTCTAGTTCTTTCGCACAGCTCTGTCGGTGCTCTTCACTAGTCCCTACTCTTGCACTACAAATACACCGAGACTGGCAATGTGTCTCAAACCTAACATTCGGTACTCCCAGAGCCCCAGCTCTGCCAGTGCACCTCCACCCTCACCTTCAGCCCCTCCTGCTGTTTCACCACGAGGCTGTCATTCACCAGCCCCTTACTCCAGCACTGTCTCAAACCTAACATTCGGTACTCCCAGAGCCCCAGCTCTGCCAGTGCACCTCCACCCTCACCTTCAGCCCCTCCTGCTGTTTCACCACGAGGCTGTCATTCACCAGCCCCTTACTCCAGCACTGGGGACTCAAGTAGCTCTGAGAGCGCACCTCAGTCATGCCCTTCAGCGACCCAGGACTGAAGCACGACGCACACATCTGACAGTGCACGTCACGGCTGCCACGCAGTTCTCGTGTGGTCCTCAGAGTACACGGTGCGTGCCGAGGGACGCCAGTTGCTTAGTTCTGTTGCAGTATCTGCACGTTGTGTGACGCTTGAGGTTCAGAGGGAGAGCCGAAAGGAGGGGGTGAAAGTCTGTTGTCCTTGTTCTGGGCTGTTTGCTGCAGTATTTTACCTCAGATGCTGCGCACAGAATACCCAATACAGAACGGAGCGGTAAGGGTTAACCCTGCAGTGCCGGCTTCCTCTCGCTGCTCCCATTGGACGTCAGTTTCCGGGGAGGGTTTAAATTGAGCAATCGGTTCTCACACTGCAGAGGGTGATGTAATGGGATGGGAACCCAGGACCCTGACATCATCACCGAGGAGCAGCACATGTGTCCCGAGCGGGGGCCGGGAGACCCTCGGGCTGTTGGGCAGATGGATGTAAACAGACTTATCGGGCGCACAAGGGAGCAGGCAGACGTACGCAGACAAATCAATAACGAACACGCATGCAAGCCCACTCTTTGTAGTCCCGTCTGCACATTTCTGCGTGTGTGCCTGTCTGTCCACCAGCCTGCCATGTACTTGGGTTAGTAGATGTTCTGCCAGATATGCCTGAATATTAAAATAGACGCAGCATGTCTACATCTAACCACATTAATTAAACCATTTTAACGCAGAGTAAGTACACTTAGTGCAAAAAAAGGTGCAAAACCCGGTCTGCTTGAATATTTGGGTTAGACTAACCGCAGAAAGCCCCTCGGCAGATAAAGACAGACAATACAATTGTCGTCTCAATATAATTAGGGTGACCAAATTGTAAGAAGCAACAAGCACGGAATCGAAACGGAGGAGCAGGGGCAAGCGAGCGCGGCAGCCTGCTCAGCTGACCAGACACTCGTGCGTCATGGCCTTTTCCCCGCACGGCCGGCATATGTTTCCAATTATCGTGCACGCGTCTGGGCACGATAATGGGAAACAGATGTCGGCCCTGCGCGCGTAACCGCCCGAAAAAGGCCACGACGCACGAGCGTGTGGTCAGCTTTCGAAACCCCTTACTTAAAGTCTCGCCAGAGCAGCGCTTGCGCGCTACTCGAGGCTCGACCTAATAAGCAGCAACTATGGCTTGTATATAATATTGGAAAAGCTTCCACTTAAAGCCCTGGTGACCAGGATAATGTTGCTGCTCCTGAGTTTAAATAAAAAAGAG
Organism: Calotriton arnoldi; assembly: GCA_963921515.1. Taxonomy (NCBI): domain Eukaryota; kingdom Metazoa; phylum Chordata; class Amphibia; order Caudata; family Salamandridae; genus Calotriton; species Calotriton arnoldi. The sequence continues at coordinate 331,452 of CAWUFW010006621.1, forward strand.
AAAGGAAATCCAGAGAGAAAATGACTCTCTTTAAAGGATTTCCCTTCCCCTACAACGCTCACCTGGCATGACGTCATGCCGTGACTTCTCCTCTAGTGAGGAGTGAGCAGTGTGAGCACACGCACATTATGTGCTTGCTGTCACTGCAGTCTGGAAAAAAACGGACCGCCTGTGCCAGGGCACAAAACAGAGCCCGATAGAGACCCGTTTTGAGCCCCCCTTTAAAAAAAAAAAGACCCGGCCCACTTAAAGCCCTGCCCAGAGGTCGGGTAAGCCACCAGCGTTGTTTTCATAAGGGGGAGGGTCTACCTGCGTCCCCATATTTAACGCGATGCTCCTGCCTGCCTCCCGAGGCTGCGTCACTAACGTGCAAAGGGTGCTCGGGAGGCAGAGGACTGGGTGCATACACGCTGACCGAGTGTAACCTGCCTTGTTTGGGAAGAAGAGCCGGGACTTTGCCGTGCAGGTGTGATCTGCGGCAGACCGCGATGGCCGAGGATCACTGCGGAGCTGTTCTGGAGGAGCACCGCTTCAATCAGCGCGCCCTGGAGAGATACTTGGAGGACCGATTTCCAGGCTTCCCAGCAGACCCATTGCAAGCCCTGACTATCGGGCAGTACAGGTAAAACCTGCCTCCGGGGCTATGGAGCCGCACAGGCGCTAGCACACGTTAAATCCCGGGGTCGACAGATACATTGTGTCCTGGTGGCGTGGAGTCATCCGGCAACCCTCAACGTAGGTGACTTTCCAAGCATCTAATACCTGGCAGTCATCGCATCTAACCGCATTCCTACCTGCCTAGCAGGTGCTCAATTTCTTGTCGGTGTACGGAGGATGCAGGAAATGTTAGTTGTGCTCACACTGATGGAGAAAAGTAATATTACATTTTCAGAGCTGTGCTTCTCTCCTTTTAGTGCTTTGAGACAATTGAGAAGGGAGTAGGGGAGCAGGGCTTGAAGGGAGACGAAAAAGGTTGGGGGCGTGGCCTCTGTAATTATAGGCGTGGTAAAAACGCCTCCATGACCTTTCTTTAATTGCATCCAGAATACATAACACAACGCCTGATGTACAGCTAAAACAAGCCATGACTATAGGCTTTGTCAATGGTTGTCTCCGTGCTCTCTGCAGAGAGTCCAAGGATTGTATGATCATGTATTCTGAACATCTTTCTGATCCACAGATGGGCACTATGAGAACCTCGCGCTGGCTTCTGCCTCCGCTCCAGAGCTCTCTGATGGATTTCCTTAACGTTTTTCTTCATGATTTGTTCAGCAATTGTCAGCGTTTTTCCGTGTAAAGTTAAGGACATGAACATAAGCCCCAAAAGTGACCAGTTTCAATGTCTGTTTTTAAATTACTGTGGCGTCTAAGAAAGCAAGGAACCTGGTCCACTTAATGCCCTGGCTTTAAGTGGGATGAAAAAAGGTGTTGCGGTGTCTGGAAGGGGCGGTCCCTATTTAATTATGGGCGTGGCTTAAATCCTGTAAACTGTATTTCTCCGATTCCAATAGAGTGCCTCCTGACCGGTATTTGGTTCTTCTCTGAGCTTTCTGTTATTGTATCCAAATATACATCACATCAGCTGATAGACACCTAACCAGCCTGGACTACTGGCTTTGTCAATGGTTGTTAGCTATCTAAGATAAATGAAAAACAACGATGCAAATTTAATTCTGAAATTTTGAGCCTGAGAATTAAATATTACCAGCCTTGGTATTTGGCCCTCCAACGTTTAATATCCCCAGACGTGGGTTCTCAGCAGAGCCTCACAGGGACCGGCACACGCGTTTATAAATTAAGCACAGTCCAGGGCTTTAAGTGGGCCGGGTCCTAGTTCGAAAAAGCAGGTGCTGGACGGGTTCCTATCGGGCTCACCGTTTTTGCCCTCGCACTCACCGTTTTTGCCCTCGCACTCAGGGAGAAAAACAAATCTTAACTTTGCAACAGCACTGCCTTTGATATAACTCTAAAGAGACTCGTTATAGTTATTTCAGTCTCATTTCTGAACTGAAGCATTTTCAATATTCTATACAATGTAGCCGTAGTTGTTCCTTATTTCTCATGCATCTAACAACCATTGGCAAAGCCAATAGTCCTGGCTTGTAGTAGGTGTAAAATGACTTGTATTATATATCTGGATGCAGACAGTAGCAGCAAATTACCAGTCGGGCGCCACACTATGCTAAGCACAGATTTTTAGTGTACTTTTAAAGCCACGCTCTAATTACATCGGCCACGCCCCTTTGAGAGATTCGCCCCCGCAGTTTTCATCCCACTTAAAATCCTTGCACTGTCCATCTACATATCTTTCACCTCCTCTCTTTTCCCTTCAGCACCCTCTTTGCACTCTCTCCAGAATGCACTTCCTCACACTTCCTACACTTCCCCACCCCCCAAACACACAACACACCGCTCACTTGTAAGCACTGCATTTTCTTTTACTTTAACCATATAAATATTTTGACAACTATGTACCTCCTTCAGACACATTTGCACAGAATCACAATTGCAGCTGGAATACCTGACCATTGCTCTGTGTGCTCCAGAGAGAGCCAAGGATTGAATGACCATGTTTTGTAAACACCTTTTTGACCCTTGACAGGCACTGTGAGAACCTCGCACTGTGCCTTCGCCTCTGCTCCAGAGCTCAATCGTGGCCTGTTATAAACTCCTGGGGCTGTATCACACAAAGTGCCCCGGGGGCGCAACAGGCTTTTGCGCCCGCTTTGCGTGCCCCTGGGGCTCTTTGGTATTACCCAATAACAAGGAGGGACCCCTGAAAACGAATGGGGGCGGGTAAAACAGGGGATCAAACAGACAAATCACATCAAAAGAAGAATACCCGCCCCTGTGCAAGAATTAATTCTAAGGCCCACATGGGAGTCCTATAATAATAAGTAAACAACCAAGGCTCTCGAGTATATATTGAGAAGAACCAGGAGAGACAAATAATTTGTTTTTTCTTTTTATTAGCAAGGTATCAAAAAATATATTTTTTACTTATTTTTCTTTTTCATAGCATGTTAATACAGACACATTTAATCTAATAAAATTAGTACCCCACACACACAAGCATACATACATACACATTCAAAAGATTCGCAGTGAGCTCTGAACACCAATCATACATTTCATACACTGCACAAGATGTTAAAGAGGCCAGAGGATGAGCTGATGTTCAATAGTTTAGGTCCAGATGAAAAACAAGAAAAACCCAATCCCGGGTTCCGAGGACCAAACGCCGACGCGCGTTTCGGTGAGACCCCACAACAGGGGCTACACCTTCATCAGGGCAGGTCATATACAGAAAGATGGATGGCGTGGGACACCCAAGTACCTACAACAACATAGAAATATGTCATTTCCTGAATAAATTTATACATTTTTTAATCAATATATACATGAGAGACCTTGGAGGAAAGGGATAAATCAAAAGTAGATTGATAAAAGCCAGACACAATGGTCAGAACAGATGGGCAAGGAAAGTTGCATCAAAAGGAACAGAGAGACCCAAATAGGGTCCTGAGTTTAATAAATATAGAAAAACAAGTGACTCCTGTGCACGTGGGTAATAAAAGAATATAGGGGCCCATTACGATACCCGGCGTAAAAAAATCCGCCAGGCATGGAAGCGGCAAAAATCCGCCCGCACACACCGTCTGAACACCGACACGCCATTACGATTACACAAACCGAAAACCGCCATCGGCAGAAAAATCACACAAGATACCGCCCGCCATCGTCCGAGTCGGAGTCAAACCGCCCGCCACGGACGGAAACACGCACGACAACACAAAACCGCCCGCCCTCACGGCCGACACACCGCACGTGAAATTACGATCGCACCGCCATGAGCGCGGGAAAACTACAAATATACCGCCCGCCAGCGCAAACAACGCCGATGAGAATCGACACGGCAGAAGCCATGGCGCCCACGTCCCTGCACAGAAACCATCCGCTCACAAAACCAATAGCACACAACATGGCCAACAAGTCCACACAGCAAGGCACGCACAAATACACAAGCACAGTACACATCCCGAAAACACCCCCGGACAAACAAAAACTACAAAGGCCAGAACCCCAGACACAACACACCTGAAAACAACAGACCATGAGGACACACCCACATAGGTAAGTACAAAAGCAGCACTCCCACAGACCACAACCCCTTGCAACATTGCAAACCAGAGAGGAGAGGACACAGTGACACAGCAAGGACAGCAGCACACCACAGAAACGCACACATCACAACCACCACCACCACCACCACCACCAAACACCGGCACCACAAACCCCCTGCACATTACACAACACACACCGCACCAGCACCACAAACACCATGGCACCACAAAGAATGCCCAAGTTCACGCCCATTGAGCTGACGGTCATGGTCGACGAGATCATCAAGGTGCACCCACAAATCTATGGGAACATGGTCCAGCACACACCACTAGCCACCAGAAACAGAATGTGGAACCGGATCGTAGACCAGGTCAATGCAGTCGGGACCCTGCCCAGGAACAGAGGAGAAATCAACAAACGGTGGAATGACGTCAAGAGCCTGGTCAAGAAGAAGGAGGGCAAAAACAGAGAGCTGGCTGCCGTCACTGGCGGAGGGAATCCCGTGCTCTTCAAGACCTTCAAAGCGTGGGAGGAGAAGGTGCGAGTCATCATACATCCCGAGATCCTCGCCGGATTAGCAGGGGGAGTGGAGGCTGGTAAGTACAAACTAATGTATACCAGCACACCGCTATGTACTCACATGCACTACCACCATGCCACAGCTCCCAGGGACAAACACCCCCATGTCCAGCACACAATACACAACACACACATGCAACAGACACCACCACACACAGCCCAAACAGAACAACTGTAAGATGCGTGGGGACATGTGTACACTCAGCCAGCCACGTAACCACCAACAGGTCCCCAAATATGCCAGAAGCGCCACAACGAGCACCCACCACACCCATGTGTCCGCCACAGCTGCACTAACCGACAAGTAACAGGTAAGTGGCAGGAACACAAAGTGCAGTGGGCGGGACGGTGGACAGCCCAAGTACAACACACACCAGGCCCCTAGTCCCACAGCACAGCAAGGAGGAGCATCCCCCACACCCCACAGCCACGTGTCAGCCACCGCAGTGCACAACGACAGCCGAAAGGCAGACATCACGGTCCACAGCAATCGGTGTCAGTGGGTGTCCAGCCACCCCCACGACCCACAACACCCCCCCACCCCCACAGACCTGCAACATGGAGCACCCCCGCTTAGAGCCATGTGGCATCCAGTACAGTGCACGCACGAACAACCTGCAGGTGGGAAACTGGACAGGGCTGGATTACTGGAGGCATGAGGACCGGAACACGACCAACACATGGGACATGTCACGTAGCAGACGAACACGCAGCACCGCCCACCGTCACGAACAAGTGAACAATGTGCACACGGACATGAACAACAGACTCACACCCCACATGACCCATCACAGACATAGCAACACCCAAGGAGCCACGTCTGCATGCACAAGCCACACTGAATATAGTACCACCACGGCAGCCACTGTGCAACTCATCACACACAACCGAAACACCATTGAAGTCCTGTCCATGTAGCCCCTACTGCCTGTCAACCACACACCCCACAACTACGCCTATGTAAGACAAACAACACTAGACGCAACAGAGCGGAACAACATAAATGCACACGAACACCACTGAACCCATCAAACACACAGACACACCATGCACATACAACATACCATCCATCCCATCCGTCAGCCCCAGTCTCATGAAAGGCATGTCATCCGCACAGCTGCCACACATACAGCAGTCACACTAAGATACATGCCCATGACCAACCATGTGCCAGAAGTCAATGAAGCGCACGACACACTGTGAGCAACAACACACAACATGGGCCACACCCCCCGAGCACTGCAGTGATGCACATGGCACAGGGCAGCACGCACACCAAGGAGATGGGACAACTGCAATACGTTGGCTGGCACACAACCATCACTCACTCATAACGATGCGTCCAATGCCATGTCCAGTAATCACAACAGACAGCAAATATGCAGGCCATGTCAAGCATGCACACACCTCAAACCATGCACTGTCATGCTGCCACAACACATGTCACGTTCGGCACCCATGGCTCACAGCATGTACCCCAAAAGCATATTCCCTCCCAAATGCGAATCTGGGGCATGGCCCCCATGTTGCCATATGCGTTCCTAAGCGTTCCATTTGAACCCCAAAAGCATATTCCCACCCAAATGCGAATCTGGGGCATGGCCCCCATGTTGCCATATGCGTTCCTAAGCGTTCCATTTGAACCCCAAAAGCATATTCCCACCCAAATGCGAATCTGGGGCATGGCCCCCATGTTGCCATATGCGTTCCTAAAGCGTTCCATTTGAACCCCAAAAGCATATTCCCTCCCAAATGCGAATCTGGGGCATGGCCCCCATGTTGCCATATGCGTTCCTAAGCGTTCCATTTGAACCCCAAAAGCATATTCCCTCCCAAATGTGAATCTGGGGCATGGCCCCCATGTTGCCATATGCGTTCCTAAGCGTTCCATTTGAACCCCAAAAGCATATTCCCTCCCAAATGCGAATCTGGGGCATGGCCCCCATGTTGCCATATGCGTTCCTAAGCGTTCCATTTGAACCCCAAAAGCATATTCCCTCCCAAATGCGAATCTGGGGCATGGCCCCCATGTTGCCATATGCGTTCCTAAGCGTCCCATCTGAACACCAAAAGCAAAGTACAAACCAGACCCAGGATGGGCCAGGAGCCCGCATACACCAGAGTCACAATAAGTAGGGGCACAGCAACACACCCATCGGCATGGCCAATCCGTCCCATGCCACATGTGCACAGCACACAGTCCCATTGCCAAGCACACACAAATACAAATGCTACAGCCACACACACGCCTCCGGGAAACCCATGTACGAGATTGCACGAACTGTTAATGTCAGACGACAAATACATACTTCGCCAGGTGCAACACAATAACAAATCTCATTCTCTCCACAGGTGACGAACTGCTGGATGCTGGGGATGGAGCCAGCAGCCAGCACAGCCAGCCTACAAGCCCCCAACGAGGACACACGGATGTGGTGGATCTGTCCTCCTCTTCGGACACGGACCACCAAGCTGGCCCATCTGGTGTGGCAGGGCCCAGCCGCTCCCCAGGACCCCTCCTACCCACCAACCCATCATCCAGGGCTGCTGAACATTCCCAGCCCCCTGCTGCCACTGTCGTTGCGGCCACGCCCACGGTCATTGCGGCCACTACCACTGCCGCAACCGCCACCATCGCCGCACCGACCACCACCGCCGCCACCACCACCACGTCTTCGCTGGCACCAGCCCCAGCGCAGGTGGTGGCCCGGCCGACTGGATCCACCCTGGGAGCCACAGCGAGGACCGTGGTGAGCAATGTGGCTAGTGGGCAGGCCGGTGGCAGCAGGACTGGTAGGAGGAGCAGGGTCAGGGAAACGCCAGCCTCCCCTGGGAGCCATGCCCTGCCTCAAATGGCCAGAGTCCTTGGGGCCTATGAAGAGGCCCAAGGACAATGGGCCAGGTCAGCTACAGACACGCGTGAGGTGCTGGGGGTGCTGAGGTCCATGGACGCCCGTATGGGCCAACTCGTGGACCTCATGGGCCAGCTGGTGGTGGCGGTGAGGTCACAGCCAGGGACAGCAGCTCCCCTCCGCCACCACCTGCCGGGGCGCAGGGTCGAGCAGCAGTGTCCAGTTCCCCTGCGTCCACAGCCAGTGAGCACACCTCAACCACCAGCATGTCGCAAGCAGGCACCCCCCCTCGCAAACGTGGAAGGGGCCGTCCGAAGTGGAAACCGATCTCCCGGGAGGACTTCGCACGCTCCAAATGCAAGTGAGGCAGCCAGCCAGCCTTCCTTGACCACCCACTGCATTGACTTGGACTACGATCCCACTCCACACAGCCATCTGGATGGCATGTGTGTGTTGGACTATGGACATAGAACCAGTGGGTACACCCTGAGCATCACGCAGCCATGACCGACAGCTCATTGTCACTGCACGCACCACTTTTGTCATCACCTTACACACAATCACGTCACAGTTTGAAATAAATGCACCTCTTACACTAACTGCTGTTTGTGCCCTGTGTTTTATTTGTACGGAATACAACGGCCACCTTGGGCGGAAAGGCACCTGATGCGTGGCATGGCAATGGAATCCGGAGGGCCTGTAGGGACCTAGGGGTGGGAGACAGAACAGGAGCACATTCAATGAGTGTGTCACACACCCATCACACAGTACATGTCAACAACTACAAGCAATGTACACACATCGCACAGAGCAATAGGGCACAATGCCACAGCCACCAACAGTGGCATACTACCCTGGCCATGGAGCGTTGACACACAGCACGCAGTGAACAAACGGCCACCCTGACACAGCACACACACACCTGCACAGATACAGCCACATCAGCCGTCGTACATGGACACTCACCGTCAAGTGAAGTAGCGGGCGATGAGCTGCTGCCGCACATTACCAGCTTCCTCCTCTCCGCTGTCCTCCTCACTCGAGCTGTCCTGGTCTGCGGGCTGGGGCCCTGGTTGATCTCCGTCATCCACGATGAGGGGGATCTGCTTCCGAATGGCCAGATTGTGCAGCATGCAGCACGCCACCACTATCTGGCACACCTTCTGTGGGGAGTACGCCAGCGCACCCCGGTGCGGTCCAGGCACCTGAACCTGGACTTGAGGAGGCCAAAGGTACGCTCGACCACACGTCTGGTCCTCCCATGTGCCTCATTGTAGCGATCGTCTGCTGGGGTGCGAGGATTCCTCAATGGACTGAGCAGCCATGCCCCATTCGGGTACGCAGAGTCACCTGGGTGTGAGGGACACAGAGAACCGTTGCTATTCCAACTGGACAGGGGACAGCATCGCACAACCAGCACGCTACACCACTCCACATACTCACCGACAATACAGCCACGATCCTGTTGCATATTGGACATCAGTCGTGGCAAGATGCTGTTGCGCATTATGTGTGCGTCATGGGCCGAGCCTGGGAACTTTGCACACACGTGGGTGATCACCATGTCCGCAAGGCACACCACTTGCACATTCAGGGAGTGCGTGTGCTTCCTGTTGCGGTACAGGTGCTCAGTGGCCTGTGGTGGAACAAGGCCGACATGTGTGCAGTCAATGGCTCCAACGACGTGTGGGATTCTGCCAAGGGCATAGAATGCACCCTTCACTGCCGCCAATTCACGAGCCCTGGGGAAGCGGATGTACCTGTTTCGGTACAGCATCATGGCTGCCAGTACATCCCTCAGCACCTTGCTGAACATGGGCTGGGACATCCCTCCTCCAATGCCCACTGTGTGCTGGAATGACCCAGTGGCGAAGAAATGCATGGCGGCCATCACCTTAGCCGTGGGGGTGACAGCAGTCGGATACACCCTGCGGGGACGGAGATGGGGTTCTAACATGGCACACAGTCGATGCAGGGTTGGCCTGTCTAGCCGAAACTTCCTAATAACCTCTGTATCGTCCATGTCCGCCAGCAATTGGTATGGGCGGTCAATGTTCGGTCTCCGCCTAGGGACAATGGCAGAGGACACATGTCAAAGCAACACAACACATAGCAATTTCGCATACACATCACTGACATGACTGAGCAAGCACATGAGCCACAGCCCAGCTGTCAAGCTGGGACGGCACAGCCACAATACACTTACACAGGTCTCCCAACAATGGCAATGGCTAGTGATACAAACCACTGCCATGTGCATGCACATGGGGATCTAGGCCCCAATGACTTGCGGGGCGTGCTGATGGGGACTGACTGCATATCCGTCAAGCGGCAACGCCACGGCAACATGAATGTCTGCTGAGCATGGAACTGCTTCCGCGGCTGGATGAGTATGGCACACGACGACGATGTGGGCACAGGCTGAGCGGCCAAAACAAGTGGGACCTGTGGCACGAGGGGATATGAGACAGTAGTAGGTGTCAGCACTGCACCCTATGTACAGCACTGTACGGATCACACCTCCCGAAACATTGACAGGTGTCCACATTGACAGCCCCATGCCAAGACGGCTGTGTGCTTGCAGTCACACGTCACAGGTGAGAGGTTACATTGCACGTGCCAGGTGGCAGACGTACATAGTGGGAGCTGGCATGTGTGTGCATGTGTCTCCTGTTCAGGATCCACCAGATGGGCGCTGACTCTGTACTGACCATTGGACACAGTATGTTCCGTGGAAGGCTTGTGTGTGTGGGATGGTGGCACTGGATGTGCCTCCGTTGGGTGGGGGGCCATGCACAGGGCGGGTACGTCGATGATTGCGCATTGTTGGTCACGGTGGGTGCACCAACTAAGATGTGTTGCCCTGTGTTCAATTCCTATGTCCGCATGATGATGGACTGTAGATGTGGGCAGACTACACATTGGTCGATGTGTTGTCTATATGCATGTGCCTTCACACCAGGCACAGCTGCCCCTGCACATGTGACCCCTGCTGGACTCGCTGCTGGGTCTGTGGAGCTGATGCACCTTCTGTGCGTGGGGCGGACAGCTCTCCTCACTTCCCTCATTGCGCATGTCATGACTTTGCCGCAGGTGACATGGATCATGGAGGGCCCACATGTACGCGTGGGTAGGCTACACATGATTGTTCACTGGTCGCCACCCCCAGTCAGTGTTTCGAATGGGAAGGTTGTCGTGCTGGTGGTATGTTCGATGTGGCGGATGGGCGGGCCTAGGTGCGGGCTTACATTCCGGACATGGGGGGTAGTTGGATTGGCGACTAGTTGCAGTACACACGGGACACGTCTCTTCCTTTCCACATCTGGGTCATCCCTTGTACTAACTGACAGTGATACAGTCATCTTCGCCCCAGCCCTCATGTCCTCCCCTCGCTCCCCCAATATGCATGCTCACCTGCGAGGCTAGCGCTTGCACAGGCAGCCCCAAGCTCGCACCAGAGAGGGCAAGGAGTGTATGTGTGGGTCCAGTTGCACGAGTGGGCTGTCTCAGGGTATGATGTGTGGCGGGACGCCGTCCACCTGCGTGGTGCCCCAAATGGAGACCCGGCCTGCATGGACTATGCATCACAGTCTTCGCCTTCCGGATCCGCCACCTGCGACACCCAGTGGCTGTGGCTGCCCTTGCGGCCAGGCCGCGTCCGTCTGTGGCTGATGGCCCACACATTCACTCTTTGGCCTCTCTGGGGAGGGCTCGGGGGTGGTGGCGCACGCGCTTGCACTTAGTCGCAATGGCATGTGGCGTGGTTGGTATGATGGGCAATGGATGGGATGGTGCGAGCCACCTCCCGTGACGTCAGTGCTGCTCGTGCTGTGGTGCGTCCCCCTACACTTCCATTTGACTTGTGCCATGCTAGACGTTGAGGTTCTATTGCCTGCGTGATATGACCAGGAGGAGCGCGAGGAGACCTCTCACACACCATGCTCCACTGCCATCCCGTGCCCTGTATCGCCTGTGCGGATTGACTATGTTGGGGTTACACCTGGTCGACTGGGGCTGTGTGTGCCTTGTCAAGGGGCATGGCGGGCGCACAACAGGATCCAGCTTGTCCACAGAGGGTGGGCTGAGGTGCGCCTGGTACCGCTTTGTACGTGTGCCCGGCTGCTGTGCACACACGTGTTCACTCCCCCCGACAGGTGTCCTCTCACAATGCCCAGGGAAGCGGTGGTGTACTGTTCATGACCCCTCCCAACACGGCGTGCTCCAACTTGGCATGTGCGCATCTACCCGTCACACCCACCCACCTGAGCACTGCGTCCATACGACTTCACACGACACATGTGTGTCTTCCACAGTTGTGCTACTCATTTGCGTTGACATCCAATACCAGTGGACTACATGGTCATGTCACGACTGCCGTGTACTTCACATACTCTCATCCTCTCTCATTCGTACTTGTGAAATGAGTCAGCGGAGACAGTTTTGGTTTCAAACATTATATTGAGTCTTCTGTCCTCTGTGATGCAGTATAGTGGACACTACTGGCAGCGGAATACATGTTGAGGATATACTGAGCATGATTGCAAATGGGATAGGGTGTGGGGTTACATGTGATTGGCTGTTGCATGTGGGATGTGGGCTTCAGAGTGACATCTGCTTGGCCAAGGCTGTGCTAATGTACATTTACGTATAGCTGCGGAGCTGCGGACTTTGACACAGACGGTATACATGTAGCCTACCAGACCGCTTGGCATCATGGGCACAGTCCATCTCAGTTCCATGTGACAGGTTTGCTGCGGTTGTTCCTCATGCACGCGTGCATGTGAGATGACATCAGGGCATGTGCTTGCGTGCATGCAGCGGCGTGCCACTTGTTGTTGCACTGTGGTGGTTACTGGACATGTCACAGTCACTGGGGTCGTGTTGTTGTTGTATGCACTTGTCGTCCATGCAAAGGTCCTGGTATGGGATTCCCGGGGCGGGGGTGGGAGGGGTGCAGCACCCACAGACTCCAGGCGACCTATTCATGTCCACTGAGCGGTGTGTTTCCATGTGCGCTGGATCCATGTCGTGTCCTGGTTGTTCGTGCAGTTCCGTCCATGTGGGTGCGATACACAGAGCCCATGCCACTGCCTCCCACGATGCATGCGGTGTTCCTGGATGTGATGGGGAACAGTGTGCATGTCCCGGTCATATCCGATGTCATGGCGATGTCGTTGATGGTGTGGTTACAGTTGCCGGTCGTTTGGTATGGCTGTTGTGGTGGTGACTGGCCAGTCCGTGCGGAAGCTAAGCATGGGTGCGGGGTTGGACATCATAGGTCAATCGGGGAACCTGCGTTGTGGTCCGACGAATTTACAGGTTGTCAGGTATGCGATGCCGTCCAGCAGGGCTTCCATGTCATTGGTGGTGTACATGTTTGCCAGCCAATGTAGCGGATGGTGGCTGTCAAGGTGTTGTTCGTAAGTTGTCCCTTGGAGGACCATGATGGGGCATGCTGGGTGACATTCGATGTAGCTGTTCTCGATGATCCGTCGTGTGGAGGCACAGTGGTCCCATTTCAGTGCGGGTGCGATGTTGGCCACATACGCCATGCCCCCATAGGCAGAGCAGGCCCTGTCGTGTGCGTCCAGAGGGAGGAGTAGTGGTAGCAGGTCCGCCTTCAGACATGCCGGGTTGGAGAGGCATATCTCCACGGGATGCTGGTAGGGACACCTCCGACAGTAGAAGACGGGCATGACGCAGCTGAACAATGTGATGCGGTAAGTCAGTCGGTAACTTACGTTCAGCAGGGACAGGAGATTGCATCCCAATATATGAAACAGGTTGGTTTTGTACAGCTTGAGCTGTTCGGCGTAGTTGGGTAGGTGTGTTGCGGTTGCCATTTCGCAGCGGTGCGTTGTGGTGGCGTGCTCCGGCTGTGTGTGCAGTCTGCAATGTGCACGCTCCGAGGTTGCTGTGAGCTCTGTGTAGTCGTAGGGAGACAGGACTTGTGTTCTGTTGGCTTGTTTGGAGGACACGGGCCCTCATCCCACATGCTTCTCAGACAGTTCAAGGTCAGTGATGTGTGACTCCTTCCAATTAACTTGCATGTGGCCGACATGGGGAGTGTTTTCTTCTTTCTTCCCCGTCCGTTGTGTGCTTCTGTGATATGCGCTATCTGCCCTGTGGTCGGTCTCCTCGGCATGCTTGTGTTGGTCTATTCTTGGACAATGGCTGTATTCACCGGCTTCTGTCGTAGGGCTGTGGTTTCGGAGTTGGAATGGAAGGTCATTCAGTGCTGTCTGCTCTCCCTTCTGTGGGCGGCAGGCTGCCTTTCCGCTCTGCGTTGGGCCTTGTGTGTGAATGTTATTCTTGGGCCACCTGTTGTCGGTCCCCGGGCTCTTTGGTGTTCCGTTTTATATGTCTTGTTCATATGTGCAGGGTGGTATGGGTGTTTCAGTGTGGTACTGGCGTTCCTCTTCCCGAAGAGGCCCTGCTTCTCCTAGTTGGTGTTGCCGCCGCTGTGTGCTACGCCATGTTTGTTACACTGGGGTGTGTCCTGCTGTTGCGTAACTTCACTGACATGTGTGCGTCGGTTGTGTGGCGTTGGGTGTTGTCCGTGAATTGGGCGTTGGGGACATGTCTGTGGCAGGCCTGTCACGTTTCATGTGCGTTCGGGGTGGGGCTGATGTATGTGCTGCTTGGTTGTGTCCCTGTGTCTGTGTGCGACGCATGCATGGCGCTGCGGTTGGCCTCTGCGTTGTGCGCATGTGTGGCGGCGTCATCGCCGCTTTGGGGCCGTGACGGGGTTGTTGGTTCCTAGTCCCAGGTGGTGTGTACACATGTGTTACGCGATGTTAGGATTTGGCCTGTGTGTCATATGTGGATGCAATGGTGGATGTGTAGTGTACACGCGCTGGTGGGGGGTTGTCCGCTTTTTCCGCCCTTGCACTGTGTGCGCTGTTTGCGTGCACTTGTTGTGTGTGTGCCTACCTGCGTCTCCGCGGTACGTTGCGTCCTTGGTGGTGCATCAGCAGGAGCATGGGGAGGGCCTGCAGTGCTGGATTCATGCTCGGGGAGCCGCTTCTTCGTTGTCCGTGCTCGGCGTCCGTGTTACCGCTTCGGTTTGTCGTACGGTATCTCTTGGCCGTGGGAGCCGTTTGTTTGCGGCATCGTAATTTATACGCCGGGCGGGGCGTGTTTCGTCGGACGGTGTGTGTCAGTTGGGCTGCGCCGCTACGTGTGCGGACGCACTTTGATGGCGGACGGTGTTGCTGGCTTGCCGGCGGTGTTTGGCCTACTTTTCGCATCGTAATTGGGCGGGCGTGTGGACTGCTGCGTGCCGGCGGTAACTGGTGGTTTTTGCATCCGCCAGCACGGCGGTTGTGCTTCCGCCCGCCATCGTAATGAGCCCCATAGAAAGAATAAACCAGCACCAAGGAAAATACCGAAAATAATTCCCATGATAGGATAGGACCAAAAAGTGTGGGCATGTATTTAGGTGAATAATTAAAAAAGTACGTAAACATACCTATAATGGTATTTTAGCGAGACATCAAGGAGTAGTATAGCATTAAAAGTATGGCCAGATAATCCTCAGGGACTGCTCGAAAGAATACATAGGATCTATAAAGATAGATGGCTATTAGCGCTTTTAAAAAAAGTTAGGGTGGCTCTTTGGTATTACAGCAGGGGACGCAGACGCTTGTGCAGCCCCTTCTGTAATACCTTTAGCTCTGGCGCACATAAAGCGTCAGCGCTATCTTCAGGGGGTGTTCCCTCATTTGCATGTGGGTGTGCCCCCTGCAAATGAGGTACTCCCTTTGCCTCTGTGCCCACGCCATATTGCGGGCGCAGAGGCAAAGAAGCGCTCAAGAGGAGCACTGTCGGTGTGCCCCCTGAAAGCATCACTCTGGAGGGGGTTCCATGGACCCATCAGACATTCCCTTGCAGTGACTGCACCCACCTTCAAGGGGATCTCTAATTCCCTTCAAAGTGCAGGCTGGTTGCTGCCAGCACTGTGAAAACATGGAGCGGCTTTAAAGCAGCCGCTCCACTTGTCACATCAATGCGCTGCCCCACAAGGCAGCGCATTCATCATAATACGGCGCACTTTCCTTCATTGCGCTGGGCGCACTTTTTGAAACATGTGCGCAGCGCAATGAAGGAAAATGTGCTTCATGTATAATGCGGCATGTGGAGGCTACTCAATTCGAAGTAGCACTGTACACCAGTAATAGGCAACATGAAAAGATATACAGAAACACACATCCCTAAGCTAACACTCTCAGGGAATGCAAGTTTTGGTCAAGCATGGAATATAAACCAGAACTAAATCGCTGACATGGATTACCATAACACTGTTTTTACATACATTGTTCAGTATTAAATACGTTTTTTGTCATTGCAGTTAAGGACATGAATAGAGGACCTGGAAAAGAGCCGTTTAAATGTCCATTTTTAATTACTACGTCTGGGACCCGACCCACAAACATGTACAATAATTCTGCATTCTTATGTTTTTATAGAGAGGGTGGCTTGGATCCTGGGGTTTACCTGTTCACCCGTTCCACCTGTCCCTCTTTAGCAAGACTATTTCGACCTATATTTGCCCGGAGTGTATATGTATATATTTTACATTAAGCAGCCCTGCCAAGTTTCCCAGGTCCATCCATGATGTGCTGCTCCAGTCCAGGGTTTTGCTTAGAATTCTAGGACTTGTAGTCCTTATTGCAGGACTAAAAGTCTCACTTCACAAAAACTTCTACTAGAGTAGGGCACCCTGACCTGGGCGCTTGCAGCCATCCTGACCTTTGAAAGGGTCAATAACACCATTGGGCTGCTGTTTTTTTGACTCTGCACTAATACTGAGAAAGATGTTAAATAAACGGTCAAGCATTTATTTACAGGTTAAGTGAAGTTAAAGAAAAGAAGTAACTAAGGTGTCCTGCACTGCTTAACTTGAGGAACACCTTCATTTTTAAAGACCTCTTGCATCAAACATGTAAAATATGATAAAGTCTATTCAAAAAGTGTATTTCATTAACAAGTAGAAGCTTATCACCTTAGTTCATCAGGTTATATCGGTGCATTGAGAAGTATGTTTTTTCTAAAAAAATAAAAATAAAAAAAAATGATTGTTTGCAAACACGATTTTAGAAATATTCATGCTTCCACCCAGCCTGGCAAGGATGCTAATAGTGAACTAAGTCAGTTGTTATGTGCACCCTCTGTGTGGCCTCGGTTGCTATTATACAGTGACAACATTATAGTTTATTAACTCGAACACAAGAGAAGGTTTTGTACAACTCACATCCTGTGGTCATGTATTTGGAGGCCCTCTTATATGTGGAAATGAAGAAAAAGAAGGTAACTTGAAATGAAATTAAACAATTTCCTAGGATGAAACACTTTGGTCAAGTGGGGAAGCCAGGATTGATACCAGATTATCTGGTTTCATAATGTGCAATCCAGACTTGAGCTGTACATGCTTCGCTTCCCCTATGAAGACTTTATACCCCCTCCCCACCTCGACTGTCACACTGCTGGCATCAATGTGGCCCCGGTCACACAACAAATCAAACCTTTTGGTCCCCTGAAAAATGTTGGCGGGTACATATGCATTAGGGCAATCATAAAATAGCTTACTGGATAAATGCACCTGCCATAGAAGTGTTTGGCACCTATAGACCACAGATTTGTTTCTCACATGGGACGTTTACCCTTATATGGTTGATTAAATAAAGGAAGTGTGTAATTGTTTCGGCCATTCCACACACCAGGCAATTGAAACTGTATTTGCAAATCTGCTGTTATTCTTGCTGCGCAGGGCCCAGATAAGCTACAGTGGCGGCTGGTGACAAAAACAGTGGGGCGCTATATACATTAAAACATACATGCATAAAAAGTACATTAAAATAAAAATCTAAGAAAAATAAGTTACTTACCTTATTCTGCAGCACATCCTGGATGCTCTCCAGTCCCTGGCTCCAGACTCCTCAGAGCGCGAGGTGATGTGACACAGCCAACTAGATTATACTATCCAGACTCTGCTCTCATGCGGTTAAGCAGCATGAGTGAAGTCTGGATTGGCTGGAACAGGCAGCCTCAGCGCCTCGAAAGGAGCTGGAGGCCTGTGCCTGCTCTCCAACCCAGCTGTCTAAGACAGCTGGGTTGGAGAGGTTTGAAATGCGCATGTCAGGCTGGCTGTAGTAAGATTGCCGGCCAAACCTACATGTGCACTTCAAACCGAAGTGGCCACTCCTCAATGCTGCCAATCGGCAGCAATGGCACACTTGCCCTGCCCCCACACTCCGTTTGGCAGAGAGTAAAAAATAAAATGGTAATAAAATAGTTTATTACCATTTTATTTTTCACTCTTTCTGTGTGTCTGTGTCTGTGTTGGGGAGGTGACCCTCCTCCGCTCCTATGGAGGAACTGCCGCTGGTAACCTATGTCTTCATGCAGAGCTAGGAACAGTGACCTGACCCTGCTGGAGTGCAGTGCAGGGAGAAGCTGGCTCCTGAGCCCTTCCTGCTGAAACAGTCAGTGTGAGTAACAACCCCTCACTTCTGTACTGTGTCGGAACTCTCCTCCCCTAACCATCTGCACGAGAGGTGCTACTGTGCACAAATACGTTATTGATATGGTGTGTCTCAAAGCATTGCTAAAGTAATTACATGGGTCACAAGAAGTGACACACAAATGTCATTTGTGTACATTAAGTATATTGCGTAATGTGGTTAACTGTGAAATGATGCAACTTTACTGTGCTAACGTTATATTTTTTAATTTTGTATTGCTACAGTTTTAAAAAAAGCAGTTGTGAGGCATTGGGTTCTTGGTTGACTGGGGTAAAAGCCCTGGTGAAGCAGTAACCTCCAATCTCATCAGGGAAAGGCAGAAGCACACCCAAAATTAACTTGTGCTCATCCTCTGGTAGCTGGGCGCAGAGCAGTGGGACTTCACTTTAGAGGCAATGTGTAAAGTATTTGTGCAACACTTCAAACAGTGAAAACCCCTCCCAAAAATATTCCACCCCAGGTTAGTAAAATAGAGTTTAATTTAATAAATAAAACAAGACCAAATGACAAGAATCCAATAAGTAGAACCGGAGTTAGGAATTTTTAAAGAATAAACTGAAAAATAGCACTTGAGAGCATAAAGCTCCAACCAGGCATATCTGGTCGCGCTGGACCGAGTCCAATCCAAAAGTTCAGACCAACCCTGATGGAGTGCGTGTCGGATACCGTCCCAGATTTGTCCCGCTGAAGTTTTACCTTCTCAAGGTTTGTGCCAAGAGTCCAGTTCACGGGAGTAGTTCTCTGAGAGCAAGGACGGCCTCGCTGATGTTGGTCAGTGGAGTATGAAGAGCAAGCCGGGCATATCTGGTCGCGCTGGACCGAGTCCAATCCAAAAGTTCAGACCAACCCTGATGGAGTGCGTGTCGGATACCGTCCCAGATTTGTCCCGCTGAAGTTTTACCTTCTCAAGGTTTGTGCCAAGAGTCCAGTTCACGGGAGTAGTTCTCTGAGAGCAAGGACGGCCTCGCTGATGTTGGTCAGTGGAGTATGAAGAGCAAGCCGGGCGTCAAAGACAGGCTGGAGCCTTGTGTTGGCAATCCACACCGGTGGACGATGCTTGCTATGCGAAGAGACTAACTTGCCCAGCTCACGCTTGTTTCTGGTGCGAGTAGCACAGTTCCGGTGCGAACGGGCAGTTCAAAGAAGAGCCCCAAATTCTGACTTTTAAAAACCACTTACAAAGGCCCAGGACCTGAGAGGCGCCACTTGGTGTTCAGGGGCTCCTTGAAGAAGGGTCCTGGAGCTGTGGGGAGCCTGTTATATCTCTGAGAGTCTGATCAGGAGGCCAGCTGACTAGTCCTTTAAGTCCCTCTGGAGTCCTGGGTGCAAGATGGATTGCAGGTCCTGTTCATCCTGTCCAGGCAAGAGGGTAGCAGTGCAGCACAGCAAGGCAGCAGCTCCTTCAGAGTGGCAGTCCTTTCAGCAGCACAGCAGTCATTCTTCCTGGCAGAGTATCCACAGGTTTAGAGGTTTACTGAAGTAGTGGTGTCAGAGGGCCAGTACTTATACCCAGTTTGGTCTCTGAAGTGGGGGAGACTTCAAAGAAAGGCCTTTGAAGTGCACAGAGGTCCTGCTCTTCCTGCCCTGGCTCCAGACTCACTACAGGGGGGTATTCAGCCCTTTCTGTGGGGAAAGGGCAGAGCCTATTCAGGTGTAAGTGAGGCTGGGTCCATCTCCTCCCTCACATCCTGCCAGGATTGCCCATCAAGTCGCCCCTAAGCTCCCATTTTATGCGGCTGTCTAGTAGAAATGCACAAAGCCCTCCCCAGACGTGATAAGAGGCCGGCAGCAGGCACCAAATGGCTAAAGTAAGAAAATGCCAACCTTCTAAAAGTGTCATTTTCGGAATTCTAATTTGAAATTCGACTTCACCATAAGTTAGGATTTTAAATTAGGATTCCAGAGACACCAAACTGCGGGTCTTAATTCATCCCAATTGGAAATTACACATATAAATTGTAATAAGGTAATCCCAAATTTATCCTATGGGAGAGGTAGGCCTTGCTGTAGTGAAAAACGACTTTGAGGGTTTTTTACAACCGGAACATGTAAAACGTAAAAGTACATGACCTGCCTTTTGAATACAATGCACCCTGCCCCCTGGGTTGCCCAGGGCCTACCTTAGGGGTGACTTACATGTATAAACGAGCATTTGCAATGTAATAGGTCTGACATGTGTCCGAGTTAGAGCTATTGGCACAGTAAATGACAATGTCTTTTATCTATGTGTTTTGG
This sequence comes from Calotriton arnoldi, assembly GCA_963921515.1. NCBI lineage: Eukaryota > Metazoa > Chordata > Amphibia > Caudata > Salamandridae > Calotriton > Calotriton arnoldi. The sequence continues at coordinate 351,766 of CAWUFW010006621.1, forward strand.
TTTGAAGTGCAGTGGATGTATGAGCAGACACAGGTGCAGCCCTGTCTGGAGGACGTAGAATGAGGAATTACCACTGGGACCACAGAAGCAGCTGCAGCACTGTCTAGAGGACTTAGAATGAGGAATTACTGATGAGACCAGAGAAGCAGCTGCAGTATTGCCTAAAGGACTAAGAATGAGGAATTACCAACGGGACCAGAGAAGCAGCTAGCAGCACTGCCTAGAGGACTAACAATGAGGAATTACCACTGGGAACAGACACCGCTCCAGCACTACCCAGTGGACTTAAAATGTGGGGATTTCTGACGGGACCAGATTAGCAACACTGTCTGGAAGACTTGGAATGAGGGATTACTGATGGGACCAGAGTAGATGCTAGCAGGACTGCCTAGAGGACTTCGATTCATGGCGTAAATAAGAATTCATCACAGAATGATTATGCATCTGTGGTCTCAAGCAAACTGTATGGCAGAGCATTTTTTGGCTACAATAAAGAAGGAAGAGCAATGAGCCAAATTACCCCAAATATCGAGCAGACAAGCCTTCTGTTTAGTCCTATGTGACTACTGCAACATACAACACCGCTCCACAGGGAAGTGTCCCTCAGAATTGGTGTTTGCAAGAAAAAGCTGGACACAACTGCCCCAGAATGAGGAAGAACTTCTGAAAGATCATGACAACCTAGCAGCATCAGATCAAATTACCAATGCCAAGATGAAGAGCTATGCAGATCTATGCCATTGCCAAGTGACTGCTAACATCCAACCTAGCGACTTGGTGCTGGTGCAACACTGTGAAAACTGGACACCACATTCCTAATACCATTGACAATCGCGAAAGTCAAAGGCACAATTTTAACAGCGGCAACAAGGTCACACAATAACCAGGAACATCTCATACTTGAAGAAATATCACACATGATGAAGATGAGAGTTGCAGCGCAAAGGAGGAGAACAGGCAAAAATGGTTCTGCCCAACCAATGATGCAGGACACCAGTCCACAACAGTACCATGCTCTCTAAGCATGGGGTCGTAACAAAAGCCTGGGGCTGAGCAGCACCCAAAGAGCAACATCAGGGAGCCCTGGCAACTAATAGAAGAAATATGAAAACCAGAGCACATCACAATTCTTGTTCTATTCCTTTCTTTCTCTGCCCTTCTTGTTCATGCATCTATATTCCAGTTCCACCTTACCTCCTAGTATTACTCCGCTCCTCCTCATCACAACATGCAGTTTAGTTTTTGTTAGGATGTAGGAGATGTCATGCAGAGAAGAGGGCACCAGGAGACAGTGGCCACCATGCCTAGCAGCTGAACAATGGACACCACTTTCTGTGAGGCAGTGATGGAGGTAGAGAACACACATCAGTAGTAGGGCAGGGCTGGGTAGTACATGCCCACAAACTGAATTCCAGAGACTGTAACATCAGAAAATGTACTAAAGAACACTGGGCCGTACCTGCGTGTCTCTGTGCAGTATATCCAGTAGGGCGATACAAAAGGGGATGATGGACGGAACGTTTGAACCAATCAAACACTCACCCCCAGTCAACTGATCTGGGTTTAATCCATCATCATTCTTTAGCTCACTCCACCACCCCAGTTCAGACATGGCCATATGCAAATCAGTCTGACCCTGTGCCTCATGGGAACAGTCCAGCCCGAACTGCCAAGCCATGTCTTCCCTGGACCGGAAACAAGCATCCTAGGACCGGTTTCTGGCATTTCAGCCGTCATCAGCCAGGCTTGCTTGAATCCAGTGGCAAAGTGAGCAAGGTATATCCAGCAGGAACAGCACATTACTCATCTTTCAAAACGCAAGTGCTCTTCGCTGTACCCTGCTCTTTACACATGGAGCGTTTAGGCAGCTAAAAGTGACAAGCAGAATTTGCAAAAAGCCTTAAATTAAATAAGTAAATATGCAAATCTGACCCAGTCTGAAAGAACTTTGGGTCAAACATCCACTGAAGGGGGATACAATCAACTGTAGACACATTATTAACTTAATGGGTCCCACTGGCGAGATACAGGCCAAGTCCATATGACTAAAGAGCTAGAGAACCACACATGGACATGCCTGTACCACCAAAGGTGCCTTAGGAAAAACATTTTTGGGGATACAAAAATTTGGGCCTCAAGTTTGCTGTGCCAAAGGGATCCAAGCTGCATCTCCCATTTAGGCCAATAAGGACAGCTGCATGATGATTGTGTTCTTTTGAAGCTGGGGTGTTCTGGCAATGTCAGGGCGTGGCCTAGCAATTTGGGATGCTCCTATTCGGGTAGGGTCAAGTCTGATTGCAAATGGTTGGTCCTCATCTGTAATGGCACAGACTGCTGCAACATAATGAAATTGAATGTTAACTACAGTAGTTACCAGTGGTTCACGTTAATGCAATTATACCTGCTACATCCTGCAAATGTAAAAGGTTAGTAGGATTCCATTCTAGAATGGAATGAAAGAGACTAAAAGGAGTTGCAGGAAGACTCTCTCCTTGGTGAGATGTACTTAATAAACAAACAACCTTTCTACTAAACACCCTTTCTTCATCTGCATACTACTGCCTTAACTACTTTATTTCATTGGCAACGAGCGAAGCGGCACTGTACTCAGTCTCCAGGAGGAGAACCGCCTGAAGGACCTGCATCTATACAAGAAAAGCTGCACGCCGAGTGACCCATGTCGATTCCCTAAACATCAAGGTTGTTGAAATAGATGCTTTATGCTATGTTTCATATCAATATTGTGTGTCTATGTCAAATTTTTCTAATTGAACAAATGCTTGTCAACATAGCATCTATTTCATACGAATATTGCACATTACGTTGTTTCAAAATGACTTTATAATCCATATTAGCTCTTAGGGAACATATGTTAAAAATATTTGTAACTTGTGGACTAAATTTATGGACATCATTATATGATAATGTTTCCTTTTTCACCTTTGAGGTTGTTCTTTATCGTGTACCACACTTAAGGACATCAATATTGTGTGATAATGTTTTTTTCCTCCCCATCGAGACTGTGTTTTATTATGTATCGGAAGGTAGTCTGCCCGAAATGTCACATACTAATACTCCTGTGGTGGTGGCTAATGCTTTCTGCTTTTTAACTTTTTCATGCATCTTAATCTTACGATATATAGTTGAGGCAAGATCAGACATTATTTTCCAATCTGAGCCATTGAGCTTATTATAATGGTCTTGTGTCAACAGACGAATAAAGTTGCATTTTTTCAAAACTTTGTACATCAAGCGCCATCTTTTAATGGTGACTAACACTCTTATTTAAGCTCATCTTCCTTGAGCTAACAGACGAACTAATTTTGAGTCTGTCTCAAAAAGCACCATCTTTTAATGGTGATCTATATTGTAATTTATTCATTACTTGACATTATTTGACTAAACCAAGAGTCATGTAGTCGGCCAGTAAGAATTTAATTTTACAATTCCAAATGGACAGGTAAGATTCATGCCTTTCGTCTCCAATACATCTGGGAAACAACCCATATTTAAATATGGCGCCGATACTAATCAGAAAGCAGTCCGCTCTCCATTTTTGATTATCAAGGAGTCACACAGCATGTTTAAATAGCTGCTATCTGTGACCCACTGCCCACACGCCGACTATTCAGCGAGCATTCTCACCCGGAGACTTTTCTCGGTTTTACAATCCGGTATTTAGAAGTTTATCTCTAAGTAATTTGGCCGGTTTAATCATTGAGTTTTAGTCAAATAAATTCGAAGTGGCAACAAGCTTACACAAGTGTCTTTATTTGACAGAAATTTGTGTTTCCGTTCTACTTGACTGCACTTTCATTGACCGGGTCCTAAAAACAAACCTCTATCTTTTCAGCGTATTTAAACAGCCGCTGTTTTCGACTCACTGCTCACACGCCGACTATTTAGCAAGCGTTCTAACTTGGAGACCTTCTGGGTTTCCTTATCAGGTATTTGAACGTTAGACCTTTTACGACTGTGCTGGTTGAATCTTTGCAATTTAGTTTAAGAATTACACGTTGCATCATGTTTAAACGAGTATTTTTATTTGACAGAAACTCGTGTTCTTTTTGTGCTTGACTGCACCTTCTTTAATCGTGGGCTATAAACAATGCAGTAACAACGTAAGATTTATCTTTTAACTCTTATCTTTAGTAAACATAAGAGGGCACACAATTTTTTAAAGCAAGAATTTGTATACAAAATTAATTTGACGGATTTATGTTTTTAACATTGGTTAGATGATCCAATAACTGTTTTTTAAAAAAGTAATGTTTTATTCATCAAATTAAGTTCCCCATAACTTCACACACCTATGTGATAGAGATTCAATCATAGGTGTTTCTCGTCTACAAAAGCGACAAAGTCTAATACTATATAAAAGATAGTGCCATCACCAAATAAAGCCATATGGCGACTCATGGGCATTGGCTCAAGTCGGTTTTTACTTCAGTAAAAGTTTAGAATATATGGAATAGCACTCTTTCTCTGAATGGATGGCCATCTAAAGTCACCATTAAACAATCATTATTTTTCTTTTTTCTCAGCATATGTGTTGCTTGATCAGAAAGTTGATTTGTGGACTAGTTGGTTCAATCATTGACTTTTCCCAATGTGAAGTAAGTTTAGATTAATCAATCTCTTTCTGCGCGCTTATCTTCCCTTTCTCTTGAGTTTTCCTTTTGGGTGATAAGGTTTGACTTTCCCTTTCTTTCTGGGACGTATGCCATTTTCCCCATGCCCTCAATTATACCAAGGCTGATTTGGGGCACTTTTTTTCAGATATTTCTACACACGGGTGTTATGTTTTGAATACTAAACTGATTGAACGTCCGATACCACACGTTAACAGTTGGTTACTTTTCTTGTACATACTGGGGTCTTTTCTATCAACCAAAGTAAAGTCCTGAGGATGGTCTAACGGACAAAGACAAAATTAGACCGAAACGTCGACTTTTACACCTATTCCCTATCTTAATGTACTATAGGCAATCTTGGTATTGTGTAAACTTTTCAGATTGCCTACAAATACTTTGTGAAAAGGTGTTCACAATTATAGCTATGAAGATTATCTAATCCTATGTATTGTTTTACTTCTGGTTATATTGTGTTGATTTTTTGATTTCTGTACCCTCTAATTTATGATTTTTCAGTAATATAAAATTAGGTTTCAAAATACCTACACCCGTGTTGCTCTTTTTCTATGACAATGTTTGATTCATTTACAAATTAACCAAATTGTTGTTTGAGTAAACCAACTGTAAGCGACTTGATCAGAGCTTACTCAATTGTAATTTCCCAATTGCTATAAATATAACTTTGAATTAATCCTTTGTAGGCACTCATACCTGCTCACCTTTGACTTCGGGCAGCCCTGAAATATCCTGATGACACACATTGTGGTGTCTGGAGGAGCGAGTATGTTTCCTGTAATACATTCCAGCCCAGAATGCTGTACACAAAACTACACATACATTTGCAACTACATATGGAAACTCTCTTATAGATATGATGTGCATTCACTTTAATTTGCTCTTAATTAGTTGAAAGAAAAGTGACGATCTATAAAAGAGAAGCTTTTTTTCACACAAAGCACCATATTGTGGAACAGTTATAATATTTTGTTATATTGGTCTCTGGGTGTAATTTTAAAGCAAAGGCTAGGCATTTTTGTGCCAAACTGCTTAGATCTGGAACTACAAGGGGCCGTTGTATGCAGTTTCGGCAGAGCTGTGTTTTGTGACTAACACGCAGGGCGTGGTTCTGTGTAGACACCTGTGCTTTATGTGTGCCCCGAATGAGGCTACGATTAGCTGCCAGAGCCTGCTCTGAGGGTCTGCACGGACCCACAGCCACGCATGGCTGCTGCGCCTGTTCCCGCCCCTTGCCTCTTCACCACCATGCATCGCTACAGGGAAATGTATAAAGAAAGGACCCCGGGGGCGCAGGTGGGCTCAAACCGCGCAGGACTGCTAGACAGGAGACGAGGTCATTTCTGAGTTCTGTTCACATGCTATCATGTATCTTTTGAAAAGTTATTTAAGTTTATATTACATTTTTAGGCCCCGGAAAATTAAAGTGAGCGGAGCAGCCCACCCCTCATCCCACTTTTAGACATTGAGAGAAGGCACGAGTCATGTATTCCCCAGGGACACTGACTGCAACGTAATTACTCAACAGTGATATCCGATTACTTGTGACGTTATTATGCCGTACAAAACGGGGTTTCATGCAAAAATTTGATTCTAATCCTTATTGCTATTTAATTTGTAATCATATTATTATAGCTAATGAGAGCATTGTACATAAACTTATTGTCGTTATTATTATTGCGAAGTACTCACTTTATATGCATGCAAGGTTCGGCTAAAAAAAAAAAAATGCTAACACTCCTAACATTAAATTTGGAAGCACAGACTGTCACACTGAGCTTCTGGCTTCATTTTACTAAATTAACTAAAGGCCATATTTCACACCTTTTCACCTTTTTCCTTCATCTCTTACCATATTCATGTCACGAATCGCGTGACACTGCTTAAATTTTGTGAATTAAACAAAAAACTTATAAAAGATTATACCTTTTTTTGCGACATCTTTGGATATGTCAATTCTATTCACCTTTTACCCACACCCTCAGTTTGGAGTGAGAGGTCATTTTAGAACATGTTCTCTCATAGAAATTAACGCCTTTCAAAGAGCGCTTCTGACTCCACGAGTAATGGGCAGTAATTCATGGCCGCCCTGTGCCCTCCTTCAGCTGCAGAAACAGGTGGCACTCATCGCCCTCACCTCGAAGTGTTACCTGGATGCCACAGTTGCCAGGCTAGGTGGTTCCAAGGAGCAGGTTGGTAGCATCTATCCACTGCCTGATGGTATTCTGTGCCCAGGCACTTCTTGGCCATTGGGTGGCTCATGGCACGTCATCCCACGCCCACGGGTTCTCTTCCTTGCAATGGGTTGGCCAAAGCCAGGGGAGCTTGGAAACGAGTGGACAGAATTAACAGATGGTATAATCTGCAGGCACACGGGCATTATTTCTTTGTAATGCATTCAGTAATTTATGTCCAAGCTATTTTTTGCCTGGCAAAGTCTCTCTAAGCACCTCGTGTTAGGTTGTGCTCATTCAGTGCCTGCTACAATACAACCACATTCCATGAATGTACCCAGAGCCAAAATGATGCACATTCAATGAATGCCAGTATTCATCAATGGGGATACCCAATAAAGTGCAGAACCGGGGGACAATTACATGAAACGAATAGTGGTTCTGCCACAGCACACTTATACAAAGCTAAGTTACTTCAAAGTTTTATCCCCTTCTACATTTGGGATATCAACAAATGTTATACATCTCGGTCTAATCACATACTCCAAGTCAAATGGCACAAGCTAATTGTGTTATTCTGTAATTTATTCAATATTCGGCAGAAAGAATCTTGTATCAAAAATGAAAAGCAGGTCATGTACACATGGTTAACAAGTGCAACTGTGAAACAAGGTGAAAAAGTTATTCTCCGGGGGGCTCTCCGTGTTGCTGCGATAAAGGCATGTATTTCCTTCGAATAAGGTAGAACGAGTCCCGGTATGATTTGAACCTTTGGGCTCGTGAAAACGGCTCGCTATCAGCATAACCGTGAATGCGTCCACTCGTTCTACCTTATTCGAAGGAAATGCATGCCTTTATCGCAGCAACACGGAGAGCCCACCGGAGAAGAATTGTGCCGGGACACGTGTATAATCAATTAAACGCCTGGGACCTCCAGTCTCCCAGGATTCTGGCTGCAGCACTTTGTAGATAACTCACGAGGCTTCGGAGTTTATCTTCGATTAATGAACTGGGTGAGACGTTGGTGAGGCGGACTGCACCTACCCCTCCTTATATCCTTGATGGCAGTAAGGGCCAAATGCTAGAGATGGTTTGAGAGCACGGTGTGCTCATCCATAATAGATTACCTATGAGCAAGTTTGAAGAAGTACGCAATCACTCTTCTATTGTATTCCCTCTGGAACCTACCTAGTAGGCTATACACAGGCTATATAGTTTTTGTCCTGAAGAAGACCCGCGTTTGATACTTGCATGTAGCGCAGATACACAAGGGTCGAAACATCGACGCATAATTAGAAGCACAGAATTCCATTTTTGACCATTTCAAATTGATTGAGTAATTCTAGGTCACTATGAGAATAACTACATGTTTTTTACTCTGTACCTGAATGTTATTGTCATTTATGTATATAGTCCTTTTTGTGCCCAATGAATTCGTTGTGATTTATGTATATTACACACTTTATTTCACCTTGTTTCACAGTTGCACTTGTTAACCATGTGTACATGACCTGCTTTTCATTTTTGATACAAGATTCTTTCTGCCTAATATTGAATAAATTACAGAATAAAAGAATTAGCTTGTGCCATTTGACTTGGAGTATGTGATTAGATTGAGATGTACAACACTTGTTGATATCCCAAACGTAGAAGGGGATAAAACTTTGAAGTAACTTAGCTTTGTATAAGTGTGTTGTGGCAGAATCACTATTCGTTTAATTCAATGAATGCAACTCGTGCCATCTTGTGCAAATACAGTGAAAATCACTGCTACCGTGTTTTCTGAATGTAACCGGAGCCAACTGTGCACATTCAACAAATGGAACTTGTGTCATGTTGTGCACATGCAGTGCAAATCACTTCATCCAATTCAACAACAACCAATGATGATTGTAACCTGAGCCAACTGTACATATTCAATGAATGCAACTCGTGTCACGTTGTGCACATACAGTAAATAAACCCGAGTGAACAATAGAACCACATTCAATGAATGTACCTGGAGCCAACTGTGCATGTTCAATGAATGCAACTTGTGCCACCTTGTGCACATACACCAACAATCACTGCTACCAATACAACCACATTCAGTGAATGTAACTGGAGCCAACTTCCGCACATTCCTTGAATTCAACTCATGTCACGATGTGCACAACAGTGAACATCACAGGTACTAATACAAGCACGTTTTGTCGGAGTGGCTCGTGTCAATTCATGCACATACGAAAAATGTAACTCGTGTCAGTCCAGGCACCCCAATGAAAATGACGGATGTCAATTTATATGCACACATCAGCATCAGTTTCCTTTTCTCTTGCTCTATTAAACTTTTTTGAGAAACCAGTGTTTCCTTTTGGCCATTGACTCCAATTATTGAAAGATTTACATCTGTAAATCATTTCAAACATTAATGTGCACGTGGCTTAACGGCTAGTGTGGCTCACCATGAAACTGGGGAACCGGGTTAGAGTCTCTGTGGCAGGCTCAACATTGTGTGATTCTTAATAAAGAAAAACTAGTCCTCCATGGTCACTGCAGTGCGACTGCCAACAACTGCTGCGTTTGTCCTCGGAGGGTGGGGGAGGGCTGATAAAGTGACGGCGGACAGCAATTAATAACAAACATTAGCAATGCATCGATTTCGCCTCTGAATGAATAATAAACTGTTTTTATCAATCACCGTCTGGGACGAAGGAAAGGGCTCCCTTACAAGTATCACAGGAGTGGAGAGGATGTGGCACAGACCTGCTGACTTGAGAGCTGGGTTTCCCGGTTCGAGTCTCGTGGTACAACATCCTGTGATTCTGGGCAAATCACTTCATCTCTCCCAGTGATAAGTTGCACTATATAAATCTGCTGCAAGACAAAAAAGCAGAAAGAGGCAACACTTTAGGAAAATAGTTCTGCCAAAGTGGATGTTAACAGTATTTCGGCTACTGGAAACTGATAAGAGAAGCAGACGAGGAACAAACCTTGATAAATGCAGGAAAAGATGCTACAGCCAATAGAAATGGAGGGAATGCAAGTGGCAAGCACAGGAACCGATGAAAAGCCAGGAAAGAGAGGGGGCAAGATGTAAGCCCCTTTTTAAGTTTATATTAAAAACAATAGATTTCACAAGCACAGCGCAAGTGCTGTGCAGGCGAAACCTAAAAACAGCACATCCAGAAAACAATAAAAACAGCGACCGGCTTGGCAAAGACCCTAGTGGGAGGGAGTACCAGAAATAGTACCTGCATCAATTAGGATGGCCACTAATTAAGAGAAATGAATCTGAAATTCAGCGTTGCTCCTTAGCTACAAAATGAAGTGATGTATCGGTTGCGGGAACCAATGAGGAGACACCAAAAAGGAGCGACGCTGCAGTCATCCTATTGTAATAGGAGGTGGGATTACGCTCCGTATTGTAAATACAACAGTCTTACAGATAGCACATGCGCGGCCTAGGCTCGACCTAAAAAGAAAGGTGTGTGCTTGGCAAAAAGGTTTATTTTGCCCAGTTGACATGGCAGTGTAAACTGCACACACGGGCTCTGCAGTGGGAGGCTTGAGACCTGGTTAAATGGCTACTTAAGTGGGTGGCACAATCCGTGCTGCATGCTCCCTGGTAGCATTTATTTTGCCGGCCATGGGCACATGTAGTGTACTTTACTAGGGACTTGTAAGTAAATCAAATGTGCCAATTGGGTCTGAGCCAATATTAATTACCATGTTTGGAGGAGAGAGCACCTGCACTTTAGCAATGCTTAGCAGTGGTAATGTGCTCAGAGTCCTAAAGCCAATAGAAACCAGGTCAGAAAAAGTGGAGGGGCAAGGCAAAAAGTTTGGGGGTGACCCTGCAAAGAGGGCCATTTTCCAATAGCAACAGAAACGTCCGGTCAGAGCATAGTATACCAGCAGTGCTACGACCAGACTGAAATGATAAGTAACATATATGTAGTGGATGTAAAAGAGGTATAGACCTCTCAGATAAAGTGTTTAATGTTGATGCTTACATGTAGTAGTCCCGGCACAAAATTCGGTGATGCACCTTTTTCTTAAAGTTTATGTAACTATTTAGTAGATGAAAACAGCAGGATTTGACGCAGTGATTGTATCAGAATATTTATGCAGCTGGTGTGACAACCTACTCCAACAACTATTTACAAGGAGTGACGGCCAAAGGCAAGGTGCCAGTCGAGGTGCAAAGCCGGCAGTTCTTTTCTAGTTGTATGCACAAACCTATTTTGCTTACTCTCCAAAACCTACCCCACTTAATCAGTTTAGATTTTGGATAATAAAAAAATCCATAAAATTTGCTCAAATGCTTCACATAAAATAATGCAATTAAATAATTTAAAAGATACTGTAAGAATTAATATTGGGCCTGCCACTGCACAGCATCAAGGTAGAACTGTTTTTAACACTTCTTGATCCTTTTGAGGTTAAAACAGATTTTGTTGAAATCTGAGAAGTATGCAGCAGATTATGGAGCAACTGATGTAAATCCAGAGTTATGCAAAAAACTCTGCTGCATGCCTTAATTTCAGTGGCCCTGCCAAAGGGCAGCCTTGTGCATAATACTTGTAATCCCTAGCTCCTTTCTTAAAGGTGACGTAGAAGGGAATTTAAAATGTATTTATTAAAGTAGTAATTGTTCGAAACCGCTAAATTCTGCTCTACACAAGTATTCTACCTTTACCTCTAGACTTTTTTGATTTGTCTGCGCCCGGCAGTCCTACTATTCAAGTTTAACTCTGTCAATCTAAAGCGGGCCATTAGTTAAAACAAGTAGTGTGCGGATGATTTATTTATATACAGCAAACCGAGCCAAATGTAGGTGAGGGAGAAGGTAAACCACATTTTTCACTATGTCCTTAAACTGAGAAAACAGATTGAGCTCCCAGCAAACTATACATTGAACAACACTGTACTCCATGTTACAATCTACATCCACATCCTTCTTGGCTGCAGAAATCGGAGGGGGGTTCAAGTCTGCAATTTTATGAACACATGGTAGTGAGATTACATGGGGTTTATTACAAAGGCCCTATTTATGCACTAAAAAACGATGGATTCAACCCAGATCTGTGACTGGGGGGGGGGGAGTGTCCTCTCCTTGTTTGCTTTGTTCCCCCTAAGTTGGCAGGGTATGCCCAGGTGTGGGTCCCTTGCTCACTTTGCCACTGGACTCAAGCTAGGCTGGCTGATGAGAGATGATCTTCCAACTGCCCCCGAATTCCCCCTATCTAGATTCTTTTTCCATTCTCTTGACGTATGAAGATTCCGGACGTTCAGAGAATGGAAAGAAGAACCCAACACATCTCTCCTCTTTACACAGTGGAAAACCAGCATAAACATAACATATATACAAGATTAAATAATAACAAATGACATGGAAAATGAAACGTGTAAAATTATTTCAAAATGTAATCACGAAGCTTAGAGGGCAGTTTAATGGCTCTGGAGGATGGAGAACGGCAACTGGAATTAGCATCATTATTAACATCAGTAAAACGACTTTTGTTTGGTTTCGACAGAGCAATCTTGCCCTTATTCCACCATTTGCCGTCATCCAATTTGACAGCGCCTTTGTTCATTTTTACAACCTTTTTAGGAACAGAAAATTTGGATTCGCCTTTGGTTAAAATCCTAGAACACTTAACCCTCACCATGTCCCCCACACAAACATTCAAACGTTTAGAAACAAGCTTTGACTGATCATATTTATGTTGTGCATCAACACGCTTCCTTCCTACATCATCAATTTTATCCTTGGGTAATACAAATCCCTTGTCACCCATCCATCTTCTCAAAAGCTTAGAGGAAGGAATCCGACCTCTCAATAGTACAAATGGAGATACATTGGTATCTGCATTGGGAGTAGTGCAAACAGCCCAAAGAAGCTTTTCAATTTCTGCCTTGCAATTTAAGCTACTAGCTTTGGCTAACTGCACATTTTGTTTAATGACCCTGTTAAAGCGTTCGACAAGGCCATTACTCCTTGGATGGTACAAAGAGGTTTTGACATGCTGAATACCAATAGAATGCAGAAAATTCTCAAATTGAGTTGAAATGAATTGGGGTCCGTTATCAGTGAGGATTTCTTCGGGGACACCTTCCCTAGCAAAAAGAGACTTGAGAAATGTGATGATGGAAGTAGAGTCAGCGGTTTTTACCCACTTGACTTCTGGCCAACGACTATAAAAATCCACAAGAACAATGCCATACTCGGGTAAATTACCAGATAAATACAAAGGACCAATGATATCCACAGCAATTTTAAACCATGGTTTATCTGGAACTTCAATGGCTTCAATAGGGGAAGGACAAGTTACTTGTGATTTATCACTGGTGACGCATTCCATACAATCCCTGACAAAATGCTCCACCTGTTTGTCTAAGGCTGGCCACCAAAAGTTTTCTCTTATTCTTCTCTTTATTGCACGTATACCTATATGGCCCTCATGAGCTAGAGTAAGGACTTTGTTTCTCATGGTTTCTGGAACAATTAGTAATAACCACCTGTACAATAAACTATTTACTATGGATAATTCATTAAAGACATGTTTGTATTTGTATGCACAATTGTGTTCGTTAATGTTAAGAGACCATCCTTGGGATAATAATTTGAAAATTTCCTTAAACTCTTGATCACTTTCTGAAGCTTCTCTCCACTCTTTCTCAACAATAACATCCTCTGATTGATCAAGAATAGAACACACCAATTCAAAATCATCATGTGTATCACTCATTTCAACAAAATTGTCATTATCTGAGGGTAACCTGGACAAACAATCAGCAAGTAGATTTCTTTTGCCAGGTACGTATTCAATACTGAAATTATGTTCCATAAGTCTGAACTGCCATCTTGCAATTCTGGGTGTGGCTTTTCCTCCCCCTTAGTTGTGAACAGGTCAATAAGGGGCTTATGATCAACACGTACAATAAATTTTGAACCATACAAGAAATGCTTGAAGTGAGTAATATCCCACCAACACGCAAGAGCTTCGCGCTCGATAACAGAGTAGGACGATTCAGCTCCATGTAAACCCCTAGAAGCAACCGCAATTACCTCATCCTTGCCCTCTCTGTTTTGTAAAAGAACGGCACCTAAACCCTTTTGTCTGGCATCGGTCATAATTATAGTTTTGTCACAGGGATCGAATGCTTTAAGGGGAATGGCGTGAGCAACTTCGTGCTTAATTAGATTAAATTCTTTGGTACATGTGTCATTCCAAGAAAAACGGACATTCTTCTTGAGAAGGGACCTAATGTTGAAAGTTTTTGAAGCACAATTGGGTATGAAGCGAGAATAAAATTCAATAAGACCCATAAAGGACCTTAATTGGTCTTTGTCACCGGGAATTTCGAAATCCTCAATGGCCTTAACAAGGCTGTGTTTGGGTTGTACGCCATCAGCAGATAACATATACCCTAAATAATCTACAGTAGTGCGATTAAGTTTACATTTGTCAATGCCGAGGGTAACACCCTTGGACCATAACAAAGATAAAACTTGGCACAGTCGGTTATTATGCTGACTTTGATCCTCACCAAACACCAGAACATCATCCTGGAAGGCCATGATTCCAGGCATTCCTTTGAAAATGCTCTCGACTACCCTCTGAAAAACGGCAGACGCAGAGGCCAGGCCAAATGGCATGTGCTTGAACTGAAAAAGGCCCTCAGGAGTGATCAAGGCAGTAAGGTGCCTAGACTCCATATGTAATTCAATTTGATGATATGCAGATGACATATCGAGTAAGCTGAAGAACTTGGCACCTGTGAGAGACTAAGTCATCTGTGTGATATTGGGAAGAGGATGTTGATCTATCCATATATTTTTGTTTAGATCTCGTAAGTCTACACACATGCGTAGATTACCATTAGCTTTTCTAGCTAGGACAATAGGAGACACCCAATCGGAGGATTCAATAGGTTCAATTACGTCACTCGAACACAATCTATTCAACTCTTTTTTTAAGATCTGTTTGTAAAGCTAGTGGCACTCTTCTAACCTTGTGTATCACGGGTTGGGCATTGTGTGTTAATTTAATCATGTGCTTAAAACCTTTGAAAAGACCCAACTCTTTCTTAAACACTTCTGGGTATGATACTTCCCAGGAACTCGGTTGGATATTTTGGACCTGGAAGAAATCTTTTCTTAACATCACCTGTTGAGGATTATTTGGATCAAGAATGATGCCGAGATTGCCTTGATCTCCCCATCCAAGAAGACATGCCTCGTCTTTCGCTACATAAATAATACCTTTGGATTTACTATCTCTGAATTCTATATTCGCATTAAACTCACCAACAACATCGATGGGTTTTCCACCATAACCAATGGGGCGTACACAAGAATGATTAAGTGCTTGCTTGGAAAAAGATTTTTTCCAGAGTGTTTCACTTATTAAAGTGAAAGGAGACCCAGAATCTGCTAACATTTGTACATTTACACCATTGACAATAATAGTACAGAGGGGTCGTTTAAGACCTTGAGAATTTACACCCCAAATACCATTGGAGCAATCCATGTCCACAATAGTGAAAATTTCATCTTCCTCGCTGGATGAAGAATTATCCTCTGTTAAAGGTTCGACATTGTGTATTTTCTTGAATGGTCTATTTCCTTTTGAATTGCAAACAGTAGCAAAGTGACTGTTTTTTGAACATTTGGCGCACATTTTTCCAATGGCGGGGCACGATGGGGCATTAGCATAATGATTAGTATTGCCACATCTGTAACATATTGATATTTTTCCAAAAGCAGTTTTAGATTGTTTCTTATCAAGATTCGTTTTGGACTTGGAATCGTTGGATTTTTTGTATTTTGATTTAATTGTACACACATTTTGGCTCTTGGTATCAGTTACAGACATTTGTTACATGTATGAGTTGGTGCTTTCGATCCTTGTAGCAACGTCTAATGCTTTTTGTAAGGTTAGATTGGGCTTAGAGAGTAGAGCTTCTTAAACTTTTTTGTTGTTGGTCTTTTCGTCTAATTGATCTTTGATCATTTCTTCTTCAAATGTTTTGTAATCGCAAGAAGAAGCAAGAATGCGCAAAGCGCCAACGTAAGTAGAAACTGATTCACCTTGTAATTGAATTCTCTTGTAAAATGTATGTCTCTCCATAGTTACGTTCCTGCAAGCTTTAAAGCGATTGTCTAATGCTTTGATGGCCGTAACATATTCATCGACAACATTATCACCATCACTCACTATGACCGTGTCTTTGGGATTATGTTTTAATGTTTCGACCTTCTGTGCCTAAACAATGTCTGAGAACTGCATATTTTTTTTTTTAAGCAAAAGATTCTCCATCAAGAGCTTCAAGGTACGTTTCGAATCCTTCTTTCCATTTTTCCCAGTCTATTTTTGGAGAAGCCGGATTGGGTATGAAAGGTGCTGGTGGAGAAATAGCTTGGTACATGTTGGATGATAGAATTCATGCAAAAAAGAAATAAGAAGTAGTGGTGTGCAAATCACCGAGATCAGCACTGGAATGGTGAATAAAGAAATTAATGCTTGCTAAATAAATAGTAAAGACTGTGCAAAATGAAAACTAGCAGAAAGATAGTGTGGTTTATAAAATGAATATGTGATGCACACTGTAAGGATTAACAAGCACGTAGAAATATGAAGCAGACAGTTGAATTAATTGCAAACAATGTGCCTGTACTTATATAAGTGAAAACGGTGTGCCGATCACCGAAGACGGCACTGGCGAAAAGTATGCCTGATTAGGAAGTTAATAACGTTACAGGCAATGGAAAATGCCTGATTTAAAGATGGCCGCTGCACGTGTACGTGATGTACAAATTACGTGATGACAAGGTGTGCGTGTCACCGTGAGCCGCACAAGGAAGAAATTCAGTGTAATAGATTAAGTATCTTGTTGAAATTCTGGCAAACCTTGTGAAGAGGTGTGCGTGTCACCGTCTGACAAACACATTGGACGTTAGAGAAAATAGCTGTGACGATGGCTGGTGTGCGTATCACCGTGTTGGGAATACGCTGTTGTGCGTTGCCATGGAGACCAGCTGATTGCATGAGATATACGATGATCGTCGATGCAATTCAAAATGGCCGCCTACGTTGCGCAACGACGTAAGATGCTGCCTAGCAATGACAAACGCGTGGTGCAGCTTAGTAATGTTCTGCGCGTGAGGAATTAGCGCATGCAGAGAACGCGCGCACGCTGAATGGCCAACTCAGTTTGAAGACTGACGTCAACGCAGACCTGGATACCGCGGTTTTCAGAAAACGGAAAATCTTGCCTCAGGGGATCCTCGATGGAGAAGGATATCAAAGGATCTCACATGAAGAAGTGCCGCAGAACTGCAACTTGGAAACAACGTGGATGAACGAATCTTCGGCAGCAAACATCGCACGCGTGGAAGTCTTGGTCCTGTTGATTGGCAGCCCGTCGCCAGTGTAAGGAAGATGATACGCAGGTAAGGTGGATGAAATAGCTTTATTGTAGTATCAACAGGACGGAAAGGAAACAGTCCGCTTCTAAGATGAAGAGCTTCCAACTGCCCACGAATCCCCCCCTATCTAGATTCTTTTTCCGTTCTCTTGACGTACGAAGATTCCGGACGTTCAGAGAATAGAAAGAAGAACCCAACAGGCAGCTCTCTACCCGACATTTATTAAAACGTTCCTATACCACCATTTTAGAACCACTCGTAATACTAAATGGGATTTGTAAAAAGCAGAGGCAGTCCCGAATCACCTCCCTAGTGAGAGTAGCTTCAGGTGGGGCTCAGGTCCTTAACCAAAGGTGCAGAGGACTAAGTTTGATTCTATCGACCAGAAAGTTTACACCGAACTCTAGATGGCATGCAAAGGTGGACAGAGATTGAGGCGCATCCATCCATCTGCGCAGGAACTTGTTTTCCACTACTGAAGGGAGTCCTCATTTTTAAAGCCCGACACCCCAGCTCCATAGGAAGCAACTGGGGAGAGGAGTTGGCCTAAACTTCTCAATGTGGTTGCAGAGCGGAGTGTGAATGCATTTCTCAAGCAGTTTGGCCAAAGTCATGATATTGGGGAGAGGAGTTGGCCTAACGGCTAGGGCGGTCGACCTCGAATCTGGGGAACCGGGTTCGAGTCTCGCAATGACGCTGAACATCCTGTGATTCTGGGCAAATCACTTAATCTCTCCATGCCTAACAAAAAATGAATGTGTCCTCGTGTAACGGAACTGGTGCTATGTAAAGCGCTCTGATACCCGATACCGGGTCAAGTTCGCGCTATATAAAACTCCGTAAAAAAAATTAAAAAAATTGCAACGCACTTCGTATTATAGATTGTAATAATATCCCTAATAAGGGTTGTGGCCCCGTCTTCTTACAAAATTTAAGTATTGAGTTAATAGTTCTCTGGTGTTGGAGAGCGCATTATCTAAATAGGAGATCCCAATTCATACTTGATTTTAAACTCCACCCCAGATATGTAAATGTTTTTACTTTAACCATCTCAGTGCTTTCAAATTGAAAGTTTATAGTTTTGGTATGCATTAGCCCCACTATCATGATAAAAGATTTAGTAAGATTTGTCTTTAGGCCAAGTGTATCCTTTACATTTTTAAACCCATCCAGTTTGCAGCCATCTCGCCGTTCTTGATCAGGACAGCATCATCTGCAGAAAGCAGAACTGGAATTGAGGTTTCCTTTATCTTGGGCATTTCTTTCCCTTCATTCCTCTAGGCCATTGATGTATATAAAAATAAGCAGGGGGGTCAACACCCATCCTTGATGCCCACCATATTAGATTCCGGTGAGAGCTCCCCATTGTACTCATAACCTATTTTGGCCACTGTGTGCAAGTGCATACTATGTAACAGGTCGATCAGAGCTTTATCAAACCCTTGTTTCTCCATGATGGACCACAGCAAGGGACAGTGTACTCTTTCAAATGTACTGAAGAGCTCCATAAATGCCAAATGTATGGACCCTCCCTTGGCATTGACATATTTGCCAAGAATAAGCTGTAGATTTAAGCGTTTGATATACAGTCTGGTAGTACAGGAAAGTGTAGGACTTAGGAAATGACCAAGTGCTGCACATTGAATAAAAATTAAAATAAACCAGGACCAAGAAAGGTAGAGCATCTTAGGGGGAATCGAAGAGGAGAGCGACACTATTGTATGTTAATGGATTAAACCTTTTGTAGAAGCCATTCTGTGCCTCGATCCCAAGTAAGAGGGACATAAGAACAACATGGTGCCATGTCCACAATGTGACTCTAGAGTAGATGTTGCATACATGCTGTGCAAGGGATCGGTAGTATACAATGCATTTGGGATAAGGTGTGGAGAGTAATGTGGTCTGGCAGTATGGCTCCCGTTGTCTAGGGCAACCTCAGTAGGTCAGCTCTATTGAGTGTGCTTCTGGGAAGGCTATGAGGGTATTTAAGAGATATCAAGTGTTCTCAGTCTTCAAAAAAGGTTCCAAATCTGATAAGTAATGGCCAGCTGCTCATTGATTTTGCAGTTCGCTCTCTCGCCGGACAAGATGTGCAACAGTTCCATAAATCACTCGTCATCTGGGTTGTCTCTTGTCTTTAGGGGTGAAGAATCCTGAGTTTAGTTGTGATCAGTGAGGTCCACAGCCACCTGCTTCAAGTCATGTAAAATAAATGTCTACATGTGTTGAGAGAGGCACTGGTGAGTCATTAGCTGATGAAGTCTTAGCCTAAACACCCATGCAGTAGTGGTCTTTTTTAGGGCAATGCCATAGGATGTGCATTAGGTCCACCACGATCTAGCACTGTCAGGAGTGTGATTTGAGGATGCAGTCCTTTTATTGCATAGTGTTCTGGAAGTCCAGTACCATTTGCTAGTACTTTGAAGAACAGGAATTTCAGACTTGCTTCTCTAAGGAGTTTGTTGTGTTTCTAGTAGTCGGGACCACTCATCATCCATGTACCCTTGGCTTAAAGCAGTCTGCCAGTAGTGCTTTATATCTGGGATAGTTATATTCAAGAAAAGGTATCAACTGCTATATTGTATAGCCTCAAGGCCACTCATTCTGGGTGCCCCCTTGTCATGATATACCTCTGGACTCATGTCAGCAGTGCTGTATTCACTTTTTTGACCTTGGGCATACATAGAGACAATGCAACTGTTGATGTTGCCGTTTGTACAAAAGTCCTACACATTTACATAAAAAAATATTAAATAGATAGATTTATTTAGAGATATGATCGTATCTCTAAATAAATGGATGTATTTAAGTCTGGGCTGTCTGTTTCAGGCTGTTTGCCCTGCCTCAATTTGAAGCAGGAGACGGAAGCCAGGCAGTGAATCAACTTTCTTACCCCGGTGATGCACGACGCAGGGCTTTCTGTTTTAAAGCCCTTCATTGCCATTGTGGTCTAGGGTTGTATGCACACTGTAGGCCAGTGACTCGATAAGCGTCATGGTTTCAGGCGTTGGAGACTTCATCCCTGTGTGATTTCAGACGTCCGTCATTCAAAGGCATAGATCCCACCTTTTCGTCATATGTGAGAGTGGATGCAAGCACGTCTGATCCGGTGCCTTGTTCTCTGTAATGGTAAGTGTTTGCAAGCTAATGCGGTGTTCTGTATATTCTGCTGAGACCCCGAATCGTGCTAACCTCCCCCACTGTGACACCCTCGCCCTCGCTGCACATTGCTCGCTCCTTCAGAAGTTGAGCTGTGGCATTTGCTCCCTTGCGAAATGGATCCAAATGAGGAGCAGGGTTCGCTCTTGTTCCCTTGCGAAGTTGATCCAAATATCCGAGTCAAGCCCAAAGTGAGAAATATGTGCTTACTATGGAACATGTGCTTACAGTGGCCAGTTCTCTGATGTATGACATTAAAACCGGCCCTGTCTTCATGCCCCTAAGTTAACCCTGATGCCAAAAATATGGATTGACTTGCAAACAATGATTGTTAAAAACGTCAAGAGAATGCATTTCAGCGATTTTAGTTCCTCTTATTTCACAAGCTTTACTTAATCTCGCATTGCCCAAGAGTTAGCTATTTAATAATGTTGTTGTTTATCTGTATTTCTTTCTGTGCATACTTTGAGGCTTGAGCCATGTCACGTGTTTATAAGGACCTTTGAGCGCTTATGCGCTAAGGGTGAAGCCAAACAAAGTGCCTGTCAGTGGGTTGACCTCGCTGCAGGGCACGCAGAACAATGTTTGTGTATTCCATTTGCAACTGAAATTCTGTTGATGTGTGTGAAGGGGGTACACAGATGTCAAAAAATTTGCAAGGCAAAAGTAAGAAAAATTAAAGTGCTTAAATTTGAGGGAGTGCAGTGCATGTTGGGGGCGGTGAAGTGACAGATGCGAGGAAGTGCATTCAGGGAAGAGTGAAAAGAGGATGCTGAAGAGGAAAGAGAGGGTTGAAGTTGTGCAGATGGACAAGATATGCAGAGAAAAAGAGGATACATACCTAACCTATAGTCCACATAATTGAAGGCCAAAACTCCTTCCACAGGCCTCAATGCTATTTAATTCACACTCACTATTTCAGAATTTAAACATTTCCAGTGTTAATTATTTATAAGAAATCATTGTTACTCATTTATCTTAAACAGCTAACACCCAGTGGCAAAACCAATCATACTGACAGGCTTTAAGTGTATGTCAGTTGTTGTGCCATTTATCTGATAAAATTACATCTCGGAGAGAAACCAAAATACCGGTCAGGTGACACACTAAGGGAATCACAGAAATGTATTTAGCTTGTTCCTTTATAGGGAGCACCCACTTTTTTCATCTCACTTAAAGACCTGTCTGCACATATTTCTATATGATTGGTTACAGCCAGCATCTGTGGGTGCTTCTCGAAGGCTGGTTCGAGCATATTTTTCCAAAGTTAATGCTGCATGCCATGCAAGACACTGGGCAAGCATACATTTTAAAGGGCTAAAGCTGTCATGCTGAACAATTTACACATTACAGTAACTGTTGAACAAATTAATGCAGGAAGATATGGGGCAGTTTTTAATGTGTTTAATATTTCAAGACTATAAGTTCTCACTGCTTAATAAGGCTTGCTTCATCGCTACATTCATTTGCTTTAAAATGCACCATTTGCCAATCTTTTTTCATTTCTTTCTCGGGAGAGGGACTCACCCTGGACCCCAGGTTTGTCCATTGAACTTGTTCACATCGCTCATTATATAAAAGTAATGCCCAACGTTTATGCCCTACCACTTTCAAATGTCACCAGCTGCCACTGCACAAATTACCCCTATTGTGCTTCTTCAAGGCTTTCCTCTCCGACCTCAACTTCACTCATCCCTGCAATGGTCCTACCCACAACAAGGGCTCCACCCTTTATCTTATCCTAGATAAAGATAACATTATACAACTGGATAACATATCACCTTGTGACTGGTCGGATCACTACCAAATCTCTTTGCATATCCTCAAAGGTTCTGGTCAGACCAGGTCAACCGCACAAACCAAACAGCTGGCTTGAAATCTGAGAGACATCAACATTAATGATCTAACTTCCTTTGATAATCTACTTCCTCCACCCTCTAACATGACTAACCTGGATGACCTGATGGATCATTACATCCACACCATGACAAATATTTTGGACACAAAATGACTAGAAGCTCATATAACCAGCATAACCCTAGTGCAAAAACTGATCACCGCAGGGCACAGCTTGACCACGCCAAAAACAGCCCCAAAATACTACTTGAAATCATCAAACAACAAGCTAACCACTCAACCAACCAACTCACTGCACCCAAGATCTCCTGCCCCAGTGGGGAAGACTTCTCAGCAGACTTCACTGAAAAGGCAAGAAAAATTGAACTTTAACTTCAACGCGCTTCACCAAATCTGCTGCTTCAGACCTCTCCCTCACCATCTTCTTGGCCAACTGCACCGAGAGCACCTACTGCCTACTCCAAAGATTACCCTCCAAAAAGCAATGCATCATTGAACTACTTTTTACTTCCAGACGATACGGAAGTGCTCAAATCTATGGCTTCTTTAAAACCCTCCAATCACTTCAACGATCCGCTTCCCGCCGGGGGGGGGGGAGTGGGGCGAGGACGAGGGGGGACCCCTAACAATTTAAGGCCAATTACTATTTATTTTTATTTTTTTACGGAGTTCAATATAGCACGAACTTGACCCGAATTGGGTTACATTAGGACTCATTAATTTTTTTGTTGGGCACGGGGAGATTAAGTGATTTGCCCAGAATCACAGGATGTTCAGCGTCATTGCCGAGACTCTAACCCAGTTCCCCAGATTCAAGGTCGACCGCCCTAGCCGTTAGGCCAACTCCTCTCCCCAATATCATGACTTTGGCCAAACTGCTTGAGAAATGCATTCACACTCCGCTCTGCAACCACATTGAGAAGTTTCAGCTCATTGACCTCTACCAGTCAGGATTCAAAGTGGGTCATAGTACTGAAACAGCCCTAACACACATCGCTGATGACGCCTTGAGATATTTTGACCAGAATGTACCCGGTCTACTGATCCTTCTTGATCTGTCCTCCGCGTTTGACACGATCAAACATGAAAACCTGATTGTTCTTCTTCAAAAAAGGATTGGGCTATTGTCTTGCTCCGCCTTTCAGATAATCTAGAATTCTACAAATTCCACTTCCACACAGTGGCTCAAACACGGTGGAGCAGGAGACAAAACACAACAACACCTAGAAAGGGTTTTACTTTACAAAATGCAAAGACTCTCTTTTTAGAATAAGGCTTGGGGTTTTATTTATGTAATGCTCTCTAACAGAAAGGCTTTCCCAGATGTCAGATGAACTCCTTAAAATGTATATAGAGATATATCTTTATATGCAAGCAATAATAACACACTTGGTAAATGCAACAGTTAAATGCATGAATAATACTAATGAATAAACAAGCGGCAAATAATATGAGAACACTCAAGAAAATATACTGGACGTCCTGCAGAAAGATATATGAACACTAAATACATCAAATGATTACTTTGGATGTGCACCTTGACTCACTCTCACATCACAAAGAAAACACCTCAAATGATCAAAGCCACTGGCCACACATCACAATGGCAATAATCCAAACTCAACACTTCACCTGGTGCAAACACTGCATCTTAGCCCACTCCTGACCGGGGGATTTAACAGCCGGGGATAAGAGCCTCCGCAACCAGGGTTCCGCTGTACTGAAGTAGACCCGTCCGTCCCCATTCGGATTCCAAAATCACGGTTTCTAAGTCAACAACCCCCAGCTTTCTAATCTCAGAACACACACTAGAAGGTTCAAGAGTCTTCCCCTCTGCGCCAAGGAAACTTACTGGAACTGGCCAGCTTCCAGGCAAGCATTCCACAGCAGGAAGGAGTTCCCACGTTCCCTCTACATTCTCACATGTTCCAGTCTTTATCTTGACGTAGCTTACGAAAGCCTTCCATGGTACATTAAACAATCTCTCACAAAACAATCCTTGAACGTGATTAACCCAAACAACTTGCAAGCCTGTCTGTGCGCGCAGAAAAGCTGAAGCAAGGCAGAGTCCAAATTCAGGATGACATGAGTCCATGTCAAAGCCAATAGTAAGAACTTCATAATTCTTCCCAATGTACAGCATAATGCACATTTGTGCACCACTGCTTATAGCATCACATACTTCATCTCTCAATGTACAACACAGTGCACATTTGTGCACCACTGCTCATAACACTGCACTTCGAGACCAAAAAGTACATATTCTCTTTCTCCCCTCCCCCCCGACGTTCTGTTCTTGGCAAGGCTGTTCTACTGTGACCGCTCCCACTGCTAGATTACAAGAAAGAAACCTTTAAGAGAAACAGGGCATATGCAGGACGTCGTACATTCAGGCTAGGGTAAAATAACGCACCAAAGTCAATTAAAATTATGGTAGTCATAGGTCATCACGTGGTGTCAGACCACAAGATTGCCTCTAGCGCTACAGCTATCGAGCCCTGTCTTAAATTGGTTTGCCTTTTTCCTACAAAACCGAACACAAAGATTATAAGTTAACCACACCTTTGCGACCAGTTCCCGGTCTCAATTGGAGTGCTTCAAGGTTCCGCACACTCGCCCACGCTTTTCAACCTTTTCATGGAACCACTCTCCGAAATTCTGAACCGCTCTAACATTCAATACCATATGTATGCCAATGATGCACAGTTGAATTTGAAAATCTCTTCTCCTGATGACATCAAAACTCTAAACTGTCCGCTGCTAAAAACTCAACAATGGTTAACTCGTAATCATCTTTTGCTAAATACTCTCAAGACCCAATTCCTCCTGATTGTCCCCACAATCATTCTGCACCCACTCAAGACTGGCTCAAACAACTCACAGCTCTCAACTGCGCCCCCTCATGCTGTTGACTCTGCAAGATCTTTAGGCATAACACTGGACAAATATTATTTTGGAGGCCACTTCGTCTTTCCCTCTCACTCCATTCCTCTTTTCAACTGTTGCTTGCTTTCTAGAGTGGCCACGCTTCCTCTGTGATTGGTCAAGCAAGTCTTTCTCATATCTCCTCTCCTCCCTCCCCCCCCCCCAACGCTCCCTCTGCAAACATGAAACAAACCGCAAGGAGAGGAGGTGTTTCCAAGG
Source organism: Calotriton arnoldi (assembly GCA_963921515.1). Taxonomy (NCBI): domain Eukaryota; kingdom Metazoa; phylum Chordata; class Amphibia; order Caudata; family Salamandridae; genus Calotriton; species Calotriton arnoldi. The sequence continues at coordinate 377,166 of CAWUFW010006621.1, forward strand.
CCAACTTGCCCTCCCTCTCCATCTTGTTTACTGTGGGGATGCCAAACAAACCTCACCTCGTTCTGTTCAGTCTTTTCATTTTTTGGTATTCTAGGTATGTTTCCATTTACTTCGTACCTAAGAGCATCACTGCACATCTGTGACCATTTACCCCTTACCCTATTGCTGTTAAGTAATATAATAGGGCGCATTGCCATTTACTACTCTGGCCACAGATAAATACTCCAACTAATACCATGGGTGAAATTGCATCCCGCCACCTCTTGTCTAAAGAGCTGGTGCCAGACACACAAAATACCTTAAGTAGATGGTCCATCTTGTGACAACTGACAGGCCCCCTACCAGCAACAACAATAACTGTGATAGTTGGCAAGATGTGGGCATAAATGGGTTTGGGGTTAACAGCAAATGTTGTAGCCCCCAGAATAATATGCTGCATGGCTAAAAACTTATAAGGTGAGACCTATTGGCTATGCCAATGCTTGTTAAGACTTGATCTCTAGCCACAAGTGAGTTCTGTGTCTGTAGGATAGTCTTGATTGACCTAATTTCTTACTTTAGGGAGCAAAGCTCTTCTCTGGCTTGCTTATTTTTAAAAGATGCTTGATTTCGCACAATTGTCAATGTCAAGATATATCTCTGGGCTGGTATGTCAGCAGGGGTGTAGTCACTTTTTTGACCTTGGGCATCCATATAGACAATGCAGCTGTTGTTGATGTTACCATTTGTATAAGTTTTCTAGAGAAAACTCGCCCTGGAACATGTCCAAGTAATAGAATGCCACATCTACAAGAAAGTGGTTGTCTCTAGAGTTGCCCTTCATCTCTCACCTCATCCACTGCATTGATTTGCTGCCTACCTTGATAATCTTAGTATACCGGGGGGGGAGGGGAGGGGGCGAAAGAGTGTGGCGTGCAAGCCAGGGTCAATTTGCATCTGTTTGTGCACCAGTTTCCAGTTCATCGGGTAACTTTAATGACTGGGTTGCCTGAGGGTTGATAGGGTGGGGATGGGTGCATAGATAAAGACCACACCTTGCATAACATTTACTATCTTTTGTTCCTGTCCACACACTTGGTGGGGGCAACAAACATGCCAGCAGTGAGGGATTATTTATGAGATAATTCGTATGCAAGTGGGAAAGCATAACCCACCCACCATGTAGGAGCATGTAGTTCATTTGATTTGTAGCATGGATGGAAACCATCCAATATGAACAATTTTATGATTGTCAATTTTCAGCAGGATGTTTTTGTGTGTCAGTTGGGGCAGCATACCTCAAGACATAGTTAAATCTCAGTGTATGACCATTTTTAAACTTTCACCCTGACCCACAGACAAAGAATTTGCAGTGCTTTCATAATGTTATATCGAGGCTTTAAACGATCAGGAGGTGTAGGTGATTTCAACAATTTTTCAAAGCACCTGTTAAGAGATTTGCCAAACTATTGAAGGCCTTCCAGTTCCCATGCTGGTACTTGGCATATTTGTGCCAAGACTGTTTTTTTAAGTGAGCTTGCTAAGGGGCAAAACTTCACATTTGTTCCAGTTGATCTTATAGCCGGAGAAGGTGGAGAAAGACCTAATAACCAATATTAGAGTAGTAGGGGATTACCAGGACTGAGGACTGCATATAGAAAGGATTTACTTGGACAAAGTGTTTAGTTATACATCAAGTAAAATGGATCGCTTTCGATAGTGGCTCCAGCAGTAGTCAAAAAGTAATGGTGATAGCCCTGACGATTTCCCTTTCAGATAGGGACTGGGCACAGTAAGAATCCCCCTGTAATTCACGTTGGTCATCAGATTTTGATATAGCTACTTGGTCTTTAAGATAAAGTTCTGCCCTCAACCCACCTTCTCCTTAGTCCTAAAAAGGAAGCTCACTTTATGCTGTCAAAGGCCTTTTCTACTAAGGGGGCAGCTAGCACCTCATCCTGACAGACTTGAATTTGCCACAGGAGGTGAACCAGCTTCCAAAGCTGATTCCAGGATGATCGCCTTGCACAGAAACCCACCTGAGAGTATGGCCCTACTTTTACTAGTGGCTAGTGTGGTGCCCAAAATCTTGATCTTAATATTAATCAGTGACATAGGAGAATAGAGATTACATTCAAGTGGGTCATTCCCCTCTTTCCCAATGAGCAAAATAATAGCCTTGCTAGACAAATTATTTCTGCCTCTTTAAAAGTTGGGTAAAGGAATAGCAACTAGGTGAACCATATGACTTGTAAAGAATTTGCACAAGAATCCGTCCACACTGGGAGATACAGAAGCTATTTACCATTGGGGACAACTACTACAAAAAGTAATCTTATGCAGTTGTTGTGTCTGGCACTTCTGAACTATGTAGAACTTTATAAGACAAGGCAAAAACCTTGGAAATCTGAAGTGGTCGTGTTAACAGCCGAGCTCAGCTGTCATGTACAACTGCTACTGTTCATTTTAAGTCCTCCTGGAGCATTAGGAAAGCCAGAGGTTGCCTGCATTCTCTCTCCATTCATGGTGATGTTGCCATAATCTGATTATTGCTGGTGAAGAAAGAATTGCAAGCAAATCTCTTGGATATTCTAAGGCCCCTAAATGTTACCTTGCCGGCAGGCCACAGCAACTAGACTGATGCCTCTTTCTCTGTGCTCTTATATGCACTTGAAGGGATTTTTTTGTCTTGAGGATGCTGACATAAGTATATTCTATGGCCTGCATGAGGACAGTAAGAGGCCTCGGCGTGTAAGGCCCAGGTCAAGTCCAGTCTGCACCATTGAGAGATCTAAAAGTCCACCCTCCAGGATACAGCTGTGTGGCACATGTGGTAGTGAGCTTCTTAGGAAATAATCAGTACACGATGATGTGCTGTGTTTAATGTAAAATAATGTGGAGTCTTGGTATTTCAGGTGTGGGAGGCGTCCAATATCTTTGAGGCCGTGGTCTGTTACTCCATCTCTCATGACTGCCCTATCATAGTAGTTGCACCCAAAATAGGGCCTGTAGGAAAGTAGGATCTGTTTTTATGGTTACCCCCACTTTTTGCCTGGTGCAATGCTGTTTCTGACTAATCTGACTGGGATCCTGCTAATCAGGACCCCCAGTCTCTGTGCTTTCTCCCCTAAATTGGTATGGTAAGTACTTGGTTACATCCCAGATTGGACACTGGTGTACACTTATCAGTCCCTAGTATATGGTACTGAGGTACACAGGGCATAGGTACACCAGGGGCCCCCCATGGGCTGAAGCCTGTATTATGCCACCCATGGGGAATCACTCAAACTGTAACTATAGGTCTGCCATTCCAGCCTGTGTAAGCTGGTGCTAGCACCACTTATGACGGATATAGGTTTCCCTATATCTGAGGTCACTGCACTTAAAACCTATAAGTCACACCTAAAGCAGGCCTTTCAATCCTGAAGGCAGGGTGCTAAGTTCTAAGTGTGAGGGTTCCCCTGCATGAGCAGGACACTCCTAAAACTTTTGGAGTCCATTCTCCCGGGTCGTAAGTGCATCAGCCATTACGATGCATAGAGTGGCCATGCGTCATTACGCGATGACCATCTCTCAACTGACTATAATGAACCCTGTCATGTTTGGTATCAAATATGTTGGATTCATACCTCAACACGGTAAAGCTCTTCCGGCAGGCCCTCAGTGCTCCCGGTACCAGTCTTCTAGACCCGGACAGCACAACATGGCTGCTGCCGACAAGAGACGATTCTGCCCTCCTACTGCTGAGCCAAGCTCGAGCAGGGGAAGGCAGAACAATAGGTATCCTGTCACAGGAACGTGTGACCACCTCCCAGACAGGGTTTAGTGTATTGGGGCCGGGTGAGAGTGCTTGCCACTGCCACTCGATCTGCTTTAGGGGCACATTTGGTGCCCTCCTTGCATAGTCCAGTTCAAACCAGCTCAGGGTGCCGTTGGCTCCCGCTCTGGTGCCAAACTGGACAACGGACATGGGCGAATCCTCCCCCACTGTCCGACCCCTCCCCTGGAAGGGAACCCTGAATCGTCCCAACCCTTTCCTTAGGGTACTTAAGGGCTTACCTGTTGGTGGTGGCCTAGATTCATCGTGGGACAAGATTCATTTTAAGACACCACTTCTTCGATCGTCTGGGCACTCTGGACTTCGCTCTGGGCATCAAGACTGCAACTAGGAAGACTCCTGCTGCTACTGGTCTCGTCTCCCTGCTCGTCTGCTGCAACGTCCATGCCTGTGCTCCATACAGGAACCTTCCAAGGCCTGTGGACATCCAAGACACCTGAAGGAATCTCCCTTGAAGTGAAGGAGTCACTTTCGTGCATCTGCAGGCACCGCAACGAAGCTGACCGGTCTGCTGATCCCAAGCTCCCACAGACTCCAAAAGGCGCAGCAACACAGATGGTAGTTCTTCACATACCTTGAGACCTGCCCTGTCATCTCACCAAGTTTGAGGACAGTTACCTACGTCGGAGCCACAGGAACCGAACCCCTGTGCACCATGTTGACTTGCTGTTGCAAAGGCTTGTTGGCTTCCTTCCTCCAAGATCTTCAGGCTCCAAGTAGCCCCAACCTCAAGCATCTCCTGCGACCAAGATCTTCATCCTCACCACATCACTTGCACCGTGGGTGCTGCAACCTTGGCTAGCTGCTAGAGGTCCTCTTGCGACTCCAGTGCCTCCGGCCTGTGGGTCCTCTTGAGGGCCTTCTTTGATTTCTGCAGGCTCCCCTGATTGCTAGGTGCCTTCCCTAACTCCCCTGCTTGTGGTGAGTCACCTGGACCTTGCTGGTCCCGACACTGCACCTTCACGTTCCACGTTGTTTGCAGTTGCCAAGGCTTGTTGGTGCTTTCGACAGACACCAACCCCTCAACTCTCGACATTCAACGTGGGACAGCTCGTGAATGGCTCCTGGATTTCCACAGCGTCGCCTGACCTCACAGCTGCAGCTCCAAGGTCATTGTCATCTCTCCTGCAACATCTGTGGACATTCGTCTTCCATGCCTCCTGATCACTCCTGAGTGGCATAGACTCAGTCCCCTCTGTTTGTAGGTACTTCTCATCTTGAATCCACCTTTGAGTTCCACAGGACACCTTCCCCTTCTCCAGCAGCGGCATCTTCCTGAAGTCTCCCATTGAGTTCGACTGAGGTTTCCGACGACACGTTGCACCTATGCACCCGGCTTTCTTGGTGTAGGTATCCTTGGAGCTTTCTAAGGTTGTCTAAGACCCCTAAAATCACCATAAAGGTTGTCTGGGTTAGTACAGGGTGCCCACTTACATAAGTGTGCACCATATACTAAGCCAGCTTCTCACAGGGCCTGTTTTGTTAAGGAGAGGATTAAGAACCATGTTCCTGTGCCCCACCTACAATTAGTTTGGAAGAGCCAAATTCTGTGACAATACAGGACAGACTGGAGAAGGACTCTTGCAGATTTTGGGAATGTGTGTGTGTGTGTGTGAGTATAGATGTGTGTGTGTGTGTGTATATGTGTGTGTGTATATATATATATATATTTTCACTGAAAAAACCATAGGTTTTAGGGACAGTTATAGTTAGTTGGACATTGCACTCGTACAAAACCCGTGAAATTCCCCCGTTATAGTTAGTTCAGGTAACTATAACTCGCGCCCTCGCAATGCACTGCTGATGACGTCACATATTACATCACTCATGACATGACGTGCCTCCAGCACACCTACACTCTCAGATCAACGCGCTTCCCCCGTTCAGCGAGCTAATCGATCCTGCCACTGCATCACCGAGGTGGAACGTGTGGATTGGCCGCTTAAATAACTATTTCATCGCCACGAGGGAGACGGACGGCGCGGTGAAAAGGTCATTGCCAGGTAGGTCGCTCCCCCACCACACAGCTCCGCCTGTGCTGTCCGCCCGCTGCTGCTGCTGGTAAGCTCGCCCCTCCGCTTGTGGCCTCGGTGCCCGTATTTCTTTGCTTTTTGTCTCTCCATTTTTCCTTCTGTGCCCCTCGCTGCCCCATTGTACTGTGCCCGTATTTCTTTGCTTGTTTTCTCTCCATTTTTCCTTCTGTGCCCCTCGCTGCCCCATTGTACTGTGCCCGTATTTCTTTGCTTGTTTTCTCTCCATTTTTCCTTCTGTGCCCCTCGCTGCCCCATTGTACCGTGCCCGTATTTCTTTGCTTGTTTTCTCTCCATTTTGCCTTCTGTGCCCCCGCTGCCTCTCTCCATTCCCGCCGCTGCGTCCCTGCGGCCCCGCCCCCTGACTGCCCATTCGCTGCTCCTCCCTCCCACCTCCCCATATATGGCGGCCGCTGCGCGGTGAGGAGAGCGACCCTTGACCTTGCCAGGTAGGTCGCTCCCCCACCACACAGCTCCGCCTGTGCTGTCCGCCCGCTGCTGCTGCTGGTAAGCTCGCCCCTCCGCTTGTGGCCTCGGTGCCCGTATTTCTTTGCTTTTTGTCTCTCCATTTTTCCTTCTGTGCCCCTCGCTGCCCCATTGTACTGTGCCCGTATTTCTTTGCTTGTTTTCTCTCCAGTTTTCCTTCTGTGCCCCTCGCTGCCCCATTGTACCGTGCCCGTATTTCTTTGCTTGTTTTCACTCCATTTTTCCTTCTGTGCCCCTCGCTGCCCCATTGTACTGTGCCCGTATTTCTTTGCTTGTTTTCTCTCCATTTTGCCTTCTGTGCCCCTCGCTGCCCCATTGAACTGTGCCCGTATTTCTTTGGTTGTTTTCTCTCCATTTTGCCTTCTGTGCCCCCGCTGCCTCTCTCCATTCCCGCCGCTGCGTCCCCTGTGGCCCCGCCCCCCCTGACTGCCCATTCGCTGCTCCTCCCTCCCACCTCCCCATATATGGCGGCAGCTGCGTGGCCGTGCCGCTGGCGCGCCGAAGGCGCGCCTAAGGCAAGCCCGTCTGCGCCCGTCCGCGACTGGACCGTGCTCAGCGCCAGAACCCCTGGACCGCGCGCCCCCCGCTCCAGCCTCGAGGACCGACGTCGATACGATGCCACCACACTCCACGCTCTCAACCCCGGACGGACGCACAACTGCTTCAAGGCCGCCCCGAAACGCACCCATGGTCCCTTCACCTGCCGGAACTGCAGCTACACCAGCCTCGGAGCCACCGAGGCACCCGCCAAGAAGGACCTCAACCACCTCCGGTGCATCCTACTGAACACCCGCTCCGCACGCAAACACGCCGTCGAGCTCTGGGACCTGCTCGACACATCATCACCAGACGTCGCCTTCCTGACAGAGACCTGGATGAACGACTCCTCCGCCCCCGACATCGCCATAGCCATCCCAGACGGCTATAAGATCACCCGCAGAGACCGCATCAACGCAGTAGGAGGAGGAATCGCCATCGTCCACAAGAACACCATCAGGGTCTCGACCAGCACCGACGACACTCTCAGCACCGCCGAACACATGCACTTCCAGATCCACACGGACCCCAACACCACCCTTAGAGGCACCCTTGTCTACAGACCCCTGGGCCCCGACCCCAGTTCAGCGACTCCATCGCCGACTTCATCAGCACGCACGCCCTGACCTCTACCGACTACATCCTCCTCGGAGACCTGAACTTTCACCTGGAGAACAACAACGACAGCAACTCCACCACCCTGATCGACAGCCTCGCCAACCTCGGCCTGAGACAGCTCGTCACAACACCGACCCACTGCGCCGGCCACACGCTTGACCCCATCTTCTCCTCAAGCTCCCACGTCTCCTTCAGCCACACCACGGAACTCCTCTGGACCGACCACCGCTGCATCCATTTCACCTTCCAGAAACCCACCACACACCACCGCACCCAACAGATCCCACGCCGCTGCTGGAGCAAAGTCACCGAAGACCAACTCCGGGCAACCCTCGTCTCAGCCCTCCCTTCGACCCATCCAACACCGACGACGCTGCCTGCAACCTTAGACGATGGATGGACGACTGTGCCAACACCCTCGCCCCGCTGAAAAAGCTCACCTACAGCGACACCACCAAAAGAGCCAGCTGGTTCACCTCGGAACTCCTAGCTTCCAAGCGTACCTGCCGGAAACTAGAGAAGAAATGGCACAGCGATAAGACACCGGACAGCCACACAGCCCACAAAGACGCCATCCGTAACCACCACCACCTCATCAGGTCCGCCAAGAGAATCTCCTTCAAAGACCACCTCGACAACAACGCACACAACAGCAAGGAGCTTTTCAACATCGTAGTGGAACTCTCCAATCCCAGCTCCAACACCAACGACATCCCGCCGTTGCAACCCCTGTGCGATTCCCTCGCCACCTTCTTTCACCGCAAGATCGCCGACATCCACGACAGCTTCAACACCCAGACAACCCCAACTAAGATCGATACACCAGACCCGCCACACACCATCGACCACGACCCCCTGCCAGCCTGGGCCAGCGTGAACATCGAGGACACCATCAAGACCATGAGCACAATACACTCCGGCTCCCCGTCAGACCCTTTCCCGCACCACATCTTCAACAAAGCCAGCAGCTCCATCGCACCCCACCTGTGCAACATCATCAACCTCTCCTTCGAGACCGCGACCTTCCCAGAGAGCTGGAAACACGCAGAGATCAACGCCCTACTCAAAAAACCCAAGGCGGACCCGAGAGACCTCAAGAACTTCCGGCCCATCTCTCTGCTTCCGTTCCCAGCCAAGGTCATCGAGAAGATCGTCAACAAACAGCTAACCCGATACCTCGAAGAAAACAGCATCCTGGACCCATCCCAATCAGGGTTCCGCAGCAACCACAGCACTGAGACTGCCCTCATCGCCGCCACCGACGACATCAGGATCCTGCTGGACAATGGTGAGACCGCAGCCCTCATCCTGCTGGACCTCTCCGCCGCCTTCGACACTGTCTGCCACCGCACTCTACGCGCACGCCTCCACGACGCAGGGATCCGAGACAATGCCCTGGAATGGACCACCTCCTTCCTCGACGGCAGAACCCAGAGAGTCCGCCTCCCACCTTTCCGATCCGAAGCCTCCGAGATCATCTGCGGCGTACCCCAGGGATCGTCCCTCAGCCCAACACTGTTCAACATCTACATGGCCCCGCTCGCACGCATCGCCAGACAACACGACCTCAACATTATCTCCTACGCCGACGACACTCAACTGATCCTCTCCCTCACCAAGGACCCCCTCGCCGCCAAAGCCAAACTCCATGAAGGAATGAAGGCCGTCGCCGATTGGATGAAGATCAGCCGACTAAAGCTGAACACGGACAAAACGGAGGTCCTCCTCCTCGGCTCCAACCCCTCAGCCTGGGACGACTCCTGGTGGCCAATGATGCTGGGAGCAGCCCCGACACCCACCGACCACGCATGCAACCTGGGAGTCATCCTCGACTCAACGCTCTCCATGGCCAAGCAAGTCAACGCAGTCTCCTCCTCCTGCTTCAACACCCTCCGCATGCTTCGCAAGATCTACAGGTGGATCCCGACAGACACAAGAAGAACAGTCACCCAGGCCCTCGTCAGTAGCAGACTGGACTATGGGAACGCCCTCTACGCGGGAGCCCCGGCCAAGCTCATCAAGCGACTGCAACGCATACAAACGCCTCCGCACGACTGATCCTCGACGTACCACGCCACAGCCACATCACCCCCACTTGAGGAACCTGCACTGGCTCCCCGTCGACAGGAGGATCACCTTCAAACTCCTCATCCACGCACACAAGGCACTCCACAAAACTGGCCCAGCCTACCTCAACAGACGACTCTTCTTCTACGTCCCCAACCGCCAGCTCCGCTCCGCCGACCTCTCCTCGCCACCGTCCCCCGCATTCGAAGAACAACCACCGGCGGCAGATCCTTCTCACACCTCGCCGCCAAGACCTGGAACACCCTTCCACTAAGCCTACGACAGACCCAAGACCTGCTGACCTTCAGGAGGCTACTCAAGACCTGGCTGTTCGACCAGTAGCAGCATCCCCCCCCCCTTCCCTCTCCCCAGCGCCTTGAGACCCTCGCGGGTAAGGAGTGCGCTCTACAAATTCTGTGATTGATTGATTGATTGCTACTACACTTCGCCGGGGACGAAATATACAAGCTTTTTGCGCACTTGCCCAACACGGGTGCACCCACAGATTACGAGTCGGCGGTTAGGGCGCTGAATGCACACTTCGACCCTCAACTCAACCCCGACTACGAGCGTTTCAAATTGCGACAGGCCCGTCCGAGGGAAGTGGAATCCATGGACGCTTTCCACGCACGCCTCCGGGAACTCGCCAGCACGTGCACGGAGGATGACCAGACCAAGGAAGTAAGGGCACAAGTCATCCAAGGGTGCCGCAACAAGACCTTGCGGACCCTCATCCTCCGACAACCACGGATCACTTTAGAGGATATCCTCATCCTGGCACGGTCCCATGACCGGTCGGAAGCCAGAGCCACAGTCATGGAAGCCGCGCTCACCCACCCAGCTGAACAAGCAGTGTCGATCAAGACAGAGCGTGTCGACGCGGCCTGCACGTCGGCTCGCGGGAATCGAGGACGTTGGCCCACCAGAAGTTCGCGCCGACCACAGTGTGGGTATTGTGGCAAGGAGGAACACCCCGGAGGAATGCCCAGCGAAAGGCAAGACATGCTCCAAGTGCGGCGTCGCAAATCACTTCTCGAGCGTATGCCGGGGCGGAGGACGACACAAGGGACCTCCCGGGCGCAGACCGCCCGCCAGAGCAGTGAGGCAGCTCGCGCTAGATGAATCCGGAGCGCCAAGACCGCAGACAAGAACAACACAGCGAAGGCAGTACCTCGAAGACTCATCCACAGATGAAGAGGGAGAATGCTATCTAATATCGTTCGCAAGTGACCTCAAACGGAGGAGGCGCCCGCAGCCGACATGCGCCATCGAGATTGCTGGATCCCCTGTCACGGCGCTCATCGACACCGGAGCGTCGGTAAACGTCATGGGGTGTCAACAATACAAGAGATTAAGCCCACGGCCAATACTCACGCCATCCAGAGTGAGGATCCTCACGTATGGGAGCCAAAAGCCACTTCCCCTCAAAGGGAAAATGACCGTCCAGGTGAAGGCAGAGGGCCACGAGGTCACGACCACGTTCCATGTCGTCGACAAGGAGGCGGACATCCTAGTAGGAAGTCACACCGCGGAAGACTTGGGCTTGGTAACGTTTGCAAACGCCATACGAACACTACAAACGGAGGACGTTCTAGAGCTATTCCCACAGCTGTTCAAAGGACTGGGGGACATGAAGCGGCCACCAGTAAAGCTGCACATAGACTCGTCAGTAAAACCTGTCGCCCTGAGGCACCGGCGCATCCCTTTTCACCTGCGCCCACTAGTGGAGCAAGAGCTACGAAAGCTTGAACAACAAGGGGTGATCGAAAAAGTAACTGGACCGACCCCGTGGGTATCTCCGATGGTCATAGCACAGAAACCAAAGCAGCCGGGACAAATCAGGCTCTGCATAGACATGAGGATGCCCAACCAAGCCATACGTAGAGAAAGGCATCTGACGCCAACGGTCGACGACATCCTGTCCGACCTCAATGGGTCACGTTGATTTTCTAAGCTAGACCTCAACGCGGGGTACCACCAGTTGAGGCTGGCGGAAGAAAGCAGATACATCACCACCTTCTCGACACACCTGGGGCTCAGACGATACAAAAGGCTGAATTTTGGGATATCGTCAGCCGCAGAGATATTCCAGAATGCGGTAAAAGAAACCCTGTCCGGCTTACAAGGAGTGCTTAACGTCAGCGATGACATCTTAATACACTCAGCAACGCTCGAAGACCATCACCGCCAGTTACGAGCCACCCTCCAGCGCCTCGCAGATCATGGAGTGACCCTCCACAAGGAGAAGTGCCAGTTCTACAAACGATCCATCGAATTCTTCGGATACGTCTTTAGTAAGGAGGGAGTGCAAGTAGACCCGCGGAAGTCTCAAGCCATCCAGCTCGCTCCCGCCCCAACGACGGTGTCGGAAGTCTGAAGTTTTTTAGGGATGGCAACGTACTGCGGGCGGTTTATACCCAACCTGGCCACCATCGCAGAGCCTCTACGGAACCTGACGAAGAAAGACACCGGATGGAAGTGGGGACAGGATGTAGAAGAAGCGTTCCGGAAGGTGAAGTCGACACTCCTGGAGAAAACAACCATGGCCTACTTTGACACATCGCGGCCGACATAGCTGATAGTAGATGCCAGCCCCGTGGGGCTAGGAGCCGTGTTGACGCAGGAGACAGAGCCAGGGACGTGGGTCCCGCTGGCCTTCGCGATCAAGGCACTGACCGCAACGGAGTCCCGTTATTCGCAGATTGAACGGGAAGCGCTGGCCATCAAGTGGGCATGCAACCACTTCCACTTATACCTCAGCGGGCACCCGTTCCGCGTCGTAACTGACCATCAACCACTACTCCCACTGTTCAAGGGCACCGCCCCTCACCCGCCGCCCAGGATCGAGAGATGGGCGATTCAGCTCCAGCATTATCACCTAGACCTGGTGTATCGGCCAGGCGCGAAAAACCCGGCCGACTTCCTGTCACGCCATCCAGCCAGCCCCCCAGAAGAGGACTTAAGCCAAGAAGGACAAACCGAAGAGTTCGTCGACATGGTGACCCAATGGGCATGCCCGAAGACCCTCACCCTAGAAGAAGTCGAAGGCCACACACAATCCGACATGGTCCTCAAAGTACTGGGTGCTTTGCAGAAAGGTACATGGGAAAGGTTTCTCCACGACATCAACGGGTGGAACGAAGCAGACCGGGCCCGCCTAGGGAAATTCTGGAGAGTCCGTGAGGAGCTCAGTGCTGCAACGAGTGGTATCGTGCTGAGAGGGTCACGCACTGTCCTCCCCCCTGAGTCTCCAGGATCGAGCAACAGCTCTGGCACACGAAGGACACCAGGGCACAGGAAGAATGAAGTCCAGGATGAGGGAAAAAGTGTGGTTCCCTGGGATGGAAGAAGCGGTGGACGCCATGGTGCGCGGCTGCCGGGCTTGCCAGCTCACTGGAAACCCAGAGAATCCGGCCCCGGTAGTAACAGAAGAGCCAGCCCCATCACCCTGGTCATGGGTGAATCTCGACTTTGGGAGCTTCCCGGACGGGAGGGTTACGGCCGTGATGATTGACAGCTACACCAAGTACCCCCTAGTGGAAGTCCTACCATCCACCGCATTTAACAACCTCCGGCCAATGATGGAGAAGACATTTGCCCTATTCGGTTTGCCACACGTCGTCAAAACGGACAACGGGCCCCCGTTCCAGGGGAGTGAGTTCAAAGACTTCCTTAACAGACTAGGAGTAAGACACCACCGCATCACGCCGCAGTGGCCTCAGGCCAATGGCGAAGCCGAACGTTTTATGCGGACACTAAACAAGGTACTACGCATAGCAGTGGCCGAACAATCCGATCCGGAGGGGGCCCTCCAGACGTTTCTGAGGGAATACAGGAGTACCCCCCCCACTGCACAACCCAGAGGTCTCCATGGTCGTTAATGCTAGCCGGCCACCGATGCGACACCATCCCGGTATCGGAAAACTGGGCGCCGGAGCCGTATGATCCAGCCAACACCCAGGCCAGAAGGACGGCAACCAACAAGAAAGCCAGTAGGCGGCGAAGAGCACGGCCCCGAACAGTAACGCCGGGGTGTATGGTTCTGGTGAGGAACCGTCGCAGCGGAGGGAAGTTCCTCACACCCTATGAGCCAGGGCTCTGGACCGTCCGGACAGTCAAGGGAACGGCCATCACCGCCGTGAAAGGCAGAGAAGTAATCACCAGGAATGTCTCGTGGTTCAAGAGGGTCCCAGCGCCAGAAAGTGGTGAGGTGTCCGGCAACAGAGAAACGGAGTGGGACGCAGTCGGCCCAGGGCCTGCTGGAGACGCAACTCCAAGTCGAGCGAGATCAGTCCCATCCGGGGATACGTTGGAAGATGTCCAGCCCCGTGAACAGGAGACAGTCAGCCCGAGGGAACACCGTACCGCCCGCCAACGGCAGTATGACTTGAGGCCCAACCACCGTCTTGCAGACTTTGTGTGTTGAGTTTTTGTGTTAATATGTTTAGTTTATTTTGAACTGAGTTGGGATGGGATGTAGCGGTCTAGTCTCCCGCCGCTCCCCAGCCCCGGGGCCTGACCCGGAATGAACCCCACACAATGTATCACCTTCTGGCCAGGCGTGGCCAGAAGGCTTAAATAAACGGGCCGGGGTCGCTCGGGACTTCCAGCCCTCTTGAGTGCCCACCTAACCAGTTGTCTGTGTCAGTTATTCACCCCTGAAGCCAGGGCCCTCACTGCATGAAATAAGGCTACGCTACACCCGTGTGGAAAAGCAATTGGGTTTGCATTTTGAAAGAGAGAGCAGGTTTCCTGCTCTCTTTCAAAATGCAAACCAAGTTTGCTATGACACGACGGGAGCCGCGAGGCTCCCGTCCTGTCATAGCAAACTACAGTGTCCCGGGGCTAGGCACCCCGGGACACTGCAGGAGCCGGCCCTGGGGTGTGGTGGTGGTCCCCAGGGCCATCACTGGCTCCAGGAGGGGGGCCGCGTGGCCCCCCTCCCAACTTGTTCAAAGCCCCGGGGAGGTGGTGGTCCCCGGGGCTCTGCGGACCCCCCATATTTAAATCTTTAGTCCCCTGGGGAGGTGGCGGTCCACGGGGCGTGTGGGGGGGCTGGAGCCAATAAACACACCCCCGCATGCCCCCGGGACTTGGGCCACCCGGGGGCAAATTTGCATCGAAGCGCGGAAGACCGCGCTACGATATTTTTTTTTATTTTTTTTTCGGCAGGATCCGCGCACCCTGAGCGCATCCTGCCGATTTAAAAAAAAAAAAAGCTTTTTTCTGCCCAGGGGGTCCTTGTGGGACCCCCTGAGCAGGCCTAGGGGGTCAGGGTGTTTCTACCCTGCCCCCTTTGTGCGTTTTGTGCACTTGTTTTTGTGCCTCGGTTCTACCGAGGCACAAAATGGCTGCCAACACTTCCTGATTCGGAATGTTGACAGCCAGCTGACAGCCAATTAGCATGCAGCTTGTGATCGGGACGGTGCGCACAGGGTGCGCTCAGGATACGCGGACCCTACTTGGCCATAGATATATATGTGACTTTACTTTTGATTTTCTCAGGAACTACTGAACGGATTTACACCATTTAAGCAAAAGGCATGACACTGAACCAAGGGCTACCTCTTTGCCAAATTTGGTGTAATTCTGTTCAGCAGTTCGGGCTGTAGCTGCGATGAAAGAATCCTATGGAAAAATTAATGGGGAGGAGCGGAGCGCCCCAACAAGTTGGAAAATTTTGTGAAGATTCGTCATCCGGCGCCAACGTTATTTCAAATAGAATGTTGCGGATTTCCTATGGAAAATAGGTTTTAACTATAACTATCTACTGGCGTCCGCCAGTAGATAATATATATATATCGATTCCTCGCTCACATCTGTTGCTCCAAACAAACGAGAGTGGACCCAGGTATTGTGCATATTGTGTTTTATTCACGCACAAACAGTCTCGCCATTACGCGTTTCGGCAGATCCCTGCCTTGATCACATGACGTGTGTGTATATGTGTGTGTATGTGTATATATATATATGTGTATATATATATATATATATATATATATATATATATATATATATATATATATATTATCTACTGGCGGTCGCCAGTAGATAGTTATAGTTAGAACCTATTTTCCATAGGAAATCCGCGACATTCTATTTCAAATAACTCTCTTGCCGGTTGACGTATCTTCGGAAAATTTTCAAACTTTGTGGGGCGCTCCGGTCCGCTCCTACCCTGAAAGTCTCGGGGTGATTCGTCAAGCGGGGGCCGAGAAAAAGGGGGTCCCAAAACGCGTTTTCCCCATTCATTTTTCCATAGGAAACTTTAGACACGGCTACAGCCCGAACTGCTGAACGGAATTACACCAAATTTGGCAAAGAGGTAGTTCTTGGTTCAGAAAGAACCCTTTTTGTTAAATGGTGTAAATCCGTTCAGTAGTTGCTGAGAAAATCAAAAGTAAAAGTACATATATATCTATGGCCGCGTCGGATTCGCGCACCCTCCCGATCACGAGCTGTCTGCTAATTGGCTGTCAACACTCCAAACCAGGAAGTGTTGGCAGCCATCTTGTTCCTCGGTAGAACCGAGGAACAAGAAAGCAGTAAAAAGTGCGCAAAACGCACAAAGGGGCAGGGTAGAAACACCCTGACCCCTAGGTCTGCTCAGGGGTCCCACAAGGACCCCCTGGGCAAAAAGCATTTTTTTTTTTTAAATCGGCAGGATGCACTCAGGGTGCGCGGATCCTGCCGATAAAAAAAAAAAAAATCGAAGCGCGGTCTCCCGCGCTTCGATGTTAATTTGCCCCCGGGTGGGCCAAGTCCCGGGGCATGCTGGGGGGGTGTTTATTTTATGAATGGGGGCCTCTAAGGGCCCCCCAAGCACCGGGGACCGCCACCCCCCGGGGCTTTCTATTTAAAATGGTGCGGGAGGGCTCTGAGCCTCCCGCAGCCCCGAGGACCACCACCTCCCGGGGCTTCTTTTTTGTTTTGTTTTTCCTGTGTGGGGGGCTCGAGCCTCCACATGCCCCGGGGACCGCCACCTCCCGGGGCACTAACAAATTAAAATGGGGGTCCGTTTTGGACTCCCGAAGCCCCGGGGACCACCACCTCCCGGGGCTTTGCTGATGTGGGGAGGGGGCCGCGTGGCCCCCTCCTGGAGCCTGTGGTGGCCCTGGGGACCGCCACCCCCAGGGCCGGCTCCTGCAGTGTCCCGGGGTGCCTACCCCGGGACACTGCTGTTTGCAATGACAGGACGGGAGCCTCGCGGCTCCCGTCCTGACATTGCAAACTGCTTTGGATATTGGAAGAGAGAGCAGGGAAACCTGCTCTCGCTTCCAATATCCAAAGATAATTGCTTTCCACACGGGGAGCAGCATGTTAGCTGCTCCCCGTGTGTGCAGTCATGCCGGCTCCCGTAGGACACGGGGAGCCGGCGGGACTGTGGGGGTTTGGGGACCCCCACAGTCCCCAACCAGAGGCCAGGCCCCGGGGGATGGGGTCCCCGGGGCAAGTAGTGGCCCGGGAGGGGGCCACGCGGCCCCCTCCCCAGAAATAATTTTTTTTTTTATTAAAAAAAAAAAAAAGGGGTAAGGCCCTGGGGGATGGGGTCCCCAGGGCCCAAAAATAAGAAAAAGGAAGGGGGCCACACAGCCCCCTTCAGGGAAAAAAACAAAAAAATAAAAAATAACGATCGGCCCGCAGGCCCCGCCCCTTCCTTCACCACTCTGCAAACGCGCCCCCTGGCGCGTTTGCAAATGGGAAGTAATTCCCCTTGAATACTGGGGTCCCTGGGGGCCAACTAGCCCACCAGGAACCTCCAGTATGCCCAGGGGCTGCGTTGCAGAGAAGTGTATAGAGGCCACGCCCTTTATACACCTCTCTGCAACGCAGCTCTGTGGCGCTTTTGGAGGTACATGGTGGGCTAGTTGGCCCCCAGGAACCCTCAGGATTCAAGGGGACTTAATCCCCCAACTTAAAACGCGCCACGGGGCGCGTTTGCACAGTGGTGAAGGGAGGGCGGGGCTTCAGGTGACATGTGTGCAAACAGGCCCCGTGGCGCGTTTTAAGATGGGGAATTAAATCCCTTCAATCCTGAGGGTCCCTGGGGCCAAATAGCCCAACAGGTACATCCAGAAAGCGCCACAGAGCTGCGTTGCAGAGAAGTGTAAAAGGGGTGTGGCCTCTCTACACGTCTCTGCAACGCAGCCCCTGGCGCATACTGGAGGTTCCTGGTGGGCTAGTTGGCCCCTAGGGACCCTCATGATTCAAGGGGACTTAATCCCCCAACTTAAAACGCGCCACGGGCGCGTTTGCACAGATGTCACCTCAGGCCCCGCCCCTACCTTCACCATTGTGCAAATATTCCTCTAAAATCTGCCGAACTACGAATTCGGATTTACTCACCTGTTATCAGGAGAGACCTCAGTGCTGCATCTTTCAGCCCAGTACTAATCCTGAAAAGTAATTTTAACCGTACTTACCAGTAACTTGAATTTCCTTCCATAGGATATCATTGCCTGCTTTTTGCTGAAAAAGTTTCTAAGTGTTGATTTTTGAAACATACAAATATTCCTCTAAAATCAGCCGAAATACGAATTCCGATTTACTCACCTGTTATCAGGAGAGACCTCAGTGCTGTATCTTTCAGCCCAGTACTGGTCCTGAAAAGTAATTTTAACCGTACTTACCAGTAACTTGAATTTCCTTCCATAGGCTAACATTGACTGGTTTCACTTGGAAATTCTTCTAAGTGTGGAGTTTTGGAACTTTAAAATATTCCTCTAAAATCAGCCGAAATACGAATTCCGATTTACTCACCTGTTATCAGGAGAGACCTCAGTGCTGCATCTTTCAGCCCAGTACTGATCCTCAAAAGTAATTTTAACCGTACTTACCAGTAACTTGAATTTCCTTCCATAGGATATCATTGTCTGCTTTTTGCTGAAAAAGTTTCTAAGTGTGGAGTTTTGGAACTTTAAAATATTCCTCTAAAATCAGCCGAAATACGAATTCCGATTTACTCACCTGTTATCAGGAGAGACCTCAGTGCTGCATCTTTTAGCCCAGCACTGACCCTGAAAAGTAATTTTAACCGTACTTACCAGTAACTTATATTTTCTTCCATAGGAATCCATTGTCTGGTTTTCAGCAGAAAAGTTTCAAAGTGTCGATTTTCACAAACTACAAATATTCCTTAAAAATCGCCTGTATGACTTAAACGCATTCTTTCAACTGTTTACAGGAGATGCACCAGTGCTGGATCCAGGATCCAACACTGAGTAAGAAAAAGTAACGATAACAGTTTTTACCTGCTAAGTGAATTTCCTTCCATAGGATAACATTGGTGATTCTATGAGAAAAAGTTTGTGTCAACTTTTAAAATACAATAATATTCCTTAAAAATCACTAATGTAACCAAAACGCTTTTACTCAACTGTTTTCAGGAGATGTCCCAGGACTGAATCTAGGATCCAGTCCTGTGGTTAGAAAAGTAATCCATAAAGTAACTAATTGCATTTAACTAGAAATTCACATTGAGCTGAATGTTGCATTGTGTTTGAAAATGTGTTGCCCATTGCAACAACTGTAACTACTGTACTTAAAAGTCTATTGCCTATGTGCAAAGTATTTAAACTAAAGTAATTCATTCTGAGAAAGTATTTTTTGTAATGTATAATGTAATTACAATGTAATTTAAAAAATAAAATATGTAAAAAAATTGTTTCTAAAAATGTAGTAAATCAGTATGAAAAAATAAATATAACAATTAATACATTTAAAAATTGTCATTTACAAAACCTTTGAAATTCACTGAAAAAACCGTAGGTTTCAGACATGTTATAGTTAGGAATTAGCATTTAAAAAACCTTTGAAATTCACTGAAAAAACCATAGGTTTCAGACACGTTATAGTTAGGAATTAGCATTTAAAAACCTTTGAAATTCACTGAAAAAACCATAGGTTTCAGGCACGTTATAGTTAGAAATTTGCATTTAAAAACCTTAGAAATTCACTGAAAAACCATAAGGTTTTAGGGACAGTTATAGTTAGTTGGACATTGCACTCGTACAAAACCCGTGAAATTCCCCCGTTATAGTTAGTTCAGGTAACTATAACTCGCGCCCCCGCAATGCACTGCTGATGATGTCACATATTACATCACTCATGACATGGTCAGTGACATCACTGATGACATCACTGATGACATCTCAAATGACATCACTGATGACATCATCCATGGGAGAATTTAATGCATCTTCTCACACCCTAATATAAGTTTTGAAACACCCACTCTAAATTACAGACTGCCATTCTCAAAACCATACACACTCCAATACCAATAAGTACATACCCACTCACTGATTCTTAGGTCTACACACACACACATCTACTCACTCACCCGTACAGTCACTCATACTTACAGTCACTCAGTACAGGACTATCATATGCACTCATACACCTATATAAACACTCACACAACGCAACTCATCCATAGAGGTACTCACACACCTAGTCAGTCATGCAAATAATTAATCACACTCCAATTTACTCACCTATACAGTTATACACACCAGCTCACTTACTCATAAAAATACTAGCACATTCTTACGCTCCTATTCAATCACTGATGCAAGCACACACTCATCCATATAGCCACTCTCACAATCACACACTCTCACTTATAGCCATTTATATACTCCAACACACATATATACTGCCTTTCACATATGTAGTTACTCACACATGTACCACTGAGATATACATTCAATCACTAACACACCCATACACACACTCACCCACCCATACAGTCCATCACAGACGCACTCTTGAAACCATGCACCCAGTGAATCACCCACTCACACATCTATGCACAGAGTCACACTCACCCCACCCACACAAACACTGAGGCACCCATACAGATACTCAGAGAACCAATCCATAACCCATATAGACACTCATTTAGCTAGTCAGAAACCCATGCAGCTGCTTACACAACAACAGACAGACGGATACAGACATTCACACAGTTTAGTCACTCACCCATGCATCCAGTAAGATACGTTTAATCACTCACTTATAGACTCAGTCACGCACCTACTAAATCATCCATTCAGACACTTATACACCCACTCATTCTTCAATACGCCTTTCCCTATATATATTAAACATATTTAAACTTTACACAAACACACAGTCACTGGATGATGTCATCAGTGATGTCATCAGTGATGTCATTTGAGATGTCATCAGTGATGTCACTGACCATGTCATGAGTGATGTAATATGTGACGTCATCAGCAGTGCATTGCGGGGCGCGAGTTATAGTTACCTGAACTAACTATAACGGGGAATTTCACGGGTTTTGTACGAGTGCAATGTCCAACTAACTATAACTGTCCCTAAAACCTTATGGTTTTTTCAGTGAATTTCTAAGGTTTTTTAAATGCAAATTTCTAACTATAACGTGCCTGAAACCTATGGTTTTTTCAGTGAATTTCAAAGGTTTTTTAAATGCTAATTTCTAACTATAACGTGTCTGAAACCTATGGTTTTTTCAGTGAATATATATATATATATATATATATATATATATATATGTATGTATATATATATGTATGTATATATATATGTATGTATATATATATGTATGTATATATATGTATGTATATATATGTATGTATATATATATGTATGTATATATATGTATATATATTCTATATCCTACTGGCGGTCGCCAGTAGGTAGTTATAGTTGGGACCTAGTTTCCATAGGAAAAGCGTTTTTTGTTTTCCCAATAACTTTGGCGCCGGTTGACGAATCTTCGCGAAATTTTCAAAACAAGTGATCAGCTCCGGTCAGCTCCTGTCTTGAAAGTTTCAGGGTGATTCGCCAAGCGGGGGACGAGAAAAAAGGGGGGGGTCCCAAAACGCTTTTTCCCCATGTTACTTTCCATAGGAAACTTTAGACAAAGCTACAGCCCGAACTGCTGAACGGAATTTCACCAAATTTGGCAAAACGGTAGCCCTTGGTTCAGAAAGAGTCCTTTTTGTTAAATGGTGTAAATCCGTTCAGTAGTTGCTAAGAAATTAAAAAAATAAAAGTTTCGATCTCTAGGAACGCAGTGGATTCGCAAACCCTCCCGACCACGAGCTTCACTGTGATTGGCTGCCAACACTCCAAACCAGGAAGTGTTGGCAGCCATCTTGTGACTCGGTAGAACTGAGTCACAAGAAAACAGTGAAACAAAGGTGAAAAACAAGAAAAGGGGGCAGGGTAGAAACATCCTGACCCCCCCAGGCCTGCTCAGGGGGTCCCACAAGGACCCCCAGGGCCAAAAAAAGCTTCTATTTTTATTATAATTTTGGTGGAATTCGCGCTGGGGTCGCGAATCCCGCCGAAATTATTAGTGGAACAGTGGGTGTATCAAAGGTTATATTAGAGTGTTGGGAGGTGCATCAGATTTTCATGTGGATGATGTCATCAGTGATGTCATTTCAGATGTCATCAGTGATGTCACTGACCATGTCATGAATGATGTAATATGTGAAGTAATCAGCAGGGCATTGCGGGCGCGCGAGTTATAGTTAGCTGAACTAACTATAACGGCGGAATTTCTATGGGTTTGTACGAGTGAAATGTCCAACTAACTATAATGTCCCTAAAACCTATGTTTTTTTCAGTGAAATATATATATAGTTGCGTCCTTAAAGCTCAGGGCACCTTTGGAACATATATATATATATATATATATATATATATATATATATATATATATATATATATATATATATATATATATTCTACTGGCGGTCGCCAGTAGATAGTTATAGTTAGGACCTATTTTCCATAGGAAATCCGCGTCATTCTATTTGAAATAACTCTCTTGCCGGTTGACGTATCTTCGTGAAATTTTCAAACTTTGTGGGGCGCTCCGGTCCGCTCCTACCCTGAAAGTCTCGGGGTGATTCGTTAAGCGGTGGCCGAGAAAAAGGGGGTCCCAAAACGCGTTTCCCCATTCATTTTTCCATAGGAAACTTTAGACACGGCTACAGCCCGAACTGCTGAACGGAATTACACCAAATTTGGCAAAGAGGTAGTTCTTGGTTCAGAAAGAACCCTTTTTGTTAAATGGTGTAAATCCGTTCAGTAGTTGCTGAGAAAATCAAAAGTAAATGTACATATATATATCTATGGGCACGGAGGATCCGCGCACCCTCCCGATCACGAGCTGTCTGCTAATTGGCTGTCAACACTCCAAACCAGGAAGTGTTGGCAGCCATCTTGTTCCTCGGTAGAACCGAGGAACAACAAAGCAGTAAAAAAAGTGCGCAAAACGCACAAAGGGGGCAGGGTAGAAACACCCTGACCCCTAGGGTCTGCTCAGGGGGTCCCACAAGGACCCCCTGGGCAAAAAGCATTTTTTTTTTAAATCGGCAGGATGCGCTCAGGGTGCGCGGATCCTGCCGATTTTTATTTATTTATATATATATATATATATATATATATATATATATATATATATATATATAAAAAAAAAATCGAAGCGCGGTCTCCCATGCTTCGAAGTTAATTTCCCCCTGGGTGGGCCAAGTCCCGGGGGCATGCTGGGGGGTTTATTTTATGTATGGGGGCCTCTAAGGGCCCCCAAGCCCCGGGGACCGCCACCCCCGGGGCTTTATTTGAAAAAGTAGCGGGAGGGCTCTGAGCCCTCCCGCAGCCCCGGGGACCACCACCTCCCCGGGGCTTCTTTATTTTTAAATTAACATGTGTGGGGGCTCCAGCCCCCACACGCCCGGGACCACCACCTCCCGGGGCACTAACAGAATTGAAAATGGGGGTCCGTTAAGGACCCCGAGCCCGGGGACCACCACCTCCCGGGGCTGTGCATTTGGATGGGAGGGGGCCGCGCGGCCCCCTCCTGGAGCCTGTGGTGGCCCTGGGGACCGCCACCCCCAGGGCCGGCTCCTGCAGTGTCCCGGGGTGCCTTCCCCGGGACACTGCTGTTTGCAATGACAGGACGGGAGCCTCGCGGCTCCCGTCCTGTCATTGCAAACTGCTTTGGATATTGGAAGAGAGAGCAGGGAAACCTGCTCTCGCTTCCAATATCCAAAGACAATTGCTTTTCCACACGGGGAGCAGCATGTTAGCCCCCTGGCGCGTTTGCAGATGGGGAAGTAATTCCCCTTCAATACTGGGGGTCCCTGGGGCCAACTAGCCCACCAGGAACCTCCAGTATGCGCCAGGGGCTGCGTTGCAGAGAGGTGTACAGAGGCCACGCCCCTTTTACACCTCTCTGCAACGCAGCTCTGTGGCGCTTTTGGATATACCTGTTGGGCTAGTTGGCCCCCAGGGACCCTCAGGATTCAAGGGAGTTAATCCCCGACTTAAAACGCGCCACGGGCGCGTTTGCACAGTGGTGAAGGGAGGGGCGGGGCTTCAGGTGACATGTGTGCAAACAGGCCCCGTGGCGTGTTTTAAGATGGGGATTAAGTCCCCTTGAATCCTGAGGGTCCCTGGAGTCCAACTAGCCCACCATGTACTTCCAAAGCGCCACAGAGCTGCCTTGCAGAGAGGTGTAAAAGGGGTGTGGCCCCTGTACACGTCTCTGCAACGCAGCCCCTGGCGCATACTGGAGGTTCCTGGTGGGCTAGTTGGCCCCCAGGGACCCTCATGATTAAAGGGGACTTAATCCCCCAACTTAAAACGCGCCACGGGGCGCATTTGCACAGATGTCACCTCAGGCCCGCCCCCTCCCTTCACCATTGTGCAAATATTCCTCTAAAATCAGCCGAAATACGAATTTTGATTTATTCACCTGTTATCAGGAGAGACCTCAGTGCTGCATCTTTCAGCCCAGTACTGATCCTGAAAAGTAATTTTAACCGTACTTACCAGTAACTTGAATTTCCTTCCATAGGATATCATTGCCTGCTTTTTGCTGAAAAAGTTTCTAAGTGTCGATTTTTGAAACATACAAATATTCCTCTAAAATCAGCCGAAATACGAATTCCGATTTACTCACCTGTTATCAGGAGAGAACCCAGTGCTGCATCTTTTAGCCCAGCACTGACCCTGAAAAGTAATTTTAACCGTACTTACCAGTAACTTGTATTTCCTTCCATAGGAATCCATTGTCTGGTTTTCAGCAGAAAAGTTTCAAAGTGTCGATTTTCAAAAACTACAAATATTCCTTAAAAATCGCCTGTATGACTTAAACGCATTCTTTCAACTGTTTACAGGAGATGCACCAGTGCTGGATCCAGGATCCACCACTGAGTGAGAAAAAGTCACGATAACACTACTTACCTGCTAAGTGAATTTCCTCCCATAGGATAACATTGGTGATTCTATGTGAAAAAGTTTCTAAGTGTCAACTTTTAAAATACAATAATATTCCTTAAAAATCACTACTGTAACCAAAACGCTTTTACTCAACTGTTTACAGGAGATGTCCCAGGATTGAATCTAGGATTCAGTCCTGTGGTTAGAAAAGTAATCCATAAAGTAACTAATTGCATTTAGCTAGAAATTCACATTGAGCTCAATGTTGCATTGTGTTTGAAATTGTGTTGCCCATTGCAACAACTGTAACTACTGTACTTAAAAGTCTATTGCCTATTTGCAAAGTATTTAAAGTAAATTAATTCATTCTGAGAAAGTATATTTTGTAATGTAATGTATAATGTAATTACAATGTAATTTAAAAAATAAAATATCTAAAAATAAATAGTTTAAAAAAATGTAGTAAATCAGTATGAAAAAAATAAAAATAACAATTAATACATTTAAAAATTGGCATTTACAAAACCTTTGAAATTCACTGAAAAAACCATAGGTTTCAGACATGTTATAGTTAGAAATTAGCATTTAAAAAACCTTTGAAATTCACAGAAAAAACCATAGGTTTCAGGCACGTCGTTATAGTTAGTTGGACATTGCACTCGTACAAAACCCGTGAAATTCCCCCGTTATAGTTAGTTCAGCTAACTATAACTCGCGCCCCCGCAATGCACTGCTGATGACGTCACATATTACATCACTCATGACATGGTCAGTGACATCACTGATGACATCACTGATGACATCTCAAATGACATCACTGATGACATCATCCAGTGACTGTGTGTTTCTGTAAAGTTTAAAAATGTTTAATATATATAGGGAAAGGCGTATTGAAGAATGAGTGGGTGTATAAGTGTCTGAATGGATGATTTAGTAGGTGCGTGACTGACTCTGTAAGTGAGTGATTAAACGTATCTTACTGAATGCATGGGTTAGTGACTAAACTGGGTGAATGTCTGTATCAGTCTGTCTGTTGCAGTGTAAGTGGCTGCATGGGTTTGTGAATAGCTACATGAGTGTCTATACGAGTTATTTATTGGTTGTCTGAGAATCTGTATGGGTGCCTGAGTGTTTGTGTGGGTGGGGTGTGTGCGACTCTGTGCATAGATGTGTGAGTGGGTGATTCACTGGGTGGATGGTTTCAAGAGTGCATCTGTGATGGACTGTATGGGTGGGTAAGTGTGTGTAAGAGTGTGTTAGTGAGTGAATGTATGTCCCAGTGGTACATGTGTGAGTAAGTACATATGTGAAAGGCAGTATATATGTGTGTTGGAGTATATAAATAGCTATAAGCGAGAGTGTGTGATTGTGAGAGTGACTGTATGGATGAGTGTGTGCTTGTATCAGTGATTGTATAAGAGCGTAAGAATGTGCTAGTATTTGTATGAGTAAGTGAGCTGGTGTGTGTATAACTGTATTGTTGAGTAAATGGCAGTGTGTTTAATTATTTGCATGACTGAGTAGGTGTGCGAGTACCTCTATGGATGAGTGGCGGTGTTTGAGTGTCTATATAGGAGTATGAGTGCATATGATAGTCCTGTACTGAGTGACCGTAAGTATGAGTGACTGTACGGGTGAGTGAGTGGATGTGTGTGTAGACCTAAGAATCAGTGAGTGGGTATGTAGTTATTGGTGTTGGAGTGTCTATGGTTTTGCGAATGGCAGTCTGTAATTTAGAGTGGGTGTATCAAAGGTTATATTAGGGTGTGAGGAGGTGCATCAGATTATCACATGGATGATGTCATCAGTGATGTCATTTAAATCTGTATTTGTAAATCTAAATCTAAATCTGTATTTTTGTAAAGCGCGAACTACTCACCCTTACGGGTCTCATGGCGCTGGGGGCCGTCGTGGAAATTAAGTGAGCTATTGCCCAGAGTCACATGGTGCTGAGCTGAGCTGCCGCCGGAGCCGGGGATCGAACCGTGAGCCCTGTGCTCCGAAGTCAGCTGCCCTGGCCGCTGCACCACACCTCTCCACATTTGAGATGTCATCAGTGATGTCACTGACCATGTCATGAGTGATGTAATATGTGACGTCATCAGCAGTGCATTGCGGGGGCGCGAGTTATAGTTAGCTGAACTAACTATAACGGGGTTTGTACGAGTGCAATGTCCAACTAACTATAACTGTCCCTAAAACCTATGATTTTTTCAGTGAATTTGAAAGGTTTTTTAAATGCTAATTTCTAACTATAACGTGCCTGAAACCTATGGTTTTTTCAGTGAATATATATATATATATATATATATATATATATATATATATGTATATATATATATATATGTATATATATCTATTAATTGAAATTTAGTATAGCAATCAGGGACAAGACCATAAAGCCAATCATGTCTGATGTGGAATCTGATGACCTAGATGTACCTACCACGAACAAACCGTGAAAAGATCAAAAAAATATTCTGCAAGAAATGCGCTCCAGCATACGCAAAACGCTAAACCCACCAAAAGGGCCTTAACTGACGAAAATGGCATTATCGAGAGCCCGAAAGTTTAAAAAGATGACTACAATAAAAAAGGGGGCAAAAGACTAAAGAAAACTAACAATATGGAAAGAATACGCCCTATGAGCACATTGGGAGGTTCAAGCACCTCAAGTAAAATGGGAGGTCTAAGCACTTCAACCCATAAAGGAGGTCAAAGCACCTCAAACTATAAGGGAGGTCTAGGCACCTCAAAAGTATCAGGTGTCCTAAGCGGCACAACTTATCAAGGTATCCAAAGCGGCACACATCCGCTAAGTGCTCCTTATGGTACACAAAATATTGAAATGCAGGAACAAGGGGACCAAAGCACAGGCCCAATTGATGAATAAGTCCTTGACCTGGATCAGGATTACTTAGACTTCGAGACTCCCTATCAGAAGAAGAACTCCCTTCATCCTCCACAGAAATTATAACCAATCCTCTAGATGAGGACATGTTCTCACATTATAACATCAGACACCCACGGAGCGTAGAATGGTGGCCCCAAGACCACGTGGCCAAATTCATAAAGATATGGATTATAAACCCCCTAGGGAGAGAAACATGCAATGTCCTTAGAGTGGAATGCTCTAGACTGGTCATACAAGAGATGGTATGCCTAACGTCTACCTCGACCCAGAATTGATCAAATTCCTATTCAAACTTGGGAGAGCCCCAGAAAAGGCATGGAAAGGTCACTAAAGGCCTGCCAGGATCGCCTCGATATATTAGGCCCCCTGGCAAGAATAATTGACATGGCGGAAGAGTGCCACGTCAACGGAACACCATTAGACCTAAAACTGCTCAGAGGGTGGAGCCAGAGAGCCCTGATCCTGCTAGGGAATGCGAATGCAGGCATAAATGCAGAGCGCCGGAGAGTAGTCCTTAATGAGATCAACCCAAAATTGGACGACATGGCCAACAAAGAGCCTTCAGCAAACCCCAAAGGCCTCTTTTTCGAGGAAGACATGATCAAAACTTAGGCAAATATGTTGCAACTTTTACAGCCCTCGACAAGGCACAGAACAGCATGAGACGAGTCTTCAACTCTAGTGGTTTTGGACAGGCCGGGAGAAGGTGCCTTTCTACTGGCCGAGCCAACCAAAGGCCCTACTACAGACAGAGAAGATTCTGTAGAGCTTACCAAGCGAATAACCTCCCACCATTCTATCCCCAGGAAGGAAGATAATCCCACGCCAGAGTATTCAGATCGCGCGGACAAAGCTCCCACAATTTTCAGAGTGAGTACCAACAGCCCTCATTCTTTTTCCCTGAAATTTTCAGAACCACCAGTACAAACTTTACCCCCAAGAAACCTAATACTGACCACAGAACAACAGAAAATAGTGGAGAAAGAGGTAATCTCCATGCTAAATTAGGGAGCAATTATAGAAGTACCATGGGAACCTATGAAATCTTTAAGTACACTCTTTCTTGTAGAGAAAAAAGAAAAGGGATGGAGACCAGTTATAAATCTCAGAAAATGGAAAAAGTCCCTCATCAAAAGACATTTCAAAATGGAGGGAATCCACCTTTTGAGGGACATGCTACAAGGGAAAGATTAGCTAGTGAAGTTGGACTTGAAAGTCGCCTACCTCCCAATCCCCATGGCAACAGAATACCAACCCTACCTCCAATTCATATGGAACCATCGCCTATTTCAGTTTCAGGCTCTCCCCTTCGGCTTATCTGAAGCTCCCTGGTGCTTCACCAAGGTAATGAGAGGTAAAGCATCCTTCTTGAGAGAAAGAGGGATACAATTGATTGTCTATCTCGACGACATTCTCATTATGTCCCAACACCACTCTCAGGATCTGAATATAGTAGTAAATCTCATAGAGGACCTAGGGTTCATAATAAACAAGGACAAATCTATCCTGACTCCCTCCAGATCACTGGAATTCTTGGGATTCACTGTAGACAAAGTCCCTCCTCTTACTACCCAAAAAGAAGAGAACCAAAATACAGAAAGAAATGAGATGTGTACTAAAACAAGACCTTTTAACCCTAAGGGAACTGGCCAGACTCCTGGGTTTCCTTTCTTCCTCTATCCAAGCTACCTTCCATTACATTACTGAGCCCTTCAAAGGGTGAAAGCGAAAGCCCTATGAGCTGGACTATGGTATGGAGGCCAAGCTACCCTAGATCACGAAGTCAGATCAGAACTGAACTGGTGGTTAGAGAATTTAATTGCCTGGAATGGGAATTCATCCTAGAATCAGATGCAAGCCGTCACGGCTGGGGAGCTTGTTTGCACAACCATAGCACAGGAGGTGTATGGTCCTATCCAGGGAGCTCACCCCACATAAACTTTCTAGAATGGACAGCCGGCCTGTACGCTCTGAGCTTCAAATAATCCCTTTAGGGCAGATCAGTAATACTAAAAATTGACACTAGATCAGCTGTGGCATACATAAATCGCTTGGGGGGGGGGGGTACAAAATCCTCAGACCTATTGAATCTAGCCAAAAGACTCTGGATGTTCTGTCTAGAACACAAGATAGTCCTGAAGGCAGAATACTTATCAGGAAAAACCAACATCACTGCAGATTGGAACTCGAGATTCCTTTTAGACCACAGCAACTAGAAACGCAACGAGAGCCTTCAGAGCTCTCCATCAGCTCTGGGGCCCTCTGGAGATAGATCTGTTCGCAAGCAGACTGACATTCCAACTGAAAAACAATTTCAGCTGGATGCCAGACCCGGGTGCTCAAGCATTCAATGCTTTCCTTCAACCCTGGAAAGGAATTTGAGCCTACGCCTTTCCCCCCTTTGCAATGATCCAGAGAGTCCTCCAGAAAGTGAGACAGGACCAATGCTCCTTAGTACTGGTAACACCCTTCTGGCCCTCCCAGGCGTGGTTCCCGACAACCTTGTAATTAGCCTGCGACATTCCCTTACTAATACCAGCTGAGGAAGGCCTTTTAAGGTACATAGACAGAAGAGTACAGTCCCTAGTCCAGACAGAGACTTTGAACCTTC
This sequence comes from Calotriton arnoldi, assembly GCA_963921515.1. NCBI lineage: Eukaryota > Metazoa > Chordata > Amphibia > Caudata > Salamandridae > Calotriton > Calotriton arnoldi. Next base: position 407,471 of record CAWUFW010006621.1, read on the forward strand.
CTGCCTGGAAGGTGTCAGGAGATCCAACGAAATCACAGGCCTTTCGAGAGGAACTGCACTACTCCTCGGAGAATCATGGGCTCCTGGCACCCACTATAGATACAACAGCATCTGGAGAACATGGGTACACCGGTGCCTGGAGAGGAACCTGGATTCCATGGAGGCTCCTATTGTACACGTAGTCAACTTTTTAGTAGAACAATTCAAGAGGGGTCTTAGTGACAGATCAATTAATTGCTGCAGATCAGCTATTTCAGCAGGCCACACGTTAATAAATGGCAACACCATAGGTAAAAATGTCATAGTATGCAGAATTCTCGAAAGTATCCAGCTAAGGAGACCCCCCACCCCACCCCTAAACGAGACCCTATTTGATGTTAAACTAATGCTGGACTCATTAACAAGTTGCCCTGATAACAGATATCTAGATAAGAAGAGACTATTCATAAAACTAGCCTCTCTCCTCTGCCTAATGTCCTGTCATAGATTATCAGATATTAAAGCAATAAACTGAAGTAAAAAAGAGTTTGATATTATTGGTGTCAAATTTGAAATTATCAGAAGAACTAAAACTATGTCGGATACAATTTTCTACCCAAAGTTCGACGAATGCAGAAAACTTTGTGTGGTAGATTAAATGAAAGAGTATGATTCTAGAATGAGTGAACATCATGCGAATGGTGTCAATCAATTACTTATCTCTTTTGTAAAACATTTTAAACCCATAACGTCAGCCACAATAGCAAGTTGGGTTAAATGTCCAATGCAACAAGCTAGTGTTGAACTCAAGAACTTTCAGGCACACTCCGTAAGACGAACTATGTCTAGTAAAGCAGTCTGGAAAGGTGGTAGATGACCTCCTTAAAGCAGCTGACTGGTCTAATTCTAACACTTTTGCAAAACACTATTGTAAGCCAATTGAACCTATGTCAGATGTGGTGTTACAAAACTGCCAACCTGCATAATGGTAGCCTCCGGTCTTATAATGAAATTACGATTCTCCTAATAACATGACAAGAAAATCTTGATTTAATTAAAGACACGAAGGCTAACCTTGTCCCACCCTTCCTATACCATCCCATGGGTTAATAAATGAATTACTGAACAAATGAGATGCACTGTTTATAATCCAACCTTTATTCAATGGATTGTTTAGAATAGAACCTTTATTCATCTTATAATTGTTATTCCATTTCATACAGCATGTATTTCACTGTTGCGCTCTATCCCATTTACATGTCGACAGGGCATTTTATACTCTGTTATTTCAGATCCTTCATCATAACTGGTTCGTTTTTACAATACTGCTCAGACCGGAAGGAAGACATTCAGAAATAATTCATTCCATGCCCCTTCCATTAAGTTCTTCTTTTTTTTTTTTTTTTTTTCTCACAATTTGGAATGCGTAAAAAAAAAAAGTTACAAAGAAGCTTTGCATTTAAAAGAGGCAGACTACTTATTCTATGTGCATGACTGTTATACAGCAGGAAGATTCTGTTCTAGAACGGTTTGTTTTATGATGTATTGCTTCTAAGTGGTTGCTTGGAGTTAGCATTAAAAGAAACATGCATAATGTTAGCTTATGTGTCTTTATTGAAATCCAAATTCTCTTGTCATGTTATTAGGAGAATCCCAATTCTCACCTCACCTAGCAGCATAACTTTAACATTCACCCCCTTTGCCACAGTTGAGTCCCAATGGGACATATACACTTCAGAACTAGAACTTGAACTTACTCCAAATCCTACAACTCCTCCTTAGACTCTTCAGCTATACCTTTAGTTCCTGATAAAAGATCTGCAGTAGGAACTTTTACTCCGACCTCAGGGCCATCTCACCACTACGCTTGCTAGATGTGTCAACCGAGCACAATTCAGTCATCATGCACCCTGGAAAACTTGTCATGCACACAAACGGTGACCATCACGTGGCGTGTGGAAGCATAGGATTTGTGCGCACCACTGTACCCAAGTAGCTCCATTCACATGTGCTTGTGTGAGTCCATTTTTCATTGTACCAGAATACTTCACACAGCACCCATCAGTGGGTGCATCAAAGTTGGTAATTGGGTGAATCAGACTTGGCATCCCCTGTAACTCTTCCCCATCGCCCCTAGACATCCATATTTTAGAGGGACGGTGCACAGCAGGTCACAAAGTTATTAACCCTGTCCCACCACATGCAGGTCCCTTTTCCGCTCATCACCAGTATAAAGATGCGGCAAGATTAGTGGTGTTTAAATAAAATGAGACAAAAACCAGAATAGGTCACCACCTTCCTCATCTAGTCCTATTGGATCCAGGAATCATCATCATCTGTAGAATTCCCATACCCTACATTCTGCAGACCTACTATAATTCAGCCAGATATACTACTCATCAACACTACATCTATTCAACGGAGACTCTTCTTTAAAGAAGACTTAGTAACATACAGTTTCTTGTTTCAAACTGTTTTCACCCATCCTGATCCAAAATACTATTCTTACTCCTTGGCTGACCTTAACATTCACTTTATCTTCTTGTACAATGTTTAACTTATAGATTTGCCTTACATTAAACCCAGTGCTTAAGCACACTCTCATAGTAACCCTTGCACTAACCCCATTAGAATTTGCTTGATCCCTAGTCCATTTTAAACTGGCAATAAAACTTTCGATTTATTTTATTTGTTATTTCGACTTCAAAAACTATTTCTTCTCTTACCTGTGTATGTAAATGTGTTTAGTGGGTATGTCTACGTAGAAAATCCTCAGTGACCACACTCTCCTTTCTGGGTACCGAATAAGTTTTGTAAACGTGTTTCATGTCAGCCTGCAGTGCATAGCCATAGCGCTTCTGCAGGTATTAGTTGCTACTGTTTGTAGGCAGCCCTCGTTTGATTAGGTCGAGAGTAACTCTGAATGCATTTGTTGTATGTCTTTTATACTTTTTGTTGGTTGTCCTAATCGGACATGTTGTTGGGAATCCAATCTTGTTTGCATTTGAAATTAAGTTGTTTTGAATAACCTCTGGTTATGCAATGTTTACCCTGATTTCCGGTATCAGCTGGAAATCAGCCGATGCCCTCGCATTCACTCTCTCGACAGTCTGTCGATCAATGTTATCACAATAATATGAAAGAAATCAAACCACATGGCTAGAGTTATACAAATAAACAAGTAGAGAGAGCGAGGATTCTGAAGGGATACGTCCCTATCCCCGGGATATAATACAAAAAGAACAAAATGGACGGGCCCAAAAATCTAAATGACTCCCTGTTGCTTCAATTTAGGAGCCAGAAACCCATTAGGTTTTTTAAAAGACCCCTCACCAACCTAGTTGGTGGCATGCATCATCATCGGGGTCCCAACTGGGTAGCCGAGTGCCACCCAGTTGTGCTGCGACGCCTGATTACAGCGGAGCTGGTTTTTGGTATTGGTGTGATGGGATAGTGTTACTAAAGTGGTGCAAGGTTAAAATTGTCTCTGGGAATCCTTACTGAATAAAATTTATTCCCAGCGGACCAGGACAAGGTTAAAAAAGAGAAAGGGGACAACTTTAAAATAAGATTGTCTTAGTTGTCACTAGGGTCTACGTGTTTCAGCCTCGCAACAAATATAGAGGCTTTCATCAGGACCAGGTGAAAAAAGCGAGTGTGTGGCAAAAACGCCACGTGTATAATTATTCAACACACACGCTAAGGTGTGTTGTGCATCCAGTGCTGCGTACTTACAGACCCACTGGATCAAAAAACCTGTAAGAAAGCAATAAGGGGAGAAGCAAGTAATATAAAATGCAATCTTTATATACAGTATATATTGTGCCACCTTCTATATCTTAAACGGTGTCATTGTTCAACTGGCACATGCGTGAGTCAATAGCAACTGCCAACCGGATGGCCCTCAGTAAATGCATGCTGTTCAAGTATACTGTGCTCAACTGGCTTACACTGCTATACTATAAGATTAGCTGCAGTGGTGCTTTAGTGGCATGCTGTTGTGGTGCTGTATGCTTGATAAAGATAAGAAAGCTATCGAGGCGTAGAGGAGTGCCTGCGTGTGAGCGGTAGTACCATTAACTGTACGTGTGGTTATTATCACAATCCTACACTTTAAATAAAAAACTGTCATGGAAAAAACATATTTACAATGGCTACGAATTTGAAGTAGCTTATGCAGGACCCGGGAGGGGCGCCAGTCTGTAGTCTCTCACAATTTCTGGACCCCAAATTGGTGGCCAGATGCATTGGGCATTCTTCCTATACCCACTAGGAAAGTAAGGAACCTAGGAGTTATAGTTGATGATAAGCTCAACTTTGGTGACCAGATTAATGCAGTGGTATCAGCCACTTTCTATACCCTTAAAATGATTAAGAAAATATTAAATTTTCTGTTGGTGGACAGTCAGTGGACAGTTGTCACGGCACTTATGTCTAGGTTTGATTACTGTAATAGTCTCTACCTAAGCATACAAGAACGTTTTCTGAACAAGCTCCAATTGTTGCAAAATGCGGCAGCGAGATTACTCACTGGTATACCTAAATTTGCCCCAATTTCTAAGGAAATCAAAAAACTTCATTGGTTGCCTGTCAAGAAACTGGTGCGTTTTAAAGCCCTATGCACCGTGTAAAAGGCACTCCAAGGCACAGGACCAGATTACCTGAAACGGCAATTGCAGTGGTATCAGCCCAAAAGAACTCTTCGCTCCCTTGGAGCCAAGCTGGTGTCCGTACCACCTATAAAAAAACCTTCATGGGGTGGGAGAAGTTTCATTGCCTATGCTGCAAAGGCCTGGAATGACCTCCCTTTCCATCTGAGAAACGCCACTAACCTCCTGACATTCAGGAAAGGATTAAAAACCTGGCTCTTTAACCTGTAGTGTTGTCTTCCCACTTCAAAGCCTAGAGGATAGCAGCTAGCGCCAGGACACCCTTGGGTAACCGTCGCGCTTTAGAAATATACATAACATAACACTGGGGGGCAGAAAGAGAGAAAAATGGTCTGAGATGAAAAACAGATCAAGGAGTACTATTAGCTCTGCCTCGAGCGGAGGCTCATAACTGCTCGTGTACCTCTGAACAGCGCGTGGGCTGGACAGAGGTTAAAGGATAAGGATTGGATCTTACTTCGTCAAGACGTGGCGTCCGCAAGCCACCTACTCCAGTATTCTTGCGGTCCTGGAAGATAGAGGACCCGTTGACCGGCGTCTGTATCACGGTCGGGGACGCGGGAGTCTGGTGTGGTGACGTCACCGCGTCCACGCAATGCGTGAGACGCGGTGGGCGTCCGATAACTGGAGCGCTAACCTCCTGAAGGACTTGGAAGAGAGGGAGATTAAGGTGTCACTTATGTGCATGTGCACATAGCGGGACACCCGTGTGCTCAATGTTTATGTGAATGATGCTGTAAAGCAGTGTCGGGCATGAGATCCGCACTGATAAATGCATCAGTGTGATAACCGCGTACTAGCGATTAGTCATGCCGTGGTATTCCGCCTATCACGGAGACAGACAATGCGGAAAAGGGGGGAGGGGAGGGCACATGGACCTAAGTTACTGGGGTCAAGACAGTATGTTTGAATATAGAAAACACTAAATTAAGTCCAGGTAATCGGACATGGTACATAAATAAGTGTAGATAGAGACACTTAATGAGGAGCTATGTTGTATTTAAGTATTGTAACCACTTGGTCACATCGAGGTGAATAGCCTGCATGTAGTCGGGCAAGCAAGGGTCACGTGGACCTGGATGGTAAAAATAAAAATAAGTGTATTGGGAGGCACTTAATGAGGAGCTAGGTTATGTCCCAAAATGATAGTGCATATAGGATTGTTATAGCGATGTTCATGGGAGTTGGCAATCCGTCCCTATGGCGGGATGGTGTCTTGAGACTATCAGAGTAAAGTGCCCTGTGAGGAAAGGTTGGCGGCTCCCCTAAAAGCAGGTCGAACAATTCCGAGAGTATAAACCCCCCAGTTGTTACTATGGTGGTTTGTTGAGGGTGTTCCACGGAATGTTGTCGTTCAGGCCGGTTAGATGAGTGGACAAACGGTAAATTCACTGTTCTTTCTCCAAAAGGCGACTCTGGAGGTTCTGCACGCTGGCTTCAAGGGTTTCAATCACCACCCACTTCATGTCATTGGTGGTGTGTCCAATTTCTAAGAAATGGTTGGTCATGCGTGTGGTGTTCCTTTTACACCAGATGTTGCTCCGGTGTTCACATATGCGAGTCTTTATTTTACGGCTGGTCATGCCGATGTATGTCAAACCGCATGGACAGATAATGCGGTAAATAGCATTCATGGTATTGCAGTTGGTGTGTTGCCTGATGTGCCATGTTTTGCCAGGTTCAAGGTTCAGACTCTTGGTGGGTTCCGTCAAGTGGCAAGCACTGCAGTTCCCACATGGGTAGTGGCCTGTTATGTTTGGAAGGCCCCAGACATTAAGTACAGTGTTTGTAAGTCTGGGCGGTGGTGAAGGCCGTGTAGATACTAGTGTGTCCTTGAGATTTCTGTCCCGTTTGTAGGAGAAGAGGGGCTTTTCCCAGTTGAATTTGCCAGTATTAAGTATTCTCCAGTTTCTTTGGATTATGGGGGAAACTTTGTTGGAGATGAAATTGTACATTCTAACACATGTAAGGGGGGTGGTGGTAGAGGTGCGATGTGTCTGTTCCAGTAGTCCTTCTCGGTTCTGGTTGCGAGCTCGCTTTTTGGCTTTTGCAATGATCTTGTCCGGGTAGCCGCGTTCTTGTAATTTGGTGGTCCGGGATTGTGCCTGATCTTTTGAAGTCTTTCACTTCGCTGCAGTTTCTGCGTAAGCGTAAATATTGGCCGAATGGTAGGTTTTCCCGTAAAGCTCGAGGGTGGAAGCTCGTGTAGTGAAGCAGGGAGTTCCTTGATGTAGGTTTGAAATGGGTCTTTGTTTGGAGCTTGCCATCGACTGCTTGGATATCCAGGTCAAGGAAGGTGATGCTTTTTTTGTGCATGCTGTGAGTAAATTTCAAATTGGGGTCACAGCTGTTAATCCACTGTAGGAATGCGTGGAGAGAGTCGTCTCCTTCCCAGATGAGGAAAATTTCATCGATGTAGCGTTTGTAGAATTTCATGTTCGGCTCGTAGGGCATGTTGGGGTTAAATAAGTGTGTGATCTCAAAATTGTGACAGAGTCCTGCCACACTGGGGGCAAAAACGCTGCCCATTGACGTGCCATACGTCTGTAGGTAGATCTGACCCTCCAATTCAAAGTAGTTTTCTTTGAGAGCTAGCTCAGCGCACTGTAAAACAAATGCTTTTGGGGTATTGTAATCCCATGCCGTATTGTTGAGAGCTAGTTGTAGTACTTCCAAGGTGTCATCCTGTGGCAAGCTCGTGTATAGGCTCTCAATATCCAGACTGATTAGGAATGATGTCTCCGAATTGTATGAAAGGGTGTTGATTTTACCAAGGAGATCTTTTGTGTCCTTAAGGTAAGTGCTTGTGGACTGCACAATAGGTTGGAGAAAGAAATCACAGTAACGTGATAGAGGTTCTTACAAAGAACCAATGCCCAACACTATGGGGCGGCCGGGTGGTGGTGTTTTGTTTTTGTGGATCTTGGGGACTGTATTAAAAATATGGTATTTTGCCCGCACTAGTGGTAAAGAATTGTGCTTCTTGTTTACTGATGTGTCCCAGGCTTTCTGCTTCTTCCACTAGATTCCGTATTTTAGTTTTTAGGTTGTTACTGGGGTCTTGCTCCAGCTTTTTGTAATTCTTCGTATCGTTGAGAAGGCGTTCGCACTCATTGCTGTAGTCTTCAATATTTTGAAGAACAATGCCACCGCCTTTGTCCGCAGGTTTTATGATAATCGAATCATTTGATTTCAGGGTCTTCAAGGCATCAAATTCCTTGTTGCTGGTGTTCATATATGGATGACCTCCCTGGAGTTCCTCTATTTCACTGAAGACCGCTTGTTCAAAGGTGGTGATCTCCACTGGAATCATGCTTGGGGGAGGGATGAAGGTGGATTTGATTTTGAAATTTGTGTCCCCCTGTGTCTCTTGGTTGGTTTCATTTGGAAGATTTTGAAAAAATGCTTTCAATTTCAGTTTGCGAAAGAATTCCGCCAGTTCACAATGTAATTTGAACTTATCAAGTCTGGCGGAAGGGACAAAGCCCAGGCCTTTGTTGAGGACAGCCTCCTCTGTTGGTGTCAGAGTGTGAGACGAAAGGTTAGTGACTAGGCTTTGTTTGAGCTGGGTCCCGGTTGTTGTGCTTTTGTCCTGCTCCTTGTGTGCGCTCCCGGGTTCTGATCTTCCTCCCAGTGTACTTGGGTCGGTCTTCTGCGTCTGCCTCTGCCTCGCCTGCCGTTCCCTAAAAAGGAAAACGTTGGTTTGTGTTCATGTAGGGTGGCGGTGGTCCAAATGGAGGATTCCAACCGTACATCATTTGTTGGTTGATATGTGGATAAGGGGTCTGGAAGTGGGCTGGGCCTCCTGATGGTAGTGGTGGCCATGGTTGTTGCCAGTTGCTGTTTATTTTTACCATCCAGGTCCACGTGACCCTTGCCTGCCCTGCCTGACTACACGCAGGCTATTAACCTCGATGTGACCAAATGGGTACAATACTTAGACACCCAATGAGGAGCTATGTTGTATTTATCTACACTTATTTATGTATCATGTCTGATTACCTGGACTTAATTTTGTGTTTTCTATATTCAAACATACTGTCTTGACCCCAGTAACTTAGGTCCATGTGCGCCCCCCACCCTTTGCCGCATTGTCTGTCTCCATGATAGGCGGAATACCATGGCATGACTATAATCGATAGTACGCGGTTATCACACTGATGCATTTATCAGTGCGCATCTCATGCCCGACACTACTTTACAGCATCATTCACACAAACATTTAGCACACGGGTGTCCCGCTATGTGCACATAGGCATAAGCGACACCTTAATCTCCCTCTCTTCCAAGTCCTTCAGGAGGTTAGCGCTCCAGTTATCGGACGTCCACTGCGTCTCACGCATTGTGTGGACGCGGTGATGTCACTACACCAGGCTCCCGCATCCCCGACCGTGAAATAGACGCTGGTCAATGGGTCCTCTATCTTCCAGGACCGCGAGGAGACCGGAGTAGGTGGCTTGCGGACGCCACGTCTTGACGAAGTAAGATCCAATTCTTCTCCTTTAACCTCTGTCCAGCCCACGCGCTGTTCAGAGGTACGCGAGCAGTTACGAGCCTCCGCTTGAGGCAGAGCTAATAGTACTCCTTGATCTGTAATTTCATCTCTCAGACCATTTTTCTCTCTCTTTCTGCCCCCCAGTGTGTGACTACAGACGGGCGCCCCTCCCGGGTCCTGCATAAGCTACTTCAAATTCGAAGCCATTGTAAATATGTTTTTTCCATGACAGTATTTTATTTAAAGTGTATGATTGTGATAATAACCACACGTACAGTTAATGGTACTACCGCTCACACGCAGGCACTCCTCTGCGCCTCAATAGCTTTCTTATCTTTTTCAAGCATACAGCACCACAACGGCATGCCACTAAAGCACCACTGCAGCTAATCTTATAGTATAGCAGTGTAAGCCAGTTGAGCACAGTATACTTGAACAGCATGCATTTACTGAGGGCCATCCGGTTGGCAGTTGCTATTGACTCACGCATGTGCCAGTTGAACAATGACATTGTTTAAGATATAAAAGGTGGCACAATATATACTGTATATAAAGATTGCATTTTATATTACTTGCTTCTCCCCGTCTTGCTTTCTTACAAGTTTTTTGATCCAGTGGGTCCGTAAGTATGCACCACTGGATGCACAACACACCTTAGCATGTGTGTTGAATAATTATACACGTGGCATTTTTTTTGCCACACACCCACTTTTTTCACCTGGTCCTGATGAAAGCCTCTATATTTGTTGCGAGGCTGAAACATGTAGACCCTAGTGACAACTAAGACCATCTTATCTTAAAGTTGTCCCCTTTCTCTTTTTTAACCTTGTCCTGGGACGCTGGGAATAAAGTTTATTCAGTAAGGATTCCCAGAGACAATCTTAACCTTGCACCACTTTAGTAACACTATCCCATCACACCAACACCAAAACCAGCTCCGCTGTAATCGGGCATCGCAGCACAACTGGGTGGCACTCGGCTACCCAGTTGGGACCCCGATGATGAAGCATGCCACCAACTAGGTTGGTGGGTGAGGGGTCTTTTAAAAAACCTAATGGGTTTCTGGCTCCTAAATTGAAGCAACAGTGAGTCATTTAGATTTTTGGGTCTGTCCATTTTGTTCTTTTTGGAGCTATACAAAAGCATAAACTGCTCCCATCCTGGCTTTAATTTCTGTCATTTCTGCACCGGTCAGTCGAGTCATTAATGTCAATCTTTCTCATGAGAATTCATTTCCTGAATTTAATACAAATAAACAGCGGTTCGCTTTGCTGTGTCCCCCCGTTTACTTACATTAGTTGCAGATCTGTGGCATTGTGCTTGGCCTGATGGCATTCCAAAGCTGCCCCTGTGGTGTGGTGTAATTGAGATGCTCAATTCATGATGCTTGCTCACTTGGGGAGGGGTGGGGATGCATGGTGGAGCCTCACCTGAACCTCATGTACTCACCTCCTACAATATCCTTCTTTTACGTCGGTTGAGTACCCCCAAAGTCATTTGCTCATTGTTGTAATGCATGTCCATCTGATATTGGTAATTCCAAATTTACCACTTCCAATTTACATCATTGTAATGGCCCAGTTCATGTTCTTTGGCACTGTCCACATTTCTTGTGACCAAGAGATCTCAATATAGTAATCATGCATTAACGTTGTCTTATTTTACTCTATAATTATGTGTTGTGCACTGCCTGTTGTACTGCTGTTTCATCCTGTGCTGCCTCGTTCTGGGAATTGGGTGACTTGACTAAAATACGACATCAGTTGTACATGCGTAGGATGCAGTGTTTAGATTTGATTTAATCAGGGCTCAACTCTCAGTTGGGCAAAGCGAATCAAAAGCGCTTTATCCGCTCTGGAAAATCCAAATCACTCCACCAGGATGAACTTGATAGCCATTTTGGTGACCAATGGTGGCTACCTACCAGTAGCACTCGGGTTCAGTGGTCACCACTGCTTCTCACCAGCATTTGCCCAGTGTCCGACTGATCTAGTTCTGAGGCACCATTGATGGAGCAAGGACTTGGACACGAGACTTTCGCGGAAGCAATCCTCTAGCTTTAACTTACTAGCGAATTACTAATAACGTGTTTTGTGATTAATAATACGCATTCTCATTACACGCGGGAAAAGAATGAAGCGTCTACTGCCGTATTTCCACCACGCGGCTTCTTCTGTAAATGTTTGATGCCATAATATTTCATGTTTTCTGTTTTCCCATCATGTCTCTCCCATATATGCTTTGCCATGACATATTGGTAGTCTTTGTTCGCAATAGCCTCAGATGTTGCAATATACGAAGCTTGAGTTTATTGATGGTACTACCCACGTATTTGATGTTGCATAGGCATTCCAAAACGTATACAACTGATTCAGTTTCACAAGTAATTTTCTCCTGTATTTTGTTAGTTGTCCCATAAATTGTTGTATACTCACTCTTATTCATGCCATGTTTGCATGCCTTGCATATAGTACATTTAAAGAAACCTCCGGTGGGAACTGGAAGCCATGACATTGTGTGTGTGTATATGTATATGTGTGTATATATGTGTATGTGTATGCGTGTGTGTATGTGTGTGTGTGTGTGTATATATATATATATATATAATGTGTTAAAACCAAATTTCAATGTAAAAAATATTTTTTTTATTCGATTTTTATATTTACTTAAAAAAATTAAATATACAAATAATAGTGGTGGTAGGATTTTTCAAATTAGTTTAAAAAGGATAATTATAAATGTAATTAATATATTTGAATATTTATAAAACATTTAATCTGATGAGTTCATTTTCAGTTCTAGGTTTGTTTTACATTAAAATATTTTAAATTTCATAAATTTATTTGCTTATACTTTCCCATAGCAAGATCTCCTTATCGATATTCGAGATCTCTGCCTACATGTCACACATTACTGTTCTAGTATGCTCCACTCCCTCCCTGGGGGATAGAGATATGGAAGACGTACAGTCTGCACCTAGTAGTACCTTCATGTTGAATAGGTCAAAAAAAGTGTAAAGTTACTACTAGTTTGCCGTCGTAACTTTGCATATGAGTAACGTAGCACATGTAAATTTCCCTTTGTGGGTAGAGCACAAAACTTGCCACTTGGCCTTTGCCCCTGCCTCTGTGTGCAGTCACCATAAAGATGCCGACCCATCGTTTGGTGAGCATGCTCCCTGGATCTTGCCAAATTTACATTGTAAATGTGAGTTATAATTTAAATCTACATTTACATTGCTGAGATCAACCAGTGATTTAATGTAAATGTTTGGTTATTAGGAGTACAGCTATGTACTGTAACTGTGGCTCACATGAATACTGAGACTTTTTGGCAACAAATCCTCAACTCCTCTCTAAACCAGTTCTTACTCCTGGATTCCCTTAAAGTGACCCATGCTCAGACTCCTCATCTAAAAATCTAATGCCGACTCAAAAGTGCTTGATGGCAACAGACCCATCACTGGAATACCTTTCCATCTGAGCTGTTACGCAAACAATGTAGAAGAATACACTAGTGATAATCTTAGGGCATACACAATATGGTTTCCAAACTGGTCTATTGTAGGGGATACTCTCCAGTTCTTCAGTGAAAAACTCCTGCCTCCTGATCCTTCTTGACCTGTTGGTGAACAAGGACATCCCTGACTACAAAACTTTCCTAACATCCTAGTGATAGAATGAATATTACGTGAACAATGGTTCAGGCCCTATATTTCAAACACAGCACATGCATCAAAACAGGAAATTTCTTATCAGGTTTCTTAGTTCCTATACAGATTGCCCCAGTGCTCCATCGTTGCCCCTTAGTTTTTTAACGTTACATGGAACCACGATCATATCTCCATCTGACAATATGCTGATGATCGTCAACTACACATGAAGATCGAACGCTCAAAGACCTTCATGACCTTAACCTCCTTCTTACCTTCAGGAAATTCAAAACTGGATACGTAAGATAACCTTAAGTTGAGACTCCAGAAGAGCTATGTTTTATGGCTCCCCAAACAAAGACAATGGAACTTTCCTCTGATTGGACTAATAGACTTGGGGACACGGGTCTTACAACTGAAATGATCACCTCAGCCAAATCCCTTGGATTCAGACTGGAAAAACTCTTTCACCTTTGCTTCCACATCCAAGAAACTGCCAGAAATTCAAGATTCCCCACTGATATCTTGCAACACTGTACTATCTTTATAAATAGGGCTCCCAGTTTTATGGCATTTATTTTTTGACATTTCCGTCTGTATTTATCCATATTTATTTTTGTCAACTTTATCTGTGTTTATTCGTATTTATTATGGGTTTTGTGAAAAAAATAAAGCTGAAACTGGTATATTTCCACATTTATTTACCCAATAAATATGGAGTCATGCTTGAATGCCTGCCAGGTTTCAGTAATATGAACACCCGCAGAAGATAAATCAGTGCAATTATATGAAAATATGCACATTTCTGTTTCAGCCTTGTGCATATTTACTGCTGTTTAAGCCTCTTTACTAAAATTTTTTGTTTTTTAACCCCCTTACCTATCAATCCACACAGTTATTGGACTGGTAGCCATGGCAAAGTGTATTTAGAAGCACTCAAAAAGCTCCTAATTTCCGTTTTTATCCACATTTAAAATAAATACAGACAAGAAGAAAAATGGTTTTCTGTCTGTATTTATCTGTAAAAATCAGTAAAAACGGAAAACAAGGAGCCTTATTTATAAAGCACTCTCCCCACTTGTGCCCAGGGATTTGAAACCGTATCAAGAAGTAAAATGACGGGGGCGTGGCCAACTGCCGAGGGAAATGGCCACTCGGTAGCAAAGCTCCGATGCACCACTCCCATAATATCCGTAACTTATAGATTTGCCCCGAAGAGAAATTGCTGAAAATAACGCTGGCTGCTTCCCGCTGGGTGGTGTGTTGCTCCACCACTTGCGGTGTCCATCGTTGAAGCACAGACTGAGATCTCGCACCGGGCTTGAGCCGCGGCCGCTGGAGACATGGAACGCGCCCACGGCCTTTGGCTGATCGGCTATCCTGCAGTTCGCAGCTGCAGTGTGCCACCCGGCTGCTGTCTCGCTGAGTGATCGCCTCACTTGCCCGTCACCCCGCACCGTACAGGGTTATTCTCCTGAGCTTGTGACCCTCACTGTGTGGTGGCTGGGCAGGGGGCGCGACTGGTGGCCCATTCACTGCTTACTGAGGCACTGCGTCTGCGGCGGAGGGAGACCCGTGGTGCGCTTACTGACGTGCCCGCATACATCGACATACAGTTCCCGGCTGCCCTGTTCACTGCTCCAGTCTGACGGACAATACTGCTGACCGTCCTCGACCCGCGAGGCTGGCTGCTGCCAACTATCGAAGCTGTGACCGCCGCGGTGGTGGAGTGATGACGTGGGCCTACCTGCGCAGATGGGCCGGGCTTGGCTCCTAATAGACCCCCTTGCCCTGGACACCGGGTGTCTCCAATGTGGGGGTCAGGCTGCACTCTTATTTCCCGGACCGCCCTATAGCCATTCAACACAACTGGTGATTACTGCACAGCTTGTGCTTTATACGGCGGCAATTCCTGAAAGACTGGGGGACCTTCTCCCGAGTGACTCTCACGGCCATCTACTGCAGGCCCTCTGTTTCTCTTTGCAGGGTGAGAGCTGAAATGGTCATTGGTCCCGCCGGGCTAATGGATACCACATGTGGTGAACATTGCTGATCTGCACTGCTTACGGTGGCGCCCAATTGGCCTGCGTCTACTGTTAGCAGTAATATACCGACATGGTGAGCTCCGGTGAGACCGTGGTGTGAGGCTGTGCCACAGCAGTGCTCCCCTCCCCCCCTTACTCCACGGATTGTGTGCAGTCTGCAGTGCGTTCTCTCTGGCGCAGGCTCAACTGGCGAAACCCGACAGGCCGGACTGGGCTTCGTCCCTCACGCAGGCGGCGGTGAGTAACCAGCTGGGCCCAATTTTACCATTACTGCACCTGGCGTACTGCTTACATCATGGCGAGCGGCCGTAGTGGTCGCAATGCGCTCCAGATGAAGCTGGAAAAATTCACCTGGCAAAAGGGGCAAGAGGAAGCACAGAACAGTTCAAAAACTTCGGGGGGCCAACCGGAACCTACCCTGCAATATATTCTGACGGCCATCGCGACGGTACGCACTTCCTTGGAGGGCCGGATTGACAGTCGCATCCGAGGTCTCTCTGATCAGAGCGGATATGCGGAAAATGTCTGAGCGCATCACCGAAGTGGAATCCACAACCAAGACTCTGGTAACTGATTCCGACCTCCTCAAACGCAAAGTCGCGGATCTTCAAGTCAATCAAGACAGGTTGGAGCTCCAACTCGATGATTATGAGGGCCGAATGCTCCGCAACAATATCCGTATACTGGGGGTGCCTGAACGTGCGGAAGGGCAAGCGGCGGACTTGTTCATAGAAGACCTAGTGCTGCACCATCTCCAGCTCACAGGCTTATCTAAATACTTTTCCATCGAAAGGGTACACAGGGTGCCAGGCGGCAGACCCAGGCCTGGAGCGCCACCCCGACCCATCCTGGCATGGGTGTTTATTTTCCGAGACGTGATATTACAGACGGCGAGAGCGGCTCCACCTGTGCTACTCGAAAATAATAAGGTGACCTTCTTTCCTGACTTCACGCTGAGGGTCCAGAAACAACTCCGTAGCTTCTTAGAAGTGAAACGCGCCCTGCGGTACCAAGAAATCAAATATGCTATGCTCTTCCAGGCAAAATTTCGAATCCAAAGGAAAAACCTGGTTCTTTTCCAGCCCCGAGGATGCATGGGACTGGCTCGATGGCTGGCGCATGGTTGGCAAACGTAATAACAAGGCTCGCCGTGGGACTGGGGGTCGGGATCGACCGGATCGCCAACACAAGTCACCAACGGGTGGTGACACCGCCGCGGAGAGTACCCCGGAGCAGACATGCGGACTAAACGAGCGACCCCGGGGCTCTGGTTAACACGATCAATACTGTAGTGCCCTCATGGACTTAGATCTGCTCGCAATGGTGCAGCCTAGTACTGACATTCTGTGGTCCCCTGATGCTAATGCCGACGGACTTTGAGACGTAACTATAAACTGTGGTGTGATGTTGTGAGCCTCTTGTAACTGCATTAGCCGTGCTGTAGTTTCCCCTTCTGGGTTACGTAGTAGGGGCAAATACTACTGATGCATCGATGCCCTAGGGGGTGGGGTTGGCTCACGTTCCCAACTATTTCAAAGGTGGGCGATAGGCACTCTGCTAGTTTTGGGTGGCAAGAGGTTCTTTGCCCGCCATGCAGGGAGGGGGGGTCTTTCTGGGAGTGGGGGGGGTTTGTTTGTTTGTTCTGTTTACATTGTTGTTTAATTGCGATAGCGTTGGGAGAGACAAGTTGCCTGTACACCTACACTCTGGGAGGGGAAGACTCCCACATTGACACCGGCCATGTATATGCGATACATGGGCATTACGCCCTCACTCAGGTCTATACACCATGTTGAGTCCCACTGTGAAAAGATCTCCTCGTATAGTTACATGGAATATTAACGGGTTGGGGGACAAATTGAAGCAGGGGGTGGTGCTCCATTACCTTAAGCGACGAACCCCGGATATTGTTCTGCTGCAGGAGACACATTTGGCTGGCAACTCATGTAAGGCGCTTGACCGTTGGGGTTGCAAATTGGTCACTCACGCGGGTTTCACCTCTAGTTCATGAGGTACCGGCATCCTCATCCATAAACAATGCCCGTACATCATACACAACACATGGACTGACGCTCAGGGCAGGTTCCCACTACAACCGGGATGTGGGAGGGGAAGCCCCTTAACGTACTTAAAGAGTGCTACGTTGACAGACCTGGGTAGATTACCCAGACGGCATCTTAGTGATGGGAGGGGATTTTAATCTAACTGTAGACAGTCGCGTTGACCGACGTCCCCCTCGACGAGATCCACGTGACTCCTCTCCCCTACTGGATTTTCTCTTAGCCTTCGGCCTTATCGACCTTTGGCGCCATTTTCACCCATTATCGCAAAATTTCACCTTCTATTCTGGCGCCCACGGTAGTCAGTCCAGGATCGACTACTTGTTCACACACGCTGATGACCTCTCCCACTTTACTGACGCTACACTCTTGGCACGTGGTATCTCTGACCACTCTCCTGTTTTGACACAAATGACCCTACCCAGCGAGTGCAGCCGTCCTACCCTATCCATACCCCTGTGGTGTCTTAAGATGCCACATGTCCGATGTCCCCTCCTGAAAGAGGTAGATCATTACTTTGCTGAAAATATAAATACAGTTAAGTCCCAGCGGATTCTGTGGGGAGCCTTTGGGGCTGTCATCAAGGGTCAGGCACTATCATTGATGGCAAGGCATAAAAAAGAACTGAGGGCACTGGACAGGGAAATTCGAGAGTTGGAGGATAGGGTGGCGGTCAGCGATGACATGCAGCTTCTTCACACTCTCAATATCACGTGCCAAGACTATCGACAGTTGACAGCCCAAACGGCTAGGTCAAAGCTCAGGGCTAGTAGACACAAAATATACGAATTGGGAGATAATACTGGAAAATTACTTGTGTGGCTGGAGAGGCGGGAGACGGTACAGCGTTGGGTGCCCCTACTCGAGTGGGACTCGAATGCATTGGTGAATGACCCCCAACAAATTGCGGAGCCCTTTGCCTCCCATTTTGCGTCTGTCTACTCTTCCGCTACCCACACTACCCTGGAGGATTCAAGAGACCTCCTAGCCACTAGTCCGGTTGCCACGCTCACGCCGGAGGACTGTGATGCCTTGGAGGGTGACTTGACTGAGGAGGAAATAGCAATAGCCATACGGGGTATCAACTCTGGCAAAGCCATGGGCCCGAATGGACTCCCAATTGAACTGTTCAAATTGGTGACCTCTAAGATAACACCCACTCTACGTGCCTTATACCTAGAGAGCTATCAAGCGGAGGCATTGCCCCAGGATTTGATGCTAGCCTTGGTGGTTGTCATCCATAAGCCAGGCAAGCCGGCGACGAGATCAATCAATCAATCAATCATTTGTATAGCGCGCTACTCACCCGGAGGGTCTCAAGGCGCTTGGGGGAGGGGGGTCCGCTACTGTTCGAACAGCCAGGTCTTGAGTTGCTTCCTGAAGGAGAGGTGGTCTTGGGTAAGGCGGAGGTGGATGGGTAGGGAGTTCCACGTCTTGGCAGCCAGGTAGGAGAAGGATCTTCCTCCCGTTGTGGCTCTTCGGATGCGGGGACGGCGGCGAGGGCGTGGTTGGTCGATCGTAGCTGGCGGGTGGGAGTGTAGAAGGTCAGACGGTCGTTGAGGTATCTGGGGCCTTGGTTGTGGAGGGCTTTGTGTGTGTGGGTGAGGAGTCGGAACGTGATTCTCTTGCTGACGGGGAGCCAGTGCAGGTCTCTCAGGTGTCTGGCGATGTGGCTGTGTCGGGGATGTCCAGGATGAGTCGAGCTGCAGCGTTCTGGATGCGTTGGAGTCTTTTATGAAGTTTGGCTGTGGTTCCGGCGTAGAGGGAGTTGCCGTAGTCCAGTCGGCTGGTGACGAGGGCCTGGGTGACCGTCTTCCTGGTTTCGGTGGGGATCCACCGGAAGATCTTGCGCAGCATGCGTAGGATGTTGAAGCAAGACGAGGAGACGGCGTTGACTTGTCGGGTCATTGAGAGGGAGGAGTCCAGGATGAAGCCCAGGTTGCGTGCGTGGTCCGTTGGTTTGGGTGCGTTGCCCAGGGCAGGGGGCCACCAGGAGTCGTCCCAGGCGGAGGGTGATGATCCTAGGATGAGGACTTCCGTCTTATCTGAGTTCAGTTTCAGGCGGCTGTTCCTCATCCACTCGGCTACGTCCTTCATCCCTTCATGTAGGTTGGTTCTGGCGGTTGTGGGGTCGTTGGTGAGGAGAGGATCAGCTGGGTGTCGTCGGCGTAGGAGATGATGTTGAGGTTGTGTTGGCGTGCGATGGCTGCGAGGGGGCTCATGTAGACGTTGAAGAGGGTGGGGCTGAGTGATGATCCTTGTGGTACGCCGCAGATGACTTCGGTGGCCTCGGAACTGAACGGGGGGAGGCGGACTCTCTGGGTTCTTCCGGCGAGGAAGACTCCTAGGATGTGACTCCTAGCGCCCCATCTCGTTATTGACCGCCGAGGTAAAGATCCTGGCCAAGATACTAGCTGTTGGAAATGGGGGTCTCTAGTTGGCAATGGCTGGCGCCACTGTCCAAATAGGGACCCTTCTCCCCAAGTCAGGGCAAGTGGGCTTCCCCCTTTGATAACCCCTGCTCAACCCTGTGGTAACGTAGCACGAGCAGCTAGGCCTATCTCAGAGGCAGTGTGTGAAGCATTTATGACCATGCACAATAAGGCAGTAACGACACCACAAAAGGACACAACTCAAGTAGGTATAGAAAAAATAGTATCTTTATCTAAGGTTTGGTACGAGACTCTCAAAAGCGTTTTAACCAGTAATCAGGCATTGAAATCATTAGGGACTTAAAAAGGCAATACGTGTTCACAAAAAACGTGGCGCTGTCTGAGTTCAAGGCCTGGATCTACGCGACCCGTTGCGCACCAGATACCTGTCGTTGGACCGTACCCAGCACGTAGCTTCTTGAAGCGGAGACGGTGACAGGCGGACTCCCAGCGACCACAGTTCTCGATGGCAGTGGTCCGCAAAGTACACTCGCAACGATTCGGGCACTCCGGGACAGGCGGGCCCTCAGCGGCAGCAGCACGCGGCGGCCCGGGCTGGTGGTGGCGATGACTCTCGTCGTGCAGCTCCGTGGTGGGCTCGTGGCGGCTGCAGCGCTCTCCTAGCTGCGGCGGCCCACAGGACGATTCACGATGGTGCAAGGTTGACAAAGACGTGGGCACTCAGCAGCAGCTCTCTCTTAGCTGCGGCAGCCCACAGGACAAATCCCAATAATGCAAAGTTATCAAGGGTGCGAGCACTCAGCGGTGGCAGCTCTCTCTTAGCTGCGGCGGCTCACAGGTCAAATCACGAGGATGCAAAGTTAGCCAGGGTGCGAGCACTCAGCGGCGGCAGCTCTCTTGGCTGCGGCGGCTCACAGGCCAAATCACGATGATGCACAGTTAGCAAGGGGGCGAGCACTCCGCGGCAGCAACTCTCTCTTAGCTGCGGCGGCTCACAGGACAAATCACGAGGATGCAAAGTTAGCAAGGGTGCGAGCACTCAGCGGCGGCAGCTCTCTTAGCTGCGGCGGCTCACAGGTCAAATCACGATGATGCACAGTTAGCAAGGGTGTGAGCACTCCGTGGCAGCAACTCTCTTAGCTGCGGCGGCTCACAGGACAAATCACGGTGATGCCAAGTTAGCAACGGTGCGAGCACTCAGCGGCTGCAGCCCTCTCTTAGCTGCGGCGGCTCAAAGGACAATCCACGATGTTGCACAATTAACACGAGTGCAGGCATCCAGCGGCAGCAGCTCTCTTAGCTGCGGCGGCTGCAAGGTTGCAGCAAAGGGTCTGAGGATTCAAAATCAGGCGGGCACTCAGCGGCGGCAGCTCTCTTAGCTGCGGCGGCCCACACAGTTTCAGTGCAGGTTCTGCAGGTTCAAATTTAAGGCGGGCACTCGGCGGCGGCAGCTCTCTTAGCTGCGGCGGCCCACACAGTTTCAGCGCAGGTTCTGCAGGTTCACATTTAAGGCGGGCACTCAGCGGCGGCAGCTCTCTATTAGCTGCGGCGGCCCACACAGTTTCAGCGAAGGTTCTAAAGATTCAAATTAAGGCGGGCACTCAGCGGCGGCAGCTCTTAGCTGCGGCGGCCCACACACAGAGTTCAGAAAGGTTACCAGTCCGCGTTCCTCACAGTAGAACTAGAGGTTCCGGATTACTCGACGGAGGCCTCACCTGCAAGTAGAATTCCTAGCGAAGGAATTCGGGCGGCTGATGGGGTGAAGTCTAATGTCCCTGAGACTTCAGCAGGAGGCGCTCTCAATTCAGGCCCTTGGGTAGTTTCTTCAGCAAGCTTGGTGAAAGTTTCAAAGTCCTTTCCTCTGTCCGCTCGGACAGAGTTTCGTCTTGACATCCAGAAGGAAAACACCTGAAACAGGATTCAGCGCAGCGCTTTATACCTAAAGTCTTTGTTTTCTGAAGTCACAAATCACTGCATCTAGTCAGAACCAGTTTGGTGGGGTCGGGGAGCACTTGGTTTACGAGGCGACATCCTGCCCTTTGGGAATCTGGGGGTCTGCTATCAGACGCCCAGTGGGAGATGGAGCCATCATTCACCTTGCCAGGCACGGCCCTGCTCGGATCAAAGAGTCACCCCTCCCCATACTCTAAATGCCGATCTCTCTCTCTCTCCAGCCAGGTCTGACCCAGCTGGCCCTGCTGCTCCAAAACCAGACGGCCAATACACACGCTAGCAAAAGCCTACAGGAAAGCTTCAGACCAGAAAATACCTCGTTTCTAGTAGAGGCATTTTCGAACACGGGCTACGCTAATAATCCTTACTAGAAGATGCATCTCCATGTTCTGAGTTTAAACATATCAAATTCGACGTTCCTATCAGGTTCCTGGGGGCAGGGAGGATTAAGGCATGCAATACTCAGCCTGCACATTCTGGCCTATGAGAACAGGTGGCCTCGCAATAGTACACAGTGAAATGGAGGGTAACTCGCTATTAGAACAGGCTACACAGACATACTTTCAAAGCTGCTTCGGTGTGTAGCGCAAATCAGCGCTGCAGGCCCACCAGCAGTATTTGGTCTACCAGCCCTGGGCACACGCAGTGCAATGATACTAGGGACTGACAGGTAAACCAAACAAGCCCATTCTGATTATTCCAATTCATTCAGTTATCTTTACACAGGGAGCATTCGAGGCTGTGTCACTGATTGGCAGTGGCACAGCGCCCAGAGCATCTAAATCCAGCCAACATAAAAGGTCAGAAGAGAAAAGAGGAAGGGAGACCCGTGCCAATGATGCCAGGTTTAACACTAGCCAACCGCCTGATCCCTATACTATGTAAACTAGTGCATCCGGACCAATCGGGCTTTATGCCAGGTCGCAATACGGCCCTTAATCTAAAAAGACTACATGGGGTGATGGGAAGAATTCCATACTATCCAGGAGAATGCGGCCCTGCTGTCCTTAGACGCCAAAATGGCGTTCGATACCATCGAGTGGACTTACCTCTTCGCTCTCCTTGAGCGGGTAGGGTTTGGCCCGCACTTTAAAAAAAGGGTCAAACTATTGTATACTGACCCCACTGCCCAAATTGTTGTAAATCAACACACCTCCCGGCAATTCCATTTAGAGAGGGGGACCAGGCAGGGTTGCCCTCTGTCGCCCCTCTTATTTGCTCTATTGCTGGAGCCGCTGGCAACCTGGATCAGGGGGGACCCCATGATTAGGGGACTGAAATGGACAGACCAACACGAGGATAGGATCTCCCTATACGCTGACGATGTTCTGTTATACATCGCAGCCCCATTCACCTCTTTCCGTAGGATTTTACACATTTGCGATATTCAGCTCTCATTCTGGCTACACAATCAACTGGACGAAATGTGTTCTCTTCATGCTCCGTGGCTCTGCACCACGGATGCCCAAGGGTGCTGATATTGTGCTTGCTACCGAGGGGTTCCGCTACCTAGGCATTTACGTTACACCACACCCGACACTGTTTCATGACACTAATCTTAAGGCTCCACTGACCACGCTACACAATGATGTGCTCCATTGGAGGTCACTGCCCCTCACTTTGATTGGCAGGGCGGCACTGTTTAAGATGCTGGCGCTGCCCCGGCTCCTATAAGCGCTACATAATTCCCCATATCCAGTTCCGGATACCTACTTTGCTAAGGTAGAAAGTGAGGTCAGAACTCTCTTATGGGACGGGAGAAACCCACGCATAGCGACACACAAATTAACTAGGAGCTGGTACGACTGAGGAATTGCGCTACCAGACTTAAAACAACACTATTGGGCCTCTCAGCTTGCAGTGGTCAATCAATGGGTCTTTGCCCCTCTGGCTGAACCGGCATACCGTACAGACCAGTGGTTAATGACCCCGGGGGGATATCGACGTGCTCTTTACTCCAACCCCTAACGTCAACGTCTCACCGGTCCCACGGCCCAGACAGTTGCAATTTGGCATCAGGCAATGAAGGCACTGGGGTGGCACAAGAAATTGACTACTTACTCCCCTGTGGGATTCCGAACAATTGGGCCTATTGAGTAGACTTGCGGGCTTTGATAAATGGGACCTCATTGGGATCTCTTCCATTGGGGACCTATGGAAACGCAACGAGATGATCCCGCTGAGTGAATTGCGAGCTGAATATCAGCTGGCGGAGTCAGAAACGTTTCGCTACAAATCCGCCATGCTCTGTTCTCGGTTGTGACCACCGGTGAGGCTCTGCCCGAGTCATCTCCACTGGAGGACCGTCTCCTAACAGACCTCTTGCTACGTAAAGCCATCTCCCTCACATATCGCAAATTAATGAACAATAAACCTGACCCGTTGGTGCGCCTCCCGCAGCTGTAGGAGTCGGACCTTGGGTACCTAGAGGACGATGACTGGCAAGAAGCCCTCGCCTCTCCCAAAGAGGTTGCTATTCCAATGCGATTACGCCTGATCCAACTCAAGACCCTCCACAGAGTTTACTTCGCAGCACACACACTGGTTAAGATGGGGCGTCGTACGGATCCTGGATGTCTTGGAGGGTGCGCAGCTGAGGGTACTTTCTTCCATACGATCTGGGAGTGTTCAGCCCTTCAGCCATACTGGGTGCGGCTCATCACCACACTTGCTAGGGTAAGTGAGAAAAACATCACCCACTCCCCGAGATTGTGTTTGCTAAATGTGTGGAAAGCCACTGATTTGACTCACACGGAGCGCACATGGGTATCATTGGGGTTTGTCCTCACCAAAAGGAATATTGCTCAAATGTGGGGGACCGGGGATCTACCAACATATCAAAAGTGGGCCAATGATATGGACACTGCGATGATTGCAGAAAAGGATGTTTTCATACATAGAGGCTGCCCTAAAAAATGGGACCATAAATGGGCTAAATGGAATGTATCACGTGGTGAATTGTGTGTCTCCGACTGTTGAATTACGTAGGACAACTTTGGACATTGACCTCTCTCCACCTGAGTGATATGTAACATTGACGTTTATTTACCATATTGTCTATACTCCCTTTGTAAGGAATGTTGATAATTATGTGGCCTAACGGCCGTTCTCTGTACTATCGCAAAAGTTTCAATAAAAAAAAAGATAATTAAAAAAAAAAAAGGTAAAATTATGAACTAACTAAAGCTGTCCCAATCATTGTGAGTTTCAATTTCATTCTGATGGCACTGTGGCACTTGTTTTTGGGTAACACATGTTGCCACAGTTTTTGCAGTGAGTCTGCTGAAGATAGCAGATTTTTCCCCATTAATTGGTAGACAGTTAATTACTTTGATAGAACATGTGACTAGGTTGTCCCTTTCAGGATCAAGTCTTGTGATCTACAAAGCATAGCAGATGTTAACAGTAAGCTTTGAACTTTCTGAGCTTTGAACTTTCTGAGCATGTTGCTGGCTTATAGACTACCCATTGTACCCAGGCAACAGCCTGTAGTTTAAATTAATATCAAGCATTCGCAAAGCCAGTAGGTCTTGCCTTGCTAAATTGAAAAATAATATATGTAAAAGTTTCACACGGGGTTCGGGCAGAGTGGATGAGGGGAGGAGGAGAAAAGCAGAACACGAGGAAGAAAGCAGCATACGGGAGGGAAAGCCGCACACAAGGGAGAGGGCTTTACGGTGCACTGGTGAGTTTGACGGGGAAAAATGCATAAGAGATTAAGCAGCACACAAGGGAGAGAGCAACTTGGAGCATGTGCGAGAAGCACACTAGGGCGAGAGCTTTACAGAGCACTGGTGAGTTCGGGGGAGAAATGCATTAGAGATTAAGCAGCACACAAGGGAGAGAGCAACTTGGAGCATGTGCGAGAAGCACACAAGGGAGAGAGCTTTACAGAGCACTGGTGAGTTCGGGGGAGAAATGCATTAGAGATTAAGCAGCACACAAGGGAGAGAGCAACTTGGAGCATGTGCGAGAAGCACACACAGGTGAGAGCTGTAAAAACATGCACTCTCATAGAGAGCTTAACCAAAAAGAAAAAAGTACTTTCCTAAAAGTGAAAAATGGAAGTATAAAGTCATCCAATCAAAAATAATTTAAAGAGGCTTTTGTCCAAAGGAGGAACAAACTCAAGAAGAGGAACACGACATTGAATAAGATGTGAGCGAAAACTAATAGTATGCAAAGTGTGGGCCATAAAGCCCACTGTAAGTTTATTTATGTATTTATTAATTTATTTTGTGGGAAGCTCACCAATGGTATATCGCAACCAGAAAGATTGTACTGTCTGGTAGGGGAGACTTGAAAATCAATATCAGGCACTCCTATTACAATTATGCTGCTTATAATTTTGGGGAAACCCCTCCAGTCCAAGTGCCTCATAAATCCCAATGGCAGTGTCAAGTACTTCGTTTGTTAGGTGGCAATGAGCATATTGCAGTGCTTAAGTTGTAAAAGAGTGAGTGCGGTGCCCAGGGCTCTGCTCTGGCCTCTTTAATCCACTATCAGAGACTCCCTGCCAGTTTCTCACTCTTGCAGGTCCCTGCTATTTCCCTTCGTGACATTTTTCTGTGTTTATTTTCCTGCGTTTTTCCGTTTTGTGTTTTTTAGGTCTCGCCTAGCGTTGTAGCGCCTGCGCTGCCGCTCGGCGAGATTTATTGTTAACAAGGACTTTCAGAAGAGGGCTTTAAGCCCTGCCCCTCATTTCCATTGGCTGGCATCACCGTTTATGCTAAACGGTGGCCTGCCATTGGAAATGAGGGTTTTTGGTTCACGCCCTTTGGCCTCCGATCCTGACTCAGTGGCCTGCTTTGCTGCTGTCGCAAAGCACTTTCTTATCATTATGGGGCCACGTGTTTCTAATTAGAGTGTTTGGGCACAAAGGGTTGGATTAGTTTCTGTGTTAAAAAAAAAATATTTTTTGTTACTATCTCTACGTCTTCCTCGTTAATTTTTTATAATCTGCCCTTCTGCTGTGCGGCTTGAGCTGCACAAGGGTATTCCCTCCCCCTCGTCCTCTCTCTCCCCTTTCATCCTGAGGCTTGTGTGAGGAGCAAAGGGAAGAAAACTGTCTCAGCAACATGGGGACCCAGCTGCTCAACCTACTTTTGCTGCTGGCGCCGATTGTTTACACTGTCCGCGGATATCAAGGCCACTGGAAAGTTTCGAATGTAAAGGCGTATTCCTCCTGCAGTGATGTGACGCAAAAAAGATGGGGCCCCGCAACAGACTTTGGTGAGTCCAACACCCCCCCCCCCCCCAATTCTCCCAAATTTGTTATTCATTAACCTTAGGCTGAGTGGAGCCCCTCGTGAATGGTTGAGGCCCCCCCGGAGCCTTGCACCTAGAGGCTGCAGTGGTCTTTTATGCCCCTGGCCGACTGCCCTGTACAACATTAACGGCCTTATGTGTGGGGCGGTAGCAAAGCTAATTACTGATCCGTTGGGAACCCCGCTCTTAATCCCGGCTACGATAAGTGTGCAGACATCAGCTGCCTACGATCACACCGTGGGTCAGTGGGGAAGCGTGACTGCGTCTTCGCGCTCTGTCTTCGGGTGGCTCGTCCCAGTCCATGTGTGCACGTTGCTGTCGCTAGTTTGTGGCAAGGGGTAGACTTCAAACAGCGAAGCGGTTTCTAAATAACGAAGGTACGGAAAGTATTATGATCTGGGTTCACTAGTGCTTTCACTGGTGAGCTGGCTGAGGAGCACCTGATAACACGATTGTGAACATCACTCCAGTGAAGATAAAGCTGAAGCATTAATACTCCGTCTTGGGTAACCTTCGTATGGAGGAATAGTGCCTGCCACTTCACACCTGCCCAACTCTGCCCCATTCTACCCAGAGCCTGTTGCCTTCCACTGTCCGCCTCTGCCTCATTCCTGTATCTTGGGCTGCAGTCTACCGTAACCTCATTGCCAGCCACTGCCCACCAGCCCAGCTCTGCTCCACTCTTCTGATTGCCTGATACTGCCCACCTACATAACTCTGCCCAATTCTACCCAAGGATGCAGTCTAGCGTAAGCCTTATTGCCTGCCACTTCTAACCTGCCCAGCTCTGCCCCATTTTTAGGTCTTGCCTAGCGTTGCTGCGCACATGCGCAGCTCGCTCGGCGAGATTTATTGCTGATAAGTACTTTTAGAAAAGGGCTTTAAGCCCCGCCCCTCATTTCCATTGGCTGGCGTCACCGTTTATGCTAAACGGTGGCCTGTCATTGGAAATGAGCTATCTGGGTTGCCTCCCTTTGGCTCTTTGGTCCGGCCCGTCCGGATTGGATCGGCTGCTTCACGGCTGTCGTGAAGACTTTTCTTATCTGCTTGTTTATTTAACAAGCAGATAAGAAAAGTCTTCACAACAGCTGTGAAGCAGGCACGGAGCTCACAGGCGCACGGGGTCAAAGAGTTGAAAGAAATGTAACTGCCTCACATCAGCCTTAAACACAATTCTGCATACGAGGAATTGCCCAGCTATTTTTATTTGAAATAAAATTCAGTCCGTCAACTCGTGTTGTCATTTTATTCTTCCTTTTACTAATCTCTGTGCTCAGGCGAATGATACTTGGAGACCCGGTTTCTTTTTATGCTTTTCACAGGTATTTACCACGTCTTTCTTCTTTCCTTTCTCTTCCCCATTCTCGCACCTTTCCTCCCCGCTTCATAATGCCGATTGAAACCGTGGCCCAGGCCTCCTGCAATGAGGGCCTCTCGGGGGTAATTTAGATTGCTGTGACCTTACAGTTATTGGCCTCTCTCTGGGTGTATCTACACATTCGACCATAGGCTTGCAGTGCGTGACAAGTTATTATGACACCATGCCATCTCAGTCTTCGGACACCCTCCGATATCACCTGTATTGGTTAAGGGGGAATGAAGAGTCTATGCCCATTCAGTGCTTGGCGTCATTTTGAAGGGACCCATGCCATGTCGCTATAGAAGTTCATTTACTGTGCCCCTGAAGTGACCAATACATTTAGTGAGCTGGGAGTTCAGTCTCCGTATTCATGCAGTGACCCACACATCTGGTGAACAGAGAGATTAGTTTCCGTAGACACACAGGGACTAGCATAACTAGTGGGGTGAGAGTTCAGTCTTCATAGACCAGCAGTGACCTGCATATCTAGTGAGGTGAGCGATCAGTCTCCATAGACGCGCAGTGACCGGAATATCTATTGAGATTGGCCTATTTAAGTGAGCTGAGAAATCAATCTCCATAGAAACTAGGTGAACGGTATATCTAACTATCGAGCTGTGAGATCAGTCACTATAGACATGCAGTGACCAGCATCTCTAAGTGACCTGAGAGACCGGTCACTACAGACACGAGGTGACCAGCATATCTAAGTGACCTGAGAGATCAGACACTACATACACGAGGTGACCAGCATATCTAGTGAGCTGGGAGTTCAATCTGCATAGACACGCAGTGAACAGAGAGATCAGTCTCTATAGACACGCAGTGAGGGACAAAACTAGTGAGCTGAAAGTGTATTCTCCATAGACACGCAGTGACCGGCGAGTTCATTCCACACAGACACACAGTGACCGACATCTCTAGTCAGATGAGTGATCAGTCTCCATAGACACCCAGGGACTGGCATATCTAAGTGAGCTGAGAAACCAGTCCCATAGACACGAGGTGACCGATATATCTATCTAGCGAGCTGTGAGATCAGTCACTATAGACGTGCAGTGACCAGCATATCTAAGTGACCTGAGAGATTAGTCTTCATAGACACACAGTGACCGGCATATCTAGTGAGCGGAGAGATCAGTCTCCATAGACACCCAGTGGCCGGCATAACTAGTCAGATGAGCGATCAGTCTCTATAGAGACACAGTGACCGGCATATCTAAGTGAGCTGAGAAATCCGCCTCCGTAGACACGAGGTGACCGGTATATGTAGCCAGCTGTGAGATCAGTCACAATAAACACTAAGTGACCATCACATCTAAGTGACCTGAGATATCAGTCTCCATAGACGCGCAGTGACCGGCATATCTAGTGATCTGAGCGATCAGTCTCCATATCGATCAGTCTCTATATAGACACGCAGTAACCGGCATATCCAGTGACCTGGGAGGTCAACCTCTATAGACCCCCGGTGAGCGACACATCCTAGACGCGACGAGGCCAAGATATTCGAGCCGTTGTCACGAGACTGTGTGACAGAGGTCTCTGTGGCTCACTCTGACTTTTTTTCCAGAAATGTGGTTCCTGAAGGCCCTGTTGCAGACAACATATTTGAATATTTACGGATATTTTTAAGCTGTAGTTGTGCACCTCAATAACATCCTCCATCAACTAACTCCCTCCACCCCCCAAAAGAAGCATTAAATTAGATGTATGTTCACCAAGGCGACCTTTAAGCAGCTCGAGGCACCTCATCTCACACAATATGTAAATGGAATTAAAAGGCAGGTTGATTAACAGTATAATATATATGTAGGGTATAAGTCAAATGATGATCTTATTA
Organism: Calotriton arnoldi; assembly: GCA_963921515.1. Taxonomy (NCBI): domain Eukaryota; kingdom Metazoa; phylum Chordata; class Amphibia; order Caudata; family Salamandridae; genus Calotriton; species Calotriton arnoldi. The sequence goes on from CAWUFW010006621.1 coordinate 437,189, forward strand.
TGGGAAACTTAGGTACGCGTTTTCCAAACTGAAGTGCTAAAGTTCGAGTTTAAATCGTTGTTTCTGTTGACGAGTATAAAGGAAAATGTAACTATTGTTTCCCTGCTTTACTGGCCTTGCAAAAGCACCAGCAATTTCATAAATACAACAGACACGTGACATGAGTTGGAACGCTACAAACGTTTTAAAATACACTAGCCGGCCCATTCTCCCAAATAGTTAATTCACGTCTCCATGAGTCCATCAGCTCAGTCCATATTTTCCATCAAGTAACCATTTTATTAATTCTGTGAGTGGTGTTAGAAATACTACATTGTTAAAAGCCTTCTCATTTAATACATTTAGGCAATGTGGCCCCCGCAAGTCTCTGCTGCCATTGGTTCGACCGCTTTATGAGGAAACCCTTTATAAAAATTAATACCCTCAATGTCACTTACTCTCACCGTGCAGATACATCCTGACAAAAGAGGACTTACATATGCTGTTTTTGAAGGATCCAAACATTCTGAGTTTTTTCCTTGTAATTTCTCTTAAGTTACTTTTTCAAAAACAGATGTTATGTGAAGTATAGCTTTCGATTGCAAGCTATAGATTGCATGTGAAACTCGATAATTTTTGCCTTTTGCCAGATTCATCTTTTTTTTTTTTTTTTTTTTTGTGGGGAAGCTATGGAAATTAAACTTGTTTTCCAAACCTGCTTGATCATCAATATTTTGAAGAAAATATGCCTACAAAATCCTTTTTGCTGGTATTTCTACATTTTGCAGAGTCGCAATGGTAGCACTATGGGTCGGAGTGACCAGTCATCCAGTTTAGGTGACCTCATTATGCGCAAGTAACAGAGAATAACAGGCAATCTCTAGCCATCTGTTTCACCATTAGTGAAATCATGGAGAGCAGCCATTCCCCTCGTCACTGCGACAGGGGTCTTCATTTTAGATTGCTATCAGAACAAGCATTTGCAATGTAATAGGTCTCGCATTTACGCTAGTTTGAGCTATTGACATTGTAAATGACTGCCTTTTTTTTTTTTTTCCGTTTTTTAAACCCTAAATAAAAGGCATTGTCATTTATAATGCCAATAGCTCAAACTCGCGTAAATGCGAGACCTAGTGCATTGCAAATGCTTGTTCTATTGAGTAATGCAGTCTAGTGTGAGCCTGATTGCCTTCCACTGGCCAGATCTGCCTCATTCAAGTGGAGAGGTGTGGTGCAGCGGCCAGGGCAGCTGACTTCGGAGCACAGGGCTCACGGTTGGATCCCCGGCTCCGGCGGCAGCTCAGCACCATGTGACTCTGGGCAATAGCTCACTTAATTTCCACGACGGCCCCCAGTGCCTTGAGACCCGTAAGGGTGAGTAGTTCGCGCTTTACAAATACGGATTTACATTTATTTATTCTACCAGGGCTGCAGTGTAGCGTCAGCCTTATTGTCTGGCACTGCTCGCCTGCCCAACTCTGCCCCATTGCTCTACCCAAGGCTGCAGTTTAGCGAGAGTCTGACTGCCTGGCACTGCCCACCTCTGCCTCATTTTATCCAGGTCTGCACTGCTGACACACCACTGCTGACACATCGCTGCTGACGCCGCTGCTGACACATCACTGCTGACACATCACTGCTGATACATCACTGCTGATACATCACTGCTGACACGCCGCTGCTGGCACATCGCTGCTGACGCTGCTGCTGACACACCACTGCTGACGTCACTGCTGCCACACCGCTGCTGACTCGCCAGCACTGCTGACTCGCCACCACTGCTGACTCGCCACCGCTGCTGACACGCCGCCGCTGCTGACACGCCGCCGCTGCTGACACACCACTGCTGTGTGCCCCAGTGATGAAGGCAGAATTCAATGCAGCCAAATTTGGAAGAGGTGGGCATGCACAGCACAGACCCACGTCATCTGAAGGAGTCAGGGCAAGGAGGAGGGTGCAAAAAGCTGCCAGCACAGCTACGATAGGAGGAACATTAGACAGGTGCATGAAAGACAAGGACGAAATCCATTTGATCCCAAAGTGGAGTCACGCGGGCGGGGGATAAGAAGGTGGGTGCAACTAAAAGAAGTGGAGTAGAAGGCGGCAAGAGCTCTGATGTAAAGAAACAACTAGCTCCGTAGAGCAGATGGACGACAAGGGGTGCTACCGGGTGGTCGAGGCTTTACAGAGCAGATTAAGGCTGCTCTGCCCTCACTAAGGATAGTCGCATGTGCAGGTAGAAGGGATGTTTGGCAAGGATTGTAGGGGGGAGAGGACATGGGACAGTTACACGAATAGAACAAGCATTAAAAATGCAATAGGTCTCGCCTTTCATTAAGTTAAAGCCATTTGCTTTGCTATACAATACCATTAGCAAAGCAAATGGCTTTAACTTAATCAAAGGCGAGACCTATTGCATTTTCAATGCTTGTTTTTCTCTCTTGCTATCCTAAATATCTGGTGCTGAATAATAAGTGCCGACCCCTAAAAATGAGTGTCCGTGGCCCTCACCGGCAACCACGGCTCAAATTAAGCACTGGCATATTGTGAGATCCAGCCATGACTTAACTTAATTCTCTGCTATTTAATATCCAATGCCCTCTCATCTAAACAGGTTATCCTTGGGCAAAAATATTCTTGATTAATATATAGTTTGTATTCCTTTTCCGTAGATGTGGACAATCCAACCCAACATTTCACCTACAGAAGGGGCCTAAGCAGTATGTACTTCGAAAAAAACCTCCTGGTTTCCTCCTGCCTGGTACACACCAGGTAAAGCAAAGTTTTATGTAGAACGTTGAAATTCCTTATTCTGTTACAGACCCTTTTAATAATAGAACATAAAGACGACCATAAGGAAGTTTGTCACAGTACTGACTTAGAAAATATTGTCCTGCAATAAACCTAGATATCCTGAATATCTACTACCATAATAGCAAGAAGGGAAGTCTAGATTTACTATTCCTAACTTTTTATATATATTGGCAAAGTACATGTACGTGGAGTTAAGAATAGCACATATATGCTTGCCTCATATCTAGGTACCTTCACAAGATTGGGATGGTTGACCTTGTGAATATTATTTTGACAGTTCAACATTTAAAACTCCAAATTGTGGCAGTATACCGATCACAAAGGTGTTTCACTTGGTTAGGAAATTGAGCTGCAGGGGTTTGTTTTAAGGAAAGCTTGGGACGCTGTTTTTCTGCAGAAGGACATTTAAAAGATCAGAGTTCATTAGTAATGCCTTCATTTCTAAAAGCACCAGTCTTAGATAAGATTTGAAACTCACTGTTCAATTCACATTGTATACGTATGTAATGATATGTTTGTTTTGTTTCAGAAATGTATTGTTAATCAGGATAACTTGTTAAATCACGTAATTCAGTAAAAAAAAAAAAAGTAGCAGTGTTACCAATGACCCCTTCCACCTATCTCACAGTTCTTGCTGGAGATGCAGACTCTTTGTTATGAAGTGGGGGTCAAAGGCTAAATGCCTATGATGGCAGAGCATGTAGATTGTACTAAAATGAATATTGGACTTCAAAGAAAATTAAAATATAATTATTACACTTCAGCTAACTTTGAAGAATATCTTCAAACCAATATTGATAGTGTATTTACTGTTTTTGTCACTTTGTCATGCGTGGTTAGTGCAAGAAAATTATGGTTCCCCTACAGGTACAAGTTATTGGTTGTATGTATCCTTATGTCTGTCTATAGACAACAGTAAACATCCTCAAAAGTGTTTCTGCAGTTTTGAGCATTTCATGATCTTCCTGCTAAAATGTCCCATTTGTCCTTGGTCTCATTGTGTTATAGCTCAGAGCCTCTCAGTGTTATGCTCACTGTTGCAGATATCCTAAAATCCTGCCACAGGATTGGTGGATATATCAAGTCCCTATTCTAGCTCACCTTACATTTTCGTGGCTTGGCATGCACCCACTCCCCCTTTTCAGCTGTCTGGATTCTCCCATCCTATGTCATATGTCCTACATTTTCAATATGGCTCCCACCACACTTAACTTGGACCTACCCATAGACCCCTTTTTAGCCATGTATGAATGTTTGGGTGATGGCCCACCCTCCAGTATAGAGCCATCTGGTATGCTTTTTGGTTTTTTTATTCCAGAGAGAATAAACGACTGTAATCCATCACCCCTGATGCAAATATAATGACCTAGCATCTCCTTTTTCTAGAGGCTGACTGCTAGTCTTTGCCTCTGGTGTCAGTACCGACACACATTGTAACGCTGGAAGATCTTACAGCTTTTTCCGGATTGCAGTTAAATGTTTGATTGTGAATGTGTAAAAATGGTTTCCCTATGCTACGCCTGAAACTTTGTGTGCTTTGTAAAAGTGTATCCTTTAATCAACAGGGTTGATAGGATTGCTCCATTCTTCCCAGGCTTGTGCACTTCATTCTGCTAATAGTACTGCTGTACTGTTCACATCGATACACGAGGCATACATTTGCCAAAAATCTGAATTATCTTAATGAGGCTGTAAGAGCTGTCAGCCTTAGGGCGGTCTTCCCCCAAACCTATTGCCTTTGCCCTCCACTTTTTACTGAAATTTTTTGTTGAGTATAAGACTCTGTGCACTGTGCACTTTGCACTTTAGCACTGTTAACCAGTGCTAAAGTGCTTGTGCTCTTGCCCTTAAACATGGTACGACTGGCTTACACCTAATTGGCATATTTTATTTACTTATAAGTCCCTTGTAGAATGGTGTACCATATACCCAGGGCCTGTAAATTAAATGCTATTAGTGGGCCTTCAGAACTTATTGTGCTACCCACTTAAGTAGCCCCTTAAAACATGTCCCATGCCTGCCATTGCATCCTGAGTGCAATTTTAAACTGCCAATTCGACTTGGCAATATAACCCCCTTCCCCAGCCTGAAACTCCCCTTTTATTCCATATAAGTCACCCCTAAGGTAGGCTATAAGCAGCCCATAGGGCAGGGTGCATTGTAATTAAGGCTTCCGGTTTTCCGTTTTTACTGATTTTTACAGATAAATACAGACAGAAAACAATGTGTTTCCTGTCTGTATTTATTTTTAAATGCACAAAAATACTGAAAATGGTGCTTCTGGTGAGACTCCATGTTGTATTTCATAAATTCCAGGCAAAAGCTAAGCAGATAGACAGCATGGAGAGTTAAAAAAACAGGATGACGTCCTTAAATACAGGCATATGTTAACATATATTTGTAACATAACACTAATAGGTACCTGTGAGTGTATTCTTTTGTTATATGTGGCTGTTAAATTAGCTAAAACATGAAGGCAACCATGTATGAGTGCACATCCTACAGTTAAATAAAGGTGGAAATATACCATTTTACAGCTCCATTTATTCTCAAAACACAATAAATATGGATACATACCAATAAGACGGTCAAAAATAAATATGGATAAATACAGAGACATGTAAAAAAAAAAATACCATAAAACCGGGAGCCCTAATTGTAATTAAAAGGCTGGACATGTACTTTAGGAGTTTTTCACTACAAGGACATGTAAAACGTAAAATTAGTTTTTCACTACTGTGAGGCCTACCTCTCCAATAGGATAACAATGGGTTGCCTTATTACAATTAAAGTGCTAACATTTGATTGGGAATAGGTAAGCATTTCATGTTTGGAGTCTGAGAAATTGTATTTAAAAATCGTCTTTAATGGTAACGTCTGATTTTAAGTTACAAATTTGAAAATCCCACTTACAGAAAGTTGGCATTTAACTGTCCTAACTATTTGGTGCCTGCAGACTGTTCCTGAGTCACATGACTGGGTGTAGTTTATTCCTCCCAGACAGCCACGCAAAAGGAGGAGTAGGTATGCCTGGATGGACATCAACTGGCAGGATGGGAGCGGAGCTGGGCACAGCCCCACCTGCACTGCCTTCACACAAAGGACCGGTCACCTCTGCATTGTGCATGCAGATATTCGGGGGCAAGGGAAGCAGGAAATTCAAGCACTTCAAAGGGAAATTCTCTAGACTCCTACTTCAAGGAAGACACCAGGTTTAAAAATAGGACTCTCAAACCCACTCTTCAGTTCACTTTATGGACCTGCGGAAGGACTCTCTGCCTGCTGCTGTGGTCTGCTGTGTACTGCACAAGACTGCTTTGCAGCACCTGGAAGGACTGCTTTGCTGCCTGGAGCGTGCCTTAAACCCTCAGAGGTCTGCCCTGCTGCTTGAGCCCTGTGTCATCACTTGAACTCAGGATGACCAGAGTGACACCAAGGGATAGTTCGCTGACATCCTGATCGTAGCCTCAGGGACAGAAAAGGCTTCAACCATCTTGAACCTGCACTTTGAGCCAGCCTGAGTGAGTCCTAACCCTCAAAGTGGTGCCCCACCAGTCCTGGACCCTTGGTGGTGTGCTAAAGGTGCCCAGATAGGCAAATGCCAAAACTTGGGACGTAGATTTTTTTTTGCTAAAACCTGCTCTGAGAACCGTGGGGAGACCGGGACCAACCTACTCATTGATCCACCAAAGGTGCATCGCCGGTCGGCCTGACTGTGCAATCGCTCCCACTACATTCTTCTCAGCAGCAGCAAAACCTGTTCAGCGGTCCTTCGCCTAAGAAGTATCCGACCTTGTGGAACTCTCATCGGGTACAGCCTCCTGCCTTGGCCTGCTGGAGATTTTAAACTTCCCAAAAAGAGTCCAAACTTGGAAATCTTCACTGTAACTTCATCCAATGGCTCCCCAACAACTACGTCTACTCCTCTGACACCGCCTTCAGGCTTGCCCCACAGAACTTTACCTTCTCAGAAGATTTTCTTCAAAACTTCTTCTAAGTCAAAAGGTAAGCGCTGACCGGGCCGAAACAGATTCTTGTATCCGACTCGCACTCCATCACTGTCTGTCATATTTTTTTACTTTGACTGGGTCTCACTTGACTAGATATCCGTGGTTGGCAATTTGATCTTTTAGGCCCTAATTTTTACCTTGCACTTTAAAAATTCATAACTCCGGTTATACTGATTGTGGTTTTTTTTTTGTTGGTTTTTTAAAAAATCATTTTGATGTCACTTAACTTATTAAAATGTACTCTATTTTTCTAAATGGGTGTGGGATTTTTCTTGTGGTGTTTTTACTTTATTGCTGTTTATGTACTGCATAACTACTTTACACATTGCCTCTAAGTTTAGCCTGGCTGCTTTTTGTGTCAACCTACCCGAGTGTTGAGCACAGGTTAATTTAGTGACTTGTTGTGGTTCACCCTGACTGGGTTGTTGATTGACTGGGGTGTTAGCCCTGGTTAAGCAACAGCCACAATCAATTTCTAACATTGGTGAACAGGTGTGGGGTCCAGTACTTATGTTTGTGCATTACCATACAGTGATTTGTGTAACACAAAGATCCCATAGATACAATTTAACACCAGAGTGGACCACTTTAAATTCTTCTTTTATTTGCTATTGGTTGTTATATCGTTTTTCTAATTTTAAGTGCTCTACCTCCCTTTTTGGATGGACCTGATCAACTTTGACACCCTCACCGGGGCTGAGCTGCTGAACCTTTCCAAAGAAAAGGGGCTGAATGCGGGTAGGAAGGCTGCCAAGCTGGATCTCCAGGTAGCCCTCCGAGCCTTTGCAGAAGTCCAGAGGTGGCAGACCACCCCAAGAGGAGGATGACCCGGAGGAGGAGGCAAACTTGAAGGATGATGATGATGATGATGATGATGTGGAGGACATAGACTTGGGTCCTGAGCTGTAAGGAGAATACAACTCACCCCTACAGGATGCCCAGGATGGGGCAGGAAGCAGCATCACTGCCTGGGGTCTGTTTCCTGAGGAGATGCAGGACAGGAAGGTGAGTGGGAGCTCAGGCTGCAGCTGACCAAGATGAAGCTGGAAGCAGAAGAGGCACCCTTGGCCAGAGAAAAAGATGAGGCTGAGAGAGAATTGGCAAGGGAGAAACTGGCCATGGAGGAAAGAAGGATGGCCCATGAGATCAGTCTCGAGGAGCTGGAAGTTGGGGCAAAGCAGGCAGGTTCCTGCTGTGTTGATGGCAGCATTATCCCAGTGTCCATGAGAGAAAAGAACATCCACATTATTTATGAGCCCCTGCGTCACATTTACGCCACTGTTGCGCCACTTTTTGTGACGTGGCAGTGTAAATAATGCAAACACAAGGAGATGATGGACAGAGTGCTGAAACTTTTCAAACACTCAGCCCCCAGTCACAGATCTGGGTTGAATCCATCATCATTCAGGGTCAAGACTGATTTGCATATAGCTGTGTCTGAACTGGGGTGGCAAAGTGAGCTAAAGAACGATGATGGATTCAACCCAGATCTGTGACTGGGGGTGAGCGTCTGAAAAGTTTCAGCACTCCGTCCATTATCTCCTTGTGTTTGCTTTGTTCGCCCTAAGTTGGCAGGGAATGCCCAGACATGGGTCCCTTGCTCACTTTGCCACTGGATTCAAGCTAGCCTGGCTGATGAGGGCTGTTAGCCCGAAACCGGTCCCAGGATGCTTGTTTCCGGTCCACTGATGGCATGGCTTGGCAGTTCGGGCTGGACTGTTCCCATGAGGCACAGGGTCAAGACTGATTTGCATATAGCTGTTTCTGAACTGGGGGGGCAAAGTGAGCTAAAGAACGATGATGGATTCAACCCAGATCTGTGACTGGGGGTGAGCGTCTGAAAAGTTTCAGCGCTCCGTCCATTATCTCCTTGTGATTGCAGTGTAAATAATGCGCCACGTTGTGCCATATTTATGAAGTGACGCATCTAGGCAGATTCATTCCCTCGTAAACCCCTGCGCTACATTATACCTGCGTCAGATATAATGTACGCAGGGTGGGCGCTCCCGACATCAAAGCCTCGTAGAAGTGGCGCATTGAAATCTATAAGATTTCAGTGCGCCACTTCTAGGATGCCATTGCGTCAACCTTACGCCTGCCTCATGGCAGGCGTAAGGGTGATGCAGGCCCTTTCACATGGGGCTTGCCCCATGTGAAAGGACACATTGCTGGAGTTGCGTCTGTTTTCAGACACTCCAAAAATGCGCCACTTTTGTATGAAGTATCCCCTCATGAAGGAGGCCCTGTCCAAGAAATATGGGCTTACCCCACAAAGTTATAGGCAGATGTTCAGGGACAATCAGAAGCTGCTGCAGCAGACCTGGGTGGATTGATTGGATCATTTTTACAAGGCACTGCATGGTTGGGTTAAGAGCAGTGGAGTAAGTGATTATAAAGGGCTGTATTTGATTGCTAGAGAGCACATGTTCAGTCTTTGTTTTACTTCGCTGCACCAACACCTTGTGACCCCAGGGAGTTTGCTAAGGAGGCAGACTGCTGGATCAGCACCAAGGTCCACAAGAAGGTATCTGGAGAAGACTCCCAAAAGGTTGGTCAGGGTTCCCACCAGAAGAAGTGAGCTAAAAACAGGAGCGAATTCTTTCAAGGCCCCCAAGAAGGTTCTTATGGGAAAGGATCCCAGCCCCAATCTGACCAAAAAAAGGGATTTGATGATAACCCTGGTAAATTTGTCCCCAGGTATTATAAATGTTACCATTATGGGCATACCACGGGTGATGCCACATGTCCCAAGAGGAAACAGCCCCCTCCCATTGGTGACCAGAACCCTGGTTTGGTCAGTGTAGCGCTTGGGAAGGAGATGGCCCCAGCTAGTGTTGGGGAGACCGCTGCGGTTACCCTCGTGTCTTTCGGTGACGGAGAGATGGTGCTCAAATCCCACATGCCTTCAAATACTTCCAAGTACAGACAGTGGGTCACCATCAATGGACAGAGGCTCTGAGGGACACAGAAGCCAGCATGACTGTCAGGTGTCATCTAGTGTCCTCAGAGCAAGTGATTGCTACTACAACCTGATGCAATGTATTGGGAGACAACTGGGAGAGCCACTACCCTGGAGCTCTGGTTCCCTTTGAATGGGGGTCTCAAGTTCTCGTGGGTAACTGTGAGCCCTGCCATGCTCGTGGACTGCTTGTTAGGAAATGATCTAGAGCACACTACCTGGAATGAAGTGGAACTCTGGTCACACCTGGAGATGTTGGGTTTGCCTGAGTGGGTCTGTGTGACCACCAGGTCCATGACTTCCCAGGAGGGGAGTCAAGGATGTCTGGAGCCTGGCAGAATGATACAGACCACTGTCAAGAAAGGGAAGGGCAGGGTATGGTGGATGGGTCGCCAGAGGAAGCCGACCTGGAGCCTACCGGGGAAGATGGTGCCTCCCTTGGAGACCTGTCTGAACTTGCTGGATAGCAAGCAGATGGTGACCTTACCAGAGAGGACTTATGTAAGGGCACAGGAAGAGTGCCCAACCCAAGAGGGCATGGGGCATCAGGCTGAAGCCCAGTCAGCAAGTGACCCCTCAGGAGATCACCTTATATACTAGGAGAATTACCTTGTGTATAGTGATCCTATGGCATCTGTGCATACGGCAACACGTGTTGGTAGTCCCCAATGCTACAGGACCTTCCTACTGGGGCTGGCTCATGAAATTCTCCAGGCAGGATATCTGGGGCAGGACAAGGACTTTGATGGGTTTGTTTTCCACTTTCATTATCCCCAGATGAGGATCTCCTCAGATACTTTCTGTAGGACCTGTCTTGCCTGTCAGGCTAGTGGGAAAACAGAAAAAAAGCTGAAGGCTCCCATGAATCCCATATGTCATTGGTACCCCCTTTGAAAGGGTAGGCATCAACATTGTAGGAACCGTGGACCCCCAAGTCAGCCTTAGGAACAGGTCTATCCTGGTGTTGGTGGACCATGCCACTGGATACACAGAGATTATCCACCTGAGGTATGTGAATGCACCTGTAGTGGCTAGGGATTTGATGCAGATTATACACCCAGATGGGGTTCCTCTAGGAAATGGTGTCTGACAGGGGCACCAACTTCATGTCTGCATACATGAAGTCCATGTGGAAGGAGTGTGGGGTAACCTACAAGTTCTCCATACCTTACCATCCCAAAACAATGGGCTTGTTGAAAGATTCAAGAAGACCCTGAAAGGCATGATTATGGGCCTGCCTGAGCACATGAGGCAGAAGTGGGATGTCCTCTTGCCATAACTGATTTTGCCTACAAGGAGCTAGGTTCAGCCCATTTGAATTTCTATATGGCCACCCTGTTAGGGGGGCCTCTCAGTCTGGTAAAGAGGGGTGAGAGCAAGCTCCCAAGAATCCCCCCCCCCTCTAGGATGTGGTTTACTACATGCTGACCCTCCGATACCAGATGGCAAAGTTCTGGAAGAAAGTTTCAGAGAACTTGGAGCGAGCCAGGAAGTCATGAAAGTTTCAAACTGGCCAAAATGTGTGGGTGATGGAGCCAAGGGCCATACAAGACTGTTGGACTGGGCCCTATGAGGTGATTGAGAAGAAGTGTGAGGCCACCTACTTGGTGGACCTCATGACCCCCAGAAACCATTAAGGGTACTCCACATCAATCACTTCAAGCCTGCTATGATAGGTCTGAGCTCACCATGTTGTTGGAGACAGATGGGGAGGAAGAAGAAAGTGAACCTCTCCCTGATCTCCTGTCATCCAATGAGAAATATGGGTCGATGTAAGTTGTCACCCTCTCCCCTACACTGACCCCAGGACAGCAGAGGGTCTGTCTGCAGCTGCTGTTTTTCCTCACTCCTTGACTTACACATATGTGTACTCATGAGATTGATACTGGGGACCCCCTGTTTGTAAACAAACAAATTTACAGGCTGTCTGACAATGTGAGGGCCAGCATCCAAGAGGTCTCCAACATGCTGGAATTGGGAGTGATTGAGCACTCTCTAATAGTCCCTGGTCCAGCCCAGAGCCCAGTGGTACTGGTACCCACGGCTGCCGCACCAGGCACTGCCCCAGAACTCCGGTTTTGTGTGGACTACAGGGGCCTCAACTCAGTTACTAAGATTGATGCTAACCCTATTCCCAGAGCCAATGAGCTCATAGATCGGTTTAGGGCTGCCAAGTCTGAGTACCTTTGACTTGACTTCTACGTACTAGCAGATTACCATAACTGAGGGGGCTAAAGAGAGGTTAGCATCCTCTACCTCAGAGGGCTCCTTCCAGTTTAAGATGATGCCCTTTTGATTGAAGAAGGCCCCTGCCACCTTCTAGAGGTTGATGAACCAGGTCTTCGCTGGGATGGAGGCCTTCAGTGCTACTTACCTGGATGACATAGCTGTCTTCAGTAGCAGCAGTGTGGACCACCTGTTTCACCTCCAGGAAACACTCCAGGCTCTGCAGCAGACAGGCCAGTCTATTAAGACCAGTAAGTGCCAGATAGAGCAGGGTTCTGTGGTGAACTTGGGACATATTGTGGGCAGGAGTAAGGTGCAGCCCTTCCAGGCCAAAATCGAGACCTTCCTGGGAGCCCCCCAATGCGCAGACAGAAGTGAGGGCCTTCTTTGGCCTCACTGGCTAATATGGGAGGTTTTTCAGGGGATATAGCGCCATTTGTGCCCCCTTGACTGAGCTCACTTCAAAGAAGCCGACCAAGAAGGTGATCTGGACACCGGACTGCCAGAAAGCCTTTGGCACTCTTAAACAGGACACGTGTATAGCCCCTGAGCTCACGGCCCCTGAATTTTTCCAGGAATTCATAGTGTATATCAATGCCTCAGAACATGGCAAAGGGCCAGTCATATCACAGCTAAATGAGGAGGGCCAAGGCCAACCTGTACCTTTCATCTGAGGCTAATTTCCAGGGAACAGATGTGGAGTGCCATTGAAAGGGAAGCCTTTGCTGTGGTCTGGGCACTTAAGAAGTTCAGACCATACTTGTTTGGGACTCACTTCCTGGGTTCAGACAGACCACAGGCCCCTCAGGTGGCTCATGCAGATGAAGGGTGAGAATCCAGAACTGTTGAGGTGGTCCATCCCCCTACAGGGAATGGACATTGCGGGTGAACACTGCCCTGGGCCAGAACACTCCAATACTGATGGTCAGTCCAAGTTACTCCGCCTTACTGATGAGAACTCCCATAGAGGTTGGGTAATTCTTTCAGCTGGGGGTGATGCATGTTACACATGTCAGCCTAAGGGTAATCTTCCACCAAACGTTCTACCTTTGCCCTCTACGTTTTGCTGAAATTCATTTTGTTGGCTCTAGGACTTTAGCACTGGTTAGCAGAGGTAAAATGCACAAAGTACTTGTGCTCTCTCCCTTAAAAATGGTAAAATTGCCTTACACCTAATTGGCATATTTAATTTATTAATAAGTCCCTGTAGAGTGGTGTACCCTATACCCAGGGCCTGTAAATGAAATGCTACTTGTGGGCCTGCAGCACTTATTGTGCCACCCACTTAAGTAGCCCCTTAAATTAAATCATTTCCCAGGTCTGTAATTGCATCCCTGAATGCAGTTTTAAACTGTCAGTTGTACCTTGCAGTACAACCCCTTGCCAAGCTTTAAACTCCTCTTTTAGTGCACATAAGCCACCCCTAAGGTAAGGCATAGGACAGGGTGCATTGCATTTAAAAGGCTGGACATGTACGTTTAAGTTTTACATGTCCTGATAATGAAAAACTTCTACATTTGTGTTTCACTACTGTGAGGCCTACCTTTTCCATAGGATAACATTGGGTTGCCTTCTTACATTTAATAATAATAAGTGCTAACGTTTGATTGGAAACAGGTGAACATTTCATGTTTGGTGTCTGAGAAATTGTAATCAAAATTCCTCTTGAATGGTAAAGTCGGATTTTAAGTTTTTGAAAATACCACTTTTAGAAAGTTGGTATTTTCCTGCCTTATTTGGTGCATGCAGCCTGTTCCCGGATACAGGGTGTAGTTGGCAGTTGCACTTTGTTTATTTCTCCCAGACAACCATACAATTAAGGGATTAGGTGTGCCTGGATAGGCCATCAGCTGGCAGAATGGGGGGCGGAGCTGGGCACACCCCACTTACAACTGTATAGGCTGTGATCTGCCTTCATACAAAGGACTTGTCACCCCTGCATTGTCCATGAAGACTGCCAACTGCCAGGAGCCAGAGCAAGGGAAAACAGGAAACGTCAAGCTCTTCAAAGACGATTTCTCTTGAAACTTCTTCTACTTAAATGAAGACACCAAGTATCAAAACAAGACCCTCAGATCCACTCTTCAGTTCACTTTCTGCACCTGAGTAAGGACTCTCAGAGGACTGCTTGCTGCTGTGCTCTGTTGTGTACCCCAGAGGACTGCTTTGCTGCCTTCCTTGAACCCTCAGAGGCTTGCCCTGCTGCTTGAGCCCTGTTTACTCACTTGAACCCAGATTACCAGAGTGACTCCAAGGGCTAGTTGGCTGGCATCCTGCTTAGAACCTCAGGGACAGTAAAGGCTCCAACCAACTTGGACCCACACCTGGACCCAGCCTGCATGAGTCCTAAGCCCCCCCCCCCCCAAGTGGTGCCTCTCCAATCCTGGCTCCTTGGTGGTGGTGCGACAGGTGCCCAGGAAGCTGATAGCTGTAAGCCAAAATGTGGGACTTAGAAACTTTTTGCCTTAAAAACTACTATGAGAACCGAGGGGAGACCGGGACTAACCTGCTTATTTATCCGAACTAACCTGCTTATTTATCCGAACAAGGTACATCGATGGTCGGCTTGACTTTGCAGTAGCTCACACTACGTTCTTTTCCGCAGCAGCAAAATCTGTTCAGCGGTCCTTCAGGGATATCCTACCTTGTGGAACTCTCATCGGCTACAGACTCCTGCCTCCTCCCGCTGGAGATTTTCAGCTCCCAAAAGAGACCAAGCGTAGAAATCTTCACTGTGACTTTGGGCCAGATGTACGACCAGTTTTTGCATGCGCAAACGGGTTTGCGACCCGTTTGCGCACTCACAAACCTACATGGCCATGTACAAACACTATTTTGCGACTCGCAAAAAATTGCGACTCACAAAATAGTGTTTTGCGACTCGCTATTAGGAAGGGGAGTTCCCTTCCTAATAGCGAGTCTCTAGCCATGTATGAATTTTTTGCGACCGCAGTTGCGGTCGCCAAACACTCGCAATTTACCACCCTCTTCAAGAGGGTGGTAATGGGGTCGCAAATGGGAAGGGGTCCCAGGGACCACTACCTGCCCTTAAAAAATGAAACGAAAACGTATATGTATATATGTGTGTGTGTGTGTGTGTGTGTGTGTATATGTATGTATGTATGTATACGAGATTACCCAGTCCTCCCTGTGCTATACCTTCTCCCCAAAATACATAAGGACTCAGAGAAACCGCCTGGTAGGCCCATAGTGTCTTCGAGAGGCAGCGTGGCTGAGCATATCTCGAAATATATTGATTTTTTCTTGAGGGAACATGTGATCAACCTAGCCAGCTACATTAGGGATACCAAAGACTGACTTAGGAGAATTGAGAACCTGACATGGGAGACAGATTCCCTTCTTATCACCTTGGATGTGCACAGCCTCTACACCATCATTGATCATCAACATGGTTTAGAGGCATGTAAGCTATTCTTGGCCAAAAGACCAATAAGGCTACGTGAACATACGCAGATGCTTCTTGATATGATAACATTTTGTTTGAAAAACAATATTTTTTTGTTCAACGGTACCTTGTTCAGACAGGTGACTGGAACTGCGATGGGTTCATGCTTTGCTCCCAGCTTCGCGAATCTTTTCATGGGAGGTTGGGAGCAGAGCATGTGGACCGATCCGGTGTTCCAGGAATATCTTAAACATGTGACGTTGTGGCTACGATACATCGATGATCTCTTTATTATTTGGAAGGGATCAGAGGAGTTGGCATTAGAGTTTATTAACAAACTCAATGCGAACAAATCCAACATTGTCCTCAGTGGCAATATCAGCAGGACAGAAGCAGTGTACCTTGATGTGAAACTTGAGGTTAAGGACAACAAAATACAGACCATCCTACATAGGAAATTGACGGCAGGGAACAGTATTCTTCATGCCCTCAGCAGCCACCCCGAAACTCTCAAATGGAGTATTCCATACGGGGAGCTGTTGAGGGCGAGGAGAAACTGCAACACTGAGGACGGTTACCTTGTAGAATGTAAGAACATAGCTGACCGTTTCAGAGAGAGGGGATACCCAAACTGGGTGCTTAAAAAAGCCATGGACAGAGCTCGACAGATTGAACGGACATCCACTCTTACTGACAAGTGTGTGTCTGAAAGTACCAAGGATGACATCTCTAGATTGATTCTAACCTATTCCTCGGATGCCAATAACATCAAACGCATCGTTACCAAGAACTGGGGCATCCTTAAAACTGACAGCATTGTGGGCAGTAGTATCCCTGACAGACCCAGCATTACGTATCGTAGGGGCAGGAATATCAGGGATATGCTGACACACAGTGATATTACAAAATACCCCAGTAACAACTTGCAAGGCCTCAAGGGTTTTACCCTTGCGGTCATTGCAAAGCTTGTAACAACAGCAGATTTCACAAGCAAGTGAGTTACAATGGAGTCAGTAGAGAATTGAATCAGTTTCTCACATGCAGTTCGACATGCGTGATATATATCATAGAATGCACATGCAAACTGTGGTATATAGGCAGCACGACCTGTATGGCGAAGAAACGCATTCTTGAACACTGTAGAGCTATTACCAACTTTGACCCCAAATATCCAGTGGCACGTCACTTTAGAGACAAACATTTTTCCAACATAAGGGATCTGAGTTACATCATTCTAGAACGGGTTGATCGTAACCCTAGGGGTGGCAATAGAGTTTTACATCTGAGACAAAGGGAATCTAGGTATATCATAGATTTCCAAACCAAGTTTCCGGGAGGGCTGAATCAGGAAGAAGAAATGGCAGTACATCTTAAAGAATGATATCATCATGTCGTGTATATATCAGTATGCAGTCTTTTGTTGCTATATGTAGTGGTATGTCTGTCTTGCTCTCCTCCTGTTTCCTCTTGTTTCCTCTTGTTTCCTCTTGTTTCGTGTTTCTTCGTGTTTCTTCTTGTTTCTTCTTGTTATATTTCTTTCTGTTATATTTCTCCCTGTGCTGATATTTAGCTGTGAAGGCATTCATGTGCACTAGTTGATCACACACATGTGCTGCTAGAGAGAGATATATATTTTTATAATGCATTTTTAATTCCTCGTCATGTTGTCCCATGATTGTGAACTTTGTTGTGCCATCAGCATTCGATATGATGTGTACTGATTTTAACCATTTGTTTCTTTTTATTTCCTTAGGAGGAAAGGAAGGGGCTCATTCACCAATATTCACTTGCACGGGCCACCTACCCTTTCTCCCTTCTTTATGGCACTGAAGCACTTTGATTCCTGTCGGCAATTGTGGTGAGAGTATCTGAACCTATTTTCATTGGGATTTTGAACATTGAGTATTTTTTTATGGTGTTTTCCTCCAGTTCGCCCTCTTTACCCTGTGACCCACATGGTATTGATTAATAGGCACTTGCCAGTACTGGCTTCGGGCCATTTGCAGTGTGACTGACTATTTTATTGTCTTACATGCGGAGGTGATTTGTTTAATATGTGTAATATATTGTATAATTGATGATCATACCTGTTGTTATGATGACGAACAACATAACAATAGTCAATGTGCAACATCACTACGAGTGCGGTTTGACATAATTGGCACCAACATTAAGAGGGCACTACATCAACATTAACTGTAATGTTCAGCTATTATGAGCTTTGATTGATTGCTATACTTTTGAGTAGGTATGTTCACAAGCTTACGTGCTTGTATTCATGAATTATTTTACCTTGCGGCCTCTGTATTAACACAAGATGTCTGCCGCATTTTGACACCAGTGTGCCTCTTTTATGTTCTTTATTCTGTTCATTTTACTTTACCTTGCGGCCTCTTTACTAACACAAGATGTCTGCCGCGTTCTAACACCAGTGTGTCTCTTCTATGTTCATTGCTCTGTCCATTTAATGTGCCGACATGGTTTCCGTTTTCACGTGATCAAGCCTGTTGTCAGGCGAAACGCGTTGTGAATAAACAGCGGTGATGCAGTAACACAGTGTCTGTCCTCTCTGAGAGCGCGTCTACACGAAGTTTTGATAATTGATATATATATATATGTATATATATATATATATTTTTTTTAATGCATCCCCTTTTCCTTTAAGGAAAACGGGCTGCATTTTTTTTTTTTAACCTACTTTATTGACAAGCAGTCCCAGACATGGAGGTCTGCTGAGCACAGCAGGCCACCATCCCTGGGAGGGCCAGCCATTCCCAATGGGGTCGCAAATTGCGAGTGGCTCATTAATGTTCATGAGCCTCGCATTTTGCGACCCCATTGGGAATTGCAATCAGAGCCTCTGTCACTGTTGTACATTCCAAATTGCAACTCGCAATTTGCAACTCACAATTGAGCGCAAATTGCGAGTCGCAATTTGGAATGGTCGTACATCTGGCCCCAAGTCTCTTTTTTGGACGTTGAAAATCTCCAGCAGGACGAAGGGCCTCATTACGATCTTGGCGGATGGGATAATCTGTCACAAACGTGACGGATATCCCGTCTGCCATATTACAAGTTCTATAGGATTTAACGGAACTTGTAATAAGGCGGATGGGATATCCGCCATGTTTGTGACGGAGTATCCCAAACTCCAAGATCGAAATCAGGCCCTAAGTCCGAACATAGAAATCTTCACCATGACATTGTCCAGCGGTT
The DNA here is from genome assembly GCA_963921515.1 of Calotriton arnoldi. Taxonomy (NCBI): domain Eukaryota; kingdom Metazoa; phylum Chordata; class Amphibia; order Caudata; family Salamandridae; genus Calotriton; species Calotriton arnoldi. The sequence continues at coordinate 455,799 of CAWUFW010006621.1, forward strand.
CCCGGACGATGACACCTCCTCACACACTGCCTGCAGCCTTTACTTTCTCAGAACATTTTCCTCAAAATGTCCAAAGGTAAGTGCCGACCGTGCCCAATCGGGCTCGTGCTCTATCGCGGTTGGCCATATATTTCATCTTTGACCCAGTCTCACGCGACTAGATGTCCACGGTTGGTGCTTTGATCTTTTAGGTGCTAGTTTTTACATTAAACTTTATAAATGTATAACTTCAGTTCTACTTATTGGATTTTTGTCGTTTTCATGTCAAAAAGTTTATTAAAATATACTCTATTTTTCTAGATCAATGTGGGATTTTTCCTTGTGTTGAGTTTGGCCATATTTTTCATCTTTGACCCAGTCTCACGCGACTAGATGTCCACTGTTGGTGCTTTGATCTTTTAGGTGCTAGGTTTTACATTAAACTTGATAAATGTATAACTCACTTTATTGATATTTTTGTACTTTACACATTACCTCCAAGTAAAGCCTGACTGCTTTTTGTGCCAAGTTACCAGAGGGCTGAGCACAGGTTAATTTAGTAACTTTTTGTGGTCCACCCTCACAGGGATTGTGGCTGCTGCTTGAAAAGGGTTAACATCCCAGTCAGCCAACAACCCAATTTCTCACATAGGTTTAATAAAATAACTAGATCTGTCTTTCGAAGAACTACCACACTCCAGTTACATAGTAATGTCATGCTCTGTAATGCTATGATCCGAAGCAGGTGATGGTCTTAACTTATGCTAACTGACCTTTTTTTATTAGATTGACCGAGAGTATATTGTGCAAAGAGCTTTAACTTCAGTTGGATTTCCAGTGCCTAGACCCTTACTGTACTGTGAGGATACAAGTGTCATCGGAACAGAGTTCTACATAATGGAGCACGTACAGGTAAGTTTGTCTAGACAAATTAGAGTAGTATCTAGGTGGCCATCAAAATAATATGCGTGCTAACTCTTCCCTTGTCTCTCTTGCGCTGTAGTTGTTGCTCTTAATCAACCTCTCTCTCTCTTTCTCTGACTCTTTTACCACCACTGTTCCTGTATTTCTCTTTTTCTTTGTTTTTGCTTCATCTTTCTCATTCTTTCTCCATTTTGCAGATTCTTTTTCTTTCTCTCCTTCTTTCTCGCTCCTCCTCGTTTTCTCTATTAATAATTGAATGTTCATGCCAATAAAACTTTGTATCTTGCCTTGCAACCAAATAGGAGGCATGTTTCCCCTTGTAGGGAAGAGCCAGCTTTCAGTTCTTTCTTGCCTTAGCCTGGTACCAATGCCGTGTTCCGAACCCTGGTTCACCATGTGCCTTCTTTAACTGGTAGATGTGGCTCCTTCAAATGGCATATAATAGGAGCTAATAACCTTGGTATCAGTAAGACTACATGGCGTCATGTGTAATCTTGAAACAAAGGTAACCATTTTCCTCACAGATTAGCACTTGGAAATGAAAGCCACCAATGATGCATAATGCATGATTCAGACCATGTTTCTTTCTATATCTCATGGTAATATCTAGTTCCTTGAAGTAGAATCAACACATCATATGTGTTGGCTGCTAACACGTACCTGAGGACCTGTTAGTGTTTGTAGTGTAAAAGTGACATTTCACCAATGTATCAATACAATGAGAATTTCAAAACTCTCATAACTACTCCTTTATCCAAGGTGTTAAATTGAAGATTCAAATCTCATTGATTAATCTGAGAAGAGCTATGGCACGCTAAGATTTCAAGAATTTTTTGAGAGGTCAGCACCTGCAATATAAGCAAGTAAATCACTCTAGTTGACCCCCATTTCAGTTTCTTGTTTTTTAATGTGGCTAATAGACCCTTTGTAGGATTTGCTTCTTTTCACAATCTCTTGCTACTGATTTTGGTCCGCATGCATTCTTAGCAAGTGCATGTTACAGAAGGCTAACTACATCTGTTGAAAGCTTTCTTTCTTAGATGAGTTGCACTAATATCTTCTTATTTGGGTACCCCTGCCTTGGTTAGTAACTTCCAAGGCTCTTTCAGGATAGTTGAATGCTTGTTGTCATTCTTTTATTTTAGCTTCAATTTATAAAAATAACAATGTATCCTTTGGTTGGCAAATATTGGGAGAACTCTTACTCATTCACTCACCTAAATCACACACATTCAATCATGGGTGATTCAGTACCAATTGAAAAAGCAGTGTGCTAGTACACAAGACAAATATTGGAAAAGTTATGTATCAATTTATTAAAAGCATATAAAACAATTGTAGCAAATTAAAAAACAGTTAATCATACATAGTATATTTATGTTCAAAATCAAAAAACGTCACACTATAAATAAACAAATGAACAAACTCAATAACAAAGACAATTAGACGAGAGTATTAAAAAGACACTACACTTTGTCATAAAGTGACCATATCAGTATGAGGTAATATTGGGGCTGGACCCTGATGTACAAAAGACAATCAATATCTTGTGTGGCAGCCCACTGTGCGGATTATGGTTCTATGGCGTCAACGCGTTTCGATGGTATTATCTTGATTTGAATCATCTTTATGAAGACTAAAGATATTACTTTCTGATGGTATCTACAATTAAAAACATACAATTATTACACATAGACAATAACCAAAACAGGCAATACAAACAGAACATTTCAATCACATGATTAATCTGTTAAATTATTAAAATATACATCTAAAGCTACACCAAGTCGATTACAAAGTTCATGACATCACTGCTTTAACAATTACCTCCAATTCCCTCCATACGTATCACATAACACATTCATAAATTCACACTCTGTTCCACCCAATTGGCAGAACACTACGAACCCATACATGAGTGGGCATTTTCTCACCTAAAAAAGTAGCTTGACCAAAGTGCAGAAGTCACTTCTATCCTGAAACTCCTTGTCGGGGAATATAAAATGCTTTTCCCAAAACCAGAGAATGTTTTTAAAAAAACACCTAAATAAAGACCAGAAATAGTCTCACAACCAGCATATTGCATTTTATTATGCCTCTTATTTCCTAATTCGGTGTTAGAGGCACTAGTCACTTGTAAATAAGATCCTATCTCACCTTGTATAAGGATCAATACGAAATGCAGATTTGAACAACAGCTAGCCTCACTGTCCTTCTTTCATCGTGGAATCTAAAACAAGAGGAGATTGTACTGTTTATAATGCAACTCCCAAAAGGTCGATTCTTGCCAGAATGATACAAATATCAACATACCTCCAACACCAATAGGGGATAACCTCCAATGTTGGTATAATGCTGCCTATTTAGGCCTGAATGATATATCACAGGGTTCCTATATGCCCTTCATTTGATAGGGTGTGCAGGAAATAATAAAAACAGAACTCAGTTAGTTAGGGAGTACCCTTCACTTAATAGATCCTAATCAAAGAATATCTTACATATGTTCAGGCCAAGACTCTAATATTAGGGGGATAGTCCTATCTAGCCATACTAATCTAGACGTGCTCCTATACACCCCCACAAAATAAACTTCCAGTTACTCTTAAATGGCCACTCTATAGTGCACTAAGATACATTTTTTACTCCAAGAAGGATTTACTAGGGACATCCTACCCACATATTAAGCAGTGAGATATAATATCAGAACTCCAACCACAATTATAACAATAGCCCATTTTGTTAAGGTAAAAGTTCTTTTAGAACAAGTATTATCTCTACTCTGGGCAACAATAGCCTATTGCTCTATAAGTGCCTCAATCAATACCATAAATTCTTAAGTATGGCGGAGCCACTCCGCATTCGTCCGCTGTTGTTTCTCAATAAACACCGAGCCTGCGTGTACCCTGGCTTTTTATACAGCCTACCTTGTTGAAACTAGGTCAAGAGGCAGGCCAACCAATAATTCGACCACACCCCCAAGGAGAAAATATATCTAACGCGAGGAAAACCACAAAAGTAGTTCGGCCATCTTGGAATGGTCAAAAGTACTATCTGCTCAGTTCAGGGAACTTTGTCTAAGCTTGCACTTACAAGTGTCATTTACAAAAAATATATATTATAATCAGCGGCTTCTGTATTTTCATGCAAAATCTTTACTGCCTATATTGTTGAATCAGGAGGCAGGTCAACCATTAAACCGCTAACACGAGGAAGACTGTGAAAGTAGTTCGGCCATTTTCGAATGGTCAAAAATACTCGGTTCAGGGAACTTTATCTAAGCTTGCACTTAAAAGTGTCCTTTTCAAAAAATATATATTCTAATCAGCGGCTTCTGTAATTTCATGCAAACGCTTTATTGCTTGCATTGTTGAATCAAGAGGCGGGTTAACCGTTAACTCGACCACGCCCCAGAGAGAATATTTGCCTAGTGCGAACCAGATCGCGAAAGTAGTTCGGCCATCTTAGAATGGTTAAAAATGTTTGCCTGAGCTCGCACCGTCGGACACTGACAGGTCTCCTTGCCAAAGAATATTGTCAGCGGCATCTGCATTTATGTCCCCGACACTACTGAAAATTCAGCCTCATTTATATAGGGAGACCCACACGTCTAAAGGTACCACCGTAATAAACAGTCATGGTTGTAGCCATGCACGTTGGATGACTCAGCCTAGACTGCCATTTGGGCACTTACTACTGAGTACCCTATAAATCTAAAATGAACAAATACTGGTAAACCATCCTCCTGTATGTAGGGCATCCCGCATTACTAGAAGCGGTTCCGCCATCTTATAGGGGTTAAAAATGTAACCAAAGCTCCCACCTAGGGCACTTACTCGAGGTACCCTAAAACCAATCACATAAATTTGAATCTTGTCCCCTCAACTGTGAACATGAAAAGACCTTCTTAGTTTCAACAAAAGATTTTTTTTTATTTTTTTTTACCATTTATCACGTTCTTATGCCATTCTTACATGGGCAACAAACCTGCAGGCTGATTTCACGTGTCTTGAAATCCAACAACACATATGCTCATATTGCCAGATGTAGCTCCCAAATCACAGAGCCACTAATTCGTCTGAAAACAGATATTAACTACTATGGGTTCCAAATGACTATTCGTGGCACTACTCTAGGAATAACCTATCTTCTTTCATGCATATTGTACTTCAGCCAGAGGGTGTCTGGACAACTGATAGACAACAGTTAATGATTCTGATGCACTGCAATATTCACACAATCAATGCCATCCAGTCTTCCCTGGAGTTTAGTCCTTTCTGCACTGTTCCAAGTTTTCAAATGTACCATTGCTCTCGGAGTTACCTTTTTTTGTCTAAATCACCACCTCGAATGTTCCCTTGATTTTCTCCAAGATGAACCATTTGAACTCACTACAATCATGATTAGATTGGGCATAGTGGTCTGTGAGCGGAGCATTCTCTTTTTGTTCTCAGTGCGAATTTATGCTCGAAGTCTTATCTAAGCTCCCGACCAGTTTCGCCCACATACCCAAGTCCGCATGGGCATATGAGGAGATATACAACATTCTAACTACGACAGCTGTTAAGAGTATTAGTTCTTATGACAGTACCATTAAACTCAAAGGTTTTGGTGATGATGCAATGGTCCCAAATGGAGCAATTGCCACATTTGTAGTTCCCTATGGCTTTAGTGTTCTCAATTGTGCTCTGGGCACTGCCTGTCGAATTTCTATACGTGTTAACCAGGGAATTCCATATATTTTTGTTTCGTCTGAATGCATAGAGAGATTTTTGTAACTGGATATCCTGACCATCATTCAAAATCTTCCAGTTTCTGTTCATGAAATTTTTAATCTGATTGCTCATGCCAGAAAATTGACTGACACAATAACCAATAAAATGAGTGGAGATGAAAGTGGAAAGAATAAACTAATACATTGCTAAAACATCGCTAAGTTAAAAAAGTACTCCGGACATGCCACATGGAATTTAGAAAACGGGAAACAGCGATAACAATTGGTGCATGGGACTCATATTTTAGTACTCTATATGCCTCAACGCACTGCACAAAACCCAAATTCTTAGAGTTGAATGAGCCAACGCCGGCGAGAACGCGTATGCAGGACAAAAAAAAGGACGTGTAGCTCAGTTTCTTTCTTATAGTTGCAGGCGGGGCATCCACCAGAATGAGTTTTGGACCATTTGCTTCTGTTGGCGTGGAGAGGCAAAGTCCCTAATCTAAGCTGCATGCACAATTTCCTGGCCAAGGTTGGTTGGATGTCGTCCAGAAAAAGTTCCAGTTTGTATTAATCTTTTTTTATCAATAAAAACTCTGCTGTTAATCGACCACAAAGTGGATTTTCCTGAATGACAGAGAGCCTATAAGATCTATAGGTTCTTACCAATTCCAACCGTGGAATTAGGGGACATGACTCCTCAGGTGATCTCCATAGGTCCACTTTCCCCAGCTGTATACAAAGATCCCTAATGTAATTAAACCAGGGTATTTTAGTGATACCAGGGAACTCTTTGAGCTCAGATCGGTAGGTGGCCAATTCTGGGGTCACCCAGAGGCAGCCCCAAAAAGTCAGGGGTCTCAGGACTATCTCTTCATTAATGGGCCTAATACCCAAATCCAAGCGCAGAGGAGTGAGAGGTGTGCTAAGGGGAAGACCTAATAGCTGCCTCATAAAGTTATTCTCCACTTTGTTCAGACTAGTGCTAGGGCGATGCCCCCACAGTTCTGCCCCATACATTGTTGCCCCCCGCGCTTGAGTTTTATAGATTTCAACTATTGGCCCTACTGGTTTGAATTGTGAAGATCTATATTGTTTCATAAGCCCTCCCACTGTCTGTGCTAACTTAAGGCTGGCCTTGGCCATCTGCGGTCCCCAATCCAGATGCTCAGTCAGAGTGACGCCTAAGTAATCAAACACCGTCACTCTGTCAAGGGGGAAGCCATTCAAATGCAGATTCGGGTGAGATGTATTTACAGGATTAAACACCATATATTTAGTCTTAGATATGTTTAGCACCAGCCCCCGAGTCTTACAGAAGGTGTAAAAGCAATCTAGGATGCGCTGGATTCCCATAGGTGTCTTTGAAAGTAGGAGGGTGTCATCAGCAAACATCAGCGCTGGGACCTTGCCCGATGCTAGCCTAGGGGCATCATTGTCCTTAACTTTTCTAAATTGCTCAATGAGACCATTGACAAATAGGCAGAATAGGGTAGGCGCTAACATGCAACCCTGACGTACCCCTTTGATATTTACTGCAGTAACTTAGGGTTTCCTTATGGGGAGGGGAATCATTTCTCATAACAAAGAGGCCTTAAACGTGTATGGTATCAGAATGTCATGGCTTAAATATCCTCTGATGAAAATGTTGTGTCCTAAATATTGGTTTACACATATACCACCTCAGTGGAGTTAATAATAGAAAATCTACACCCACAGGGCAATATTTTTGTAAATGATATCTAGGCAACAATACTTATTGATATTCTGACATGCAACCTTTAAGCAAAAACAAGATTAAGTATGAACATTTTTGGCTAATTGTGACTTTTCACAGGTCTGACTGTTTCTAGGCAATGTTTAGTCTCTAAACCAGAGCAGTTGGGGAAGAGGAAAGGAGTTGATTTTCTTTCTCTCACAAAAGTGATTGTAGCCACAATAATTGATGGTTTGTCAATTGGCGTTGATGAATGTGAAATGTATTTGCTATTGGTAGGTGTCATTCACTCTTCACTGCTCCCTCAACTGGTCCTGCTTCATAGAGCTAGTGGATGCTAGACATTGCTGGGATTACTTGAGTAGGTTTCACTAAGTATATCTTCCTCCTTTACAGTACACAGTTTGTTTCCCTTCTCTTGGATGGATACCAGACCTCTTGCAGGAATATGTTGTACATTTAGCAGGAAGTTCCAACAAAAGGTCTACATTTCTAATTCTCAATACTTAAGTGCTGTAATAAAAGAATGGAGATTCAGGTTGTCTCATAGGATCTACAGCTTGAGATAGTTCATTTGGTAACATGGCCACCGGTGCAAGTGCTGGTCCAACAGAAAAAAGCTGTAGTTGGTGAAAAACAGTGTGTCTGCTCATTTGCGTATGCCAATAGGTTGCATGCTGATAGCAGGGGGGGCAACACCTGCAGAAAGCTAGAGATGTGAATCATTTGCGTTGGCACAAACAAGAGAAAAGGCAAACACGGTGAAAATATGTTCTTGCGCTTATTTTGAAATATTTTTTTTATTTTCAGGGTCGCATCTTCAGATATAACATAATTGCAGGAGTTAGTCCAGCAGAACGGTGTGCCTTAAATGTTGCTGTTACAGAAACTCTTGCCTGTCTCCACTCACTGAACCTGAATGAACTGGATCTACCGGGGCATGATAGCCGGAAAGGATATTGTAAGAGAGAGGTAAAGCTAGAGTTGCCTTTGGAGGCTCAATGTACAGTTAACACTCAAGCTAACAATTGTGTGTAATATGGATGACTGCAAATAAGTCAAAAACAATAGTATGATTTTTTTTTTTTTTTTTTAACATGGCAAAGAGGTAGTCCAGTGAAAATTCCACCTCCATGCTTTTGTCTTTGCATAATAGTCTTTTTTTAGTGCTCTTTATTATTTCTTACTTTTGTCATTATTTTATTTCGAAGTATGGATATCTCTTATTAAATTTGAATATTTTAAAATTGTAGTATTTATACATTGGCATCTCTCAAACATGTTATCTATACTGCTTTTACACCACTCTGATTATAATTTACACTTGACAACACTGTAAAATTAAAAAATAATTAAATCTATTTCACTAAAACTATTGCATTCTTAAAGGACAGAGACGAATAAACAGAAGATAGCAGTGTACAAAAAGAATTGTTTAATTACAAATATTGTGAAAAAGTAGAAAATAATAGACACATCTGTAGATTGAGAGAGGGAGAGAGACTGGGATGGAGAGAATGTGACCGATAAGGGGAAACGGAGTGTGTGTGTGTGTGTGAGAGAGAGAGAGACTTCTACTCCGAGGGAAAAGATTATCCAACTCGTGAACAATTTTTTTGGGAAGGTGCTTCTGCAGCTCATGACCCCTTGTTGGTTGCAGCATTTCCCCCCGTGGCATCCCAATGTACCCGGAGCTTCAGGAGTTGGCATAATGCTACTTCTGCAGAGGGGACTCACCAGAGGCAATGGTGTGTTCACAGAATTGAGTGTTCACAGAGGAGGCAAACCGTCTCTGGTCCTTGTTCTCAGAGTCCACGTACAATCTCTTCAGCCTCATTTGAAGGGCCACCCAGGCCCGCTGCCTGGGAGTGCAGCGGGCAGAGTGCAGGGAGCGCGCAAAGGAGAAAGAATGCGAAACAAGCGGTTATTCCTCTTGTGCCTGAAAGATGTCATTCTCCTGATGAAGGTGTGGTTAACCTTAATTTTCTGTCTTTCAAAGAACATAATCTTTCCATGTCTGTTGCCTGTGTCCTGCTTGGACCATATAAAATGGGCTTTGCCTTGAAATAGATGCATCGCAAAGCATTAGTTCTCCTGTTTTTTGTTGTACTCATCACCCACTTTGAAGCCTTTTTGTCCCTGATTTTTGCTCTGTTTTTCTGCAGCTGCAGACAGTTTCAATTCTTTAGTTCTGATGATCCTAGGCCTTGCCCTGACATTACCCTGGTTCATGGTACGGTTGGTGTTTGGCCTATCAATCCTGAATCTTCTACTATGAGGCGAGGAAAGGAAGAGTCTTTGGTAGTATTCTTGCAGAGCATTGCCCATTTAGAATCCTCACAACATAGATCATAGAGGGACATCAGTTAGTTTGTTAGAGTACTGCAACAGAAGGCAATAATCATAGATTAGTGCCAATCATCACCAATGGGCAGCAGCCAAGTTCCTTCAGTCGATTTTGCATGCCTTTTAAGAAAGAACACCATATCTGATTAAAAAGATGTTGATCTAACAGTCTGTATAAAATGTGTTCATGCGCATGCACTGCTTCAGACCATGCTGCATCTTTGCAGTCATCTTGTTTGAAAGTCTACACTGGTCTAAGTGGTCTACCCTTTTGAGAAAAAAAGCTACCATTTTTCCCCACTGTGCATTTTTTCTGTAATTTCATTCAAATATTATCTTCAGTATAGGTATAGTACCCTCATACAGCCATGTTTACCTTCACTTCAATTGAATACTTTAGAAAGCCACTACAAACTATTTGTAATTTCCTTCTTCAAGACCACAGCATCAATATTATCGTTGGATGACCTATCCTACATAATGGATATCTTCATTTGCCTTGATTTTGGAAAGATAAACTAGGAGACATCTCATCACAACCCCTTTGGTATTAGCCTAGGAAAGGAGCCTTATTAAGACAAGTCTGAGACACAAATTCTAGTTACTTTCTAAACAATCCATGGTGCAGAATTTAGTAGTGGTATCTGCTCTTGAAATGCACTTTTGTTCTTGCACTTAATTTCTCATCTCCAAATCTATATTTCACTTCTAAATTACTCCCATGTTAAGCAGGTTGTAAGTATGCGGATATGTTTTAAATGCTCTTTGATTTTTCTAATATTTTAGATATTAGCTTGGAAAGAGTTGTATGAAGAATCATGTCATGTGGACATTCCTTCCATGAATGAACTCTCAGAATGGTTACTCTGTAATCTGCCAACCACAGACGATGAACCAAAACTCCTTCATGGTGACTTTAGGATTCCTAATGTCATTTTTCATCCAACAGAGGTTGGTATCACCAGTAGTAAATATTAAAGAACAACAAACTGCAACGTATGTTTGTATAAATGCCATCAGATAATGCCCGATGCAGGTTAATTTGTTCTGTACGTGTGAGCAAGAGTAATTTCCCTTCAGACCTGAATCTGTGACTGCGGAATGGTCAGTTGTTGGCATATGAGGTGTGGGTGTGGTACTATTGCTACAGGATTGTGAAAAATAATCAGGAGTAACTAAATTGACCTTGATAGATGACATTGGATGTGATGTGAGCTGTACATCAAAGGTACCAGTGGATTAACAGTGTGATGCACACATCCAAATGTGACGAGGGACCCTGAAATTCCGTTCACCTTTTGTGTTGTGTTCCTGCCCAGGTGCCAGCAGTGAGCATACCGTCTGGCTGCTGCAGAGATTGTGCTGGACTGCAGGGCCTGAGGGGATGCCCCAAAATGGTATCCACATCTAACTTTTTCATGGTGTAACATGACTCAAACTACTGATTTAATTTAGGGATAGAAGGTGATTGGGTAGTTCTAGTTTATTTTATAAATAAGCCTTACTCGGTGGCATTGAATTGCTGAATATTCGTATCGTAAAGAGCAGCTGAAAAGTAGTGGTCCATTTCACACACTCTATTCTGTAAAGTAATAATGCAAAATGCAATTTCAAAACCGAAGGGTGGAGAGCTCAAGCTTGCTTGTCCTATCTTTTTATAGGGGGGGATATCTCCGCGCATGTAAGGTTACTACTTAGTAGTAAATGTGGAAGAGACCTGTGGAGTAGTGGTAAAATGGGGAATAACTAGTACGAAATTTAGGGCTGGGGCTAGGGATGAGTAAGTAGGGTTTTAGGGAGGGACAGGCTATTACAAACACCCACCAACAAAAGAGCAACCACTGCATTATTCACAAAAAGCACTTCTAAGTGTGTGTGTGTGTGTGTGTGTGTCTGTGTGTGTGTATATATATATATATATATATATATATATATATATATATATATATATATATATATATATATATATTGTCTAACAAAAACGCCACAGAAGCTTCGGGGGCGCACACAAACACCACTGACACCATCCGGTTTGTTTATCAGGTAACTTGCTGCTTTATTCAGGATTTCATTTCTGACCTGACGCGTTTCGAGATGACTCTCTTTTTCAAAGGTCATATCTCCCTCACGGGCAGCTTCGTATTCATTAATTACATGCATGCTTAAATACTCCCACACGAGGGCTGTGCTGAGTGCGTCTCCCCTCCGTTGCATGCTGGGTATAGTAGTCCCATACGGAGCCCATAATTATCCTTGAGTAGGTCCATGAGTGAAGACATTATTTTTAAAAGGCATTACTGTGCCCCCAGTGTATCCCAAACATGCCTCAAGTTAAATCACTCTCAGTGGTTTTGCTGCTTAACGGAAAGGACCAGTTCCAATCATGGGCTCCGTATGGGACTACTATACCCAGCATGCAACGGAGGAGAGACTTACTCAGCGCAGCCCACGTGTGGGAGTATTTAAGCATGCATGTAATTAATGAATACGAAGCTGCCCGTGAGGGAGATATGACCTTTGAAAAAGAGAGTCATCTCGAAACGCGTCAGGTCAGAAATGAAATCCTGAATAAAGCAGCAAGTTACCTGATAAACAAACCGGATGGTGTCAGTGGTGTTTGTGTGCGCCCCCGAAGCTTCTGTGGCGTTTTTGTTAGACAATATTTGCACGGCTGCCTGGACCGTGGGGGCAGCACCATCCAAGGATTTGAAGGAGGCTGTGTGATTGGAACTGGTCCTTTCCGTTAAGCAGCAAAACCACTGAGGGTGATTTAACTTGAGGCATGTTTGGGATACACTGGGGGCACAGTAATGCCTTTTAAAAATAATGTCTTCACTCATGGACCTACTCAAGGATAATTATGGGCTCCGTATGGGACTACTATACCCAGCATGCAACAGAGGGGAGACGCACTCAGCGCAGCCCACGTGTGGGAGTATTTAAGCATGCATGTAATTAATGAATACGAAGCTGCCCGTGAGGGAGATATGACCTTTGAAAAAGAGTCATCTCGAAACGCGTCAGGTCAGAAATGAAATCCTGAATAAAGCAGCAAGTTACCTGATACACAAACCGGATGGTGTCAGTGGTGTTTGTGTGCGCCCCCGAAGCTTCTGTGGCGTTTTTGTTAGACAATATATATATATATATATATATATATATATATCTCAGAAGTAAAGGTACATTGGGACATCTATCCTAAATAAATTACATTTATCATAAATTTTTAAACCAAAAACAATTCTTTAAAAATCCTATAATTTTAGCATTCAACTATAAATAAATTTATTTATTTAAAGTTGAATGTTAAAATTATAGGATTTTTAAGTAATTGTTATTGGTTTAAAAATGTATGATCAATGTAATTTATTTAGGACCGATGTTCCAATGTACCTTTTTTTTCCTGTTCAAAATGTGTGTATAGATATAGAGATAGATAGATAGATATTCATTCAGCAACAAATCCCCAATGGAAGGCTTACTCGGACTTTCCTGGATTGTAAAGACACAGGGGCCGATTCCGATTCGGGCAGGAAATCTCTCCGACCGAGCCGGACCCGGAGAGATTTCCGACCGAATCGGACCCTAGCAGTCCGACCGAACGAGTACGATGCGTTCGCATGCTATCGGGCTCGATTCGGTCGGACTCCCATTGAAGTCAATGGGAGCCGGTCGTACAAGGCGTACGCGGGCTCCCATTGACTCAATGGGTGCGAGGCGAACAAGGGCGCCCCCTATAGCGGGTACGCGTCGAAGCGGGTCGCGCCGTACACGCACAGGTAGGGGGGACCCATGGGTCCCCCCTGTGTGCGACTCGCGTGGCTACGCGTACAGGGGGGTCCGACACGGACCCCCAAAGTCCGGCTCCGACTGCTCCTTCGAGCCGGACGGCGCGAGTCGGTCGGACTACTCGCGGCGCGCATCGTACTTACCCGGCCGGGGAACGTCTCTATTGCGCGGTGCGAGTCGTGTCCGTGCGAGTCGGTCGGAGCGGTTGGGTCCCGCGAACGAGTCGGTCGGCGATTTCGCATCGTACTCGCTCGCCCGGACGCACGTCCGACTCGGTCGGAAACAGGGCGTCCGGATCTGGTAAAGCCGAATCCGATTCGGAGCCCTACCGGCCGAGATCGGAATCGACCCCATAGTGTTTATTGGGACAAATCGGTCCTCGCCAACGCATTTCAGCTGTAGCCTTCATCAAGGCTACTGTCAAAATGCGTTGGCGAGGATCGACTTGTTCCAATTATCACCGTGAATTTATGATCCAGGAGAGTCTGAGTGATCCTTTGATTGGGGATTTGGTGCCGTTTCATATTTGGGCCTCCAGAGCCCGACTCGGACTGCTGCATCTTCGAGCCCCCTGTCTCCAGACTTATCATTTTATTTTTATTTTATTATTTACTTTTATTCATTTTATCTTTAAAATTGGGTGAATATGTCCGTGCTAACAATGTTTTGAACTTAAAAAAACACAGAAATTCACCAGTTATAGTTAGCATAGCTAACTATAACTTGTGTCCCAACATGCACTGCTTATGACCTCACATATTACATCACTCATGACGTTCTGACATCACTGATATCGCAAATTACATCTGTGTCATCAAAGTGACAATATATTTGTCAGCTCTGCAACCAGTGTTTTCTGTCGGCCACACAATCTGGTGCAACTAAGAAAGATTAATCCTTGATACTGTTGCAGATCTTTAAGTATTTCAATATGATATTGGTTTTCCTATAGCTCCATCTATAAAACCGGTGAATAATTTTTTGTAATCTAGTTGGACAAATTGTCTACAGTAATCTTCTGGTATGTCACCTGAAGAAATATAATATCTCCTGGTGCTTCAAATATATGGGTTTCTGCAGCATGATATATATTTTTTTTTTATTACTTTCATGAAATATTTTGGAAGAAAAAACAAATCCAGCTGATTAAAATAATTAAAAGCAAAGTCTCCTGCCATACAAATAAATTGAAACATTTTGAGTATTCATTATTATGAAAATGATTATGAAGATTAACTTACTGGGTGCACATCTTTTACTTGTCACTAGCGCTTAGGAAGCCTTGCGGAATATGTAATTGTGTAGAGCCTTATTTAGAGTTTTAGGGCAGGGTACAAAACGTGGAGGATTTGCCTTTTGGGCTTTAATGCACTTGTACTACAGTGGACAGGACATCTGCCAAGTTTGTGGTAGAGTATCCCTTCTGCCAATCTCGAAGGGCCAGATGTACTAAGGTAAGTGTTTGCAATTACCAAATAGTGAATTTTTGCGTTACCCCTCATTGAATTTATGCGTACTTTAGGCAAAGACACATAGCCTGCCTGCAAGAGACACACTTTACTGCCACTGAGTTAGATTAAGTATCCAAGTGCTGAAGGGGGCAGGTGTCTGGCACGAAGTATTCTGTGTTTACTAGAGGGATTATGATTTGTATTGCCCCGGGAGTCCCGTTTGTACGGAGCAGAACACTGGTGGACCCCGATGGCTGCTTTGTATTGTTAGAGGGTGCATTAGATGGGCACTCACTATCGATCATTTTACTATACACATCCAACATGCTCCAAGGCAAATTCCTACGCACATTGTCTCTAGCTCTATTCACAGATCCCCAGGCTCCTAGTCCTTGGGGTGGGGGTTTTAATTGTGTATATTGCACTGCTCTGGTTAGATCGGTACCCCCCTACTCTGGACGCAGGGCCTTCAGGCGACCAAGCACTTTAGACAATGGACATCCACAACACAACTTCATGAAATCTGGCGATTAGCACACCCGGGGGGCACAGAATACTCCTATTATGCTCCGTGACACCAGATGCATACTAGACTAGATATCTTCTGCAATGCAGAGTTCTGTCCCTGTGTGCAGAGCTTGGAGAACTCAGGCCGGACGATGTTGGACCACGGACCCCATAAGGTGACCTTTCACTGGGGGGAGGACAGGGCACCAATACCGACCTGGTGCCTGCTGAGGCCCTCCTTGATGTGGTATACAGGGGCACCATCAGTGCGCACCTGCTCCACTACTTTGAAGAGAATGAAGGCTCCACAGTGTCCAAAGGTGTTGAATGGGATGCCAAAAAGGTGGTTATGAGGGCATTAAGACTTCATGGGGGGAACGGGCTTCCCTACTTCATAGTCTGCTGGCATTGGAGGTGCATCTGCGCGCCACTGAATCAGAGACTGCATCGGTGGTTGAGACTTGTGCACGACTGCTGGACCTGAGGGGTCAATATAGGGAAGAGGCACACCGCCTTGACAATATTCACTATAAGGCATCCCTGGCTCGACAACACACAGATGGGGACAAACTGGGCCACACGTTGGTGTGGCTGCTGTGCCTCGGGGTTCCTAGGACTATCATTGGGGTAATTCGCACTCCTACGGGTGACGCTGTGAACTCCTAGGCAGATATATGCAAGGTCTTTGCCCAGTACTATGAGACATTGCATTTCTCCTCCTGATCCTTCCCTGGACTGCCTCCGGTACTACATTGCTGGGGCTGTCCTCCCCCGAGCCTACAGTTGTAGGAACTTGAGCAACCCATACAGCTCGAGAAAATACAGGTGGCAATACGCCAGATGGCCTGCAATAAAGTCCCAGGAATGGATGGATTCCCAGTAGAATATTATGCACTGTTCAGGGCTACCTCCAGACGTTGGTAAATCCGATCAATGCAGGTTCCTCCCTCATAGTCACCTCCTATAACACATGAAGACTGTGCCACATTATGAATGTGGTTGCGGGGTCTGTAGAACTCTCAGTAGCGGTCTCATTGAACTTCAAGAAAGCTTTTGAGACCCTTGGGTGGTAATATTTGCTGCTGGTCCTGGAAGCCTTGAGATGTGTCCTGAGTTCCTGAGGTGGGTTAAACTACTTTATACGGCACCGCGGGAGGGATGTCAAATATCTTCTCAGTTTGACATTGGTAGGGGTGCACAGCAGGGTTGTTCCCTTTCTACCATAATCTTTGCACTGGCTATGGAACCTCTGGCCACCCTGTTGCGGGTGAGAGGCCCTGACTGTGGGCTGGTGGTGGGGCACCACTGGCACATATTTTCATTATATGCGGACAATGTCCTGGTATACCTACGAAACCCTGGCCTTATAAGCTGAAACCCTGAGTAGTGCTTTTCTACAATACCCTTGCACCTTTTATCAGAGATGGCCATGGTGTTGGGGATTAATCCTCCTAGTTCTGTTGGTTTGTCAAGCTTGAATATTCAAAGATTCAAAACCCTGTTTGTGCTAAGCTTTGAATCCTCTACATATTAATCATGGCGCAACCAGTTGCTATTGCAGCCAACTGCAGACCAGCAGTCTATGCGCATTTGAGACAACATGGAGTCCCTAGTACAGGAGCTCAGGTAATTTTTGTTGCTGAAGCAGACTGCTTTTAAGTCTTTTATTCTTGAGTCACATTTCCAGTTGTGGATGCTAATACTTTTCATATATACACAACACCACCACCACCTGGTGCATATCGACCTTATGCGCTTACTCCTTCAATGGCCATTCTACTGAACGTCCTCCAACAGATACAGAATGAACATGGGGCAGGTCCTGTCCTCTATTTTGAGATGAAACTCATGGGTAATTTTCCTGTCGCCTCCGAAATGATTCTTCCTAATGTTAAAGGTGAGGCAGCATCTTTGGTTATATGCCAGCGACTTGACGCAGTGGAAGTAGCCGACCACGAACGTGAATTACCAGTCATTCTTGCTAATGTGTATACTTCTTTAGGACGTAATAGTTTGGGAACCGGACCTCCAGTACCACCACTTGGCAAGCCTAGCACTGACAAGGATGCCAGGTAAGTCCCCCACAGCGGGATTGGTTAGACCTCGTCGTAGGCACCACACCCTTTCTTAAACATTCTGCAGATGTGCCTCTTGGGGCACTATTGGCTGGGGGATGAAGTCTCCTTGGCTGCTGAGGGTCGTTTTGGGCCAAGAACCCCTATTGTTGTGACCAGTAAGTCCTCCACAGCAGGACTGCTGAGATGTCATCCGAGGCCCGCGCCCTTTTTCAACCACTCTGCAAAGGGGCCTCCTGAAGCACCACAGGTTGCAGCCGCGGTCACTTGCGATTGATCACGTTTGCTTTTGGCACCCAAAACTTTCTGTTCCACTGCGGAGTTTATTGGTAATTCCGCTTACTCCACTGAATGGGGAGTTGCCAAATTCCACAAACTCTGCGAGTGGATTGGAATTTTAAACCCAGGCCTATCACAGGCCCACTCAGACACTCCACGTACTTACTCACAGACACACTGTCACACACCCATTAAGACACTCGCGCACCTACTGAGACACTCATGCACTCCCTCACATACTCACTCTCAAAGGTTAAAAGTTTCAGTTGGAAAATAAAATTAAAAAACCTTAAAAATTCACTTATAAAGGCAAAGGTTACAGGGACGTCATAGTTAGGAAATTGAATTTTTTTTTAAAAACTTAGAAATTCACTGGAAAAAACCCAAAGGTGACAGGGACGTTATAGGTAGGAAATTGAATTTTTAAAAAACCTTAGAAATTCACTGGAAAAAACCCAAAGGTTACAGGGACATTAAAGTTAGGCTCAGATTTCACTCGTACAAAACCAGATAAATTCAGCAGTTATAGTTACCTGAGCTCACTATAACTTACATCCCCGCACTGCACTACTTAAGACCTCACATATTATGTCATTCATGACCTGGTCAGTGACATCATTCATGACATCACTGATGACATCTCAAATGACATCACTGATGACATCATCCACAGAACCACTCATACACCAACTTACACCCCTATAAAATAATCCGACCCCCTCTCCCACAGACCCATTGACTTGCCCATTCATAGACCTATACCAACACGTACACACCTACTTACTGATCCATAGAGCCACTCATTCATCAACTCACCCATAGAGGCACTAATGCAACCACTAGCTCGCATATACAGCCACTCATGCACCTACTCACTGACCAAAACAGGCACTCAACTACTCCAGTCATACAGGCACTTAAACACCCACTCATACAGCCACTCACACAGTTAATCAGTCACCATACAGCTACTCACACACCTATCACTCACCTACCCACTCACCCATACAGTCACTCACATGCCCACTCAATCACTCATGCAGTTACTTATACACCCACCCACTTACTCATACATACAGTAACACATGTACTCAATCACCTATACAGTCACTGGCACCAGTCCATACTCTCTCATACAACCTCTCACACACTCACCCATACAACCATATACATACCCATTTGTCCCCCCATACAGCCACTGACACACCCACCCACTCACTCACCCACCCATTCATGCACCCATACATCCACTCGTGTATCCTCTCTCACCCATACAGAAACGTATGTATCTGCTCAGTCACCGATAAACCCCACTCCTGCACCCTCTCATTCACCATTTACAGCCACTGACCCACCCATACAGTCACTCATTCAGCGTTTCATTCACTATTACACTCACACACCCACTCACCCATACAGATACTCACACACCCACTCACTCAAGTATACAGTCTCTCACAAACCTACTCACTCTTCTATACCCCACTTACCCACTCACTAACCCATCCAGGCCTTCCCACAGCCACTTATCTTATCTAACTTATGTGTGTATATATATATATATATACACACACATGCACAAGCTTGTCCCAAAGGATAATAAGCTGCACTCACTGGGTCAATTTAGTATAGTTTATTTTGCAAGTAACTTGTTTCTGCATTTGCCTTCTTCAGACTTTCAGTTGCTAAAAGCCACAGTCCGTATGGTGTTTATACTTCACAATGCATTCCCATTGGGTACATTTCTTAATAAACAGTGAGGAGGGGACTGTTACACATTGATCAAGATTTTAATACATTTCGGCAGCCATGTTGGTACAGTTCAAAATTATAGAAATTCACACAATGGGAACGCTTTGGGAAGTATAAAAACCATGCTGACTGTGGCTTTTAGTGTCTAGCAAGTCTGAAGAAGGCAAAAGCCAAAACGTGTTTTTTTTTTTTTTGCAAAATAAACTATACTAAATTGACCCAGAGAGTGCAGCATAGTCTCCTTTGGCACAAGATTGTACAGTTGAACGTTGGTCCACCTCCTCGCAGCACTAGCACCCGTCGCTGAATTCGGAAAAGCAATTGTTGGAACTTTGGAAACGAATGTGTATATGTGTGTGTATATGTATATATGTATATATATATATATATAATCTCCATCCCAGTGGCGGTTGCCACTGGGTAGTTATAGTTAGATCAGCGTTTCCTTAGGAAATGCGTTTTTGGGTTTGTATTGCTTCGCCCTCCCAAATCGAAAATACCGCACTCCCACACGGAGGCATAAGCACGACGAAGCAATAAAAACACCTGGAAAGGGATTTCACTTTTATAAAATGAGACCCATCTAAAGACTGTTTTCAGAATAAGGCATAGGGTTTTATTTGTGTAACACTCTCTAACAGAAAGGCTTTCCCAGATGTCAAATGAACAACATTCAAAACTATATAGAGATATGTGTTTATATGTGCAAGCAATAATATCACACTTATAAGTAAGCAAATGCAACTGTTAAATACATGGAATAAAATACATGAAACAAAATACAAGCAGATAATATGGACATCCACTGCAAGAAATCAGAAAGATATATACACTAAATACATCAGATGATTATAACCACTGGAGACTTGAATGTGCACACAGCAGACACACACACACACATCATAAAGTCAATAATCAAATAAAACCCCTCACCCGCTGCAAAACCATCTTAGCCCACTCCAGACTCGGGGATCCACAGCCGGGGTTAAGAGCCTCAGCAAGCCAGGTTCTGCTGAAGTAGACGCGTCCGTCTCCATTCAGATTCCAAAATCCTGGTTTCCAAGTCAACACACCCCAGTTTTATAATTTTAAAGCACTAGAAGTTTCCGAGAGGACGTCCTCTGCGCCAAGGAAACTTACTGGAGTTGGCCCCTCTCCATGCAAGCACTCCAAAGGCAAAAGAGTTCTCACGTATCCTTCTGTGTCCCCACATGTTCCAGGTCCTTATCTTAACGAAGCTTACGAAAGTCTCCAACAGTACAACCTTGAACATGAATAGCCTAAACAACTTGAGCAAAGAAATGTGTTTTCAGTTTCCTCTTGAAAGCCACTGGATCCTGAATATTACACAGGGCAACAGGAAGGGCATTCCAAGCAACAGCAGCAGCCTTCAAAACAAAGGAGCTTCCCCCTAACCTCTGATACTTAAAGCGAGGAACCTGACCAAAGCGCAAGGACATAGACCACAAGGGTCGCGCAGGAACGTAAAAGGAAAAACGTTTCTGCAAATAAAGAGGACCACAACCATGAAGAGCACGATGGTCCAGAACCAATTATTTAAATTTAACTCTATCCATCACCGGAAGCCAATGAAGTGATCGCAACTGATGGAAAACGCTGTTCCTAGCCGAGATGCTCAATAAAAGTCTGGCTGCTGTATTTTGGACCACCTGGAGCTTCTTCAGCAGGTAGCCTGGAATACCAACATAGAGGGCATAGGCATAATCCAGCCGTGACAAAATCAGTGCACAAGTAACCGTTTCTCTCGCCGCCTGGGGAAGGAGAGGAAAACATTTTCTAAGGGTTTTGAGAAGGCCAAAACAGCAGCCAGCCAACTTCTTAATGTGTGTCGCAAAGGAGAGACTCATCAAACCACACCCCTAGATTTTTAACAGGCTTCCCTGTGGAGGTGGGCAAGGGGAACTCAGGAGGCCAGAGCTGCTCTCGGTAGATAGAAGGACATTTCCCAAATAAGAGAATCTCAGACTTCTCTTCATTGCACTTGAGCTGTGCATCCACCAACCATTTAAAGATAGAAGAAAGACAATGTTGGACCGATGGAACAGAGTCCGCATTTTTATCTTAGGTAAAAAGCAGCTGGGTGTCGCCAGCATAGGCCATCACCTTGGCCCCCAACCCCTCCACCAGATATATCAGAGGAGTGACATAAATATTAAAAAGAAGGGGGCTAAGGGAAGATCCCTGGGGGACTCCAGTTGTCACTGACTGAGGGGAAGAGGAGGACGGTGGAAGCCAAATCTGCTCGACCCGCCCCTCCAGGAAGGACCTAAGCCAGCCCCAAACAGCACCTGACACACCAATCCCGGCCAGTCTCGCTAGGAGAAGTGAATGCGGGACCATGTCGAACGCCGCTGAGAGGTCCAGCAAAATTAATGCTGCTCTCCCGCCGGCGTCCAAGCACTCTCGGATGGCCTCAGACACCTCAACCAGGACTGATTCTGTGCTGTGAGAAGCCCGAAACCCTGATTGGGCTGGATGCAGAAGTGCCTCCCTTTCCACAAATTCCGTAAGCTGTTTGTTTACCACCTTCTCACACACCTTAGCCAAAGCAGGTAGGAGGGAGATAGGCCGGTAGTTCCCTGGACGAAGGGGGTCCAATGACTGCTTTTTTAGAAGTGGCAAGATCTTAGCCTGCTTCCAGACCTGTGGTACAACAGCTTTCTGCAGAGACATGTTAATAATACTATTCACTTCTGTGTGCGCAAAAGTTCAAGCTAGACAAAGTCAGAATTCAAGATGGCTTGAGGGCATGTCAAAGCCAATAGTAAGAACTTCATAATACTTCCCAATGTACAGCACAATGCACATTTGAGCAGCACTACTTTAACAATGCACTCCGAGACCAAGAGGTACATTCCACACCTCTCTCTCTCTCATGCTTTCAAATGCACATCCCACACGTTCTGTTCCTGGCAAGGCTGTTCTACTCTGTGAAAGCACTCCCACTCTAAAACTACAAGGTTACACGAAAGAAATCTTCAAGGAAAAGTGCACATGCAGGAAAAATGATGTCGTACATTCAAGAAACCCCTAAAGTCAATTAAAATAATGGAAGTCAAAGGTCATCACATGGTCCCAATATATGGGAGTGCTTCTGGCACTACAGTGTTGCTAATAACTTTGGCACCGGTGGACAAATCTCCACAAAATGTTCCAAAAAAGTGCTTTGTTACCTAGTTTCGGCATGGAAAGTTTGGGGGTGATCGGTCTAGCAAGGGCCGAGAAAAATGAGGGGTCCTAAAACGCAAAACCCCCATGCATTTTCCATAGACTTCTTTAGGCAGGGCCATAGCAAGAACTGCTGAACAGAATTACACCAAACTTGGCAGAACGTTAGATCTTGGTATGCATATTGTACTTTTTGTGATTTGTTTTAAATCCATTCAGCAGTTTTTGGAAAATAAATTATTATGTTAAGGTAATTTTTTTATCATGCACTAATCATCCCAGGAGGGGTATCTCAGCGCAGCAGAGGATCGACATCCGAAGCAAAACGGAGACTAGAAATGCACTGTTTTGAGCATCTTTTGAAATTTGCAGTGTTCAGGACATATCCGAATGTAGTAAGGCAGTTTATTCCAGTACAAGGGGGCCAGATAGAAAAAAAGACCTGCCCCCTGCTCTAGTCTTTCTGATACGTGGAACAGTGAGCAAGGATTTGTTGCTGGATCTCAGAGTCCTAACTGGACAATAGGGTTTAAGCTTCTGGGTAAGGTAATTGAGACTTTTGCCTGTTAGGGACTTGCGACTGAGGCAGCAGATTTTGAAAACAACTCTTTTTCTGACAGGCAGCCAGTGCAGAGATTTCAGAAGAGGAGAGGAAGCGGTACCCGAGGGAAGGTTACAAATAAGACGGGCAGCTGTGTGTTGTACAACTTGAAGCTTCAAAAGTAGTCTCATTAGCAGAAGCCAGTAGGGCAGTGCTGTAGTCTAATCTGCTTACAAGGAGCACTTGTACCAGTGTTTTCCTGGTAGAAATAGGGAAAAAAAGGAAGGGCCTTCCTCAGCAAGCGCATCATATGGAAGCATGTACCTACAGTGGACAGAACCTGCTCTTTCATAGTTAGTGTGGTCTAGACTCAGACAGAGGTTCTTAGCTATCAGTTTGAGAATATGTGCGGTGCCAAGTTCTGCAGACCACCGGTCTGCCTACCAGAGATGCTGGGCTTTGCCAAACAGCATGATCTTGGTTTTATCCATATTTAACTGAAGGCAGTTAGTAGAGATCCAGGCTGTAGTTGCTTTAATGCCTTTCGCAATGTTTTGCTTTGCCTAGAACTTTGTCAAATGTGATGACCAATTGTGTATCATCCGCATAGGACAGAATTTCAAAGCTGAAAGGTTTGACAGTTTTGGCAAGGGGGGCGGCATAGATGTTGAAGAGCGTGGGGCTTAAACAGGAGCCCTGAGGCACGCCCTTGTCAATTGACATAGTGCAAGATTTGAAAGAGCCCAGAGAGATGGTTTGGGTTCTGTTTTATAGAAAGTCGGAAAACCATAGTAGGGCTGTCCTGTGGATGCCAGTTTTGTGCAATCTTTGGAGTAACCTGGAGTGGGACACACAGATAAACGCTGTTGAGAAGTCCAGCAGCACAAGCATAGATGGTATGACAGCGTTGAGGGCTAAGTGCATGTGATTGATTACTGCTACTAAGGCAGTCTCTGTGCTGTGTGAATATCAGAAACATGACTGTGATGGATCCAGGATTGTATTAGCTTCCAACTGAAGGTTTAAAAATATTTGTAAACGCCTAGATAGTTGTATATCCGTATAAATATCTAGGAGCATACATGGATGCCCAACTAAACTTCAGAGAGCATATTTCATCCAGAAGAGCCATTGCATACAATCTTCAGTTCAATTTCAAACTGCTGCAAAACAAGATGGGGCGTATCCATCACTACTTGATCCAGGTCATCGGTGCAAAGTTTTTACCATCAATCACCTATGGTTCCAAACTATTAAAAGGGAGCGACAAAACCACAAAAATCTTGTTCCAATCGACACTCTTTAAACAAATCTTTTCCCTCCCAAAACATACTTCGCAATCTCAAGTTAGACTGGAGTTTGGTTGTTTCATCAAGGCCCAATTAGGAGTGAAGCGATAGTCAAGTTCTGCCGGAAGCTAAGACCATCTCCATTAGATTCATTAGCCGACATGTGCTGGTTAGAAATGGGAATACAGAACCACAACAAAAAATCCTATAATAAGCCAGTAGCATTGATCAAAACTGCATAAGATATGAAGGCAGCTTTTTGGGAAGTATGTGGGTTCTTCCACAAGGAATTTTGCAGAGAAATAATGCATAATGGTGATTTTAATATATCAGTTTCAGTTTAGTTATGTCTTTATTTCGATTGTCAAAAATCATAAAAGACAACGTACAACAGCAAAACATACAAACTGACACAATACCACATTATCAGGTGTTCCCATAGAACAATTAAAATAGCCGGAAAAGAAAGTAAAAAAAGGAATAAAAGTACATCCGATATAACATTATATCAAATTGTCTAAAAAACTGATCTTATATCATATAAATAGCTAAAAATCACAAGGGAACTGGCGACATAAAAAACAATGACAAATATGAACATAATACATAAAAATACTAAAACTGTGACAGTATATTAATAATTTAATATAAATGGCCATGCTAGCAATCCCTCATCTTGTTGGCTCGAATGACCCACAGCCAGCTCAAGAATTTGGCCACTGCTATAGTAATAGGATCCTCTGTGTTGGTTTTCAGAATCCTTAAAGCCTCCATAGCTACTCTAATGCCCATATTCTTACAAATGGGTTTCAACCATTTGTGCCTGGGTGACCTATAGGCAGGGCATACAAAGAAAATGTGAGCTAGTGACTCAATCTCGGCTGGACAAAAGGGACATTTGTCATCCGAAGGGGGGTGCCAACTACTGGTGAACACTTTGATGGGAAGAGAACCCACCCTAAACTGATGATACAGCTTCCTATCAAAAGGTCTAGTAATAGTGTCCCAGTAAGTTTCTAATTATGGCTCAAATTTATGTTCATTAAAAACCCGAGTCAAGGAGCTACATTGGTGATGTCAGTTGCTGCAATCTAACCATACTCCAATAAGCGGCTTTCAAATCCTTTTTCGCAGGGAAGATAGCAGCAGCTGGATCCTCCCACAGTTTACTCAGCCCCATGCTAAACAGTGTAATTTTTAAATTCCTTATCCAAGGGATTTTATTTGTGCAACCCAGCGTCCTAACTTCAGAGAAAGCTTGAGCGTACGGAGTAAGCTCCGGAGTAGTCCAGAGCCTTCTCCAGAATGCTACCGGTCTAAACCGTGCCTGGTCCGCTATTTTGTTACAGCCCAGATCCAAATATAAAGGCCGCAATGGAGTAGACTGCGGAAGGCCAATCAAAGCTCTCACAAATTTGTTTTGGGCGGCAGCCAAAGAAGTTAAATCATTAAAACCCCATAATTCCGCCCCATACAACAATGATGAACCTATTTTATGGTTGTATATCTTTAGCGCAGGGGCTAAGGGCTTGGTCTTGGAAAGCCTGTGCTCTTTTAGCAATGCACCTGGGAGTTGGGAATGCTTAAGTGTCAGCAGGTCAATCTGGGATTTCCAGCTGAGTTTCTTACCCAAAATTAACCCTAGATAGGTGAAGGTGTCAGTCTGCTCCAAGGGGGCGTTATCCATATACACCCTCCCCCTTACGGACTTTGACCTATGGAACACCATGAACTTCGTTTTGTCCACGTTTACCACTAGCTCATGCTCGCGACAAAAAACCCCGAAACGCTCCAGAGCTACTTGCAACCCATTCTGAGTTCTGGAAAGCAGCAGGGTATCGTCCGCGAACATGAGCAGTGGGATCTTCATTTCTGCCGGCATTGGAGCATCAGTAGGATAGGATATAAAGTATTGGACCACCCTATTAATGAAGAGTGAAAACAGGGTTGGGGCCAGTACACACCCTTGCCTGACCCCCTTAGTTACCGCAAACCTTTCGGTAACATTCCCCTGCTTCCCCCAACGAACCTGTGCATAATTTGATTCATGCAATTTAACCAGAATACTTAGTAGTTCGAGGGGCATCCCCAGAGCCTGAAGTACACTCCACATTTTGGCACGAGGAACTAGATCAAACGCGGTCTTAAGATCTACAAAGGCCGCGTAAATCGTACCACCACCAATAGAAACCACCTTCCAATAAACAAGAACAAGCCTAAACACTTGATCAATGGTACTTATGTGGGGACGAAACCCTGCCTGAAGGGGGTCAAAATGTCCATCTCGTCTATCCAGGCCTGAATTCTGACTAAGACAAGCCTTGCCACTATTTTTTGGATAGAATCAATGAGGCTTATTGGCCTATAGTTGCCTGGCTGGGAACGATCACCCTTCTTGTATATAGGTAAAATTTCAGCACCAAACCAAGTATCCGGAATTGCTGCGCCACTAGCTACTGCATTTGCAAGGTATTTTATATAGGGGACCCAAATCTCTTTGTCCGATACAAACAGGTCATCCGGAATACAGTCTGGACCTGGAGCCCGACCTCGTGGGATTGATTTTAGCACGTTTTCCACCTCGAGGCAGGAGAAGGAGGCACTGGTATCAAAAACAGGTAGGAGGTTGATAGAATCACTACAACTAGTGGCTAAAAACTGTGCCTCAAAATGGGACACCCACACCTCTGGAGCAACATGGTTCGTTGGAACTTGGGATATAACTCCACTGCCCCATTTAACGAGATGCCAGAAATGCGTCAAGTTTTGCTCTTTACTTGCTACAAGCAGGTCCAACCATCTGGACTCATCCCAGTCCTTCTTTGCTTGCAGTTGGGATGCCTTGTATCTAGTTCTGACTATTTTTATATCCCCCGCAGCATGTGTTCTAATTGCCCTCGCCAGTGACCTATAAGCCTCTCTACAAGCTTTATTATAGCAGGAGGCTGCCTTAATGAATGGAGCCCTCGTTTGTTTATTGGGTCTAATAAAAAAAAAATTTAACTTCCCAAAGAGCTCATTATGGACCTCGGGGATAATGCGGTTTACCGCCTCTTGGGAGGCGCAATCATGTAAAATAGAGAGTGAGCGGACAACCATGGATTTCATCTCAGCAACATCACCCTTGTTATCCACCAATCTGGCCCATCTAACTCTCCTCATATCATTGGTAAGTAAGGCCTCGGTTAACTTATCCTCAGCGGCCCTAGAGTCGTTACTAGAGAGGCCAGGAATCTTTAAGGTTAAAATCAGCGGGTTGTGATCACTTTCATTCCGCTCCAGGACCACCATATCCAACATAAGGAACCAGATTTCCACATTAAGAAATATGTAGTCAATGCGACTACTTCTAGATCCATTATCAAAAGTGTGAGTACCCTCACTATCTGAATGCGTCCTCCCATTGGCTGCTCTGAGTCTCCTTTCCAAACACAACCCTTTGAGCTGTAGAGCGGCCTCGGTCCACTTTTTAATTGGGCTTAAATTTAATTGCGGGATATTCCATTGTGCATCCTCTTCCAGACTTAGATTACCATCTTCATGGTCGAGGGGCTCAAAAGTGCAATTAAAATCGCCTGCTATTATCGGGTTGCAGCCACCCCCCAAACTGCCTAAAAACTTGTCAAGGTGGGCGACTACAGATGATGCTTTACCCCCAGGCGACCCTCTGGCATAGACATTGATTGCCAATACGTCTAACGCATCAGCCATCCGTATCCGCAATACCATTATATCAGGACTATCAATATAAACTTCCTGCACCACACATCCATCTAACTGCCTAACCCAACATGTTAGTCCGCCGGACGGCCAGCCTTTCTGGCCCCTCAGCGCTGGTTTAGAGAAATTAAGATAACCAGGGAAGAAAATGGGAGTCAAAGACCAAGTTTCTTGGAAAAACCAAATGTCATAATTGTACACAAAGACTGCCCAATCAGTAGAGACAGTCTTGGTGGACAACCCAGCTACATTCCAAGAAGAAAAAGACATCAAAGGCTGTACAAGCCATTTTACGGTAGTATAAAGATGGTCAGATGCGCCCATACTACTATTGCCCACAACCACTGGCTTGCTGGGAAAACTGTTGTACTGCTGGGAAACGCTACAGGGGGTGGGGGTAGCCGAGGAGGTAATAATAGATTCCCTCGTCCTCTCCTCCAGTGCTTTAGCCATCCCAGTTCCACAAACATGCCCAGGATCGGCACGGCTACGATAGACACAACCAGAAACTGAGTCATCCCAAGTACGGAACAACCGTGTATGAGCTAGGGCTCCTGTTTTGGTCGGGCCGCCAGGAGCTTTGAGTCAATCTATTTCTTCCATGGAAGTTAAAGCATCAAATCGGTTGCTAGTGGAAATCTGAAAATTATGTTGGCCGCACAAATTTGGTTTGCCCCTCTTCTCACTGCGACCAATACTCCCTTCTGTTTTATAAAAAAAAGCCCAGCGGAACGCAATTGATATCATCCTCCTTGATATAAAAATTGCCCGCCCTCTCCAATATGTGCTGAACCAATCTGGGGGATCTGAAGCTAAGAACCACACAATCACCTGGGAGAGACTTGTAAAATTTACCCACCCAAGGAACTCTACGAACCATCTTAAACTCACTAAAAAGAGGTTCCTTGATACCAGTCCTAACACTCAACAAATGTAGTGCCTTATTTCTAAGCATGGGCCAGTGCTCCTGCACTCCAGAAGGGAGCACTGGGACATTGGACAGAACAACTGTATGTGGCGTGGCTTCCGGGGGTAAGTGTAGAAAGGTCTGGATACTCAGAGGGCTGGAAATGGGGGGCTGATATATCTGCGGGCTAGTGAGTCTCTCTACCTGCTTCTTAGTAGAAAGTAAGGGCTTTGTGTTTTGAAGTCGATTGTCAGATTGGGTTACCTTGGTGGCAATACCTGGCAAAGATGGAGAGCAACTTGCACTACTGGCCATACCCCTAGATACTCCCACTGGCCTCTCATTCAATTGAGTTGTGACCCCACCCACCGTTGTCCCATTGGAGTTGTTTAGGGGGAGATTGACAATACCCATCTCTATCTTATCGAGTCTTTCTTCAATCAGGGACAACTTCTTTAATATGGGATCGATCAGTGCCGATAGTTTATGTTCAATCCTAGTACAAAGATCTCCCTCGTTACTCAAGTTGGGGGAAACACATACTTCCACTGAGCGAGGCTGGCTAGTTGAACCACTACTAGCCATCATATTACTAATGCTCGCGATAGGCTCCCCTTTACGTTTGCCAGATCTAAGGGGCATATGGTTATTTTTTTATGGTCCTCGGGCTTTCCTCTTTTTAGACGGTGGTTCAACAATAATGACATGACTAGGCTTCTGACCACTGGTGATAACCAAAGGGGTATTAGGAGGACTATCCATATTTCCTGGGTTAGAGGAGAGAGAGATCGTTTGACTACTGTGAGGAAGGGGAGACAAACCACTCTGCTGGTCAGTAGCTTCGATAGTAACTAACTCACAGCGTGGGAGAAGTGGGGGAGGGCAGGGATACAGACGGAAACTACTGGTTCGAGCGATAGCCTACGTTCAGTGAGCTGTATTTGGTGATTTAACACTGATTCTGCCCTGGTAAGGAACGCATCAAGCGTCCCCACAACCCCCGCACCCGCTGTGGGTTTGCGTTTGTTCATAATGTCCAAGCACCACAACTAGGCTTACCCTAGTCACTACTCCAGCCCACACAGCCACACAAACTGAAAAGTCAGAGGGGTAGCCCAGCCCGGCCTTATCCTGTCCCTGACGGGCACAGACGGGCCCGCCCTTGGCCCGGGCTTCGACCGGGCTACGTCCCGCGCGCGTCCCGCACCGCGGGTGGAGAGGCAGCGCTATAAGCGCGATGACAAGCGCCTCCCCTCACGGCAGCACCTGTGGCAGCAGCAGAGAGTTCTGGGACCTGTAGTCCCCTTCCGCGATGTTGGACCCCTCGCGGGAATGCCTGGCACAGGAAATGTTGGCCCTGGGACTCCTATCCCATCAGGGCGTGCAACGCGTGCAACATGGAAGATGGAGCAGCCGAAGGTAAGTGAAAACTCCAGCGCCGCGGGGGGAGAGGCAGCGCTATAAGCGCGATGACAAGCGCCTCCCCTCACGGCAGCACCTGTGGCAGCAGCAGAGAGTTCTGGGACCTGTAGTCCCCTTCCGCGATGTTGGACCCCTCGCGGGAATGCCTGGCACAGGAAATGTTGGCCCTGGGACTCCTATCCCACCAGGGCGTGCAACGCGTGCAACATGGAAGATGGAGCAGCCGAAGGTAAGTGTGTGGGTTCTTCCACAAGGAATTTTGCAGAGAAATAATGCATAATGGTGATTTTAATATATACTTATCCAGTTCCAAGAAATTTTAAGCAGAAAATATGTGGCTGGGGTCTGGACAGTAAAAGCTGAAGTAAATAATCTAAGGTCCAGCGTAGTTATATGGACATTTTTTTACATAAGCCTAACGGTGTACTGAAGTGCTAAAAGCAGAATTCTTCAAACTGTGCAGCATGGTCATAAGGCAAGCACACATACAGAAGAATAAACAAACTTGGGTGGGATGGGAGCCAGGCATACATTCACAGATCAGAGAACCTGCTGGCACCGAACTCAAAGCGAAACCTGACATGAATGAACTACTTTCGAAATAAAGGCAGATAACATTTTAAATGTTCAAGACGGGAGGAGGTCCATGTACGGTCACCTAGACTTTTCCAGACCATGTTAGTGTTTTTAGTTCAACCAGGTAGGTAGTTTTTATAAATGTAAAGTTGTTTCTTTATCAATGCAATATGTAGCACGAGTGCACAATTACTGAATGAGTTAAATGTTGCATTCATTCATGTTTAAAAGTGTTGGTAATCACTAACTCCGTGACATTTATTGAAAATTTAAATATTAAAAATGAATCAAATTAAAACATAATGCTTCTAGGGCGAAATTGAAAAAAGGTGATATTTCAATTGGTAGATGTAGGAAAACTTATTGTTCTAAGTGACTTATCGTAAAACACTATTTGCATATTAGCTAGGGCGCAAATCTAAATAGAATTGTGGGAAATTCCATATTAAGCCAGTAGCATTGATTACAAACTCCATAAGATATGAAGGCAGCTTTTCAGGAAATATGTGGGTTCTCCCACAAGGAAGTTTGAAGAGAAGTAGTGCATAATGGTGAATTAAATGTATCCTTATCCAGTAACATTGTCCACAGCCGTACAGGGTTTAAATGTAAGCAGAGGCTCTCTGTCGCAGTTGCCCCAAAGAAAAGTTAGTGACAGTGTGTGGCATACAGTTAATTGAAAGCACAGTGACACTATATGTTAACAGGGAAAATGTACAGACCGACTGGACATTGAAGGAAGGCAACTCTCCCACAGGAAGGTTTTGGAAAAGTTTTAACTTGTGCATTTTAAAGCCTAGTTAGGAAACAACATTTTTCAAAACTGAAGCAGATGTCTGTAATAATCAGTGAGTCTGTCATAGCCTTGGTCCCCCGCAACAGGGCCCCCAAAGTCCACCTTCCAGCTTCACCAGTTTTGCAAGCAATACAGTAAAATACCAGAGTGGCCATAGAGGGTGTTGGGGTACTGCAGGGAAGAAGGTCTGGAACACAAAGCAGGAACACTGAGTAACTGCCATCCGATATTCACCAACAACAATATGAAACACTATACTATGTCTTTACCTTTAATTAGGACACTATCTCATGCAATTTTTATAAACTATCTGTATACTGCAAAGAAAAGAAAATTTCTAAAATCTGTATGTTATCACTAATCAAGATAAGGAGATTCTATACACACGGTTTAGTTATATATGTATAACAGAAAAACAGTGGAAAAAGTATTAGAGAGAGGTTACATACCATCAAGCGTTGAAAGTTCGGGGGATGAGGCCCCTACCCCGGGAATCCCCAGATTGCTGCTTTATCAAATGTAGACAAGAAGGAGAGGCAGAGGAGTGCTAAACAAGACAGCAGCAAACTAAAGCGAACAAGGAGGTGAAGAGGAAGAGGCAAAAAGGGAAGCAACAAAAAAAACTAGACACCATGGAAGACAATCTAGTAATTAACGTACTTCAAAGAAGCTTAACAAGAAACATACAAACTTATTGAACAAGGGCTTAACATCAATGGATCTAGCTACATTGAAAATAGATCTGTACAAGTTTTCAAGAAAATTTAAACTGAAAAAATACTTTGCATTAAAAATGAAGAAAATGAAAAGTTCGGACCAACGGCACATTTCCCCAATTACAGCTGCTGGCCTCAGTCATCTTAAAGGACTATCTAATTTGGAAATTGTCTCAGAGGGAGCAGAGGTTTCTCCATCATTGGAAGAGTTATCTAATATCGAATTTTGTAAATTTATGGGAATCCCTATGGATGCAAGTAAAAGCAGTCATTGTATGATCCAGATTCTGCCCCAAACTGCCACTAGCAAACAAGGTAGGTATATTTCAGGAAGTAATGATGAGGGACTTAATGAGATATCTTGTACAGAAAAGAAGAAAATCAAAATGCCATCATTTGAACATGACTAAGGATGATTGGGTGGCGGTAAAAGACTTACAAGATGAGAACCTGATTATAAAGGCATCTGATAAAGGTGGTAATATTGTTGTAATGGAGCACACAAAATACATCAAAGAAGCAAAGAGTCAGATCAATGATAAAGAAAACTATGAACAGCTAAGCTATGATCCTTACGATGAGCATATGAAGCTATAAAAACGATTTTCCCATCAGACCAACAATTTTATCTCTTGCGTAAAGTGTGCAAGGATCTTTTAAACCCACCTGGTAAGCTGATAGTCCATTCAATTGGTACTCTCCTGGAACAGACATCAAGGTTCATTGATATTTTCTTGTTCCTATATGTGCCTACCTTACCTTCGTACAGTAGCAATTCCATGGATTTTTTTTAAATAGAATCAATTGCATCCCATGGAAAGCAGGCTACTTGATGGCCACAATAGATGTGGTTGCCCTATACACATCTATAGAACAAGTTGATGGCATGGAAGCCTGCAGATACTTCATTAGGTCCAGGTCTGTCAGTCTGCTTGAACATACGGAAATGCTCATGGAAACGCTGGATTTTTGTTTAACCCACAATGTGCTCCTGTTTGATAAGAATTATTATCTACAAAAGAAAGGGATTGCCATGGCCACATCATTTGCCCCAACCTTTGCCAACTTAACAATGGGGTGGTGGGAAGCAGAGACAGTCTGGATGGAACAACAAAGCTGTAATAATGGAGTATGTGATCTAGTGGGTACGATTTATTGATGATTTATTCTTAATCTGGGAAGGGAGTGAGGGAGATCTGATAAATTTTATCCAATCATTGAATGACAATCCCCAGAAACGCAAATTTACCAATGAGATCAATGTTTCCGAGATAACGATTTTTGGATGTGAAAGACCGGAAGATATGCACTAAGTTACATAGGATACCCACGAGTACGAACAGTTTGCATCAGACTAACAGTGGACATCAAAGCACACTCAAATAGAGCATACCACTTGACAAACTTCTAAGAGCAAAACACAACTGTTTGGAAGATGAGGAATTTGCCAAACTAGCAGATGACATGTATCCATGTTTTATCCAAAGTGGGTATCCTACAACTGTACTAGATGACAATCTGTGTAGAACTTGGCAACGAAGGACAGAACGTCTAATTCCAAAACAAAAACAAAGGGGAGAGGGACAGTTAGATAATAACAACAGATACATCATGGATTACAATGCCGCTAGTCCTGAAGTACAGAAGTTGATCACAGAGAATTGGAAACTACTGAAAATGATGATGACCTGAATCAATTTTTACCAGAACACCCCGAAGTGACTTTTAAAAATACAGCATCCCTGGGAGATCTTTTAACAAGAGATTTCATGAGAAGTTGTAGTGCTGAGACTACAAACTGGCTATCAATGAAACCAAAGGGTTTCTGGCATTGTCTGAAATGCAAAGCTTGCTGTTACGGCCAGGATAGAACATCCTTTATACTACTGCACCATGGTAGATCAGAAGTGATTAAAGAACAGATCACTTGTTAAACTACTCATGTAGTTTGTTTTGGAGTACATGCGTGGGAAGAAATATATAGGGAGCACATTCAACAAACTTTAATTGCACATCTCACACCATCTTTGAGCAATCTCCAATAGAGACTTCACATAAGCCATGGCCAAGCACATCTGGAATAATCATGGTGGCAATATATTGGACGAGTTATTATGGTATCCAGAAAATCATGAAACCACCTAGAGGGGCAACCAGGAGTTGGTATAAAGTAAATCGGAATCCAGGTAGATCATAATGGGCACGAAGGTGCCCTGGGGTTTGAATGTAGATGCTGAACTTTATATACACTTGGGTTAACTTAAATATAGTTCATAGTGATATCCTATATTACCACACATTGCACTTTCTACATATTCTATTGTCTTGTGGCAGAAAGACTTAGAATTAGCCCTTGGAATACTGAGATTGATTAAATCCAGCACTTCACTTTAGATAAAAGACGTGAAATGATCTGGTACAATATGTAGAGGAAAATATATACATTGATTGATGTAAAGCCTTATAGTGTGATATACTGCACTTTTTGCACACTGCACTTTCACATACATTAGTTTAGAGTGGAAAGATTTGGATTCATATTATGCAATGTAGAGACTAATGGAGTCGAATTTCGAATGTTTGCACATTGCACTTTCTATACAACTTTCTGTATATAGTGCTTTCCTGTGGTATAGAGACTTGGAAGTAGTGTTTACAATCTAGAGCTCAATTACATCCAGCACTCTGGCCTACAATTAAGAGACGGGAATAGATCTGGTGCAATAGATAAAATGATAAATGTAAAGTTTGACATTGCTATATATAGCACTTTTTTTGTACATTGCCCTTGCTTACAAAACGTTTCTAGAGTGAAAGGATTTGGATTGATTTTATGTAATGTAGAGATTGGTCAAGTCTCATAATGTTTGCACATTGTACTTCATGTACAACTTTAGGATATAACAGCTGAGGGATTAGAATCTCATTTGATATACAGTAGCGGCCCATGGTGGGAGTGCTGCCGGGCGCTGACGTGGGGCGGGGGAGGGCAGGGTGGGGGGTAGTGAACTATGGAATACGGCCGATTAGAGGCAAGTAAACATATAAATAAATAAAATGAATTTGTTGCGCGCGCTGCATCGCCAAATGCGATGCAGCGCGTGCAACGAAATTCGTTTTATTTATTTATATGTTTACTTACCTCTAATCGTCCGTAATCCGTAGTTTACTACCCCACACCCTGCCCCTCCCCCGCCGCACGTCAGCGCCTGGCAGCAATCCCACCACGGGCCGCTACTGTTGATATAGTATTTGAGAGCACAAGACACTTTATTAGCTAGAACACTTTGTCGGTTAAATCTTACCTGCAATAGATGAGGCCAGATCCCCCTTGGTTAGGGAATTGAAGAAGATAGCTGCATAGGAAATTGTGTGATAATAAGAAATTGAAAGTCAGAATATATAGTATTTACAAGAGCTGCAAAGAACTGTGTTATTGATCTACTAACTTGGGAGTGGGTGTATGATCTCTGTAAACACTCACAAAGATTGGTGTAGCTGGATGCATGTTGTTTGGAAAATGTTAATGTATGAGTATGTATTATGTAGGGGTATTCATTAATGAATCCAGCACGTCGTCTCTCAAGAATGCACTATGTACTTTATAGTGTAAAAACAAGATGGTATACAAATATTTATTAATGAATGTCAGAAGATTCCTGCAAAATGATGTGGTCTTTAACAGGAGTTCACTCATGAGAATGCACTATGCACTTTATAGTGTGGAATCGTAATGATACATAATTATTTTTTATGAAATCAGCAGGCTCATGTAAAACACTGATATGAATTTACATCAATATATATGTGTACTTTATGAGCTGGAATCAGTTATGAACTATGCAAAGTTGACAAATAATGAAGTCATTGTGCTTATGCAAGGTAACAGCACTTATAAAATGGTGGTCAAACTGCCTAAGTCTCTCTGAGAAAATCCACCGCGCAGTTTAGCTTTTTCACATGGGAGATTGTGTGTGTAACGTGGGAGGTGATCCTTCCTCTTTAAAAGTACACTCCTCACATTTAGAAACTCTATAGCTAGTTGAAGGCTCCGGCCGAAATGCGTCACCACTTGTATCTTTTTTGCACTATGGAGGATGAGAATATAATAAAAATTGATCTGCAGTACCTGTGCTGGTTGTGCTGCCCATTCTTTGTGCCATTCTCACATTTAAAGTTGTATGCAAAAACGCCATGGAGGAAAACGTTTTTGAATATATATATAAAACCTTAGAAATTCACTGAAAAAACCATAGGTTTCAGGGGCGTTATAGTTAGTTGGACATTTCACTCGTACAAAACCATAGAAATTCCCCGTTATAGTTAGTTCAGCTAACTATAACTCGCGCGCCCGCAATGCACTGCTGATGACGTCACATATTACATCACTCATGACATGGTCAGTGACATCACTCATGACATCACTGATGACATCATCCTTGTGATAGAGTGGCAGACCTCCTCTCACCCTAATATAACCTTTGATACACACACTCAAAAATACAAACTAACATTTTCAAAACAATGGACATACCAATACCAGTTACAACACACCTATTCAGTAATTCCAAGATCTACACACACATCCACTCATTCACCAACAGTCCCTATACAGTCACTCATACATGTACTCACTCATCATATGTACTCATACACCTATACATCCTGTTACACACCGCCACTCATCCATAGTTACTCACACACATAGTCACACATGCAAACAAAGTATCAAACATCCATTTACTTGCATATACAGTTATACACACCCTACCACACTTACTTCTACAGAAACTTACACATACTTACTCTCTTAAACAATCACTTATAGAAACACCTACTTATTTGTACAGGAACTCTTCCAATCTCTCACTCTCACATATACACACCAATACTCACATATACTAGTTTAAAACATATGTAGTTACTCATAAAGACTCTATTGAGACAGTCATTCACTCACTAACCACCCATACACATACTCATCCACCTATACAGTCCTGCACACATGCTGTCTTCAACACATACAAACAGTGAGTCACTCATTCATGCATCTATGCACTAAGTAATACCCCCCACCGAACCATACAGACACTCATACTGATACTCAAAAAACCAACTAATAACCCATATAGACACTCATGTAGCTACTCACCAACCCATGCAGCCACTTATACACAAAGTGAGAGACTGATACAGATATTTTCATATTTAAACATTACTCACTAACCCATGTATTCACTAAGATACACTTAGTCAGTTATACAATCAATTTTACAAAAAAAAATCATTCATTTAGACACTTATATACCCATTTATTCTTCCATCGACCTTGAGATATACATATATAAAACACATTTAATTTTCAGAAAAACACACATTCACTGGATGATGTCATCAGTGATGTCATGAGTGATGTCACTGACCATGTCATGAGTGATGTAATATGCGACGTCATCAGCAGTGCATTGCGGGCGCGTGAGTTATAGTTAGCTGAACTAACTATAACGGGGGAATTTCTATGGTTTTGTACGAGTGACATGTCCAACTAACTATAACGCCCCTGAAACCTATGGTTTTTTCAGTGAATTTCTAAGGTTTTTTAAATGCTAATTTCTAACTATAACATGCCTGAAACCTATGGTTTTTTCAGTGAAAATATATATATATATATATATATATATATATATATATATATTTATTATACTATGTATACATGTGAAAATGTCTCGGTCCCCTGTTTGCCTCGGTGGCACGGAAAAAATGGGTGGAACTGACGTCAGCACGCCGACGAGGTCCTCTTATGGCTCCGATGACGTCATACGGTGTCGCGAGCGGAGCCGTGCTCGTTGACGTGGGAGAGCTAGGAAAGAATTTCCGTGGAATGCTGGTGCAGGGGATATTCACCTAAGTGTTCAGGCTAGACCTTTGGGAGCACCTGTTTATGTTGCCACTACAGAAACCAAAACCAGTGATCCGAGGGCAGAGGCCCTGCAGATGGCACACGAGGTGGGGTGCCCAGTCGTGTGCACCGGCTGGGCAGCGAAGTGACAAGCACCACAACCCACAAAAAAGGTAACGAGGGCACTGAATAACACAGGATCTTCTCTTTGTATCTGGCTGGACCAACAAAGTTAAAATGCCCTAGTACCAAAATGTAGAATTAGTGCTACAACGGTCTTCAAGAGGACCTGCGATGCCGCTTCTGCCTCCCGTACCCTGGAGGCGGCACATGGGTCACGCGGTACGGTCATACTGAGGTGGGACGCACACTCGTTGACCTCTCATGGCACTGCTCCACACGTCAGGGAGGACGCTTTCCATTAGCTATGTTTTCTGATGACATGTCGCGCCGGCCCCGTCCAACAACAGAACTCCTTTAGATCCAAACAGACTCTTTCACACTCTCACCGGAAGTGAAACCAGGCCACGCGGACACTTTCACAATACAACAGCCGGGAATGCACTTTTCGGTAAAAAAACACATTCCTTCCTCCTAATTAATCAAATAAACGTCTCACTGAAGAACAGGGGCCAGCTTCGATCGGTAAACAGCCGTTACAACGACTTTTTTACTTTGCGATACCATTACAACGCATGCATTACCACGCATGCGTTGTACATCACGAAAGTCATTACTACGCATTTTTTAGAACGCATGGTCATTTACCACGCATGCCTTTACAACGAATTTTGTTGTAAAGGTATGTATGGTAAATGACCATGCGTTCTAAAAACATGTAGACGATCCATGTCATTGAAAGGAAACAGAGGCTGTTCCGTTTCCTCACAACGACGTGCCCCGCCCTCAGAGATGACGTGAAGCAGGAACCACGAGGAGAGAGGAACCATGAGGAGTGAGAGGTAAGGGGGATTGGGCATGGGGTGGGGGTTTCTTTCTAGGGTTTAGGGTAGTGCAGTGGTGTTTGGGTGGTGTAGGGGGTCGTGCTGGGGGTAGTGTTTTAGGGTTTAGGGTAGTGCAGTGGTGTTTGGGTAGTGTAGGGGGTCGTGCTGGGGTAGTGGTTTAGGGTAGTGCAGTAGTGTAGGGGGTCGTGCTGGGGGTAGTGTTTTAGGGTTTAGGGTAGTGCAGTGGTGTATGGGTAGTGTAGGGGGTCGTGCTGGGGTATTGTTTTAGGGTTTAGGGTAGTGCAGTGGTGTTTGAGTAGTGTAGGGGGTCATGCTGGTGGTAGTGTTTTGTAGTTTAGGGTAGTGCAGTGGTGTTTGTGTAGTGTAGGGGTTCATGCTGGGGGTAGTGTTTTATGGTTTAGGGTAGTGCAGTGGTGTTTGGGTAGTGTAGGGGGTCGTGCTGGGGGTAGATTTAGGGTTTAGGGTAGTGCAGTGGTGTTTGGGTAGTGTAGGGAGTCGTGCTGGGGTAGTGTTTTAGGGTTTAGGGTAGTGCAGTGGTGTTTGTGTAGTGTAGGGGGTTGTGCTGGGGGTAGTGTTTTAGGGTTTATGTTAGTGCAGTGGTGTTTGGGTAGTGTAGGGGGTAGTGCTGGGGTAGTGTTTTAGGGTTTAGGGCAGTGCAGTGGTGTTTGGGTAGTGAAGGGGTCATGCTGTGGGTAGTGTTTTAGGGTTTAGGGTAGTGCAGTCGTGTTTGTGTAGTTTAGGGGTCGTGTTTTAGGGTATAGGGTAGTGCAGTTGTGTTTGGGTAGTGTAGGGGGTCATGCTGGGGTTAGTGTTTTAGGGTTTAGGGTAGTGGTGTTTGGGTAGTGTAGGGGGTCATGCTGGTGGTAGTGTTTTAGGGTTTAGGGTAGTGCAGTGGTGTTTGTGTAGTGTAGGGGTTCATGCTGGGGGTAGTGTTTTATGGTTTAGGGTAGTGCAGTGGTGTTTGGGTAGTGTAGGGGGTCGTGCTGGGGGTAGATTTAGGGTTTAGGGTAGTGCAGTGGTGTTTGGGTAGTGTAGGGAGTCGTGCTGGGGTAGTGTTTTAGGGTTTAGGGTAGTGCAGTGGTGTTTGTGTAGTGTAGGGGGTTGTGCTGGGGGTAGTGTTTTAGGGTTTATGTTAGTGCAGTGGTGTTTGGGTAGTGTAGGGGGTAGTGCTGGGGTAGTGTTTTAGGGTTTAGGGCAGTGCAGTGGTGTTTGGGTAGTGAAGGGGGTCATGCTGTGCGTAGTGTTTTAGGGTTTAGGGTAGTGCAGTCGTGTTTGTGTAGTTTAGGGGGTCGTGTTTTAGGGTATAGGGTAGTGCAGTTGTGTTTGGGTAGTGTAGGGGGTCATGCTGGGGTTAGTGTTTTAGGGTTTAGGGTAGTGCAGTGGTGTTTGGGTAGTGTAGGGGGTCATGCTGGGGGTAGTGTTTTAGGGTTTAGGGTAGTGCAGTGGTGTTTGTGTAGTGTGGGAGGTCATGCTGGGGGTATATTTAGGGTTTAGTGTAGTGCAGTGGTGTTTGGGTAGTGTAGGGAGTCGTGCTGGGGGTAGTGTTTTAGGGTTTAGGGTAGTGCAGTGGTGTTTGGGTAGTGTAGGGAGTCGTGCTGGTGGTAGTGTTTTAGGGTTTAGGTTAGTGCAGTTATGTTTAGGTAGTGTAGGGTGTCATGCTGGGGTAGTGTTTTAGGGTTTAGGGTAGTGCAGTGGTGTTTGTGTAGTGTAGGGGTTGTGCTGGGGGTAGTGTTTTAGGGTTTATGTTAGTGCAGTGGTGTTTGGGTAGTGTAGGGGGTAGTGCTGGGGTAGTGTTTTAGGGTTTAGGGCAGTGCAGTGGTGTTTGGGTAGTGAAGGGGGTCATGCTGTGGGTAGTGTTTTAGGGTTTAGG
The DNA here is from genome assembly GCA_963921515.1 of Calotriton arnoldi. Lineage (NCBI taxonomy): Eukaryota > Metazoa > Chordata > Amphibia > Caudata > Salamandridae > Calotriton > Calotriton arnoldi. Next base: position 497,222 of record CAWUFW010006621.1, read on the forward strand.
GTAGTGCAGTCGTGTTTGTGTAGTTTAGGGGTCGTGTTTTAGGGTATAGGGTAGTGCAGTTGTGTTTGGGTAGTGTAGGGGGTCATGCTGGGGTTAGTGTTTTAGGGTTTAGGGTAGTGGTGTTTGGGTAGTGTAGGGGTCATGCTGGTGGTAGTGTTTTAGGGTTTAGGGTAGTGCAGTGGTGTTTGTGTAGTGTAGGGGTTCATGCTGGGGGTAGTGTTTTATGGTTTAGGGTAGTGCAGTGGTGTTTGGGTAGTGTAGGGGTCGTGCTGGGGGTAGATTTAGGGTTTAGGGTAGTGCAGTGGTGTTTGGGTAGTGTAGGGAGTCGTGCTGGGGGTAGTGTTTTAGGGTTTAGGGTAGTGCAGTGGTGTTTGTGTAGTGTAGGGGGTTGTGCTGGGGGTAGTGTTTTAGGGTTTATGTTAGTGCAGTGGTGTTTGGGTAGTGTAGGGGGTAGTGCTGGGGTAGTGTTTTAGGGTTTAGGGCAGTGCAGTGGTGTTTGGGTAGTGAAGGGGGTCATGCTGTGGGTAGTGTTTTAGGGTTTAGGGTAGTGCAGTCGTGTTTGTGTAGTTTAGGGGGTCGTGTTTTAGGGTATAGGGTAGTGCAGTTGTGTTTGGGTAGTGTAGGGGGTCATGCTGGGGTTAGTGTTTTAGGGTTTAGGGTAGTGCAGTGGTGTTTGGGTAGTGTAGGGGGTCATGCTGGGGGTAGTGTTTTAGGGTTTAGGGTAGTGCAGTGGTGTTTGTGTAGTGTGGGAGGTCATGCTGGGGGTATATTTAGGGTTTAGTGTAGTGCAGTGGTGTTTGGGTAGTGTAGGGAGTCGTGCTGGGGTAGTGTTTTAGGGTTTAGGGTAGTGCAGTGGTGTTTGGGTAGTGTAGGGAGTCGTGCTGGTGGTAGTGTTTTAGGGTTTAGGGTAGTGCAGTTATGTTTAGGTAGTGTAGGGTGTCATGCTGGGGTAGTGTTTTAGGGTTTAGGGTAGTGCAGTGGTGTTTGGGTAGTGGAGGGGGTAGTGTTTTAGGGTTTCGGGTAGTGCGCCCAACCAGCCACAATATCCGTGGACAAAGGGGATCCTGACTCTTTGGAACGCTCCGTCAATTGAATAATTTGGGTCAAGGGCCCTACCACGTCCAAGACCTATCAATTCCTTTCTTGGGATCCCTCATATACTTGGAGAAAAAGGTACATAGTTTCTCATCAATTTCAGGCGTGTGTGCCACCTTCCCCTTCAGTGAGGGCCTGGGGCATTCTCCCCTCATCCTATTCCTGACCTCCCTTTCAAGGGGTTGATGGATTTTCCCCACCACATACTCTGCCACTTTGGCATCAGGTGTCCACTCTGCCGACCTAGGATGGTAAATTTGGGTAGGCTCGAACATGTCCGAGTGGACCCCGTCCCCAACCGGGGACTGGGAGGAGTGGGCCTCTGGACGCCAGGGATGCCCCGAGTCCTTATCCTCATCAGAGGAGAAATCGTCCTCCGATACACCCTCTCCCTCTAAGGGAAACCCGCCGTCAAGGTCTACAATAGTGGTGACAGTGTCGCAATTTTCTCCGGGCCCCTCCTCCTCCCGGCAGGGTGCATGTTTTAGCGTTCGCGCACTCTTGAGGAAGGTCTCCGTAAGTTTATCAAATCCTTCCAAGTGCCCCGCGTTATGCTTAACGGCCCTTTTATTCCCCATCTGGGAGCTACTTGGACCCGCCACCACCAGATCTGGGTCACTGAACACCCCAGGGATGCTTTTCGCCAGCTGATCAACCTGATCCCTAAGAGGAGCCAGCGCCCTAGAAATAGCCAGAGAGAGGGCTTGGTCCACTGCTGGAGGGAGAAGTTGGGGGGCCATTCCTCCTCCACTTCCTGGTAGGAGTAAAAATGGTCTTCATGATAGCAGAGGGTGTGAGCACAGAACAAATGCCCTTAAAATCCTTAAGACAGCCCCCTCGCCGGTGCTCCAACAGCTGGGCTTTCCCCGAAGCTGTTATAAGAATAGACTGAGGCGCAATACCAATTACCAACACCAGGTGGCGCTGGTCACTAGCGTGGCCGTGTGGGGAAATCACCGTGTACCGGTGTCAAAATTAGGCGAGGGTTGGTCGGGAATCAAGCGGACACTAAAGGAGTGACCAGATTCCCAAATGCGCGTAAAGACCAGCGGGAGCGCTCGACGGAGCTGCCTCGCTCGGACCAGACGCGCCTGACAGGATCTCACCGCGCGCAGAGCACACAGCGGGAGAAATTGCGAGGGGGAGAACGTGCTCGGGCAAGAGCCTGCTGCGCAGGGAATATGAAACAATAGCAAGGCAATAATGCTAATAACGTGCACAAGAAACCGCTATACAAACAGCAACAACGTCAGATTAAGCCAAGAATGTAAGGAATGCACTTAACTGACGAGCAGTGAAGAAAGAGGAAGCGGAAGGGACGTCACGATATTGTATACGATGGACTGTGATATGATTGGACTATAGTTGCCTTGGAGACTACCCCCTAATGGTTCATGGGTTGTGTAGTCTTTTGTTTAATGATTGTTGTGTTACGTTTTCTTTGAACTGCTATGCAAATAAAGTGAGGAAAGATATGCATAATCCTCGCCTCCGTCCTGCCATAGAATTCATTAAACTTTATTTGATCTGATTTAGAAACATAGATCATAAAAGTGTACATAAAAACAGTAAATCCTCTTTCCTAATACAATACAGTGAGAATTAATTAAAACCAGTAGGTAAATCGGGTGTTACAAAGCCCGGTTCAGAGCAACTTCAGGTTAACAGAATCGCAAAGTTCAATCTTTCGCAAGATCAATCTCATGTACTTCGTGCAAAATACGCAATAAGGGGTCCAAGTAAGATGTAACGCTCCAATACCTGACCAGTTTGCACTATATAAAACTGCAGAAAAAATAAAAATAAAAAGTGTTTTGCACACTTCTGTCATTGGGCTATATGTGGGCTACATCTGGGTGATATTTGTGCTATATTTGGGCTCTTTTTTCTCTGGTGGCCATCTTGGGAGACTTATTTGTTATGAAGTTTCCTAATTTCGTCATTTACTGCAGTCTCCTCAGTAGGAAATGCTTTCAGTTTTTTACTTTGATTCCATCAAGAAGGCATTCAGATGTGTCACACATTTGTCATAAATTCAGAATGTTAGCACTCTAGTTGTTCATTAGATCACTGTAGTAAAGCTACTGCTCACCAGGGAGTTAACTGGAAGTCTACTGCTGGTATTGAAAGTGATTGTTTCAGTCTGCATGTCAGAATTTTCTAATGAAATAGAAGAGGATTTGAGATCTCACTTAAAACATGCCCTAAATTTTCTTTCTGCAGCACGAACCATAATTTCTATGGCAAAATGAACCCCCTCATTTTGTTCCTTTTTAAATTAAATGTTTTAAGTGTTACCAGTTTATTCCAATCAAGATGGCTTCAGGTGTGCCATACTTTTGTCATAAGTAAGACTGTTAGCGCTCTAGTTGTTCTTTAGAACACTCTGGGAAGCTGCAGTGGAACACAAAGGCATCAACTGACAGGCTGCTCCTGTTGAAATATAACAGGAAGATATTTGAGATCACACTTGAAACATGTCCTAATTTTTCTTTCTACAGCACTAACCATAATTTCTATGACAAAATGAACCCCATCATTTTGTTCCTTTTTAAATTAAATGTTTTAAGTGTTACCAGTTTATTCCAATCAAGATGGCTTCAGGTGTGCCATACTTTTGTCATAAGTAAGGCTGTTAGCACTCTAGTTGTTCTTTAGAACACTCTGGGAAGCTGCAGTAGAACACAAAGGAATCAACTGACAGTCTCTGCCCTTGTTGGATGTACATGTTTTACTGAGAATGTCAGACTTCATTCTCACATGACTGAGAAAGATAATGTGAATTTACAGAAAATATGCTCTCATTTTAGCTTCTGGAGCACCTTCCAAAACTGTATGGGACAAGCATGTGAAAATAGTTCTCTCAAACATGATTCATGATATCCCAGCAGAAGGTTTTTCACAGGGTAAAATCACCTTAGAACACACCACAATTAATTCCTGAAATTAGTATGGTACCATCAACAAAGGAATTCTAATGTAACTAAAGTCTGTTATCACCCTTTATAGTTCTCCTTTTGGTAACCCTCAAAATCTTCGATTCACTACAATGCATTTCAATGGGGTGCTATCATTTATATTGGTCCCAAGATGGCTGCCAGCAATTCCAGGATGAAGTGCTGACAGCCAATCAGATCTCACGATGACATGTGTGGTTAGGCTCCGCCCAGATATGTGTTTTCTTTTTCAAATTTCTCAGGAACTACTGAACGGATTTACACCATTTAAGCAAAAGGCACGACTCTGAACCAAGGGCTACCTTTTTGCCAAATTTGGTGCAATTCCGTTCAGCAGTTCGGGCTGTAGCTGCGATGAAAGGTTCCTATGGAAAATTGCATGGGGAAAACATGTTTTGGGACCCCCCCCTTTTTTCTCGGCCCCCACTTGACGAATCACCCCGAGACTTTCAGGATAGGAGCGGACCGGAGCGGGCCACGAGTTTTGACCATTTCGCAAAGATTCGTCAACCGGCGCCACAGTTATTTCAAATAGAATGTTGCGGATTTCCTATGGAAAATAGGTCCCAACTATAACTATCTACTCACGACCGCCAGTAGATTATATATATATATATATATATATATATATATATATATATATATATATATACACACACAAACAGCATTGCGTCGTGGTATCACACAGAGGAAAGCTCACACTCCGAGATATCGTTGCCATAATAGTTTATTCAAAAGGCTGTCGCGTTTCGACCGGAATGGTCTTTGTAAAAGCCATAACATTGAATGCTACCCCAATTCCTTTAAACACAATACGTCACCATAAACATAGTAAAGAGACTTGTAACACAGTGCTACAAAAAATAAAGACATATTATTCTGTTGTAAAGCGCTTTGATACCTTCGGGTCTAGCTAGCGCTATATAAAACTCTCAAATAAATAAATACTCCGGTTACACTGGCTCATGCATTTTTTACAGGATGAAAATCTTATGGTAAATTGATGCACATAATATAATCATATCACAAATCCATTAAAAAAAACGATATTACAGCAATCCGCGATTGCAATGTAGAACATTTTCTTGCAGTTGCCGAGTGGCTAAGCATTCTAAAGGGCCGTTGAACTAACATGGAAAAATGCAGCATATAATACATTTTAGCCTAAAAGATTGTTATCAATGATGTAGAAAACTACAATCTGTGATTGCGATCGAACTCATTCTTGCAACTGCCAAGTGGCATTTTTATCAAAAACCAAGCATATCCTAAGCCATGTGGCTTCAGGTCAGAACTGATAGCGTTTTATATGTGTAACACATTACGTAAACAGAGTGACATAGAACACTATATAGTGCAAACTGCATTCCACAGTGATAACAAAAGTGCTCAACCACAAAAGAAAAAACAAAAAAGGAAAAAGGAAATCCAACATCAAGAGGACCTTATTCTACTCTCACAGGGATGGATAAGTGAAGAGTGTAATACAGAACTCATCATCCATCAGCATTATTCAAATAATCCATACCACCAACCAATTCAATCCATTAATACAATACATCTAGAGCTAACCATTCTCCAAAAAATAGAGCGGTTTCTCAAAAAAGGTTTGTTATAAACATCAAATGTAGGCGAGAGAGAAGAACTGCTGTCCTGTCAAAATATAAATGAGCAAGACGCAGACCCACATTGAATGAGAAAATTAAAAATCCATATCCTTGTATTTGCTAAACGTTTGCTCTCATGGTTATGGTGTTTATCGATAGAAATAATTATACCAAATAAATAAAAATCTAGGCTACGTGTAGGGAATACATGACCACTCATTCCTGTGAGTTCACTGGTGGTATTGTCGTCAGAGGGCAGGCATGTTTCTATGTTCATGTTTTAAAACTATCGCTTGTAATAAATGACTGTCAATGCAGTAACATAATCTGATGTACTAAGGTGAAGTGGTTCCTCATGTTAAAGAAATCTGCATTTTTCAAATTTTGAAAGAAATTGATTCTATTTTTCCATGATGCTTGTTGCATGATTCATATGTCAAATTTGATACGTCTTCTCGCCCGGGGTTTCATGGGGTCAAGCCAGATGTATTTTGGGTGGGCTCTTCCCTTTAATTTGTTGGCTCTCCCACCTTTCACTGCAGACTGACACTGCCAGGCCATTCCCAGAATAGGACATTATTAGGGGTTCGCCCATCCAATAAAAATGCCCTGGCGCTACGTCCCTGCTCAGAAGAGCTTTGATATGGGATGGGGGAAAGTGCTGAGAATTTTTCTCAAACGAGGACGCCGAACACGTTTTACAGATGCATAAAAAAATCTGAGTAGGCAATTTGAAACATCCTGTCATTTTTTTAAATTCACGCAGCATCTTTATTGACTTATGTCTTTCACTTTCGTTCATTCTTGAAACTTGCCCCTTTCTTATTCATTTTCAGTCATATGCTATGACTGAGAAGCCTCTCGGACAGGACAGGGTGGGAATATTAAATCCTGCACTGATTGTACAATCTTAGTCTGTAGAAGGCAGCAATGTTCTTTTCTTTAGACAGACATCAATGGATAAACAAAGATGGCTTCCTATTCAAGTCATAAAGATCATATTTCATAGGATACAAGAGTTGTAGAGACTCATGCCTCCAGTAGCACTAGTGATAATGCTGTAAAAGGTTTTACTAATGCATATCATCAAAAGCTGTGTGTGGCATGGCGTCCTCCAATGGGCAGGAGATGGCTCTACACAATTCCAGGCTGTCTGAGTGATGGCTGGATATTGATTTTTGGCTCTGCCCCAGTGCCCTCAAGGACTGCACCTACTGGTTACATGTGACAGCAAAACAATGGGCCCTTGCTATATGGACAGGGAAACAAACCGACAGACACGTGGGAACAGATAGTGGACGGATGGATGCAAGCTTGATGTACACATAGGGTATAGGCCCTTTGTGAGACCAAATCACGCTGAGGGGGAGAACTTAGTTGAGTGTCACCAATTCAACCCTTGGTCGGTCTATGGCCACCCAGTGGTCCAGGAGTAATGAACAGTCATGGAAATAGGATCAACATAATCATGGGTAGTGACATGGTGCCAGATGATTGGTGCACTGGTGGTGTCTTGCAATGACTCTGTCGTCTGGCCCAGTTCTTACTCAACAAACACTCATTCTCCCACCCAGCGGGATTATTACTTAATGGGTGACAAATCTGGGCACTCCCTGCAAATTACCAGGTAGTAGGTGGCAAATGTGAGCATGACCTGAGGATTACTGTGTGATGAACGGTAAATGTTAGAATGTTCTGATGGTTGCTAAGGGATGGTAGGTTGACGAGTGGTTGAGTGATGAGGCAAGTCATATGGGAGACTGCAGACTTCATTGGATTGCACTCCAATGTGGAGCAGTGAAAGAGAGAAATTGTTTTAATGGGCAGAGTAATGAAGGCGCATCCTACTCTGCAAGCCTGAGTGGTAGCAAAGAAGAGTAAGGTAAACTATTTCAAAAAGTGGTCTTATAAATAATCGGGGAAGCAATAATGCTGAAACAAGCATTTCTACTTGAGAGCATCTAGGACAGTGCATCATGAGCAGGCGGAAAATGGGTTCTCCAGGTGGGACAGGAATTCTTACAATTAAATTGCTTGGAAAAGGTATTAGATTAAGACACTTGCAGAATCCAAAATCTAAAACAACATCCTGACTACCCAAGGGTGGTGCAACAGACATTTTGATGTATTTCCAAGGAGGAGAAAAACTTATTTTCCTCAAAACATTTGAATAAATTCGACAAAAAACCAGCAGGAGAAGGAAAGAGGGGCACAAAAGGGCAGGAAAAAGATGAAAGAAAACCAGTAGGGAGAGAAAGGGGGAGGGTTTAATGGGAAGGGATTGACTTTTGAGATGTAGGTAGGAATCAAAGTACTAAGGAAAATCAAGGGGTAGAGGTCCTCGAGTGTACCCTGTTGTAGAGGTGATTGGGTATAGGGAGGTGTAGAGGTTTAAGGGTGTAAATGATGGAACAGGTTTCGGAGTATACATAGAGATAGCGATACTAAGGAAGAAGTATGGTAACTGTAAAATGATCTTGGCAGGTGTACGGCTATTAGGGTATAAAAAGTGGTATAGGTCCTATGGTAACACAGAGGTACTAGATTTAGGCAGGGTAGAGGCATGGGGCATATGTAGGTATAGAGGGATTAGAATATAGGTAGATGAAAATATACCAAAATATAGGTAGGGTCAGTGGTACGAAGGGAATAGACAAGGGGTAGAGGTGTTTTGTTATTGCGAGGAATAGCAGTCATAGGGTGTATGTCAATATAGGTATGTAAATGGATAGCTTGGAATAAAGGTACCTCTGCATACCTAGAGGTAGCAGTACTACAGTAAAAATAGGGGTGAAAGTACTTCAGAATAGGCATTGGAATTGGTACAAGGGTAAGGGAGGTAACAGTACCTAGGCAACAGGCAGAATTCGAAGACAGAGGTAGAGATAAAAGCATAGTTTTGAAGGAAAGTGAGGGAACTGACCAGGGTACTAGACTAGTGGCAGAGACTGAAATTTAAAAAACAGGAAAAAGAGAGCCTGAAATGATGGTAGCCAGGTAGTTGAAAGGGAGCCTAGAAAAAACAGATAGCAGTTGGTCTTTTTCGCCATAAATGACACGCTCCAGGACTGATTTGATATTCTGGGAAATAAGTTGGAGACAGCTTCTCCAGGACTAGTTTCCTTAAATGTGTTTTTCTCCAGAATCTCTGAACCTAGTATAAGCAGGGCTAGTCCCACACACCTGCTCAGCTCCAGGATATTCTTGTGACTGATAGTGTGCTTTACAAATACACATAACATAACTTAATTTGTTGGCCCCCTATAAAGCAAAATGTTGATTTCATTTGTAGATTTGGTGTGTGTGGCTATTGTAAGGGAACAAAAAAAACATGCATTGCTTCGACTTTGCTTGGCTACCATATTTAATTTAGCCGTTTGTTTACATTTTCCCCTTACAGACAATTTGTCTCATGAAATGGATAGCATGGCTGTTTGCATGGGTCCCAAACCTCCATTGATATTCATTCATATAGCATATTTCAGCTCCGCACATGGCTGTCTGTAAAATGGTTGCAGTGAATACAAAGATAGGGCCCTCATGTGCAAAATTCATAATGTTGGCCGCAAGGGTCAAAGTGGAGCCCTTGCGACCTCAAAATTGAATTTTCAAATATACAAAACCCACATTGCGATTCGGTAACTCGTTAAATCGTAATTTGAGTTGGCAAGTAAATACCGAATTGGTATTTGAAAGCAATGTGCAAAACACAGATTCCTTAAGTTATGGAGTAATGTTTTGTGACCGAAATCTTGTCGCAAAACATTATTATTTTATCACCAACTCAAAAGAGGTGGTAACGTTTGCAGACGGGAAGAGGTCCCCAGAAGACCCCTTCCCTTTTGTGAAACATTTTTGGAGCAGGCAGTAATCCCTGGTACCACGGTCTGCTTCTAAAAAAAATTATTGTAAAATCTTACATTTTTTTTAAACACATCCTGTTTTCCTTGTAGAAAAATGGGCTGCATTTTCTAAATAAAAAAAAAAAAAAGACTGCTTTTTTAAAAGCTGTTGCAGACGTGGTAGGCTGACCATAGCAGGTCACCTAGACTGTGACGCCAGCTAATCGTAGTGGGTCACAATTTGCGACCTACCTCATGCATACTGAGGTAGCTCAAACTGCAAAAACACTGTGATTTGGTATTTTGTGAACCAACTGTTTAATACATAGGTTCGTTCACAAAATACCAAATCTTTCGGTAGAAGTCGATGCTCAAACTGCAACTACTTCTACCGAATCCATTATAGTACGTTCCAAATAAGAAACTGCAAATTGCATAACTGTATATTGGAATATTCATACATGAGGCCCTTGGTTTCTATCATCTTCAACCAATTAAAACAGCATATGTCAAATTAATAATCTAGTACAGAAACTAAACACCTTTCCTGAAGCTTGAGCCTTTCCTCTCACTCAACCAATCACTATGCGTGCAGTTGTATTTGCTAAGCTACAATTCATTTTAAAGTTTACCTCTACGAGGATTTGGCATATGCCAAACCTAAAATTACTGCATTTTGTTTACTGATCACATCAGAATGACGTCTCTCTTTCTGTGCTGTAACTCTGTTCTACATATCTGCGTTGACGGTGGTTGATGAACAAACAACATTTATCCGGTGGTGTATTACTAGTGTGAACCTATTGTTTCTTTCTATTTTAGGCACGTGTTGTGGCCGTCCTTGACTGGGAACTTTCATCAATTGGGCCCCCTGTGGCAGATTTGGCTTACTTTTCTGTGCCTTCTGCTATGAGTCCCCGAACAAACACTGATGGTTATAGTAAGTGCATCTGTGATCACCACGTGGAAGTTGTGAAACTTTTATTACTTCTGTGAAATGACTTTCTATTCATAGCAGTTATAAGTTTTAGATGATTAACTATTGCATTTATTGACTCCAATAAATTGCCATCTAATACAAGAAGATCTAAAAGAAACAGTGATGATTTTCCCTACAAATCAACAGTAGTGCTTTTCTCACTACTAGGAGGTATCTAGAAGCAATTGGACTGAGTATCTTAGATTCAAAATGTGATGAGAACTAGCATCTTGTATCAAGGCAGGTACAATTCTTCCACAAGAGTAAGCATGAAGATCATTTTGTACATGAAGATTGACAGAGATCCCTCAAAAATCAAACTACTTAACTTGAAGGGTACAACTGGGCTTTAGAAAGTTCATGTCTCTCATTTCAGAAAGGTCATTCAATTACGTACCACATGTTTAGTGGTATGATGCCATGGATCCTATATTCACATGATTATATGTTCGCACAAGGGATGTGTTGCTCAAGGCAGCCTGTAGACACCAGTCCTCTCAATGCAATTAAACATACCTATATGTAATTATTGGTCCAATCTCCATGTTTTTTATGTATACCCGATCGGCTGACCCATTTTGGATGTATACATGCTCTTTTGGATCTTTCTTCAGAATACAAAGTTGGAAAAACTTTACTCACAGCTAGTATGTTCATGGAGAGTTTGCACCACAAGTATCTATTGCACAGAAACACAAAATGGGATTTTGCATGCAACTTGGGCCACTTCATCAGTGGGTCAAATGCTATCTTATTTGGTAATTTACTATCTGATACACATTATCTGAGGTTGCTGGGGAAAATAGTCTTTTCAAAATCAATCAATGCAAAATAAAGATTGAATCAGCATGGACCTCTTTCACAAAACCTCCTTGTTACTTACATATGCAAAATGTTCAGTGATGTAGCATATAAATTCTATATAGTGATCCACAGCTATTCCACTTACTCGTGTGTAAAGGTACACACCTACCTGTTGTACTTTTATGCAGTGTACTTTCAAAACATTTAGCTCTATGTATGCTGCTAATAAAATATTGTAACAGGAATATTTACCACAAAAATATCATGAAGGTATGCATGTATGGTTAAGTATAGATTTTCTATACTTTACTCCACATCTATAGATGTGGAATAAGGAATTGTATATCTACACTTGCCTGTACTTACTATCTTGATATTCATGTTGCAATAAGTCTGTAGCATACAAATGTACATAGCTAGATCAGATCCTTTTGTGAATTAACCCGCCTTTTCTTTTTTCAACCACCTTCAAGGTTGTATATGTTTGGCATTAATGTGCTATGCTCTTTTCTTTTTGACTTGCATTCCAGAACTTGAAGATTTGATTTCAGTATATTATTGCTGCAGAAATGTTCCTCTGCTCTTAACTGACTGGAACTTCTTTCTTGCACTAGCCTTCTTCAGGATGGCAGCAAATTGCCAGGTAAAGTTCTGGTTAATGCATCATGTCATCTTAGTTTCCGTCATTTGATTGGCTCATGCATGATCCTCTAAATGCAACTGAACAAGCAGGTTGTGATTATAACTTTGGGGTTACGTCCAATTAAACTCTCATTTGCACCCAAAATGGGATTACGAGTTGGATGCAAAATGCCCCATGCTTTGCAGCAAGTAATATCTGCTTTAAATAATGGAGGCAGAATGCGCAAATGTCAATTTGCATACACAGAATTGCTGAACTCATGCGCAGTTTGTGAATAGTTATATATTCCATCCTGTCCAGCTCAGAATTGGGTGCAGATTGAACAACAACTAATTATCATGCGCCATGCTAATGGTAAATGGGAGGTGTGCAGTTTGCACATTGATGTTTGCACCACTATTGTGTTTGGGCCATTAGTCCATTAGGAAATTGTATTTATTATTCTTTGGATGAATTTATATATTGTAAACAATTGTTGAATGTTCTTGAATCGGGAATAGAAAAACACGGAGTATATTTTTAGTTGAATGATTAATGCTGAATCCTATTAATGCTGTAACAAGTGCTGAGCAGATTTTCTTTTAAGTAGTGTGTGCTGTAATTGATTTCGTCAACTCAAAATGTGGTTCTCCCCTCAAAATATAAGTGCCAAGGTTTCTTTTGGCCCATATTTTATTTGTTTAAAAACATTTTGGAAAAACATGAATTGAATTGACAACTTCCGCTACTTTTTATAGTTTTTAAAAAGCTGGAATTTCTTGTCATGCAATTCTGCAAGTTATTTAGAAAATGTTAGTAAAAAAATGAAGTATTTTTAGGAGTTTCAAAAGTTGAAAATATCAGCTTTACAATAAAAATAAATCATTTTTGTTAAAATCCACAAAGCGTGCATCCATTCCAGCTACAACTCACAAGTACAATATTATTCGACATCTCAACGAGACGATCCCAATTTTATGTTTCAATCATTTCTTGTTAAGGATTAAAACATAGGGTAAATACTTCAAAAATAAGTATTAACCCATCCTGAAAAAGCTGCCCTCAACTTAAAAAAATGAAATGTAAATATATATCTGAATAAAGATTTCCCCGCAGTTAATTTTACTTCTCTGAAAATCAGCTGCTAAATATCAGACTGTGAGGGGAGAGGATGTGAAAGAAACAAAATAATCCGCAAAGATACTATGTAATACCTTTGAACTTCTGAAACTGCCCAAACTCTGCTGCCCCCTTTTTGCAAGAGCACCCTCTATATATCCCTATATTGGCCAAGAATCCTCACCTCTGGCCCCTGTAATTCACTCCAGATAAAACGCAGTGGCTACCTGCTTAAAGAGTAACCCAGATGTCAAGTGGACTCCCTACAAAAAAGCATTGGCTGAGTTGACATGTGAAAATGATTACTACTTCCTCAGATGTTGTAAATTGAGCCTAAACATGCTTTTGGTCCATGAACTACCCGCTTCTTTTCAATTTCCATCAGAACTTTTGTTCTCAACAGGATATCTGGTCTCTGGTCTGGAAAGGACAGAAGCCTGTACTCACCCATCACTACTGATTTCCACTGAATCCATGCATTCATCACCTGTACTCTTCAGTCCACAACTTGTAACATAACCAATACCATTCCACTATCTTCTGAAGTATTCTACGAGAGTGACCTTGTGTCCCTGCTCAGCCAATCCCAAGACTTTCAGTATCTCTTTTCTAACCTCAGGTGGGAGAGCCTCGGGAAGGATTGGAAATGGACACCAGTTATACTGACATGAGTGCCCCTAGTCAGAGCATCCACGAGCTTGATTTTTCAACCAACTTTAATGTGGTGTCAACTGTACTAAACTGAGAGTCCATCTCATCACAATCACAGGATTAGCTAAGGTCTGAATGCCTGCACTGTTAAGTGCATTTATGGAGTGGAGCAATATCTTTTCCCCAGCAGACAGTGCTGTTCTTTCATAAGGGTCCTCTGGTGGATCTCTCAGACTGGACTTGGTAACTGTTGTGTGTGCCTGGAAAGTCCTTTTTACTGCTCAACCTACCACCTTTCAGACATGGGGGCTTACTGTACTTAAAGGCTCAATTCCCAGAGCCTGCATTTTGAGGACCTCCAAAATGCAGCAGTGGTGGCTAAATCACGTTGACTGGGGGGTCTGCATACAGGGAAGGCAAGCCAGAGCTGATTTTAAAAGAGTATCCCAAATGGACACTACAACATGGGGCCATGGCTGCAGACCAAGCGATAGGGGTTGCATTGTTTAACAGGATGCTGCACGAGTATCTAAATTTGTTAGTAAAAATGCTTGCCATGGCTATAGTTTAACTGTGATGCCCATAGTGTCCTATGCCACTCACCACCACTTCTGTGATTACTGTGTGCCCTGTGCTCTTCAGCCCAAGCAATCCTCTAACTCAGAGCCCGGGAAAACCATATGCACAGTCATGCTCATTGTGTAGGGTACAGATCTGCATCTAGGCCAGAGAAGGCCAGAGGGGCTGCTTCAGGTTTCTCCTCCAAAGATGAGACCCCCACTTCAATCCAAAACTGAGCTCTCTGATTTTCCCTACTATGGGGCCGATTCCAATTCGGGCCGGAAATCTCTCCGACCGAGCCGGACCCGGAGAGATTTCCGACCGAATCGGACTCTGGCAGTCCGACCGATCGAGTACGATGTGCACGCATGCCATCGGACTCGAGTCGGTCGGACTCCCATTGAAGTCAATGGGAGCCTGTCGTACAACTCGTACGCGGGCTCCCATTGACTCAATGGGTGCCAGGCGGACAAGGGCGCCCCCTACAGCGTGTATGCGGCGAAGCGATTCGCGCCGTACACGCACAGTTAGGGGGGACACATGGGTCCCCCCTGTGTGCGACTCGCGCGCCTACGCGCACAGGGGGGTCCGACGCGGACCCCCAAAGTCCGGCTCCGACAGCTTTTTCGAGCCGGACGGCGCGAGTCGATCGGACTGCTCGCGGCGCGCATCGTACTTACCCGGCCGGGAAACGTCTCCATAGCGCGGTGCGAGTCGTGTCCATGCGAGTCGGTCGGAGCGTGTTGAAGCCGCGTTCGAGTCGGTCGGAGTTTTCGCGGGTGCCTGCATCGTACTCGCTCGGCCGGACCCGCGTACGATTCGGTCGGGAAACAGGGCTCCGAATCGGATCCGGTAAATCCGAATCCGATTCGGAGCCCTACCGGCCGAGATAGGAATCGGCCCCTATATCTGCATCGGACCTTTGGCACCTGGGGAAGTGCTAATATTGAAAACCAGGGGCTCAGTTTGCATTGCTGAGATTCAAAACCATCTTGGTACCAGGAAAATCCTGCCTCCAATTTAAAACACTCAGATTTTACATTATAAATTCCTCTTTTAATCATAACTCATCTCAAAGAAATACTTCATATTCCACAAGTCCAGAAGGGCTGAAAGAAAAAGATTCAGGATAGGAGCGGAAAATCAGGAACAATCTTCATAGTTTAGATATGGAAATCTCCTATCTCCACTCTTAGCTCCACATGCAACCAAAGTAGACAAACTTCAGACCACCAAACTCATAATAACTCACTTTAATAATCCTCCATGACAGTCATGTACATCGGGGTCTCAGCGTGTCTCACTCAGAATCTTCTGCTGTCTTGTATATACTACCCACGCTGTGTGTCTCCCAGCCACAGTGTGTACATGCTTGCATCCATCTTTGAAGATATTCATCTGTCCATCATGACCGGTCCCTGCTTAGCTGAAGAGGACTTCTTTTCCTAGATGTTTAGGTAAAGACGAGTAATTTTTGGAGAAAGATATACCACCCTTCTACTTTGTCCTGCTTTTTCTGTGGGTATGTATATCTTCAAATGCACATGTCCACTTTAAGATCCTGTCCATCATCTCATGCAACTCCTCAGCAATCTTCAGACCCAAGCTTACTTCAGAATTGCTGCTAGCACCATCATTTTGTAATCACCTTTGTTTTGGGGGACCTAAACCCACACCAGATTGGGGAGAGGGTTTCACACATGTCCATGGCTGGAGTGCAGATCTTTCCCTTTCTAGGATGGGAAAAGAATGAGATGAGTTTGTAAATGTCAACAACTATCCATGTTTGTGAGCATTCACAAACTTCCCAAACTAACCATGTCTTTTGGAACACCCATTTTCCCACTCCTTGAGTAAAAAACATTCCCACAAGTGTGAATAGGTTTTCGCCTTTTAGGAATCCCTTTGTGAATTCCTGCCGGAATAAAACAGGAAATTTCAGCCTTATGTTTATGACTAATTTTGCATTTCTGGATAGGGCCCTAAATCATCATCATACAGAAGCTTCTGAGAGTAACCAGTGAGTTAAAATATGTGTGAATGTGAGCAATTACCGATAGCACAGGGTTCAACACACAAACTGAACAATAAAGAAAATAGACCTGCCAAGTGCTCCATCGGAAACTTTCAATAAATGTATTGTAAAAAGAAATACTTAGTTGCCTATGAAACTGCCATAATATACGGTTAAATGCCCCTTCTTTGTTGATACTGGATACGGTCAACAGGCAAAACCAATTGTGCTGAACATAGAGTGAGTTTGAATGTGTGGCTGAGCCTAAAACAAAAACTTGTTGGTCAATGTGTACTGAGTCATGTAATCGCAGTAAGATGAGCAGCAATAATGTATTGACAAACCTGGGAATTGATATTGAAAGACGAAAAGGATGGTATGGTTCTTGCTTTGCCTGATTCTTAACTTGTTGTTTAACACACTGAATGTTGAATTGGAAATGTACCCTGCCCACCTGCGAGTATCTGGTATCCTGATTTTTAATTGTGGCCCTAGCCTCACACTAATCTAGTGTGTGCACAAAGGCCTAGACCTGTCCCTTGACATGAGTGAGGTTCTGAGACTTGGAGGGGTGCACCAAGCATTCCTTTGTTTAGCTGACTTTGGACTATCATCCCTGCCATGGGTTTAGCATGTGGAGTGGTGGTGGAAGCACATCATGTTTTCTGAATCAGTAGTCGTGACCAGTCCTGGAGTGGACGCCTGCTGACACATTCATTTGAAGTTCAGTTGCTCTGTGCCAACCCAAATCCGAGTGCTAACATTCCAAGTATATGTTATGCTTGTGTATGTGCGTGTTTATTTCCTGTGTGGTACATGCATTGTGTGTAGGAGTGAACCTGAGTCACGGAGGCCTGTGGGTTCCATTTTGGAAGCCCCTGGCCTTTCACTTGGCACAAACTCGAGGTGCCGTTGTTTTCCCAGACAGTGGAATTGTGAAGCATTTATATCTGTTGCCCGTCTTCCATTGTATTGAGTTTTCTATTTGTAGTTGAGTACTATTCTTTAATCAAGTTGCATCTTTTACAATCTGTTATTCCCCTCCTGGGTGAATATTGGGTTCTGAGCTTGAAGCACCTCCACACTGCCCCCTGAAAATCCTGTGATTCCTCACCATCACTACCACTGAGAGTAAACTACTGAAGGGGTTGTACATGGCCCTGTCTGCAGAGCCATAGTAGGGCAGGCCCCAGGACATCGGAGGTATTCGACCCCAGCATGCAGCATGAACGTCAAATCACCAAAATGCCAGGGGTTGCAGAAGTGACATCATACAGCATTTTAACTTTATTTTCCCTCACACACACATGCTTACACATACACACACATGCGCATTCTATAACATAAACACCCTCCCCCGCCGGCACGCACACAACATACATTTAAAAAATCTTTTTCAATGATGAGGGTGCACAAGAAAACCCTAGATTATGCAATGTCGGCATTAAAGATGCACTGAAGTTAATCTGCTGTTCTAAACTATAATGTATGCACAACTGACTATGGGAGACAATGCATCACTGTTGTATAATTAAAACTGCTAATAAAGTTTCACAAAAAAAAATCTTTTTACTTACCTCAGCCACCAAGGAGGGTCATATTCCTGCTAATTATACTCCATTCTTTATTACACTAATAGTGAATAATATTACATTATTCACTATTAGTGTAATAATTGAATTTAGAAAGCTTTATTGAAACCAGAATAGAGGACATGGTACAGAAATATAATACTAAGAATAAAGTAAAAATCCATCTATGACAAATAAAACTACTTATACAAGAAAAAGAGAAAAATCTAATATGGCATAAAAGACTAAATGACAACCATTTTAAAGGGAAAGCATATTCACAAAGTACCATATTTAAAATAGCAATTTTTGATTTTGCTTTTTTGGGATGAGAAACAGAAAAGGGTAAGAAAGTGAAAAGGAGAGAGAAAAAAAGGAGAGAAGGAAACGAAAAGAGAATAGAAAATAGAAGAATATCATGAATTATATACTATAAAAATTAGTAAAACTTTCCAGTGACACGTAATATACAAAATACCAAAACGCAATAATAAGGCAGAAATCCTAGAATATGCAAACATATATGTAGAAATAAGTAAAGCATTTCATGGTGGTTGAAAAACAAAATTATTGGCATGTAGTGCAGAGGAAGAAACATAATTAGTGAGAGGGGACCAAAAGGCCTCTTTACGGATAAGCTGCTGAGATGTGGTTACAAAGGCTCTATCCAGCCTGTGATGTTGACATAATAAGTTCCACCAAGCTAAGAAGGAGACTTTAGAGGCGTCTTTCCAATTCGAGGTTATGACCTGAATGGCAATAGCAATGGCTAAATCTATAAAAGAGCCAAGTTTTTGTTCACCCACCCAGCGTGTGGAAGAGCTACCCAAAAAAATTGAAATGATATCAAAGGGAAAATTAATAGAACAAATTGGGCAATAGACTTGCAGACCTTTGTCCAGAAAATGGAAATGCTAGGGCAAAAGAAAAAGGAATGCAAAAAAGTACCAGGAGTATTTTGACACGACCAACAGTTAGGAGACCGGGAAGGATTGAATTTGGATATAGCCAAAGAGGTTAAAAAAAGTCTCTGATAAAAATAATAAAGTGTTTGAGTGATACTAGCATTGCATGAAGTATGATGTATCCGGGCCCAGACGGAGTCCCATGTATGTGTGGGAAAGGTGTGTTGCAGATCTGTTTCCCATAAAAGTTCAATTTTACTTTTGGGACGAGGAGATAAGGGGGAAAAAAAGAAATTTATAAATGTGAGAAGCTCTAGCATCAGGAGGGAAAGATAGCGAACGAGTAGACGAGTCCGATACAGAAGAAGAGATATTGGATAGAAGAGAAAGTTGCTGGGTTACGGACATTCTCAGAGACTCAAATTTTGAAAGAGAAGTAACTGGTAAGTGATATTTAGACTGAAGTTCCTGGAAAGTTAAGAACTGCTCATTATGCAATAAGTGTCGGAACTGCAACACACCCTTGATAATCCAGTCTTTCCAGAAAATAGTGCGGTTGGAAAGTTTAATGTATTTATTGTGCCAAATAGAAGAGTCTAGAAAGAGCTGAAGCGAAGAGCGTGATTTACTATGAATCGGATAAAGAATAGGAATAAGGTAAACGATAGTAGGGGATTTAAATGAGCGAGGAGGGTGAACAAAGTTATCTAGCGAAGAGAAGGGGAAAGGATAAATAATTGATTCTTCTAATTTATGCCATACTGACATAGGAGGATTGTCAATTGAGAAATAGGGCATGATTTGGCGAAGTAAAAATGCGGAATGATATTGGCGAAAATTGGGAAAATTAACTCCACCTCTGTCTTTAGGAGCGGAAAGAGTAGAAAGAGAAATACGAGCTTTCCGATTGTTCCAAAGGAATTAACTCACTATACTGTTAAGGCTTTTGACGAATTTCAAGGGGAGTCGTATCAGTAACATAGAAAGATAAAAATTAAATACCGGCAACATCATCATTTTAGATGTATCCAACCTGCCCCACCAAGACCAGAATAAAGGGGACCACTTCTCTGCCATAGCGGAAATTTTAGATAAGACGTCATCCAAATTCAATTGAACAGTTTTAGCTATGGACGCTGAGTATTTAATCCCTAGACAGGTGATGCAAGTAGCGTTCCATTTAAAGTCCATCCCATGGAACATACTTCTGTGGCAATATTTATTTAGCGGAAGAATCTCAGATTTAGAAAAATGTAACTTCTATCCAGAGATAGCAGCATAAGAAGACAGAAAATCAGCAAAAGCGGGCAAAGAAGTAGAAGGGTTAGATATATATAAAAGAATGTCATTGTCAGGGCCTGTCCGGGACTATGTGGGGAACACAGTCAGGGACTTGGGCAAGGACTGGGAACAGGGTAGAAAACAAAGACAGAGAGGAGTACAGCGCTGCCCAGGAGCACACAGGAAGTCAGAGGAGAAAAGGGATCCAAAGGGGAAGCCTGTAGAGGTGAACAAGAAGGGTGAGACTCAGAAAGGAAGGGCACTCATGAGGCGGCTCAGCATTCAGAATCACTAAACCCAGGACGGATGTGCAATACACTTAAACATGAAACAACGTTAACAATAAAGGGGATGTGGGGTAAAGCACTCAGGAGCTCCACACGGTAAGACTGAAGCTCAGTAAGTTCCTCACCCACAATTGCTGTTACAGATACTGACTGGAAATACCCACATATAGGATATGTATACAAAGGCAGGGTCTGTGGAGCTTATACCTATGGTGATGTTATAACAGTAACTCAAAGACAATACTCACAGTGAACAAGAAACACCACCTAGGTAGTCAGCCGTGCCCATGGATCCTGGCGATCAAACAGGAACACGCAAGGCAGAAACAGCAAAGGGGTAGAACTAAACACAAGCACAATAGACAAGGAGCTAGCAAGGAGGAGTGCTTAACAGGAAAGGAAGGAAATCACAGGGCACACTTGGCAGAAAGCAGGTAACAAACATACAAGGTAACAGAAGCGAGACAGCAGAATAGAAAGATAGCAAACTAGAACTGGAACCAAGGAAATTAGATGAAAGGCAGGGACTGGAAAAGGATATACAGAAAGGGAGGCTACAAGGGTATACTAGAATAGTGCAGGGTCAGGAAACAAGAAAACAAAGTAGCATAGGATGCAGTGCTGGGGCAAGAATTGAGCAAAGGCTCGAGTCAAAGTAGCACTACAGGTCAGGAACAAGGCAATGTTAAGGCTCAGGAATCAAGGAAGCACTGCAAGCAGTGCTGGTTCAGGAAACAGGAAAATGGCTACAGCTCAGGAAACAAGGAGTCCAGAGCGCACTGCAAGCAGTGAAAGTCAGGCACAAGAAATAGCTGAAGCCCAGGAAAAGGAACAGAGACTAACTATAGTTCAGGATACTAGGTAGCACTGCAGGCAGTGCTAAGGCAGGCACAAGGAAAATAGCTATGGCTCAGGAACACAGGAAACCAGGTAGCACTGCAGGCAGTGCTAATTCAGGCACAAGGAATAGCTATAGTTCAGGAATCAAAGAACAAGGATTATCTATAGCTAAGGAATTACTGGAAACAAGGATAGCAAAAGCTCAGGGAGCACAGGAAATAAGGATCGGTCTCACCAGTAAACCGCTACAATGACCAACACTGGGCTGAAGGGAGCTGGGGCTTAAAAGAGCTCACTGTAATCATATGCAGCAGGTGTGAGCAGGCTAGCAGCAGCCAGCCACAGGTGAGCTGAATTCCTCCACCCATCCTTGGCCTGCAGGGGTGGAGACTAAGCAGTGAGCAGGGAATCCTGGGTAATGGAGTTTTCAGGCATGAGTAGGCTGGCTTCACAAAACCCGGCATGGATTGGGAATGGATGTTAGTTCCCAATAAGTGTCCAAATGGCTGGAAGTCAGGATTTGCATGCAGGGGAGGGTCTGGAAGTTTATTAGAGGACTGGAAAGTCCCCCAGTTCAGCCCCCTGGTGGTGGACACGGGAATGCAGGGAGCAAGTCGTGACAGTCATCTGCATAAGCAGTAAACTTTTTTTCAATAGATTTATGAGTAAAGCCGCGGAAAGTATCAGAATTTCTACGAGAGTGAAGAAAGGGTTCAAGAGACAGAATAAAAAGCAAAGGAGACAAGGGGCAACCTTGACGAGTACCTCGTTGAAGAGTAAAATAAGAAGATTGAGAGCCGTTAACAAAAACCGAAGTGGTGGGCGAAGAATACAACAAATTAATAAGAGATAGAATAGCAGGACCAAATCCATGCCATTTAAGGGCACGCAACATAAAAAGCCAGTGAACACGGTCAAAAGCTTTCTCCGCATCCAGAGTGAGAGCAGCGAGAGGGGTAGAGCTCTTGGAAGCAAGATTTATAATGTTTAAAAAAGTTCTGGAATTGTCCGCAATGGTTCTACCTTTAACGAAGCCTGTTTGTTCATATCCAATTAAATCAGGAATAACCTTATTTATTCGAAGGGCAAGGACTTTAGCAAAAATCTTACAATCTAGATTGATCAAAGAAATAGGGCGATAGTTAGCACAAGAAGAGGGATCCTTACCTTTCTTGGGAATTAAACATATCATTGCTTCCAGAAAGGAGCCACGGGCTTCCTTACAAGACAAGCAATATTGGGAAAGAGATAAAAGGTGAAAACTGGGAAAAACAAGAATAAAATTCAGCAGTAAAGCAGTCTGGACCAGGAGATTTGTCCTTTGGTAACAAGAATAGAGCGGTCTTGAGTTCAGAGAGAGAGAGGTCTTCTTCTAAAATTGAGCAGTCGGCAAATTCAGATGAGCGCGGAGGAAGAGTTTCAAAGAAAGAGTCCAATTCCGCCTCAGATGGGGAGGATTCTGGAGTGTACAAAGTCTTATAGAAATCCGTAAAGCAATTTAAAATTTCGTCGTCTTTAAAGTAGTCAACTCCGTTAGAATCAGTAATTTTGACAACTTTGGAACGCTGGGACTTAACCTTTAAATAGTTAGCTAGTAGCTTACTAGCTTTGTTACGACCGCCATAGAATTTAGAATTAATCTTGAGTAAAGTGCCCGCGGCTTCCTCGTTTGATTTTTTTATTAAAAGACAGCTTCGCTTGGACTAACCTCTTTTGATTCTCCACACTATTGGATGTAAAATAAATATGCTCCATACGTTTAATAGAAGCTAATAATGAAGCAGAATCTTTAGAAAATTGCTTCTTTTTCGCCGCCACATAGTCAATGATAAACCCTCTGGCTGTAGCCTTGAAAGAATACCATACAGTAGAAAAGGAGATATCTGGGGAGGCGTTCCTATGGAAGAAATCCGGCAGGAACTCTTTAAAACGCTCTAGGAATTTATTATCCTTAAGTAAAGAATTATTAAAGCGCCATCTGCGTGACCGGGAGGAGTCGGAAGGGAGATCTAGATTAATAAGAACTGGAGCATGATCAGATATGAGGATGGAACCAATATCTGCGAACGTCAAATTAGTAAGTAGTGGAGGAGTCAAGAAAATGTAGTCTATCCTAGAGGAGGATTTATGAGTAGGGGAGTAGAAAGTGTACTCTAATGTATCCAGATGAGAAATTCTCCAAGCATCTACCAAACCCCTTGAGTGAATTGTATTAAAAAAGGATTTTTGCATATTGTTGGGAATGTATCTAGTATTAGACTTCCTATCTATAAAAGGATCGAAAACCTGGTTGCAATCCCCACCCACCAATAAATTAACATCAGGACAGGAGTGAAGAATGTGTGACATATCCTTCCAAAATTGAACATCAACACCAGTAGGGCCGTAGATATTTAGCAAAGAAATGGGGGAACCATTTATAAGGAGATGCAATAAAAGCCATCGACCCTCTGCATCCTTCTCCTCCCTCTCCACAACAAGGGAAAGTGACTTCTGAAACAAAGTAATTACTCAATTTTTTTCTATCTTTGGACGGGGAACAAAAGACATGCCCAACCCATTGTTTTTTAAGGAAATTGATCTGGTCTTCATTAAGATGAGTCTCCTGAAGCATAGCTAATTTACAATGCAGCCTAGACAAGTGAGTGAGAACCTTTTGCTTTTTAACAGGATTGCGTAATCCCTTAACATTCCATGAAATAATAAACGAACATTTTCAGTCATGATAATCAGAGAAAAACATAATCATGCAACAAAATAGGCATTGGGTAAATTTAAGCAATAACTGAAACAAAAGGTGAGGCTGAATATAAAAATAAGTATAAAATAAACATGTAGAGATAGAGAATAGAGAATACCAAGGAAAACGGAGTGAAAAGTATCGAGAGAAATGAATAGAAAAATGATAATAAAGGAAGCGAAGAGGAATGATTATAGCAACATATATTGCGGAACATATTAGGAAAAATCTAGTGTCAGAGGATAGTAAGGAAAAACTAGAATGGAAAACCATGAAGAGAAAAAAAGAGGAAAAAAGAGAGGAAAAGGAGAAAAGTGATAGACATGTGAAAGTTGACAAAGCCAAAAGACTTTAGTCAAGAGTAACAAAAGCTGAATAAAATGTCGAGAAATAAGCACGAGGAAGCGGGAAGCCGCGAAGGAAAGAAAGACGGCCAGGCCAGCCAAAGCTACAAGAACGGTCAGAACCAGTGAATAGAAAGAAAGAACTAAAGTTCAAAAAGACAAAGAGCCTATAAGAGATTATAAAACCCCATGAACGACCTATAACAACCAAAAAAAACAGATGTAGGCAATAGACGCAAAACAAGTGAACAATATAAACGAACAAAGAGGGAAAAGCACTAAACACTTACCAACATGAGGGCAACCGTGAACAACTGGAAATGAGGTAGGAACTTAGCGAGGAAGGACACATCTGGGATAAGGGTTTGTACAAGAGGAAAATACGTCTGTGAAAAAAGACGAAGAAAACCGTGATGAGAGATGAGCAAACTATAAAACAACATCCCACATTAAGCTAAAGAACAACAGCAACGATCCAAGACATACAATAGAATGACAAGCAATGATCACTGAATATACAGAAACCAGCAGCTTTAAACTTAAGAACAAAGCCAAAAAATTGCAAGAGACACTCAGGCCCCTCCAAAATTCATCTCATCTCCTTTATGACGAGAAATAAATTGGTGTAGGTCTTCAGGACGATCAAAGGAGTAGGACCTCTCCTTATAAGAAACTTTGAAGAAGCAAGGATGTACCAAGCCATATCTAGCATTCATGGAGTGAAGAGCCGGTCGAAGAGACAAAAATTCTTTGCGACGAGCTGCAGTAGCACGGGCAACATCCTGGGAAAAGAAAATCTTGTGACCAGACCATAGTATCTGCTTTCTTTGTTTTGCCGCTGAGAGTACCAATAATAAATCAGTATATTCCAAAAACAGTACAATGATCCCTCTAGGACGGTTGGAAGGCGACGAAGCAGATGCGCCTCCAGGTTTAGGACCAATGCGATGCGCACATTGTAGATTAAGAGTAGAGCCATCTTTAAGTTCAACCATTTTAGGGATGTGAATTTTTAAGAAGGCCAGCATGTCAGACCCTTCCTCCCCCTCAGGAATTCCAAAAATACGTAGGTTATTGCGATGATTGCGATTTTCCAAATCTTCTGTTTGTGATTTAAGAAGAGCAATCTCTTTAGATATTGCCGCAACCTGAGGCAACACATCCTGAACATCGCTGACCTTCTGTTCCACCGCCGACAGTCGGGAATCTAGTTTTGACCACTTTTCGTCCAATTTTTGAAGAGTGGCGTTGGTTTCAATAACAAAAGGTTTGATCATCCTTATCTCTTCCATAAGATCCTCCAACGTGATAGGTAGTGGAGATTTGGAAGGAGAGTTGGACTCTTTCTTGTGGCGCTTAGGAGGAGCGGTAGAATTAGAGTCCTTACGAAGAGACGACATGTTGTTAGTACTTCTCTGCCCAAAGGGTGGAACAGGATCCATGTGGGTAAGAAAATAATGTACTAAGCAACCTTTAAGCAGGACGAGCGAAATACACTTCACCTACTATAAAATTGAGGTAGGGGTCAGTACCAAGGTTGTAGAAAGAACTCCCCACGGTATATAATGACCACAAGTAAAAAGGAAGGCTTGTATAGCATTGTAAATAACTTTATAGAAGAACAGATTTGTCTTGAAGCTGTAATCACCAGAAAACTCATGAGCATAAGAGGTTGTGCCAGTTAAGTCCAAAAATAGAAGCAGTAGAGCACCAGTTCATGGAAAGGCTGGAGGGAGTGAGTGACACAGCGTTAGGAATGCTGCACAGTGTTTGCTGAAGCTTGAAAAGGCAGGAGAAACATTAAAAAACGCTGCAGTGAGGGTATAAGTTGGCTCATATTAAACATGCCCACTTGTTGATGAAAAAAGACAGAACAGCTGACATCACTGCCATGCGAGGAAAAAACAATGCAGGAAACCGCCGCGCCGCTATTATCGCGACCCGGGAAAAACTCTGAAGAGAAAGTAGCAGCTCACCGCCGGAATCAAAATGGCGGGCGCTGAGGGAGACGGAGCGCGACGGGGACCGGGAGATATGCAGTGCAGAAATGCAAAAAATAGACTGCTACCTGACCCCCCACGTCCGCTCCTCAGCCGCCGGTAGTTTCGTCGTTCATGGAGGCGAGATAGAGCTCCAAATGCTCCCGAGGCTCCGACCGAGTCACGGAGCTTCACGCAGACGCGGCCATCCTGGTGGCGACTCAAGCCACGCCCCCCCACTATTAGTGTAATAATAAACTGACCGAAAACAAAGAAAGTGGAGCCCCAATTGATGTCCATAAGGATGAGCTACCCCTGTGTTCCTGGCACCGAGTTTGCCACGTTTGAGTTCAGGGGTTGCAAAGGCAGTGCCAGGGGTCACAAGGCGCATGCCAGGGACTGCAGCTGCGACCCCTGGTGACCCCTAAATGAAGTCTTTGGCATGCAGGCAGAGGCCCCATGGCTCCCTTGAATGGTGTCTGACACAGATATTTACCTTCTCCCATGAGCCATCATCACAAATATTCCCTCACCAGTTTTGGAACACTACTAAGCAAGAAGACAACCACAGGCAGAAAACCTAAGTTAGACCTCCATTGCATGTCCAGCACTTCTTGCCAAGTTCCTTAAGAGCCAACTTTACAGTACCTCCATTCAGTTCATGGATAGTTATTGAGGAATCCAGACTATCTCTGAGCTCCCACAAAAGCCTGTAAAATGAGACATCAGTAAAATGCATGCATTGTGTCCAAATTAGATTCTTCATCTGTGTAAAGGGTCCAATGTACTAAAATAGGCGTGACTTATAACTCTCAATGTGATGTCTATCTGTTCTTATTTTATAAATATTATATTTAGTACGAAATTTTAGTTTTGGACCAGAAATAATTTATGCTGTCATAAATAGCAAACTTAAGTGTACACATTTGCAAACTAATCGCATGTTTTCCTGCCATCTAAGTTTCCATATTTTACTCACTGAGTGATATCTGACAGTTTGGGAAATTATGTTCAAAAACCTTTCCTCTACACCAAAAGATATAACTGAGTGGATGTGCACATTTGTATGTAATGTCTAGTCCACTACTTTGACTGACCAATGGGGATGTTCAAAAGTGCACAAATTAGGCTCTCATAAGTGACTTTCAGTAAAGCATAACAATGCTTCAACTTTTGTTAATTTTGTCCAACTGACTCCAATTTCCAATCATAAGTCAGAAAATAATGTTTGCAAGTTGGGCTAACAGCGTTAAAAGTCTTTGAGATCACTGCACTCTAAGAGACATTCTGCTCTTCCAGACTATAAATTTCAGCAACAGAATTACCATCCTGGGGCTGTATTACAGAAAGTGCCCAGGGGGCACAACGGGCATTTGCATCCGCTTTGCGCCCCTCCGGGGCACTTTGGTATTACAGAAGGGGCTGCAGACGCTTGTGCAGCCCTTCTGGTAATACCGATAGTGCTGGGGCACTTAAAGCACTAGCGCTATCTGCGGGGGGTATTCCCTCATTTGAATGGGGGCGTGCCCCATGTAAATGAGGGAATCCCTTTGCCCCACGCCATATTACAGACGTGGGCGCAGAGGCAAAGATGATCTCAGGGGGTGTACTCCCAGTGTGCACTGTGAGTGCGCCCCCTGAGAGCAGCCCTCTTGTGTGGGAAAAGGGGGTCCCATGGACCCCCCAGACATCCCCTTGCAGGCTGGTGCAGTCACTGACTGCACCTGCCTGCAAGTGGATCTCTAATCCCCTTTAAAAGTGCAGACGGGTTGCCGCCTGCACTGTGAAAACACGGAGTGGCTGTAAAGCAGCCGCTCCATTATTTCACCGAATGCGCTGCCCCCAGAGCAGTGCGAGTTTGCGGCTGCCCTGGAGGCAGCATATTCATCATAATGGGGCAAATTTTCATTGTTTGCGACAGGCGCACCTTTAAAAAGGTGCGCCCGCGCAAACAATGAAAATGTGCCTCGTCTGTAATGCGGCCCCTGCATCCTCATGATCTAACTGGCGAAACGTTTAGCAGCTCTAATGTAACTTGCATACTATTTCAGACCAATCCAAGCACGTTTTCTGTTACCTTTCCTTGCTAGAAAATCTTCTCAGTCTCCCTAGTCTTGCCATGATTGTTTCTATATTCTTTAGTGCAGTCATCTTCAGATTGAAGCAAATGGCTATCTTTGTTGGGTCTCAATTCAGTGGCATAACGAAACTTGAGGGGGCCCCCCTGCAAAGTGCATTGCGGGTGCCCCCACGCTCTGGACCCAGTCAGAAGATCTAATGCCAGGGCCCTCTGCCCATGCACAGTGCTGGGCGGCCCCCTGGAGCTGGGGGCAACTGGACACTGCGGGGCTGCGGGGGCTATTGTTACACCACTGACGTACCTACATACAGCATGGGTGCCTTCATAACCAATACATTTCTAATACTGAATATGAAGAAAACATGCTCTAACATGCATTTCCTTCCAAAAAGCCAAGACATTCAGCTTGTCACCTCCTAAGTAAACTTAAGTAAAATTCCCTACTATAAAACTCACTAGTGGGTACTGCAGTGGGTCTGCCCCAATACGTCCCGCCTCACTAGATAACAAGAACTCTTGAATCTCCCCAACACCCACCTACCTCCCAGTACCTCTACCGGCTGGTTGTCACCTACAAAAAGGGTCTCATCGATGTAGTGGCCTGGGTGGAAGGCACTAGGACCCTGCACGGGGCAAGAGGGCAGGGAGGCAACTGGACAACACTTCCGGTCAAGGGGCGGAAGGGCAGTCCAGTAAGAGACGAAAGAGGGCAGACGTGCATGTGGGCAGCGCAAGCACGACACACAATAAAGAGGCATCAAAACTTACCTGGTCTCCTGCGTGATCCTTCCAGCACAAGAACACAACATCTGGCGACGAGAGTGGTGGAACGACGAAGCGCAATCCACACGAGTGAACCGCGGTCCCTCGCAACCACCGAAGACCGGATCCAGGAGCCCACCCTGGTCCGCCTGCTGCAGGAGAAGCAGGAGAAACAGCTGTGCCATCCGGAGCCCACCCGGTCGCAGGACAACGGAGCCAGGAGCCCACCCTGGTCCGAGAGCAGGAAGAAAAGAAATCGCCCAGCAACAAGAAAGCGCGGTAAGAAGCGCTCAAGCGACTGCAGCGCAGCAGGAGCGCTCGTGAAAACAAGGGCATCACGGTGCACCCGACCGCGTCCCTGCCGCCGCACTGAGGAGAACACGGTTCGCGCGTAGATTTAAGCCAAATCTCGCGCGAACGCAGCGGCCATCTTGGGGTCAGGCAGGACCACCAATAAGAGCGGAGGAAGGCCGGGAGGCCATTTCAAGGACAGGCACCGGAAATCTCGGTCTCGCGGGATCCGGTGGCCATTTTGAAGACAGGCACACAAGCCAATGAGGGCAAAGGAAAGCAGGGCGGCCATTGTTAAGTCAGGCAAATAAGAAATGAGCAAGAAATACATAGAATAAAGACAAACAACACAAGGGTGCATGAAAGAAACTGAAAGAGCCTTACAGATAGGGACAGGAAGGAGAGACAGTGGATGCAAAGTGCATGCAAAGTGCATGTAAAGTGAAAAAAAAAAAGACAGAGAATAAAGCACAGTGGGTGCCACAAGATAAGGAAGGCTACAATAAAGGCCTGCAAAGGAGCTACGCCCAGTAGAAAATGGTCGACACCGAAAGCGAGAAGAAAAACCCACAAGCAATATTCAGACGACCGCTACCATTCAGCTTGTCAGAACCACAAGCTGGCATTAGGTGGGAGAGATGGTTTAGGCAATTCGAACGCTACATGCGGGCCACCGATGTGGCAGACAGCAAAAACCTGGACCTCTTTCTTAATCTCGCAGGGGATGAAGTGGAAGATTTGCTCATAACATTTCCCAGCGAGCGGACGGCGACATACAAAGGAGTGATACAGTGCCTCACAGAGAAATTTGACCCGCAACGGAACATCGACTTTGAAAGATACACTTTCAATACAGCGTGTCAGAGAACAGAGGAGTCCCTTGATGACTTCGCAACACGACTGAGGAAACTGGTCACGTACTGCGAGTTTGACAAGTTCGACAATGAGCAAGCAATACGACTGCGCATCATTGAAGGCTGTCAGTCGGTAGAGTTCCGTGCACGGGTCCTGAAGGAACCAACAACACTGGAAAAGATATTGACCATGGCCCGTGCGGAAGCAAGAGCAACAGCACACGCCAAAGAGATGCAGCTGGGAAAGGAGAAAAGAGTAGAACAGGCGAATCGCGTCATGGGAAATATCAAAAAGAAAGAATACCCGGTGGCCTCGATTGCAAAAAAGAATGAACAAACCACATGCTACAGATGCGGACTTGACTTTCCGCATGTTGGTGCGTGCCCTGCGATGGGCCAAAGATGCAGGAAATGCAACAGAGAAAATCATTTCGCAAGCGCCTGCATGAGCAGGCAGTTCAGGAACGAGCGGGGCAGAGCAACGAGACCACGGACGACCGACAATCGATACGCCCGACACATGGAAACGGCAAACCGCAGTTCCTCTGATGAGTCGGAAGAAACAGCAACACCTGTGAGTGTAGCACGACTGTATCTCATGGCTGACGCCCCCAAGCAGGACCAAGAACAAGAGCACATTCACCTCGTGGAAAAAGAGAAAATAAAGAAAACAGCAACAGTGGACATTGCAGTGGGACAGCACAGCACTCAGTTCGTGCTTGACAGCGGGGCCACGTGCAACATCATGTGCATGTCAGAATATGTGAAAATGAAAGTGAGGCCGCCGCTATCACCGTCCACGGTTGATGTGTTCACGTGGGGATCCAAAAGCCGGTAGAGAACATGGGGAAGTTCACGGAGACACTAACGTACAAGGAAAGATCGTGCCAAGAAGAGGTACATGTGCTGAGAGGTGACGTCCCGGCACCGTGTCTACTGAGCAATGTCACAGCACAAGTGATGGGTCTACTGGCGATGACATACCACATGTCGACAAAAGGGAACATTTTGCAAGAACACCCGGCCCTCCTCAAGGGCCTCGGAAAATTAAAAGGAAAGCAGATAACATTACACATTAACGAAGCGGTCAAACCAGTTGCACAACATCATCGGCGGGTGCCGATACACCTGCAACCGCAAGTAGAGGAGGAAATTAAAAGCCTACTGGCCCAGGACATCATTGAGCCTGCGGAAGGGCCGACGCCGTGGGTGTCTCCGATAGTAGCAGTCCCGAAAAAGAACACCTCCAAAATTCGCATCTGTGTGGACATGAGGGTACCAAACACAGCAATAGAGCGAGAACGGCACCCAGGGCCCCATCTAAATGAGATGATCAGCTGTCTCACGGGTGCAAGTACATTTTCAAAGCTAGACCTGTGCAAAGGGTACCACCAACTAGAGCTGGACCCACAGTCGCGATACATCACCACGTTCTCGACGCACATGGGGCTATTTCGCTACAAGAGACTGAGTTTTGGCATTTCGTCAGCTGCAGAAATATTTCAAGAAACAATACGACAGGTGATAAGGCCGGTGAAGAACAGCATGAACTATAGTGATGACATTTTAGTATTTGGGCGGTCAGATGAGGAACATGACCGAGCACTGCATCAAGTATGTCTACAGCTGGAACAAGCAGGACTAACACTAAACGAAGAGAAGTGTGAACTGGGGAGAAGTGAATTGGTATTCTTCTGTCACATTTTTTCCAAGAAAGGGATGAGGCCGGATCCCAGCAAAGTAGAAACGTTAGAAAACACGAAGTCTCCCAAGGATGTCGCAGAAGTGAGGTCATTTCTAGGGCTTGCCAGCTACTGTGCTCGATACATCAAGGACTTTGCCACGGTGAGCACACCGCTCCGGGAGCTAACAAAGCAAGGTCAGAAGTTCGTGTGGTCTCAAGAGTGCCGCTGGGCATTTGAAGCCATCAGAGAGTCTGTAATGACTGTAGATCACCTTGCCTACTTTGACCCGTCGCTATGCACGGAACTAATGGTAGATGCCAGCCCAGTAGGACTAGGAGCAATACTAGCGCAACATCTGCCGGGGAGAGATTCACCGAGAAGGATCGTTGCATATGCAAGCAAAAGCCTGTCCGACATCGAGAGAGCATACTCTCAACCAGAGAAAGAAAGCCTGGCAGTGGTATGGGCGTGTGAACACTATCACATGTTCATCTACGGGAAGTCGTTCACCATCATCACAGATCATCAAGCTCTGGTGACAATATATGGCAATCCAGCAGCGAAGATGCCGCCGCGCATTGAGCGCTGGGGCATAAGGTTGATGGACTACGATTTCAAAATTGTGCACAAGCCGGGGAAAGAACACAACCCGGCTGACTACATGTCGAGACATCCTTTGCCACAGTCACCAGAGATCACCTCAATGGCTGAGGAATATTTAAATTTCGTCCTAAAGCAAAACACTCCAGCGCCAATAACAATAGCGGAACTGGAGCAAGAAACAGCCAAGGATGCCACGTTGCAGCTAGCTAAAGAAACGACAAGGATGCAGAGATGGAAACACATCAACAACAACTGCACCTGGGGAGAACAAGTAAACAAAGAGGAAATGCTGGCATTCAAGAAAATACACGAGGAATTGTCAGAGACAGAAACAGGAATAATGATGAGAGGAACAAGGATAGTGATACCAATTTCATTAAGGAGAATGACTGTCAACGTGGCACACGAGTCACACCGTGGAATGGTGGCGACGAAAAAGATGCTAAGGGAGAAAGTATGGTTCCCTGGCCTGGACAAGATGGTGGAAGACACCATCGCGACGTGTCACGTCTGTCAGGTAACAGGACAGCCAGCTAGCCCTGAACCGCTACAAATGTCAGTACTTCCAAGAGCAGTGTGGACAACGCTAGCTGCTGACTTCTTCGGGCCACTAGAGACGGGTACCTACCTGCTCGTGATCATTGATGAATACTCACGGTTCCCCATCGTGAGAACAGTGTCCTCAACGTCAGCAACATCAACGCTACCAATCATGGACGACGTATTTGCAGCATGGGGCTCCACAGAAACAC
This sequence comes from Calotriton arnoldi, assembly GCA_963921515.1. Classification (NCBI taxonomy): domain Eukaryota; kingdom Metazoa; phylum Chordata; class Amphibia; order Caudata; family Salamandridae; genus Calotriton; species Calotriton arnoldi. Next base: position 530,447 of record CAWUFW010006621.1, read on the forward strand.
TGAAAACGGATAATGGTCCTCCATTTTCAGGAGAAGAATTCAGAAAGTTTATGTCTTACCTGGGCATTCATCACCGGAAGGTGACACCGCTGTGGCCACAAGCGAACGGCATGGTGGAGCGTTTCATGGGGAACATCAAGAAAGCAGTTCAGAGAGCAAAACTGGCACAGATCTCCATTGGACAAGCGCTATGCCAGGTTCTGCGAGACTACAGAAATACACCACATGGCTCCACGGGAAAGTGTCCGGCTGAGCTGGTACTGGGGAGAACAAGCAGAACAAGACTACCACAGATCGAAGCGAAAGGGCCGTCTGAACACAGCAACATTGCAGCCAAAGACAAGGAAGCAAGGAGAAAATGAAAACATATGCTGATGCAAGGCGTCATGCCATCACGTCACACCTCAAAGAAGGAGACACCGTGGTAGTACGTCAGCGACAACAACGAAAGTCTGACAGCGTGTTCTCAAAGGAACCTCTCACAATCATAAAAGTGAAGGGCCCGATGATTACAGCAGCGTCAGAGCACCACCAAGTAACTAGAAACAGTTCTCACTTCAAAGGACTGAAGACGGTAAACGAAGATGGCCAAGATACTGCAAGTGGAGAAGACGGAGCGATGGATGACAACGGGAAAGGAAAGGACAAGAGTAAAGAGAGAGCAGAAGAACAACAGGAAGAGACTTGTCCAAAGAGAGCGAGCAGAAGGCCAAAGAGACTCATTGAAGAAATGTAGTGGGGAGTGCACACGTGTCGTTTCCCCTTTCTTTTCTGGTCTTTTCTGTTCACTATCTCTACAAATGCTATCTTCCCTCTTTCCCCCTACTGATTTCCTATGTGACAAGAGGGGGAGATGTAGTGGCCTGGGTGGAAGGCACTAGGACCCTGCACGGGGCAAGAGGGCAGGGAGGCAACTGGACAACACTTCCGGTCAAGGGGCGGAAGGGCAGTCCAGTAAGAGAGACGAAAGAGGGCAGACGTGCATGTGGGCAGCGCAAGCACGACACACAATAAAGAGGCATCAAAACTTACCTGGTCTCCTGCGTGATCCTTCCAGCACAAGAACACAACAATCATGGTCTTCACATCCATACACGGCTGCTCCCCAAACTACCTCTCTGTAATACTGAGTCGGTATATACATACTCGCAACCAACACTCAAACAGAATCTTCCAAGCTACAAACAAACCAGCTAGTGAAGCATCCGGGTCCCGTTCCTTTCAGTTACGGGGGCCACTAACCAGGAACTCTCTTCCAGCTGAAACTTGCTCAGTCACTCTGCCCACAGCAGTTCAAACTGCTCTCAAGGAGCACTTACCTTACAAGAATTGTCTTAAATATCACATCTGCACTACAGCCTTTCACCGAAATTTTGCATGTAGAGAGCAGCAGAGGGTCATTTTTAATAAACATGTGCTCTGTGCTCCTATCCTTTTCATGCACACCACAACATAGCAATGCGCTTAAAAATTATAAATCTGCCCCCAACGCCCTTTTCGTGCTGAAAACACTTTTGCGGCTGAAAATCATGCTATCACAGACAAGCAATAACATAACGAACGCCAGTTAGTAGGTGTGCAAACTCTACCCAATTACACAGGAATAGAGAATAACACAAATAGCAAATTAGTTAGTCCTCATTCCTGCATATTCGGGCATATTCGGGCAGCATGCGTGGACAATTTGCTACTGCTATTTACATCAGTTATTTTCTGCCAGAAATTTGGGTTCAAACTCCCACAAATTGAGGACAGACAGCAATCCTGTTTTGTGCACAAATGTGTTTGCACACAAAATAGAATTTAGTGGGCCATAGTAATTGCGCATAACCACAAAATGTTCTAAAATCATGCCAAAGGAACATGCTGCCACATATAGGGACTTTACAAGACAAAGCACACTGGCCAGAGTTCCCAACACAACAATTGTGACAACCTCTAGATGAAAACAGTTATAGAGTTTGTAGCTAATGGTAGATAATACACCATCCTAGCTCGTATCACTCAAGCAACTTATACATTTCATGTTTTGAAAATCTGAAATAATTGAAAAGAAAGTTACAGGAATACATCTTATATCTTCCATGCAATACTGCTTCATCATATGATGCATCAGAGAGGTAATTTAGAGCAGTCTTCGTGCCTGATGCACAAAACTGACTTCTTCCAGCACATTCATTCCACTGAACAGCGACAAGCCTCTCCTTTTGCACCACAGAGGGCATTTTCACCAAAAAAACATGTCTCCCACCTCACTATTAATGAGGCAGGAATAAGATTGTGACTGTGTGTGAAAACTAGCAAATGCTTGGATGGAGGCCCGGAGGAGACAGCAGACCTCTGTCTCACCATTCTAGCTCAGAGTGTCTGAATGGTGACCTCGAACCCCTAAGAAGACAGGGAACATGCAAGGATGTTGCTCTATGGCTGTGACCTTGGAGACAGCATGCAGTGGGTCTGTGGGACCGCTGTCTGACACCATCTCACAAAGTCTTCAGACAGCACAATCAATTTTGACAGCTTACACTTTGCCAACTTTGCCTGCAGGTAGGTGCTAACTATGTCATACTTTGCGCCTAGAAATAATGTGTGGGTATTACATTAAGAATCACTAGGAGGGAGGTAGAGCTAAGTGCTGTCTCAGAAGCTACTCCGCCTGGACAGCAGTCTGAGGTGCGCCCAATGCTGCTGACCGCTCCCGCAATCACAAAGGCCTGGGATGGAGACCTGCTTCATATGCATACCTGCAGTAGCATAATGCAAAATAATGCCCTCCCCCTGCAGAATGAGATGAGGGGTCCAGGCTCTCACAGATCACACAGATATTCATTAGTCTTGGGCTAAATGCCCCCCTCTGAAGGGTTGCCCCCTTCGTACGACCCAGGGGCCTGCATACACCTCTGCCATGAACATGTGGGCATGGGGTACCTTTTGATGGGCCTCTGTCTGCCATTGATGTTACATGAACAGTGTTGCTCTTCTGTGTGTTTTTTTCTGCTTGGGAAAGCAGAGTGGGTTTCCAGAGTGTTTAAATGTTTCTTATTCTGTGCCACACTGCACGCATTCTGTCAGGCATGCAATGGCATCCCTTAAGGGCTGAGGGAGCCCCCTCCAAAACAAGAAACCATGGGGGCCCACCCACACCGCGGGGGCTGCGGGGGCCTCCGTTACGCCCTGTCTCAATTTTCTTAATGTGTGAATCAAAAGAATTCCTTCCCTCACCTCCATTTATAATCCGATTTGAGTACAAAAGCCCCTGAAAACGCCTTGAAGGAATCCCAAAGAATACAATTATTGGAAACATCCTTATTCACACAAAACCTTTTGACTACCTAGTGCTGCTACAAATTGTGAATGATTCATAAGAAGTAGGGCCCATCTCCATTGTAACCAGTTGTATATTGCTGACTAAATGAAAATATTTATTCAGACCTAGAGTGAAGGCCAATCGAACTGAAATATGACTTTGCCATTATTTGTACCACATTGCCTTGTGTGTGAACCACCAACAGCACTCAAGAGGATCCGACTTTTCTGGCACAACATCAAAGTATTAACATTTTTCAAGACTTCCTCTTTAGAACTGCCTTTGTACCCTACAATATTTTTGCAATTTTTCCAAAATTCTGGTCAATCAATCAATCAGGGAGATTATAAGTGCGCTACTCACCCGTGAGGGTCTCAAGGCGCTGGGGATGGGGGGGGTCCGCAGCTCTGTTTAGCAGAAGCGCCAGGTCATGAGAGCCTTCATGAAGTCTGGTGATGATGCCAGAGCAACATCAGTCTCGCTAGATAGATGTTGGGTTACCTCTTAAGTGTCTATTTAGAGCCGCCTAGAAAACCTATAGCTTTCTGGCCACATTTTTTGAAAATAGCTATTTAAAACTCTATTGTCCTACATTATATTCCAGAATTTCACCAGAGGAGAAATTCCCTGACCTCAAAGTCTACCAGGGAAGGTCAAGCTCAATTCACTCTTTCACTGAAACCAAGAGCGGTTTTATTTTTCAGGCTTGTTCCTTGATCTTAGCAAACAATCACTTCTCATTTTAAGTTTTTCAGGCTCATCATCAAGGACTATCACCATCTGAACATGTCTTTTGATTTGTGCCTGCTCTCTGTAAATTTAGATTCTGCAAATCTGACCTGGCTCAACTGTCATGCACCACCTTCTTAGACTCTTTTTAGCACCAAAATATAAAACCCTCCAATGCAAACTGACCAATATCTTTGGAGTTAATACTGCACCTGGTAGGTACCAAAACCACCAGCTATGTTTTTTAGCTGCAGCTTTACATCCCCGTTCTGGGTTGTACACCTAAGAAAAGGGGGGAAATGTAGTAATATTGCCTGTTCTCCTCACTGAGAGATGCAAAACCCGGAATGTGTGGTAATTTCTCCCCACAAATTCTAGCATACTCCCACAAATTCTGTCAGGTTTTACCACTCCAGTTGTAATGCCAGGTCGGGTGCAATGGGAATCCTGGTCCATGTGTAAAGAGGACCAGGGTGTGCTAAGTTCAATCATGGCACCTGCAACCTCTAGCAACCTTTCATTGAGGCATTACTCTCTCGTGCACACCTGACATGTAAGGAAGACTTAGTTTGATCTCCATGCCTTATCCTGATCACGCTTTACAAGGTTCATGACCAGCTATATTTGCGGTTTATCAGTACACTCTAATTTTGTTGGTGTAGGGGTGCTGGGCTTTTGATTTGACTGCATCCTCTATAATCATTGACTAGTTCTCTACCAAGCCATGAATTCACTGACGGTCACTTCATATGAAGATGAAATTCTACCATCATCCATTGTCAAATTTCTATTAGGAGATTCCCTTGCATCCCTCCTAAACATTGTTCAATCTACCGTCGACTACGGAACAGTTGTTTTTTTCTTAAAACATTATGCGACAAAGATTAAGCACCAAGCAACCATTCTTATAGTAAAAGTAAACAATGAGCTTCGTTAGGCCTACACTTATATTCGAAGTAAAAATCAGACTTTTTTGGAATTGACAGAGAATTTCAAAGTACTCCTAGGAAGTTACGTTTGGTGCAAGTTCCGTGTCATTTTGATTTGAATATTTTTACTAAGATTTTCTCTGACACCAAAAAAAACACACATCAGCCATTCGTATACAACAACTGTAACCAATTTGAACATTATCTTGCCAAAACATACAATTCCCATTGCTGTATCTGATATTTCCAAGAAGGAAGAAGGAAAACGTAGGCATGAACTTTATGATGGCCCCTTCATGCAAGCCTACAATAATATAGAAGTGATCTAGGGGCAAAAATGGGATCAAAAGATAGGTGTAGAAGGTTCAAGAGTACCTCAGATAATATTTCAAAAAGTTCCTACTAGAAATCTGTGGTAATAGAGTACAGTTCCAGTACCTCACCTTACATCCATCATACCATCAGTCTGCCAAACATAGAATGTGAGTCATTACAAGAGGAACAGGCCCGATTTGTCAATGAACACCTGTAACTCATCATTAAACTTGTATATCATTTACGCGTGTGCCGCTAGCGGCGCCTATTCAGTCTTCAAATGTAGGCACAGTTGTCAATTTCCATCCTCTAAGGATACATAATTTCGCCACCACTAGGGTAGAGTCTATCCACCATTTCTTGTAATTTTTCAACCCTCAAATGCCCCGGGTATAAGGAAGGATCTCTAATACCAGGAGGCGGGTGAAGAGCAGGTACTATTCTCAAGAACGGTACACCATATTCAATGCCATTAGAATTGTAGGTTGGGGCATCTCCACAAACTATGAATATCTCTGTTGCCAGCAACTTGCAAAGGCTGACATTTTTGCCCTTTGTGGTTTATACCCACTTCGATGAGAAGATTAAAAAGATAATTAGTGGGCTGAAGCTTAATAATATCAGTCCGGAGCCGGAAAAAGTACTATTGGATACATCAGTGACAAAGCCACAGGTCAAAGACAGTGATAATGACTGTCCTGCGGTACTTCGGTACTTTCAAACACCCACAGAAGAAGTTTTTAATTTATTAGCGCTGAGTGTCTCTTCTGGTTCACCTCTGGACCCTGTCCCGCAGAGGATATGGAAAGAATTTAAACTTGACCTTCTCCCACGACTATGGCATATCTGCTGCCAATCCCTTGAACAGGGAGTAGTACCTGAGGGGTGGAAGCAGGCAGTGGTGACTCCACTGCTTAAGAAACCTACACTGGACCCTCTCTGCCCAGCCAATTTTAGGCCTATCTCCCTCCTCCCCTATCCGGTTAAAATACTGGAGCGGGCAGTTAGCAAATCTCTCTCTCTTTTTCTTGAAGAAAACTATCTGCTAGACGAGGCCCAATTTGGGTTTCACCCGGGACACGGAACGGAGACCGCTCTAGTGACAGTACTAGATAACCTGAGGATGCGTGCTGACAATGGTAACTCGAGTATATTGGTACTACTGGATATGTCAGCCGCATTTGATACGGTGAACCACAGCATTTTGCTGAACAGACTAGAGGAAATTGGGGTAAAAGGCCTGGTACTGAAATGGCTACGATCATATCTGACTGATAGACAACAGGCAGTCTCAATCCCCCCCTTTACGTCTCCAAAAATCCCCATGTGTCATGGGGTGCCACAGGGTTCGGCGATAAGTCCGATTTTGTTTAATATTTACTTGCGCCCTCTCATCTCCATTATTAGATCCTTTGGCGTGGATCTTGTAAATTATGCAGATGACACGCAATTGGTGTTTTCTTTAGAAGGGAATCAGGCAATCACTCTGGATATATTTCAGGAATGTATGCAGAATACCGCAAACTGGCTCAGGAATAATTCGCTACAATTTAATGGAGGAAAAACGGAGATTGTATATTGCTCCACGTCCAGGATTGCCCGGCCTTCTCCCATAGAGCTCCAAATAACACCAACAGATAAACCTGTAGTGCCAGCTAAAACGGTGCGTAACTTGGGAGTTCTGCTGGATGATAATCTCCAGCTAGAATCACAAGTCACCAAAGTAGTTGGTACATGTTTCTCTCTGCTCAGAGCTCTGAGGAGAACTTTGCCGCTACTACCAACCGCCATCAGACCCCAAATTGTGAGGTGTATAATCCTGAGCAGATTAGATTACTGCAACTCACTATATTTGGGGGGCCCAAAGTCACTACTTCAGAAGCTACAAAGGATCCAGTCAATTGCAGCTAAGTTGGCTTTAAACAGGCAGCGTAGTTCTTCACTCTCTTTGGCCTTGAAAGATCTCCACTGGCTGCCGATCTGCCAAAGGATACAATTTAAATCCATGTGCATCGTGTTCAGAGCACTGCACGGAATGGGCCCTAAACCCTTGCAGAGGAAATTTTTATGGTATGTCCCTGCGAGAGACCTTCGGTCAGCAAATGCACACTTAGTGAGCATCCCAAGAATTAAGAAAATGAAGTCGGGGGATAGAGCATTCGGTGTAACAGCCGCTCGGCTGTGGAATGAACTTCCCTTAGATATTAGGCAAACTCAATCTTTGCCCCTATTTAGAAAGCAGCTAAAAACCTGGCTGTTTCCCAGGTAGGGTATGACCCCCCAAAAATGTTTTCCTGGGTAAGATGCTCACAGGCTCCAATGTTGATTTTGCCAGTCACAGCGCCAGGATACCCGTAGGGTGACAGTATGCGCTATATAAGAATCATTTACATTACATTACATTACATACGCGATCCAGAGAGAATTCTGCAAGATCTTGAAAATACTAATTTTCAGGTAGGGTTCACTGAGACCTTTATCATGGGTCTTCATGTGTTCTGACCAAGCTTCCTCAGGAGGAGTTCAGTTGGTTCAGAGTAGAGTTCTGTTTGGCTGCATTCTTCCATATAAGGGCAGCTAGACAGACCTTTGGTGGGACTTGTTCTGTATCGCCGTTGATCCACTACATTCGGCATTAATTGTATTTTTTTGTACTTTTTGCACTTTTGTACATTAATATTTACATGTTTCACAATGTCTATCGTTACCTAATTTGAGTATTGTGTCATGTATTATGATTGGGTGTTATGTTTTCTATGTTTGGTTTTTATATGTTGTACATATTTATTGTATTGCAGCTCTGAAGAAGTCCATTGTTATGGACGAAATGCATTGGCTCCTTTCAAATATGTGTGATGCTTTTTAAAGAAAAGAAAATAAAGACAAGATCTACATCCTTGTTTGGGTGGGTGGGGGGGCGTGGCCTGACAAGATGGCCGTGTAGTCGCACTTCAGCAGAGCTCCAGCCCTTGAAAACTGAATCCTACACGTATCCTGGCAGAACCGGCAATAAAGACACAGGGAAAAGTTACTGCAATGCACCCCGACCCCAGCGACAAGTAAAACGGCGGCCCTTCATTGAGAAACGGCAAAAAACCATGCCCTTCTGGAGTCGACAGGTGAGCGGCGTGCCTGACGCAGTGTTGGCGGCGCCTGACTTCAATACCAATGAAGGCCGCAGCGATCGAGAAGGCCTGTGTCGCGGCCCGTAACGGAGCTGGAATCTCTGCGGCGGACGCTCTACCCGCGGAGGACCGGGCCCCCGGGGCCGCGGCCGCTGGGCTGACGGCAGCCCCAGGTGGAAAAACTGAAGCACAAGTGGCCAGAGGGCAGATAGGCCTGACTGGATGTGATCTCCAGCACGCCTGAGTGAAGAGAAGACAAGCGGTGCGGCCCTCCTAGGCCCGGAATGCCTTGGCTAATAACGGAGCAGCTCCAGAAGTACCTGTGAGAACTGGAGCGGTCGAGTAGAAGTGCAGGTACTGGATCTGGAAGTGCCCTCACGCCCGCAACATCGAAAGAGAACCTGGCCTCAGAAACTCTGCTGGGAGGCTGACCGTGGCCCCGGCCGGGACGCGGCTCTGAGGCAGGGTGCTGGCGGCCTGAGAGGGCCAGTTGGGTAGTGGCCCGCGTCTCGCCCGGACACGCCGCTCGTCGTACTTGGAGATGCTCCTGAAACACCCTGGGTGCGGACGACGAGGAAAAGAACGCTGCGATTGAAGCGGGCCACTGCTTAGAAAATATAATAAAGGAGGAGGTTAAAGAAAATAAAGGTAATCAGAGAAGAACAGTAACGGGCACAAAATATGGGCATGCAGGCGAGTATACAATACGAGAGGATCTATCGGGAGGAGAGCTCCAGGTACATACAAAATGGGCAAGGGTATTAGACGAACCCCTGACAGATAAGGAATGGGAGAAGGTACACAAGGGGGTACGAACCGTGAGTTCTAACTCGCGTTTTAAGCTCCTTCAATTTAATATAGTTCATCAGACATACCTTAGCCCTCGGACTTTACATATTATTATTTGAAAAGCAAAAAAGGGAAGTGTCTAGCAGCTGACATAGAGGCTATTGCTGATGAAGTTCTTCCAACAGTAGCCATTTACCTGTTTTTTGAATGAAGCAGTCGAGGGGTTGGCTCTGATCTCCGTTGGAAGGGTATTCCAAATTCTTGGAGCCAGCCCTGAGAAGGTGCGATTGTAAGTTATTTTTTTGTTGAATTTCGGTGGTTTCAGTAGTAGGGTATTGGAGCTTCTTAAGTTTCGTCTGGATCCGGAGAGCTCAAGTTTTTTTGCCAGGTAAACGGGGCTATTGAAGTGTATAGCTTTATGCGTCAGACAGGCTATCTTGAAACGGACCCTTGCTTCAATGGGAAGCCAATTAAGCTGGATTAAGTCAGCTGTAATATGATCATGCTTTCTGGCGCCTGTGATGAGTCTGGCTGAGGCGCTCAGAGTAGCTCTTAGCGGCGCTAACCTAGATTTAGGAAGCCCCTAATCGTAAAGACGACTGTCCAAGGTGTGGAGAGAATGCAGCACATTTTCTACATTTGGTCTGGACGTGTCATATGCTCCGCGCTTATTGGGGCGAGGTGCCTGCTTGCCTGCGGAAAGCCACAGGATGGTTGGTGCCTGAGGAGATCAGGCAGGTCTTATTAGGCTTGTTGCCCTCACCTAAGGGCAGAAAGCTGAGCAGAAGGTTTGTTTTGCTGGGTCTTGTGTTGGTAAAGCGCCGGATTGCTATAGCAGGGCTGTGTCCTAGACCTCCGAAGTGTGAAAGCTGGATGAGAGATATGCATGAATTGGCCAGGGCGGAGCGGGTCCGAATAAAATTTGTGAGAATGGATGAAAAGCTTGAGGATGATCTACAGGCCTTATCCTATATGATAACAGAATTGTAGGGGGAGCGGACCGAGGGCGGGGAAGATAACTCTGATGATGGAGGGATTGCCCCAAGTGTGCCCAGTCCCCACTAGACTTACGGGGCAAAGCTTGGAGGGGGAATACCATGTGACACCTAAGTAGACCATGTAAACCAGTATAATGTTACTTTCATAGGCACACTACTAAGCGACACAGAGTGGGGGTGAGGGTGATAAGGGATCATTGTTGGATATGGCATGACGCACATTGTCATTAAGTGGCTAAAATTTGGCTGAATTGAATTAGATGTCTTGGAGAAGTAAAGTATGATCACCTGGTTCTTGTAAGCATGTCATGTTGTATATGAAACTAAAAAATGGCAAACTTGGTTTAAAACAAAATTATTTTAAAAATGCAGGCGAATATACAGAGAATATAAGCAGCACTCTGGAGGAGGTGGGTGCAGCGGCTGGCAAAGGAGGATAGAGGCACCCCGGAGCAGCGCGTAAAGTACAGAAAGGGCCACCATCAGGCCTACCCTGGCCAAAGTAATGCCAGTATCTCAACAGCCTACCAATAAAACAGTAAAAATAAAACAAGGGGGTGGCAGGACTACACAGGGACCAGCGGTTGAACAGTCTGGGGGCTTCCCCCCGTCAGTAGCTGAGCGTGGAGTGGCGGCAAAGAGACTCGGAATAGTACTGCCTGAAGAAGATTGTGAAGAGCTGTCGCAAGAGAGAGCATGCAAACCGACAAATTATCCCCCCCCAGCTCCCTGGCACCAAAGAGTAACCCAGACCACAAAACTGGGCAGGGAGGTACGAGGAAGTACAACAAAAGGCAGGAAAGTACAGTCCAAACAAGAACACCATCTCACGGTCAGACAATGGTCAAGGATAAGCCACAGACCAACAAAATTGTGGAATATGTTATCGGTCCTGGACCAAGAGAACAGCCCAGAAGAGACTCTGAAAATGAGGCCACCAAGGAGCTATGGCACAAGACAAGGCGGACATATTGGAAGCCATCAGAGATTCCCAGGTGGCACTGGAGACGAAGACGTACACAATGGCGATGGACATAAATCACTTACGCCTAGATCTACGGAAGGTGGCGGAAAGAGTCACGAATACTGAGGAGGAAGTGGGGACACGGCGGGAAGAGGTTCAGAGACTCCGCATGACAGTCAACTCTTTACAAGCACAGTCAAATCGTCTGGAAGATAGAGTGGAAGCTGCTGAAGGACGATCGAGGAGGAACAACCTTAGGTTTTTAGGTTTTCCCGAGAAACAGAAGGGCCAGCAGTGGACCTATTCCTGGAAAACTGGATTAGCACAGCCCTTGCCAATATGAGACTCTCCAAACTTTTTGCCATAGAAAGAGCCCATTGGACCCTCGCCGAGCCCGAGATCACGACCTAGAGCCCTGATAGCACACCTGTTCAATTACAGGGACAGAGACTTAACATTGCAGCATATCCGTGCTAATGGCCCGCCGAAATATGAAGATCGCGCCATTAAAATATACCCCGATTACACCAGAAAAGTCCAAGACCTCGGAAACTGATTCCTCGGAGTCAAACGATGCCTGCAAGAACATGACATTAAGTACAGCCTGATATTTCCAGCGAGACTCCAAGTGCAACACGACAATAGGGCCCTTTTCTTTTTTTTAACATCTCATGATGCAATGGACTGGATGTACTCGATTGGTCTGGCCGTACCAGACCAGAACCAGGGATGGCGAGAGCAGCGGAAAACACACAGAAGACAGCGAGGTCCGCGCCAAGATGCAAAAGAATGAAGACCCACTCCACAAGAAATACCGGATACGGGGCGTATCCTGGTCAGAGCGGATGGAACATTGCAGACTGTAATGGCAGAGATACCGCTACAGAATCAGTATTCCCCACTCTGCTTGGTACAAGAGACCCAATCACAGACAGATGGAACCCCAGAAGGATAAAGGGGGACCCAGAAGTGTATACCTGTTGCAGATGGGATCTGGGAATGATGAGGGAGTACAGCAAAGACCTGTGAGTAGACGGGAATGGGGGGGGGAACATAACATAATAAACTGAGTTTGGGCGAACTGAAAACATTTCTGGCGCGGTACGAGAGGAATGGGGGAGGGGTGTGTAGACTGGAAAAGGGGACCCAGGAAGATGTGGTAGTGCAGGGTTCCGCCAATTGAACACAATAGGACACTTCAGCTGCTGGCCACATGTGCGGCCCTGCTGAGCCCAAGTGGTATTGCGAGGTAGCACGGTGACTGGTGGACTGGCCACATAGTAGAGACCACTTAATTGGATTAGATTTGGATCGATCTTTTGTTCTGAAACGATAAGGGGGCGGTAAACGGGAGGGGGTGAGGGAAGATAGGTTTGGGGAAAGTCCCGGGTCCTTAGGCCATTTGGTTGATCTATGGGAGTGTGGAACTACTGCCTGTGGGAGGGGGTGGGAGGAACTGGGGGTCTTACAGTATTGGGGATAAGTTAAAAAAAAAACAGCAGCCAAAAAAAGGTGTTTTGCTAAGCAGAGAAAGAGGTACATGGATGTCTCAGTTAAGCACGGCACTGTACGAGAACCCTCCTTGGGACTTAGAGAGAAACCTCAGGATGACTCAGTGACATGAAGGATAGCGAACATAAATACAAGTTTACAACATGGAATGTCCGTGGGCTTAATAATTTTATCAAACGCAATCGAATAGTAGCTTATTTAAAAAGATCTGGGGTCTCAATCACATTCCTACAGTAAAAGCACCTATGGGACGACAGTCTTAAATATGTCCAACGATGCTGGAGGGGTCAGATTTATGCGACCTCCTATTCAGGGTATGTCAGGGGCACACTGATTTGGGTGTCCCCGGGTGTCCCCTTTAAAAAGGAACGGATCAGCCTGGACCCGAATGGGAGATATGTAATAGTAGAAGGTACTTTAGATGGACATAGTATGTGCCTGCTTAATGTGTATGCTCCAAATAGTGATGACGGAGACTTCCTGGGATTAGCACTTAGACAGACCCACCTTACATTGACATGGAACTCGTAATTGCTGGGGACTACAACTGTGCTTTTGACGGAACACTGGATAGGCTCCCACCGAGGCTGGATGCTAAACCAAAGGCGAGAGAGGCCATGCGCCGGATGCAAATTAATTACGACCTTATAGATAACTGGCGACACCGTAACCCACGCCAAAAAGCCTATTCTTGCCACACCCCAGCAATGAATACACACAGTTGATTAGATTACTTCTTTAAACAGGCAGAGGCCTCACATAGAGTAGTGGAAGCGCAATACATGGCTCGATATCTTTCAGATCATTCCCCACTACTAATAGAGTATGCACTGTGCAGACCTCGATCCAAAATACCATTATGGAGGACAAATGCAGTGGCACTAACCGATCCGGCCTATAAGGCCATAATAGAAATTGAACTGAATGGATATTTTGATACAAATTGGAAGACAGTCGGCACTATGGCAGTAGAATGGGATGCGATGAAGGTGGTGCTTGGAGGAGTATGTACGTCAACAGAGACTGGGTTAAGAAAGTGATAGAACAAGACATACAGAATCAAGATCGAGACCTAACCACACTAGAAGCAGCACTTCCCACAGATGTAGGGGGCCCCCAGAGATGGACAGAGCAATGACAAAAGGTTGGGGAATTGTGGGATAGACTAGATAAATACAATAGAAATAAAAGTAGAAGACAATGGTGCATGGAGGGAGATGAGTCTGGCCGCCTACTGGCGCGCCTCAATAAATGGAAACCTAACACAAACCAATACTGGCAATACGGGACAGACAAAACAAATTGGTGTATACACAACACGAAATGAATGCAGTATTTGCAGCACATCTAAATAAAGTATACACAGAACCCCAAAATGCCACACACACCCTGAATATAGAAGCATGCCTGGAAGGGAATGAAATGCCTAGATTAGACCCTGAAACCCAGGAAGCCCTTGGTGCACCAATGACCAAGACAGACTTAAAGAACGAGATCACACGCATGAAAACAGCTAAATCGCCCAGCACAGACGGCCTTACGGCTGAATTCTATAAGCAATATCCGGGACTGGTTGCAGATAAAATGCTTGAGGTACTGGCAGAGGCATGGAAGAAGAAAGAACTACCAAGGTCAATACGGGAAGTGCTTACGGTGGTAATTCCTAAGCCTGGGAAGGACCCGACGCTGCCGAACTCCTATAGAGCAATATCCATGTTGAACGTGGATTTGAAAATTATAAGTCATGTACTAGCGAAAAGATTGCTCCCATATCTTCCCCCAACTCATCCATGATGACCAGTCAGGGTTCATACCCCGTAGAAATACCCTAAGGAATATTCGTCGACTTGCTCATGTTATGCAGACTTTGGACGTGGATTCAAAGGAAAGCGCTCTAGCCTTATTAGACATCGAACAAGCGTTCGACTTGGTTAGATGGTAATATATCTGGCTAGTACTACACAAAATGGGCTTGGGCCCTCAATTCATTAAATGGGTAAAACTACTATACACAAAGCCAACGTCCCGGGTTCGTACAGGACGGTATGTGTCTGAAAGTATGAGGCTCCACAGAGGGACGCAGCAAGGTTGTCCGCTTTCACCACTAATATTTGCTATAATAATGGAGCCACTGGCATGCCAGTTGAGATCAGTACTAAAGGGTCACAGCATAAAAATCGGACAGACAGAACATATAGTGTCACTCTATGCAGATGGCGCTTTAGTGTACCTGAGGCACCCAACCCATTCTATCCCAATTTTAACTAGTGCCCTAGAAAGATTTGGGGATGCCTCAGGCCTGCGAATCAACAAGTCCAAATCTCAGCTGTACCCGATAGGGCGAGTCGAGAGTAGTGAGGTGTCCCAGCTTCCGCAGTTAGAGCTCCCGTGGGAACTAGAAACTGTCCAATACCTAGGTATTCATATCGCCAGAATATGGGAAGGATAATAAAGGGGTTGAGCGGTAGTGTCCAATTTTGGAACACACTGAAATTGTCCCTGATGGTCAAGGTAGCCCTGATTAAAATGGTGGTTCTGCCTAGATGCCTCTGTTATGCAGGGGTCCTTCTATGAAATTCCGCATAAAATATTTAAAGAACTGGATGCTCTAATAACACTGCTGTTGTGTAATGGGAAGCGCTGCGGAGTAGGGCTAGAGGTAATGAAACAGCAGTGGGATAGAGGGGGGTTAGAAATCCCAGACCTGGAGCTGTATTACCTGGCGACACAGCTACAGCATACAATATCATGGCTGGACACAGACCCCTACTGGGAGAGAACCCTACTCACAGGCACCCATGGCAGACAGCAACCGGGACTACTGCTTATGGAAGGAAGGGGCACACAGGAAGCATATCCCTCGTTGATGCGGCTAATGGCCAAGTTATGGGATAGGACGGTAAAGACAATCATTAAAAGAGGGCCCTATGCACCAGAAGCTGACATCTGGATTATACCACAGTTCACCCAGGTAGCGCAGGCAATGACGGTTGAGAAATGGAAAGACGGGGCTGCCTGATGCTGGCAGACCTATATCTGGAAAACGGGTTCATAGCCTACCAAGATGTGGTGGCAACATTTGAGTTGGGCGACGGTCATTTCTTGCAATATACAAAGATAGCAGCTATGGCCCGACAACTTTGGCAGATATTCCCAGAAGCCCCAGAACACTCCCAAACCTTAACCACCATGATCACAATGGCAGGTGGGCGGAAATTTATATCCCACTTATATAGAGCTTTGAGAGAGGATAAACGAGGCAAACCACTTAAGATAGAGGAGAGGTGGCAAGATGTCAGCAACCAACTTTTGGGAGAAAATACATGAAGTCTGTAAAGTATCAAAATGTGCTAGGTTCAAGCAGATTCAATACAATATTGTACATATGACGCACCTCTCCACTAGGAGACTGCACACTATAAATGCAACGCAAGACTCAAGGTGTCCCCGGTGTCAGTACACACAGGCTGATTTTGTGCATATGGTCTGGCAGTGCCCCAAAATACAAGAATATTGGATCGAAGTATTCGACCAACTTAACAGGGTGACGGGATGGAAGCTGGCACTTGAAATACGATGTTGCCTTCTGGGACTGATACCTAGAAATACAAAACAAAAGACTAGCAGACGCTTCCTGGTGCTGGGTCTCAAAATAGCCAAGAGGCAAATAGCAATACATTGGTTAACCTGCACGGCCCAACTATAGATAAAGATCTTAAAGAATGGGCAATGGCAGAGGAGGAACACATGAGGAAAACTATGAGAGACGAGAAGCTACCAGAGGGTGCTACAAGCTTGGGGGACGATGATCCAAGAGGTAGTAGGACTGACCCCACCCACACAATGAGATCTAATGTAATGTAATGTAATGTAACCACTTCTTATATAGCGCACTGTGACCCAGCGGGTATCCTGGCGCTGTGAGACGGGAGGCCTGTGACAAGGACGAGGGGGAGTGACAGGAAACGGAGGATATCCAAAGTCGGGAAGTGCAAACTAGTAATAATCATTGAGACACTTAAGTACATACCATAATATTGCACGGAAGATGCTGGTAATGGGGGGAGAGGGGGAGTTGGGTGTTTGAATTCAAGGTCACTACAGTTGTACAATACAGCGTGAAGAGTGGATTTAATTGTGTAGCAAAAGATAAGCTGTAACTGAAGAGACAACGCCTTGAATATCCTGTATATCACTGTAAGAGACTGTTTGTTTACTGAAAACAATAAAGACATTTTTTTTTTAATCCTTGTTTGGGTTATTGTTGTGGTGCATCTCTACGTTCTATATTGTAGTTTGAAACCTGTGTTGCTACATGCACCTTGGCATTTGTATGTACTTGTGTTGAATTGTATTTTCGGAACACAAGTCAGGTGCAGTCTTTATGGTCTGGTGCGTTTTGTCCTATGGTTACCACTCTCTCGGAAATGCTTAGATTTTAAGCTCTGATTAAGGGTTTGTGTTTTTGAGAACCACTCTAAAATAGGCATCAGCTGCTACGATTTTAGAGGCAGATTTTAGAGGAGCATATTAAGACCAAATGTGCATAATGGTGTGAGATAACCGCGTCTACACTGTGCTGATAGGTGTCCACAACTTGTTTGTGGCACGCATAAGGAGTAGCTCTAATTCTCATGTATTGACTATGATATGAAAACTCCTGGCGCATACAGTATTACTTGTAATATACTCATTCTTAATGTGATGTTATGTCATGTGATATGTGACCACATAGTAACCCTGATGTGCTATTGTTCTCTGTGTTCTGCTAATCCATGGATATTGCATTGATTGATGATGTTAACTACCACATGTTATCAATGTTATCCTGTGTATACCTCGGTCAATCACCTGAACTGTGACATGTATGTTATGGTCAGTTGTATGTGTATTTTAATATTCTTTTGAGTTCTCTTATGTGTCTTCCACTATAATCCAATCCCGGGTACAGTGGGATAGGACCAGATCTCTCATCCAGTAAAAAAAGCTGAAAGATCTGCGGCTGGGTTTACAATAGGTAGCTGCAAGGGTTAGAGGGAATTAAACGGCCCATACCTAATACTGCGTTTATACTAACCACTTCCTCCTTACTGCCAGGGTTCACAAGTTAGCAGCACACATCCAGAAGAGACAAGGGAGCCACAGAGGCGGGAAAGGGGACAAACAGAGGTATAGCTGGTTGAATAGGAGTAGCTGAGAGGGAAAACTAAATTAGGCCAAGGTAATAACCAAGTGATCTTCTTTTAGGAAATTCAAGCCTATAGCAACTGTCTGGTGAGCATCCAACCCCAACGCTATCTCTCTCTCTCTCTCTATCTCTCCTTCTCTCTCTCTCTCTCTTCCCCCCCCCCTCTCTCTCTCTCTCCCCCCCTCTGTCTCCGTGGGACAAACAGTTCATTGCTGGACAGGGAGTTCCTGCTTTTGATATTGTGCTATTTCTACAGGCACATCACTGAGATGCAACAGCAGGGACTGGAGACAAAATCATGGCTGTGATATTGGTTGACTTGGGGTCCTCTTGGTCCTTCCAATGTAGTGGAAAGCTAAGCTGAATAAGGCTGAGCTTGGAAGAATACCTCTCTTATTGGTAGAACCAGTCCTGTGCATTAAAAAGGCTCCTCTCTCTACTCCCAGAATTGGCAGTATATCATATAATTCAGAGCATACTGAAATGATACTTATGACGAATAGAACAAGAAAACAAAATCTTTGAATTGGTGACATCAAGCTACCGTTGGGTGCGTGTCCACTCTGTGCAAAATGATCATCAACAGTAAAAAAGTCACCCGTAGATCAAGTAATAAACATCAAATGAGCCTAGTTATGCCTTTAGCAGAAAGCTAAATTTATCTCGATCAGTAGTGGGAGGGGGAGCATCTCTGTTGCGGTACCTTTCATTGTATCTGCGCACGGTGTTCTGTTCCTGCATTGAATACATTTGAGTTCCTGGAGAGCAGAGGGACCCTCTATCTCTGAGTCTGTGAGTATCAATGGCAATTGATCCACCAGGCCTTTTTAACTTGTCTGGGTGATGGAATTCTCAGGTCTTACACTCCGCCGTCACCAGCATTGTAGCCGGTTCAAACAGGCAATATCTAATATCACGTTTCTTGGGAGCAGGTCGTAGTACCAATAACTTTTTACACAGGAAATGGGTCTCATTGGAGAAATCTGCCACCCCCAAGATCTTTTGCCCGTTGTATGAGTATGGCCCATGTATCTTAGGTGGTCATAGACTCTCCCATATGTGTTGATGCCATATAATGCAAGCTAGAATTGGTCTAGGCGAAGCTCTGGGCAACTGGTTCCACATAAATATTCCGTGTGCTCTTTAGAACTCCAGAGGAAGCATACACTCCAGCTCCAGTAGTGAAGGAATGAACGCAGAAAGAAACTTGAACATGTTCTGCCCCTCTTCTGGTTCTGGAACTTCAAAGATTCTGATATTATCTTGTTAACTTCTATTTTCGAGGTCCAGACCTTTCTTCTACAAGTTCCTCAATTCAGAAACCCAATCAGGGATTTCCAACACTTGAGTCCCGCCTTCTGTTGGATCTTTCTAGGCAAGATTGCATGGAAGTGACTCCTCCCGCCCGAGTAATTTAAGTTCTTTGTTCATTTCTGTCTTGTGCATTTCAACTATAGAGATTGATATTTGGACGTGTTTGAGCTCCAGCACAACACTGTCGCCATATTCAAGTCACCAGGGCAAGACTGTTACTTTTTGCTGGCAAGAGCCTCCGAGAACAGCAGCTGCCTAGAGGCCTTGTTCCCCGGCATTGATGAACACACCTATGTGTATTTGCTGTAAATAGCATAGGGGAAGTTTTCACAATTGTATTACACTAGGAAAGCGCCTTCCCTCACTAGATATATTTTTGGGCTAGGAATATGTAATCAGTAACAGGGTTTTGGGTGTAAATGCAGTGCTTTACTCTGGTTAGCTGAGTCACTCTGCTTATATCTGTGTTCCTCTTCACACATTTGCCATTTCTGCAGTTGAAAAGTCCTGTGCTCATTCCCCGTTATCGTCTGTAATATTAGAGAGTTAGGCACATACTCTCTGTCCACCATTAGATGGCATAGGCATTAGCATCCCCTAACAAACTCACTGTGCTGGAGGCCATATGGTTGCTCTGCTTTGGGATGATGTGACGTCACAATGCAACCTCTCTCAATGTAGAACAGACTCCCTTGATGTACCAGAGAAATACACCAGGTAAGTCATAAAGATGTGTTTGCTCCCCATACAAGCTGCTCTCATGTATTACGCTGCTGTTCTGCCGATATTCTGCACTCGAGTTGAAAACCCCCAATATTTCCTTCTTTGTTATGCCCAGTAAGTGGCTTGCCAATGCAGCGGTGTCTGGCTGCACCAGCACCTGCTGGGATGTGGCGCAATCCAGTGAAGAGAGTCGGTGCCCTTCAAGCACTCGTATAGCCAATCAGAAGTGTTATGGGCCTGCGTCTCGTGTAGACCTCTGTATTGTCGCTCTAGCGATCTCTTAGCCTGTGGCTGAGTCGGCAATCAATCTAGAGGCAGGATTCATCCGAAAAGCTCACGCCAATTATCTTGGTCACTCAATGACCGGATACTAAGAGCAGGGAGGGTTGTTAAGAAGTAACCTCTCCTCTCACAGTGCTACGCACATGGAGCCTTTCTAGTGAGCTGCATTCTCGAGCATGGTGTAGCTCTGCTCCGCTTCCTACTTTGAACAAGGTACATTTAAATGAGTATTTGCAAAAGAGCATTTTCATTTGATTCCTTTTCTTTTCTTCATCCTCCCTTAAATGCTCACAAATTTTTAGTGTTTCCTCATTCTCACCCTAATTAGGGATTTACTCCTACCCTTGACAAGTTTGAAGGCACGATTTATATCTTGGCGGTATGGATACTTCATTGGAGCGATGACAGAGTATCCATATCACCAAGCTGTGGACCGCCCGCCAAATTTAAATGGGGGCAGACTTTAGATTTAATCATGGCGGAGGCTACTTGGTCTCCAACGTGATTAAACCCCTCCGACCGCCCTGCAGAGTAAATGTTGACCGAGCCCTGCACCCAACTGTAAACAGCATTGATGGGAACCGCTCTGCCAGTGGTTGCTGCCAATGCTTTAGAAATGACAACCAACTTGGCAGTCATTTCTAAATTTGTTGGGTGGAGTAGTCCAGACCTGGCAGACGATAAGTCATTCTTTGGCAGACGGAGTAATCTCCGTTGGCCTGGAGGAGAAGTTGGGCCCTTAATCTCTGACTTTATCCAGGAGGAGAATATGCCTTGCAAAGGCTTTTGAAAGCCACAAATGTAGATGTTTGTGGGTGTTCGCCTACTTTTCAAGGTATCTCTTCTATGGCATGCCCGTCCCCTGTGAGTATTTTCTGCACAGGAAAGGTTACAGCATAATGGTGCTGATGGAGCAAGGTTTCATAAATGAAACTTGCTTGTATTCAATCCTCCTCACAGTATTAATTTATTAAACTTGTATTGTTAATACTAACCTTTGCATTCACGACACAAAAGAAAAGGATGCTTGCCTATGTGTTTTACTAATGAATAACGCTTGTTTGTAATTCAAAATGGCCGCTATGCGCGGGAAAGCTCAATGCGCATGTCGCAACCATATCACATGGTGTGACGTCTTTCTTTGCTTGGTGGGAAACTTCTGCTTCTGCGCAGTGTGCATTAAAATGGCTGCTTGATGTTTTCACATGCTTCAGCTTGCTGTCATGTCAATACTAAATTGTCGTTTCCTAACGCTACTAACGCGGGATAGAATATATAATTAAATGGGAATAGAATAGAAAAAGTGGGTATACAGTGAAACCTTTTATTTGTGATTCTAATATTTTCTTCTTGCACTTTTATTAGTTCGTAAACTTGGGCCTGGGTTGGTGACCTGAAACTCGAGAGGCAAATGGTTCTGCACATGTGTCTTGTGTGCCTGCCAAATGAAGTCAACCTGGACGAAGTCCAAGGCCACGACCTGATGGCCGAAGATGTTGTACTATTGCTTTTCCTGTCACACATTGATACAATGTCTGTAAAAATTGGTTCACATTTGTCATGAGACGGGTGGGAAATAAAGCGAATGTATTAATTTGAAGGGGTGGGAACGTAAAGACAATAGGCTTTACAATTTAGGCCAAATCAATATGGTGCGAGAATCCACCTCCTGTCCCTGTCCAATCAGAAGTAGTGGCCCCATATTTTAGCAACATTAAGGGGAGGTACATGGGCGTAGAAGGGTATAATAGAATATAGCATTAGTTAATTAGTAAGAGCATGCGTTCATGAAGAACAGGCGTCCATGCTGCCAGAGCGCGCTTAGCTCCAGACCGCCAAGCTGACCGATTGCAGACCGAGTCCCTGTCCAGAAGAGGTCCTGAGGAGGGGGCGGCAGAGTCCATTAGAAGGAAGGCACGGGAGAATCGAGGAGAAGTTGAGTATCAGAGAGGGGAACGAAGCAGGCGTCGTTGTAGAGAGGTCACCGGTCCTGTCCTGATCCTGGAGGAGGTCTTTGCTCTTCATCCTTCCTGGGTCCTATTCTTTAACTCCTTGGCTAAGGGGTTTGGTTCTCGCACTTAGGTAAATATAATGCAACCTTTAGTTGCGCTGCTATCTCTATCCTCTCCTCTTCTTTAAACACCGTCATTGATTAGCAATAATCATTTCTATGCTTAATCTTGGGTATTGCGATTAAGTACCATGTGGCTCTGTATTTTACTCTGCTAAATCTTTAGATAAACATTTTAAAACTTCCTGACTCAGTGGTTATTTCAGGATTATGTACTATAATGAATGTCACTCATTTTAAATTTCCCAATTAGCAAAGGATTCATTGGTAAGTCATTACTCTTCAATCAGAAGGTAATTGGTAGCAGGGATTTTGATAGAGAGTAACAACTGATAAAACCCAGCGTAAGTATTAGCGTAGTATGAATGTATGGGCCCAAGTGAGTATCTGGTGTATGAATGTTGTTTGCTGATATCGCGCTGGATCAGTGCAATTGTAAGTACAAGTATGTGTCATTTAAAGGTCTCGGGTGGGCAGATTTCTTCATGTTCTATTTTATTAATTCTAAAGTGAAACTGTCAGTAACCCAACATTGAACAAGTCGCCCTGTGTGCAATACTTATTTTTATTCTCTGCACTTAGATGTTAACCTGGAGGGATGGATCAATCCGTGTAATTAAAAGGAAGGTTATCAAGATAGGTCACAAGCCACCATTAATAACCAAACATCTTAACACATCTCAAGTAAATCCCTCATGCTTTACTCCGCCAACAACCCTTTGCTAACTGGCCTTCCCGCTTTAAAAATCCCTTCATACTTGTCTCACCTTCTCTCACCTCCCTATTCTAGAAAGGGTTTTAAATATGATGGGGCTGGGACTACTCATCACTAGAATGAGTAGTCCTGGTCCCTCCTTCATAAACAAAAGTCCTAAACTGAACCTTCCCCCCTTCCTTTTGGTCACCCTTTCCCTTCTCCTACACAGCCATTGGGTTCCTCTCCTGGAAATTTTAATTCACCCAAGTGCAGCGTGGTGATAAGATTGTGAGGGTTGGGCGTATTGTTGTCAAGGTGATTCAGGGATCCATCTGAAATATGCATCAGCTGTGATGATAGCCACCTGGTGCTATGCATGTTAAGGTTTCTGTGCCTCGCCCTGTTGTGGTGCACAGACCAACATGACAACCACATGATGCATAGCAGGGCATGTGGTCTTCAAAGCATGGCTCTTGAAGCTGTAATTTTGTGGTATGGGCTTGTTGTCTAACCCCATGGCTAAGAATTGCACACCCCTCAACAGGGCTGTTGGGGGAGGGGGGGTTCTCAGTTCGAGCACCCTAGGAGGAAATCTACATTTTGGGCATACCAAATATGAGTTTAATTTAGGTTACCTTTAACTTAAGTATGCAGATGAATTAGAGAATTTATTTCAAGGACTCCTACCTCAGTATCATAGCTGCCCTATGTACTCATTTTTGGGAAGATCCACATACTATAAAAGTTTTGAAAATGGCTCATACCAAAATCCAGTGGTTTTTGCATCTGAGAATTGATCCAAATGTGAAATTATATAATTTTGTATCCAACTTCAGGTACTATACAGTGGATCACTCCTTGGAAATTCAAATGATAAGAATGCACATCGCCTAGGAGCGATGGTGAGGCCTGTTGCAGAACATGGACTAAAGCTAACGAAAAAGTAAGGAGGGTCTACATTTTTAAATGATGCAAAGCTTTCATGTTTTTATGGTGGCTGACCTGTCCCCTCACCGCCACTCTGCATGAATTTACACAAACTTACTTGATCATACTGGGTGAGGAGAAGGCCAAGAAGGTTCAGAACTCATGATATTTGACTCTGTGCCCAATTCACAACTTTTTTCGCACTTAGAACAGACCTGTATATTCAAAAACAGCTCTTAATTCATAGAATCTATATTACATGACGTGTACACTGCCAATCAACCCTCTTGAGCACACTGCCAATCAACCATCTTGAGCACACTGCCAAGCAACTGTCTTGAGCTACAGATTTTCCCCAGTGGTAATTGTACACGCATGGATGGGAAAGTGAGTATTCCAGGAGGATGTGAGTGAGGGCAGGAGGCCATGCAAGATGTGTGGTGGAAGCACAAACGCATACGTTTGTGGCTTTTAACAAACATTTCACAAGTGGTATCGCTTCTGAAAAAAACACCGGGCCTGATTCACAAAAGTAAACTTAAACTTTTGTGTAAGCTTACGATTATTTACAATTTACAGAGGTATTTGTAGCAAATACTTTATTTCGGCCGAAGGCCATAAAAGTTTCGTAGTAATGCAATCATTCACAATACAATCTAAAATGCATCAAGCAGTATATGTAAATATTCTCAATAAAGTAATCATCAATTTTCGAATAAAACAATTTAAACCAATCACTAAACGTTCCATTATTACCACCCCAATGGCTTCTCTTTTAAAATCAGATAAAAGCTTCATGTGATACAATAAAAGAAGAAAGATGACTGGTTATTTTATGCAGTTCAGGATACTTTCCCAGTCATAGGTGCATTAGTCCTTGCAACATCACAGCTTTAGCCCCACTTTGCTTCTTATTAGTCCCACTATAAACAAATATCGGGATAGGGCAAATATAACGTGGTGCAGTACTAGTTGTCAGTACCCTCAGTGCCTCTTGATGCTTCCTAAATCCCAATGAAGTGCACAACGGTCAAATCCATTTCCTCCTTGCCATGTCATATGCCGGGCAGAAGAATAGGATATGTGCTGTATTTTCTGTGGACCCTAAGGTACATGTAGTGCATAAAGTGCAGGAACGGTCTCCCTTAACCCCCAATTTGCTATATGGCTCTTAGTCTGTAAGATGTTATACCTTAACTTTAGATACAGAATTCTTGCTCGGTGCGGTTGTACATTGTCAAGAAATTCTTTGTGACTCTGGTTTGGTTTAATGATAAGGAATTAAGTTGTTAACCTTCCTAGTCTTGGGACGCAGTGGAATGCATTCAGTATGTGTAGCCAATAAGTTCTCTTTAATATATCTTTGCAACTAGATGTTAAACTATGGGGCTCTGTCCAATATGAACTGAGACCTAACTCTATGAGCCATTTCTTTACGAATCTTAACCAAGGGAAGGTGAGACATGTGTCAATAGCCAACAGTTCTCGTGCACCTTCTCTACATGCCACTAATTCTGGTGTTATCCACAAACGATCCAATAAAGCAGTGGTCGTAGAATTGTAATTTGCTCCATACGCCTCATGTTTAAATCATGGAACATCGGAATAAGAGGTATTTTACGAGTAGTATCTTAGGTCAGTCCTATCTTTTTATGTGCGGAAACTCCACTGTCGTAAGGATACTACTCGTAAAAGACCTCTGTGAGTAGCAAACAATCGTAAACTTACACAAAAGTGTAAGTTTACATTTATGCATCAGGCCCCGTTACTCTTGTTCACTTCAGATGAAAGCTACAGTAAATCTCTTTTCAGTGTAAGAAAGAAATGTGTACATTTCCTATATTTGATGAAGGTGCAAAAGTGGTTTTTGCATAAGGATTTTATCTACTGAGATCAAAAAACAAATTTGCCGATGCACATTTCTGCCATGCATACTCCAATGTCGTTTGTGCCACGTGGACAGTCCACTGAAGTACATATGTTGGAGATGGAATATGCAAGGGAAATCTGCGATTTGCATAGAGTCCCATGCATCTTAGAAATTGGCTCTGTGCCTTTTCAAAAATGTGCAAATCTACTCAAATCGTACACGTACCATGTATACACTTGCACATTTTTTTTACTAGGGAAAGCAAAAGCTGTAGGCCGGCCTGGGAGCTTAAATCAGCCCTGCAAAATATTTTAATATAGACCCATAATGCACCGACACCATCTAGAAGAATTAAAGGGAGATCCCTTCCTCCAATATTTGTTCTAAAGCGACAGTGGCACATCAAGTGATAGAGACAATACTTCATCTTTGGCACAGCACTTGGAAAGTGCAATGCCTGTTCTACCATAAACACAAACCAGTATGGTAATTAACCCGAAGGGTGGGTGATTTGCAAAAAACTGTACACAATGGTTTTTAAAGCATGTTAGGTATTTCATATTCATTGATTCACTTTGTAGAGAAATAGCAGAGGAAGGAAAGGGTGTTACAGCCACTTGCTTTCAGGTTTTTGGTCACCCTGTAGACCGTTTAATTCCAAGTATGGTTACTTGTCTTCACCCCATATTGTTTTGTAAAAATGTATTTATATTGATTTTCAACCGTTTCCAAGTAGTATCGTTTCCATAGATTAGAATTACGGGGCTGTAAAGCAATTCTGCATTTTAAAAAAGTGCAACAGTAATGTGTTGGAATATCAGTCGTATTAAACCAACGAGTCCTTAATAGGCAGAAGTTTGCAACCTGTTGTGGGGATAAATTGGTTATCCCAACAAAGAAAGAAAACTTGGCAAACAAAAATAAGAATAACTCGTTCAGCCCGCCCATAACGATGTGACCTTTAAGGTGGATCCAAAGTCAGCACGTGCTTGCCCCCAAATATGTTTTGAATGTCTAAGTGGTAATCCTAGCCATTGCAGTTCAATGCAGCGTACGGCGTCTGCCCATCCCCCCTACCTGGGACATGATTAGCAACAATGCCTTCCAGCTCTAGTCATCAATAATCAATCCCATGAAAGGAGTCTACCTCTTCCCTCCAAAGGTCAGTGACAGGGTGTTTGCTCCGCCCCCCAACATTCTTCATTTATGCAGGTCAGCTCCCTCTGCCACCGCCCATCTCTTGACCTCTCCTTCCATCTACATCGGGCGGTCCTTCAGTGGACCTCCAGTTCACCACTATGGTACATTTGTCAATCACTAACTCTAGATCGAGGAACTTGGAGCCCACCCTCTTTGCCTTTGGAGGAGCTTAACAGGCATATCTCCGTTGTAAGCAAGTCTGTTCTGCCTAATGTTACCTCTAATTCAGCCGTACCTTCATGTCAGAAATCAGTTAGTGTCGGGTAGCTCCATGTCATTTCTTATGAAGTCTGCATCAATCGTTGTGCATCTGGGGCATTTTTTACCGTCTGTCTTTACAATGACGTTTAGTCTGTGTGATGTGAGGTAAGAGGTGTAAAGATAGTTACATTGCGTATATTTGAAGCTGGTGTTCTTGGATACTTCATGTGGATGTGCTAGTTCCCATTCCTTGACTCTCAACTCCCTCCCTATCAGTAGGCCCTAAGGCTTGTCACTTTACTATTAGTCATAGATTGGAGGGACTTGTATATCCATGATGTGGGCCTGCGGTCACCCCCATATGTAAGTAATCCCCCAAGAGATCGCACCAGAGCTCAATACTCCAGGAACTGGGACACCAGGAGGCCATACTCAACAGACATGGAATGGAACTCAAACGCTTCCCACCCTCGTAGCGGTTATGCACTGTCTGAATTCCTTCCTCTGTCTATTCCCTCATCTGTCAGGCTGTGAAGTACCTGCCCCGTGCAGTGGGTAAGACAATTAGGTGGCTCGCTGGTGCATACTTTGTATGTTGTGGCATCTTTCACATCACTCTCTTCCAGCACTACAGTGAAATTGTGAGGAGTTTAGAATGCTTAGCTTCCCATGGCTTTACATCCAGAAACAGTTCAGTCAAAACACCCTACCATTGTCTCTTTCTTAGTGGGCCCATTTTGCAGTACCAGTCCCGCCGAGCCGCCGGGCTATCTGGGCAGCCAAGCAGTATAACTGGTAGTCCGGGCTCGAGCCCTCCATTTCTTATCTGGTGTCATAGGATATGCTGCTGCCTGCCTCTGTCCCAGACCAACTCCCTTAATAGGACATTTACTGTTGGAGACTGGGACTGCAGGATCCAAATCGGGAGATTTGCAAAGTAGTGCAATATTTACGGAAGCATTACCCTTTTAGACGGGGCAATCCTTGTCATTATGGACAGCTGCAAGGATCGCCAAAACTCAACACTACCCTTCAGGGCTCGCAATGGTCCCCCCAAGTTCCATTCCCAGGTGTCCCCGTCCTGAAGGTATGTTTTTATTTTCACACCCAAGTATTTAACCATCAGGGGTTCCCATTGAATTCCTAGATGGGTCACTGCTGGTTAAGTATCCTGCATGCCTGGGGAAACTAGGAACGCGCATGTCTCAGTCCAAATTGTAAGGAGACCCGATACCGTGCCTAATTCAACGAGAAACTGTACACTTCAGGTGATGCACTCTACAGGATCCCAGAGGTGCCTTGCTCAATCATTGAGTCAGCCACAGGAGTAATCCCAGCAATGGTTTCAGGGGTCAGATTATATTGTGGGGTTCTCCGGTATTCAGCATTTGGCTTCACTGTAAGGTGGGCTGGTTTTTAACACCTTTGATAAGTCCGATTTGTTTACCTGAAAAGTCCCAGACTCCAGGTAACACTGTGTCTCTCAACTCTGGGGACAAATCATCTTTTGTCATCATAGGGTACATTCCGATTTTTGATCTCTGTCTGACAAGTTTCAAGGCAATTCCTCATCATGAGTTTGGAACTCAATTCGTTTGGGGTACAGAAAATGGAACAATTCAGCTTGCACAAAAGATCTTGTCCAAGTAGATTACAGGACTCGAATCACACACCACAAATTGTTGATTCTCCTCAAAGGGCCTATTTTGACAGGTACCGCTTCTGAAACTGGGCTAGTCATTTGTCTAATTGCAACTCCTACAACATGGATTCTTGGCCCTGAGAGGGGTATGTTGGGAACCTCTGCTGTTCTCACAGTAGAGCGGGTAGCACCAGAAACTGGATTCCCATTCACCTCACCATACACGTATGAACCACTCTGGTCTACCTCTAAGGTTCACATACTTTACTATTACTTAATTAACTTTCCACCCTTTCCCCGTACGAACCCAACAAGCCGCTTTTATGAACCCCAGTGTATCCCAATATAGGCCTAGTTAGTTAAACTCCCCTTTACCTACATTTGTCCTACCATTGTTCTACATAACTGGTCTGGTGCTGACCTTTTGCCTAGTTAGGTGCTGAATACATGTTGTGTGGTTTTCTCCAAAATCTAGCCTCATTTATTATGCATGAGGATTCTCAGTATCACAGCAGGACTACCATCTTCTGCATAATAACTATGTATAAGGGTCACCACTAGCGTCATTCTTGGCCGACATGCCCATAGTACACATCTAGGTAGAAACCCTGAGGGTATCTTTTGAGTATATAAGCACCACATCTTCGCTGGGCAAACCAGAGGAGAAAGACTTCCATGCTGACACGCTGATGCGAGACGCTGAGGTCCCTGCACGCAGACATTCCAGCACGCAGTGGTCTGACATCCCTTGCGGGGTGTCCATCTCAAGACCAAGATGGGGTCCTTCGCTCTCCCACATCAGGTAATGGGGTTGGCTCTATCCTAAGGGGATTCTTGGCTATACACATACATACATGCTAGGTACACTTGGGTACATCTAGTTAGGGTTTGCATCGTAGGAGTACACATTTTAGTGTTCTGTATCTATATCCCTGCATATATTCATTGTTTTAGCACTGTGGTAGAATTCTACCTTTTCTTTACCATGTTGGTGCTCATAACCAGATACATATGTATAGGTCTAATAAATGTTGCAGCACACGTATTTTATACGAGAATGACGCTGGTTCAATAAATACTTATTGAAAACGTGCCCACCGTTTATTCTGTATATCTCTCTGAGCCGAGTGAGCACGAGTAACTGAGCGAAAAGTACTGTACTGTTTCCACGATCCCCGAGGGGTCAGGATTGGCATGTTTGATAGTTGTCAGAAACTATTCGTTCCTTGGTAAGAGGGGCTCATAGCGGCACTGTGAGCTAGCTGGTCTACAGACTAACATATCCTTTGGGGGTGTCGGGAATCAGTCTGGACACCAATCCTTTAGTTTGTTGTCTAAACGCGCAGATCCTATATAGATTTGTAGGAACCACACAACACCGCTACAACTCTTTAAATTACTATTAGCAATTAAATAAAAAAAATTAACTCATTTGAAACTGCAAACTATATTTTAAAAAATATGTTATACAAACAATAACACATAAAATTAATAAATGCACTAAAACACATTAAAATAATCAAACTATGATATTTTTAACTATATTATTGAAAACGATATAAAAAACAAAGATTCTTAACATCAAGTTTACTTACCTAAAAACGATTGAAGCCATAGTGTTGTACTGCCGAAGCATTTTAAGGCACAATACTGCAAGTAAGTATATCTAGTATGAAACCGGTCATCTCGTTGTGCCTAGCGTCTCATCTGCAATTTGCTATTTCCTTCTTTACACTTAGCCCACCTAAGATGGTGGTTATGCTGTGCCAGTGGCTGAGGTTTGCGCCAACTTTAACAATACGTGCTGCTGAATCTGTACTGCACCAGACTGTTTGCCTGTCTTGCAACGCTCCCACATGTGACTGATCTTTTTCTCCATTAGTCCTGCTGTATTGTGAGATCTATGTGGTCCCCACCCCACTCCCATCCTTCCCACTTAAGTATTTATGCTTGGATATTGCGACTCTTAAATATTTTGTCTTTTTAGTATTATGATGTAGATACTTTGCCCATCAATATATTTAACCTGAAATATTTTGTCTGAATGCTCTCTTGGCAGAATATGAATATTCTGAATAATGAGCAATATTGATATTTTACTACGCCAGTAGGTTGGCTGTCTTGATTGTCAGTATTTTCCATATTGCATACACTTTACCTAGGTACTCCTTTTAAAAGAATTAGAATTGAATGTCCTCAAACTTGACCATTCAATACAATGCATGTGTTCTGCTTTCCTATACTTTGAGGTACTCTGTCACTGATGAGAGCAACTGAACATGGCTTCCTGTCTTTACACCTCACTGATGGCACAGCACCACTAGAACCCTAGAATTTCTTTCGGAGCTCTTTGACTACCAGGTTTCAGAAAAGGCAATTTATTTTACATAAATTCACAAATGGAAAATGTAGAATTCCCTACAACTAACTAGGCACTCACATTTTAAACTATTGATGTGATGAATCTTATTTAGACTTCTTTTCTTTACTAAGTGGAATATTTACTGTTATAGAACCATCACTGTCACAAAAGCAGAAGCCAGTGCGCCAGATGCAACAGATAAATTGTTTCTGAAAAGTAAGAAAGGGGACAGGATTCTGCATCAGGTGAAGGACTTTATGAAGCAATACGTGTACCCAAGTGAACAGGTAAGAGCTCAGTGGATTTGTGTTGTCATGAGGCCTGAGATTACATAATAATTATGTTTGTGTTTGCAGAGCAATGTAAACATATAGATAACATTAAGGTATAGGCACACATTGCCTTATTTCTCACTTATATTCTCCATGATTCAAAACTTCAGGTTTTCCTTCTCACAGTACTCAAACAGGATGTAGCCAAATCCGGTGTCTCTCCAAAAAAACATGTTTTCCCCTAGGAAATCCTACATTAGTTTTATGTTTGGCTACAAACCGCACTGAATGTTTTTAGAGATTGTACGAGTTACAAAGAGAGACCGGGGTAAAAGGTCACTCCTCCCCTTCAGCCATTGGTTGTTGTAAATGTTACTGACATATTGGCCAGCCCACAGCCATCAGTCATTGTTTGACTGTAACTGTTGTACGCATGTGCACTACCATATGCCCATTTCATTGGTGCAGGGGTCCTATGAATAGAAATTACTTTCTGCCATTGATCTAATATGAGGAAAGGATGTCGGAAAGCTGATTTTAAAATGACTGACATGCTAAGAGGTCGAACTAGGCGAATCTGTGATTTTGGTTGCCAGTATTCAATTAATTGCCAGATCTTTTTTGTAGTAATGTAGAACCTCAGAAAAGAAAACAATTATTTCAGAGGCTCACTGAATTTAAAAAGATGTATGACAATTTCTAGAAGTGTTTTTTAAATTGTAGATCCATCCTCTTTTGGACAGTCTTTCTGCCATAAATGTTTCTCCTCAGGACTGCTGATACCCATTTCAACTCTTTTATTGGCTAAGTTGAAAGAGGTAGGGTTAGCTTACATCTATTCTGCTTCTGTAGTTCCTGATACTTTAATTCATCATAGAAAATTGTTGGTGGGTGATTCTTTCTGTTTCCTTTGGTGAAGAGGCTCTCCGCACTAAACCTTTCAGCGTTAGTGTTCTGGGTCCACTCAGTGTTACCGCCTGATACACCCCCACATGTTAGGGTTGTGATGAGGAAGACAAGTCCTGATTTCTTACTAGTAATCTTCATTACTTCCAAGCATTACTTTCTTCATCACAGTCCTGCATTCCCACCCTCCCATTACATTGGGCCCCGGTGTCTCTTGCTTGGTATTTCCAGGCTATGCTGTGCTTGTGGTACAAGTTCATAGCCACGAAAAGGGTTTTCGACACAGCTGTATAACCTCATGTGTTAGGACTATGGATAAAAAGGTGAGATTTGGACTAATAACGATTAACCACAAGTAAAAGGGATATTTTTCTGTTCCTTAAGGTAAGTTTCATTACTCCTAGTCTCATATTAGGTTTTGGACTCAACCATAGTCATTCTCGGACATAAATCTACTAATTTTGACCGACCCTTTCATTAATCAAAATGCATAGCTTAATGTTTTTCGACATTAAGTGACATTCTATCGATTAAAATCAAATTGTATCTCTAATGATCTGATTTCCTATGGTATTTTTTTATTGTTTAACATCCAAGTGCCACAACTTGAATGAGCAGATATTTGTAAATGTTCAAATAAAAATTTCCATATAAAGAAAACGTTTCTGAATAATACCTGCTATGCACAGTCTTGAGTTTTTTCATCTGAATACCATGGCCATTGTAACCTCATTTTTTACTCATATTTCTGTAATCTGACAAGCAAAAGAGAAACATAAAATGTATACAGTTCATAAATCAGAGAACACACTATTGGCAGCTGGTGTATTTTGAAAGTGGTGTGGCGAAAAATGTTGTACCCTAATGCAATAAGCGAGCGAGCGAAGCGAGCGATCCCGAACTGCAAAGGAGGGTGCAGGGGGGTTCTCCCCCTGCAAGAAAATTTTGAAAAAAATGGATTCAAATGGTGGGTTTTACACCACAAATTTACTGCAAATTGTTGAAAAAAGGGGGATCCAAATATAGCATTTTGAAGCACAAGTGTGAAGAAAACATTAGAATCAAATCAAAAATGTGCCCAATCCTCAAACTGGTCTGCTTGCAAAATGACCACCAAGCCAAGCACATACAACCAACGGAAACGGGCCCTCTAAGTGTTTCCCACCTGTAACACATCTCTGAACCACCTATGTTTTCATTGTATATAATAATGAAAATGCTGCAGTTTGTTCTTATTTATCTTATGCAACTTACAACCATTGACAAAGCCTATAGTCCTGGCTGGTTGTAGGTTTAATGTCACTCGTATTATATATCTGGAGGCAATGACAGAAGAAGCACAATACCAGTGGGTATTTCTCGCAGAAAACTATAACTAGTGTGAAGCTCAGCTTTACTGCTTCTTAAGCTTCACACTAGTTATAGTTTTCTGCGAGAAATTTCGAGGTTGCGCAAGAAGAAATGTTTGGCAATTCTCAAATCTATAAAAAAAATCACTAGACACCATGTAGCACAACAAGACAGAACATAGCACCCAGCAAAGCATATGAACCAGTGGCAACTGCTGACATTCGAAAGTGGTGAGGCGTAAACATTCGGGATGAGTGACCTGTGGCGAGCGAGCCCGACAGTCCCAAAGGGGGCTTTGAGAATTTGTTTTAAAAAGAGTGGACAAATGGTGCATTTTCAAGCAAATTTGAGAAAGCAAGAAGGTGAATACGGCAATTGTAAAAGTGTAGTTATGACATCAATAAAGAGATTTCATATAATGATGTAGGTAGCTGCTTATTCAGTATAAGCAGAGAACTTCATAACAGACTTTGAAATAGCAATGCTGAGTTCAAAACCATTGGCTTAAGCAAAGGCAACATTTACTATTAGATCATTGAGTATTGCAAGTGCACAGTTACCTTACCTAGAGTATTCTAGAACGTTACTCTGACAGCGAGTAATGACTGTACTAAATATCCACAACGTCAGTACAAAACAATTCAAGCTTCAAAAGTGCGAAGGTGCAAATAACAAAACGAACACACAAGCTGTGTTTTGGTCAAAACAAAACAGCCCCCACTGACCATACTATCACGAAAAAAGAAAACTATTGGTGCTATCCCATGAAATCTGTTACTAAGGCCTGTGAAGTGGTTTATGACCAGACAAATGGCTTGAATGTTATTGCTTGCATTCCAGAGTGCGCCTGCTTGTAGGCTGCAAGCCATTTGTCAGGCCATAAAGATGCTGACAGCAAGAACACAAGGTTTAGGAGGACGGGCTGTAAGCCGTGACTAATAAACTATCCAGTAATGTGATCACCTATCTCTCTTATGGTGGGCTTTTACACAACAGGACCTTAGTCGCCACTCACCTCCACTATTAACGCTGTCCACCCTCTCTATTTCCTTGTCTTTTCACCTCAGCTCACAGTTCTCCAACACAGAGATTGCTCTGAGTCCGATATTACACCTCTGAGACACGATTCCAATCGCTAGCACCAGGATCTACTCGCTACCCAGGACTAGCATCACTACACACGGCAAGCATGCATAGTTAATACCTAGTCCAGTAACTAGAGCAGGCCCAAGGACAAATATCGGTGCCCAGTACCCAAGAATGGTACATCAGACGAGTTGCTTGGATTCAACCACTTGCAGTTCAAAAGGCGACATAAAATGGAAATGTTCAGCCTCACAGCACTTTATAACACTGCACAATAAATAAACACCAACAAACATGACAACCGGATGTCTGCACTTACTTCTCTTCCAGCAGCTGCTTTTTGCATTCTGATCGTCATACTCTTCCCAGATAATTGCTCTGGGTCTCCACTGCAGACTTCACACTTCACCCTTCTCCTCGGAAGCGAAACGAAGATTTCACACAAATTTTGAGGGGCTGAGATTTCCGAATAAGAGCTGGAGGAGCCCGAGTCTCGGGAGCTGAAACTTTGTTGTCTGGCGCCTTGGCACGCACAGGACTCACGAATCGCTCCTCATGCATCTGGTGAAAATTATTCTTTTATAAAAAAAAATTGACCTCTCATTGACAAATAAGGGTTGTGCAGCCAGCTAAAAATTATTACTCCAAACTGTTCCAGTATGTTTCATGCAACCAAGCATCCCAGAAACATGGGTTCACAACAGTGAATTTGTGTTTAAATTCTACTTAAAGTCTCCGTACTGCACATTTCTGAAATTCACCTTTCTCACCTTCAGCAGTCCTGTTTCTGTTCAAACTCATTTTGCTTTTGGGAATTGGCCTCACCAGGCGTGTTTTCTTGCACGGAGGTTGTAAAACCTCTCAGCGTGGACTCTCGCGCCTAGCTAAGTAACGGCAGTTTTAATTTTGAAATAGAATGTTTTTGTTCTGGCTCACATCCCGCAGTGTGGCCGCTAAGAGCTCTCTGGGTGCCTGAAGGTCGACTCTCGTGTTCTTGTAGTGGAGGGGGGCATAGTCCTATGAAAAGATCGCTTCGCTTGTGAAAATGCAGATATGCTTACAAAGGGCCAGACTCGCATTGCCTCCTTTACAGCCAAATAATCCAACAAAACTAATTTCAGGCAGTCAGACATAGCTGCCAAGGTTTCAGATTGCTATGTGTGACAATTTCATAATTTCAGTGAAATTATGATTGACATTCAACGACTATGAGTGACACTTTCTCGGGAGCAAAATCGAGCAATGAAGATAAGGGAAACATATAAATATCAGAAATGACACCCATTTGAGCAAAAAAGAAACTCTAAGAAGATCTTAAAACTGCTGTAATCACCAGAAATGGAAGGGTATCGTGGGACCCCGGAGATCCAGCTACTGCTTACTGAGGAGGCCAGTCACAGTGTAACTGTGTACAGTACAGGGGCTCGGGGTTTGCAAGTCACAGTGTACAAAGGAGGCCCAGAGATTAGCGATGGCGTGGGTTTTATATAGGAGAGCAGTGTGCACAGACAAGGAACGGAGGTTACATTTAAAAGGGTTATACAGAATGTCAATAGACTAAGTATTGAAGGTTAAGGTGTTTACATGGTTCTTATGGCCTTCCTGTGGGTTCTGTAGAAAATATCGGGAGGCCTGGGCCTGCTTGGTGTACAAAAGAGGTCCACGGACTCCACAGCCAGTGCAAGTGCACACAGAATGGATAGGAGTTACAGAGTGACACTGTAAGGTGTACATTGGAGACCCAGGGGGCTGTCTATTGTTCACCCTCTGGACTGCCTTTTGCTGTTTGGCCTTCCCTGCCTGCGCTCCTCTCCCTCCCAAGAATTCTCCAGCAGGGTCTAGGGTAGCTTGATGCCTTGCTCCTCTGCGCCCATCCTACGCCTCCTGCTGTGTCCCTCGGCTCCAATCACTTAGGAACAGCTGATCGCACTGACCTTACTTCGAGGCTCTGATAGTGTATTCCTGTGCACAGGAAAGTGTTATGATTCCCAGGGAGGGCCTTTCTGGGGCTTATAGTTCTTCCAGTTTCATTTTCCAAAAGAATCTAGGAAAGCTTGGACTTAATGTCCCAGCAAGCAACGAGGTAAACCGAGAAAAGATTCACACCCAAAACATGTAGATAAAAGGCAGGCACGAATGACAAGCCGGTCATAATCTATTGCGCGTTATCTTTTGTAATAAGCTGCACTCAGTGCTCATTCATGCGCAGCGCTATAATTAATATGCGGAGAGGTAGACTGTGCTGCTGTCTACTGCAGCAGTAAGGACTAGCAACGGAGGTTTTGTCTACTCTCACTCTGCTAGTGTCATGATATAAACCTCATTAAGGTTTGTAATCTTGAGGTATTGAATATTTGTTTCTCTATGGAGATTATTGAGAGGATCAGGGATAAATCTAAGTTCAGGTGCTTCCCATTTTG
This sequence comes from Calotriton arnoldi, assembly GCA_963921515.1. NCBI lineage: Eukaryota > Metazoa > Chordata > Amphibia > Caudata > Salamandridae > Calotriton > Calotriton arnoldi. The sequence continues at coordinate 567,626 of CAWUFW010006621.1, forward strand.
TGCTCACACATGAGTACTTTAATACCACTGACTGTTTAAACAAATCAGAAAGGAAAGCTACACCTGGTGCAGTTTTCCAAGCGTAATATTACACCTATGGTGTGACTTCTTCTAAGGTTGTCTATTTCCCCTGTGCAGCGTTGTATATATCATATAATTCTTCACAGCGGAAAGGGCAGCTGAATGTGCAAAAACAAGTTTTCTTTTTTTTTTTTTATTCACAAGAAAAAGATTTTTCCTTCTGGAGAAAGCCCTTTTCTTATAGCCCCTCCAAATCTAAGGATGTGCTTTTACCCATTGCAGCCTGAACAGGGAGTAACTGTGGTCCTTGGCTGCAGAATATAACTGACCATTTCCAGACTGAAAACAGGCCATATGGAAGTTTGTGAATGCCTTCATACATTCATGTATGTAGGCATTTCTACACTTCCAAGTAAACCACGCACTGGAATGCTTACTTACACCCTTTGAGTGGTATTTACTACTGCAGATTTCTCCTCACAAATGGCATATAAATCTGCAACAGTAAAACCATTTATGCATCCTTTTGAATTCTAGAAAGGTGGCAATTAAGGGGTTTTGGACTTAAACATATGTTTATGGCCAAACATGCCTTTGTGATATTCATGTAGAAGTGGGAAGGCAATGTTGGGTAGTTACTGAGGATGTCAGGTTATCTCAAGATATACGCAGTGGCAAGTTTTTGTCTTTTAAACAAGTACCTTGAAGGATTGCAACATTGTTGTGCTTTGTATCTTTAGGAGGGTGATAGATGTACGCCCATTGGAGAGAAGTACAAAATATTACACTCAGATGGTGTGTTGTTTGAAGTGACAAAAATAATAAAAACTATGAGTAAGACAATATTTTATCCTAGATTTGATGATTTTCCAAACGTGTGTTGCATGAAAGAGCATGAGTGTAAAGTGATGGAAGTATGCCCTTTTGGTGAAGATCAGCTGGTAATATGCTGTGTAAATTCTTTTAAGGAAACTTCTTCTACAACTATTGCTAGATGTCTAAATAGGATAATGAACAATAGTGATGTGGATATGTCGGTATATACAGCTCACTCTATCAGAGAGGTGATGGTGAACAAGGTTTTTTTGTCTGAATTACATGTTGATGTTAACTGACTGGCCAAATGCTGGGGTGTTTGAGAAGTTTTAATTGAGGCCTCTTTAGCATATACTGAATTTAGCATTCAGGGGCTTTAAACATGCATAATGATAGCCTCCGGACTTGCCCTGATGATTCTCCACAGTTATGAAAGGAGAATCTGGATTTAATCCAAGACCCATCACTAACATTATCCTTCTCATCCCAGCAATAAGATTGTGGGGAGTTTTCTTCTATTGGCTGATATTGAGGGGAATGTATAAAAAAACAGATTTAGTTTCTGTTAATATTATGAAGCATTTTTTTCTTCTTTGCAGATGGCCAGTAAAGAAGAAGCTGAGTATTGTGGCGTTTTATGTGCTGCTCGAAACCTAGAACCATTATAAGACAGAATTTGTGGAAAAGTGGAAAGGTGTTTTTTTGTCCTTGGAGCATTACTTCAAAGACCCGGGGGAATGGAACGCATTTGGATTACATTCTATTCCGTGTTTCACTATCAACATTCTAATTCTTAAGAAGTGTTCTTTACCAGGTGCTTTTACGTGCCTTTAAGTGGTTGCTGAGGAGTGGCAATAAAGAGTGTTATGTTTAATGCTTGTCTCTGTGTCTTTATCAAAATTCAGATTCTCCTGTTGTAGCTTTGGAGAACCATCATTCCTGCCTATACATTACTGTACTCAGAATGCTTTACAATCAGGTGCTCTTCCTGTAAGATGCAGTGCCACAGAATGTCTGCCCATCAATTATTGGGCCACATAATGTTTGCCATTCTTACTGTGCTTTTTCCTATTCATTGACATTTGGGCACATATCTATAAAGACCTTCCTGCACTTTTAGCCTGAGAGTGAGATAGTTTATCTGTCTATTAGTGCATCTGTCAGTACAACAGAATAGTATTCAAGCCATTTTCCTCATGCTTAATTGGATTGTAGTAAAATGTGACATTCCCATCAGTTGGTTACTGACATGGGCCCTAGTTATTTATGCAAATGACATATGGCCTTATTACGGGTTTGGCGGTCTGACTGCCGTAGGACCGCGTTCGCCCCGGCCAGCAGCCCGCGGCGCTGGCCGTCCAAAGACCGCTGTATAAGAGTTGATCACGGGGCCGGCAATGTGGAGGTTGGGATATTGCAGCAGTGGTATTTTCTACAAATATATTGATGCCTATTTGTGCATTTCGACTGCATATGTGTCAGATACACACATGTGCATGATATATGTAGGAAGATACTACATTCTCATTACCGGGGTTCAGTCCATATCATATGTGGGCAGTCCAGGCAATTGATATGGTTCGAAACGGACTCACTTGAAAATCGCCGCAAGCAGGGTCGTAATCCTCGGGGTGAAGATCCTGCTGTGAAGAGGGATCCACATCAGAATCTGTCTGGGAGAAGAAGAAATGGGTGAGTACGCACCCCAAATCCTTAGTTACCGCCACCTTGAATCAGGCAGTCGGACCACCGCAGTCTGCTGGTGGAACGAGCAACTTGTAATACACACGGCGATGCAGCTCGCCAGTACCACCCTATGGCGGCAGTCTTTCCCCAACCATGGACCCAGCACTCGGCCATCTGTTGGCGGTCTCGGTACCCCAGAGGCAGTCTTCGCTAAGCCGATCTGCCCAACTCTTAATATGGCAGTCGCACCGCCGGGCTCACTGCTTTCAGACCTCCACCGCTGATACAGCGGTCCATGATATCGCCAAACTCATAATAAAGCTTCTAATCTTAAGGTCTGTAAGTTCATAAGCTAATGTCTACTTCATATTATCATAGGGCCATTACGCTATCAATGTGAGAGAATTGAACATGACCGAATTTTAGGATGCAGTGCACTTCCAAGAAGCAATAAACAGTAGGGAAAAGCATACTATTATTTAATCTTTAAAAGTGCACACTGACTTACATCTCACTGCAACACTTGTCACTTGATCAAAAATGATTTCCTAAACTCTTTTCACTCTAGACTCCAACCCAATGGTAGCACTGAAGCAGATGCCCTTGAAATACTGCATGACATTCTCAGAGAATAGGCTGACTACAAGGCATAGTTCTAAGTCCTGCTGGACTTGCCATCTAAATTCAACACAACAAATCATGAAGCATTCCTCACCACCCTGTTCCCAGAATGGGACTAGGGAGTCAAGTGCTGAAATGATTCTCATCCTTCTTGTTATCAATATCTCAGTCCATACAAATAGACTCATTCAGCTCTCCAACAGTACTGCTGGAGTGCCTCAAGGACCAGTAGTCACACATGGAACCACTTGGCACTATGATGACAGAAAAGGCAATCAACAGCCAGCAAAAGATCTGTGATACTCAACCTGACAAGAAAAACACCATCACAGATGAGATTTTCATTAACAAACTAAGAAAGTGGATGAACTCCTTTGACTTTACCTAGTAAACAAAGATGTCCTCCACTGCTAAAGAGAACCTCCTTTACGAGTGCAAACATGGCTTGACCTACTCTGGCCTCCAGGCTTGTCCTGCAGCAGGTTGGTCCCATCAGCTAAATCACTTGGCTTCATCCTTTACCTGAACATCACTATGCTGCGCCACATAGCCAAACTTTCCATAACTGCCTCATTTCAACTTGAAGACCAAGTAATAGTTTTCCCCTTTCTTGTTTCCCTGTTCTGATATTTACTCAAGTTTGATGTGTTCTGCTGTTACATGTGAAGCGCTTCATTTATCATGCAGGATGGTCAATGCAACGTAAGTATTGTAATGCCTGTAACAGTAATTTTATATCTCAAAGCCTTGTAAACGTTTACAAAGCCAACATTCTAACACTGAACTTAGAAAAAAATGAAAGGGGAAGATTTTAGCAGGTCACAGACTTCCTTAAGAGTTCAAGTAAGTGACTTGTACCTACTAAATGGGATTGCTTTAGATTCTAAAAGACCGGCCTGTAAATGTTCATTAATAAAGCCATTATGCAACAAATTTGAGCCCCAATGGGCTAAGCCAATAGCATTTCTTATTTTTGGGTTGTTTTTTTACAATATAGAGACCTTGCTATGTCGTTCAAGTGGCTTCTCCTAAAAACTTTCACTGTGGCAATTTTAAAATAATTCTTCAGACTGAACGGGATAAGAAGGTGAAACTGGGGTATTCTGATTTTTTTGCAGGATATTGATTGTATTCTATATGTGTAATTAGAACATTGGAATGTTGAGAGCTCTATTGAAGACAATGGAGTAGCTCAGGGCTTATAATGGCTGGTATAAGCCCAGCACTCCAACATTCCAATGTTTGTCTTTTTGTTTCTCCATTTTTAATTTAGAACATTCTACCCTTAGTGGGTGGAATGTTCTAATAGCCTTATAGCCCTTCTGCCTCAGGCTTTACCAGTTGTTAAAGGCCCTCTCCCTTGTTATAGGCCCTCGCCTGCGGCTCGGGCCTATAACTCGGGATCAGGGCCTTTAACAACTGGTATAGCCCTCGGCAGCGGGCTATAAGGCTATAAGATAGATAATTGGCTCCTGGAATATGTATCTAATTATCTTGTGTTTCCTCTTTCTGAATTTTTAAGAAGTGTTAAATTATTATATCAAAAATCAAAATTCCTCTGTGAGAAGGAAGAAGCCTTCAGTTGTTTGCGAAACTTCAGGTATTAGGTCGCTCTGCAGCATACTCAGGAAAGTAAATTGTTGACCTTCTAAGCAAGCATATTTTACTCCGGTTTGTACATGTGGCGGGATGTTAGTGATAGAAGTTATTTATCTCAGTTTCAAGGCCCTCAGTCGAAGCAATCAACATTCCTTTGTGCAAACAGCCTAGCCACCCCAAAGGTCACATTCTGGTTACATCTTGCACCAGCGTTATCACATTCGCAAGCACGAGAAAATGAAAATTTACAGTTTTTAGTCACAGCAAGCACTTTTGCAAGAGCAGCTTGATAATACCTGAAATGGAGGGTCTTTTCAATGGTTGCTTAGTTTTCAAGGCCCTTATCAAGCATTCCTGTGATAAGGCAACTTTTCCGTGCCTGCACCTGTATTTCTCAGTCTGTGATCACAAAGTGGAAACGTACAAGTTTCTGTCGACAAGCTTCTATTAAACAAGCATATCGAAAACAGTCTACAGGCAGATATAAAATGAAGGATTATTTCAAAATGGATGAACGATGGTTTACATATATTTTATGCTTCGACAAACCGCCCTTTGAATCTTTGGTCAAGCATATTGTTTATTCAATCAATTTCTATTATGCATAGTTCTTCTATAACAGCATCTTGCATTACCATAGCTTTGGTCATAGCATTTTTTACAGGTTTTGGCTGGAAGGCGGCAGAGATAGTGGACCAACAGGTACTCTTCAGGCATTGTACACAACAGCAGACTAGCAACGATCCTGCTACTAGTAATACTATCCATTTGAAAATTGTCCAGCCCCGTTCTCTAAACCATCCCAATATGCCAAAGGACCTATCTGTACTTGTTCCCTCATCATGGTGCACTAAGTCTCCCAGGTAGTGTAGATGTTGCAATGCTTTCATTATAGTAGGATGGGTATCCAGTATGTACATGCAGCACTCACACCCCACAATCTTTCACACACTGCCCTTTTCTGCCAGGGGTATGTTTAAATCCATCCTATTCTGAAGTGATACCAGTCTAATAGCTTGCATCTCTATGGACATGTTTGCGATCACAGCAGTAGTGTCATTAATCACTGCTTCGAGGACTCTGCCCAGTGTCCTAATCTCCCTGAAGCTTATTATTAGACCCCAAAAAGGCATCAAACCCTTTGCTATGTCTCCAGTGACTTGTCCTTGTGTATCTCTTGGCAATTCTGATGTCTCCACATCCCTTCTACTCCACGTATGATGCTGTCTCTCTTTGTGTCTGTTTTGAACGTAGTCCTTATTCCTGAGGGAGACCTGTGGTACCAAATAGGCCAAGTAACAACTCCCAACCTAATTGGGCGGGAACCAATAATAGGCAGAGACCCCGCATACATACACAATTCTACTACCAACCCACTGTAATGTCCCTGCTGTAGGGAAATAATATTGCCACTTACCCATACCATAAGTGCCATTCCCGACCAAACACAATTACCCTTCCTTCGGGTGTGTGTACATTGAGCGCGGCAGGTCTTGTGTTGTGATCATGTTCTTCTGTATTGATTTAAATCTAATGTACTCTTTATAAAACAACATGTCCTCGAGTTATCTGTGCTGGGCATGTTGGACTTCTAAGATAGTTTGCTGATAAGTATGTGTAAAACATTGCACCGGAGGGAATATTATAGGGGTATCTATAAAAGTTCTCAAGGTAGAGCTAGCTCTCTTCTTTTAGTGCAAGAGTCCTGTCCTGTTAACAGTAGATTGAGGAAAGCCTGCTTGTCCCTAGTGGCTGAAGAAAGCTTTCCACAAATGTAGCAATCCGTCACATTGAGAACCTTATGCTATATACAGTGCACCAAATGCTGCTAAGTAAATTAAGAGTATGAACACAGTAGCAAGGTACCATTTACCACATAATGTCTTTGACAAGCATCTCTTCGCAGCCAGGACAACTGCTGTTCCTGGTCTGTCAATAACTGGATTGGAGGGGTCGACAGGTGAGTAAATTTCCTTCACCATCATGTAGGCTGGCAGAGGTTCACTTCCACATACCAGCGAGTGGTCCAGGAGTACTGTATACAGATACCACACTGTTTGTTGGACCACCAAGATGGACTTATAGCAGCTTTTACTCTGGATCTATTATTTCGTTGATATTCAAATGTGTGCCATTTAGGCCTGCACCAAGGTCTGTGTTTTTCTCTAATACATCCAATATCTCACCCAGTGTCCGTTCATTGTTTTCCTCAATATTTACTGTCTTTATTCCACCCGCAGTGATTGTAGAACAGGTATGGACCTGCCCGTTGTAAGAGTAGTTGGTTATTTCTGGTGTTGGCTGGGTTGGGGCTGCGCTTTCTCCAGTTGCATGTTCTGCTCCTTGTGTCAGCCCAAATATTTTCTCCAAGTCCCTTAGTCATTCTTCTTCTGTGACCTAAAGTAGTATGGTGCTGTTGTGTTGATGAGTGGTTGTGGGTTTTGCTGAAATCCTTCCGTTGTGGCAGATGGTGGTATGCCTGCTTGCGGTGGCACCCTCTTCAGATGGGACATGTGGATCCACTTCTTGTTGTTGGTGCATTTTCACAACAGTCTGCGTGGCCCACAGCCCTTCCACTGAGGCTGAAGACAGTTGGTTCTCTGGAAGCAGCGTATCAGCACCCAGTCATCTGGCTGAAAGTGATGCCCACTATCTTGCAGCGGTTCTGGCAAGGCCACCTTCACCTGCTGGTCAATAGAAACAAGACTTTTAGTCAGGGCAAAACAATAGTCACATCAGTTTATTTGACATGGCAGCTGTCATTTCTCTTTCTGAGACCCTCCCCAAGCTGTCTTTGCATGTCCAGTAACTGTCTCTCGGGGGCTTCATTTTGTTTTGGCATCGGGGGTGTTTATCATGCTCATAAGTGCGATCGGTAAAGCATCCATCCATGTTAACTTTGTTTCTGCACATATTTTTGCAATTTTATTTTTGAGCATGCCATTTTTTGTTAGCCCAAAGCATAGTCTTGCAATTCATTAGGCCATCTCTACCGATATGCGCAGGGCTGTGCATCATTACTGTCATTGGGTAGAGATATTTATCTGGCAGCATGTACCGTGCTCCTGCTTTGTCCATCCAGCGCTCATTCAAATGTGTGCCAGCCATAGACCATTGCTTTTATTCGTCCTCAGTGGCATGCTTTTTGAATTTCTTGTATACCTTCCAATGGTCATTTGTTCCATAGGTACCTGTGTCACAAACATGAGGCTGGAACTGTCTCTTGCTGTTGCTTTGGCTATCTTATCTGCAAAGGCCCACTTTGTCAGTTACTTTCTTATGTGCATTACATTTTATAATTGCCACCCTTGCGGGAAGAGCTAGGGAATTCAATAATCTTGTTATCAGTACACCATGTTGTATCTTTGCCCCTTGAGATGTGATAAAACCCCTTTCTTTCCACAGTCTTCCAAAGTTATGGGCAACACTGAATGCGTACTGGCTGTCTGTATAAATGTTAACTATTCTACCTGTTGCTACTTCACATGCTGTAGTCAATGCAATTATCGTGGCAGCCTGTGCTGATTGTTCCATAATTCTACAACAATCAACTACAGTGTGTAACATTGTAACTGCATATGCCACGGATGTTTTGCTATAGTCTATTCTCAGACATGAACCATCGACCCATAGCCCCCCTTCAGCATTGTCAAATGGGGTTTCCTGCATATCTTGTCTGCCCTTTGTCTGCTCCTTCGTTCTGTAAATGCAATCGTGATTATGAAAGTGTTGCTGTGCACGCTCAACATGAGGTAGTAGTGTGACCGGATTCAAAACATTGCATCTATGTATGTGCACATGTGGGTTAAACTAACACACATCATAGTGTGTTAACCTTGCCTTGGTTAAATGTTGTGTTCTTGTCTTATTCAGAATAAGGTGTACGGAATGTGTAACATATAGATATACTCTGTCCCGTAATTAGTTTCTCAGCTTGTTGTAGTGAAAGAGCAGCCGCTGCTACCGCTTTTAAGCATGATGACAATGCCCTGGCTACAGTATCCAGGGTGGCAGAGAAATAGGTGCATGTTCTTTTATGGTCACCCTGCTGCTGGGTGAGAACCGCAAGAGCACACCCATCAGATTTATGAACAAAGAGGTAAAAAAGTTTAGTGTAGTCAGGTAGACCCAAATCATGAACTTCGCAGAGATCGTGACGAATGTCTTGATGAATGTCAAGAAATCTGCTGTCATGATCTGAGGTCCAAATGCATGCACCTCTTTCTGAGTCATAGGTGTTGGTGCGTGTAGTGTTCTTTTAATGTGCTCTGTGTCAAATTGTCTCTGCCCTTTGGACATGAGGTGTCTTAGGTAGGAAACCTCTTGTGTAACTAACTGAACTTTACCTGAAGATACTTTGTGCCCACATGCAACTAGAAAGTTTAATAAATTAACCATATCTGTGGCACATTGTTCCTCAGAATCACTGGCTAATAATAAATCATTTATGTATTGGATCAACACAGAATTTGGCGAGAGCTGAAAAACGTCTAGCTCTCTCTTAAGGGCCTGATTATAAATTGACGGGCTCTCAGTATAGCCCTGAGGAGCTAGTGTTAAACAAAAAGTATGTCCAGTTACTGAGAATCTCTATGCCGTCTTCATGCACAGGAGTAGAAAGAATGCATTTTTCAAATCAATCTCTGAAAAGAAACCCTTATCCTGAGGTAATGTAGACAATGTGTTCACACTGCTGGTCACCACAGGACACTGTGGTACCACAATATTTTTAATTTTGTGCAAATCAACAGTGAACTTCCAAGAGGCAGAGTAAATTTTGGGCCCCTGCTACTTAAGAACCGGGAGTATAGGGATATTGCAAGGGCTACCAGTTATTTCCTTGAAACTGGCCTCCTTTAACAAGTCACTTACTATGTCTTGTAGACCTTGCAATCCTTCTGGCAAAATATTATACTGGGGTATTCTTGGCAACTGTATGTTTTGTTTGACATTAATCCTCACAGAGTTGATATGCATTTTCCCTGCATCATTCTTATGTTTTGCTCAAACTCTGTCATCAGTTGGTTGTTGTAGTGCCACTGTATCGTTTGCAGTCCTGATCTATCAAAACCCATGTATTCAAACAGCTGCGATTCTCCATCTGTTTCCAAATATGTTTCAGCTGGAGAACATTTTATGGTTGCCCTTTATTTCTTCAATAAATCCAAACCAAGTAAGTTATATGCACATTTATCAGTCATCTAAAATGAGTGCTTATCAGTAATGGAACCTACTGTATATTTTAAGGGGGCTGACACGGAGCTGGATACTAAGACATTGGTAAATCCCCCAGATAGTGTATTCTTTCCGGAGAGTGAAACCTGTGGGAGTGTATTTTTTGTAAGGGAAGAGTTGGTGACCCCTTTATCGAGAATACATTTTAAAGGTGTGCCCTCTACCTCCCCTAGTACATACGGAACCGCATTGTCCACTGGGACAGCAGTCCGCTGTACTAATCCTCTTGGGCAGCCCAATGGGTAGTCGTGCTGTACATAGCTCACATCATCAAAAGCTTGATAATCCTATTCCGCTTGCATCATCTGTGTTTTCTATGCACTATTGTCAAAATAATTCTGACTCTGTTCAGCAGCTGCTTGCTGTGTATGCTGCCTTTGCTCGTCTGCTCTATTTGTGCCACCCCCTCTATAACTTCCCCTCCCTCTCTGCCTGGGAGGCTTTGAGCAATCGCCTGCTCAATGGTCTGTACCTCCACAGTTGTAACATGACTGTGAAGGCTGTGGCCCTGTCTGATACTGCGGGTTGGTATTGTGCTGGACACCCGGTCCCTGAGTTGAGTCTAACAGCGATCTCTACTGTCCTCCTTTGCCTCTATATCCTCTCCCCCTGCCGCCCCTTCTGGGGGCAAGCCTGTTCCATCAGCACCTTAGTTTTGAGCTTTTCGTGTTTCTTTTCCTTCACCTCCTCATCCTTCACGTGCATGCCCTCATAATATTTCGCTAGATGTAATACTTCCGCTAAACTTTTATGTGACCATGTCGGATTATACTGGCAGATCGCCTTCTTTATTGACTCCTGTAATTTGTTCACAAGTCTCATTGGCGGGATCAAGCCCACTTCACAATGCGAACACCTTCTGTATCTTGGAAAAATAAACTCTGACCTTCTCTCCTGTTGTTTACAATTACTCAGTTTCTGGTAATCTATTCTTAATCGGGGTATTAATTTGTTCACTTTAGCCAATATATTTTTGGGTAGTTCGGCAGTCCCTCACTTAATCCTCCCCCCCTTTCTGTCATTACTGCCCGCTATCAATTCAGTCCAAATAATTTTTAATACTGAGTTATTATCCCTTATTGGCCTCCATACATCTGGAGGTAGCATAAAAGAGAGCGACTGGTCAAGGTCTCCAAGGGTCAGTTGCCATATCCTCACCGTTCTCTGTAGTTTTTCCACCAACCCTCTGGATCTTCCCTAATGTCTGGTGTGAGGAAAACAAACCCGACCCTTTCCACTTACCTGCAATCCCGGATTCGAGTCAGTCTTCTGATGACCAGAACCTGGATTCCACCTGTAAGAAAACAAGCATTTGCAATGCAATAGGTCTCGCATTACTGAAAGTTTGAGCTATTGGCGTTGCTAATAATAATGCAATGCCAATAGCTCAAACTTTTAGTAATGCGAGACCTATTGCATTGCAAATGCTTCTTTTCTTGATTGACATTCACATACCATGGGGAAAGAGAAAGATGTCAGGTTGGCGGGTAGGCAAGGATCAGCACAGAAGAACTGGGAAAAGTATTTCTATTTTACTATGCGTTTCTGCAAATGTTTCTTTGATTTACAATGGACACTGCTTTGTATGGTGCAGGGCCCTCTACCAATGTGGATTTTGCTTGCAGAGCAGGCTAATTTAATTGTATGGAGGGCCTGACAGACTATGCAGCGCAATTTCAACAAGGTAAGTGCTTAAGGGTAAGCATAACCTATTCATATACTCATTGGTCAGTTACTACAGCACGTAGAATGACTGAGTAGATACATAGGCAGTCAGACAGCAGTACAATGGTACAGTTTATGGGAGATTGAACAAAGGATCGGATTGTGGCTCAGAAGCTACTGGCAGGCAGCAATGGTTTATCTGTAGTAAATGAGCAGCAAAATCTGTACACATTTACACCTCGAAGTAAAAAACCGCAAGGATGCGTTCTTTGTAGCATTCGGTTACTGGTGAAGAGGAAGGTTTACGATCGAACACTTTTTGGTGACCTCAACATAATTTGTGACAACTGAGGCTTTACCTCTTGCCCCGACTGGAGAAGCTGTCTACAATCAGGGATTTGTATCCTATGTGGCTACGGTACTTGTACAAAACACATTCTAGTCAGCACATTTCACTGTAGCCTCCTCATGTCACGCAGGAGGGCGACAAAACAAACCAATAGTAAGCGCCGCCTTGGCTAAACAAGCGGGTCAGGCCTGCATCTGACAATCACATATTACTCTTTACCATCAAAAATCTATTTTGTGCTTTAGGCTTACAAAGTTAATATGTACATCTGACAACAGAGGCATTTCACGTTTTTGACATTTTTGGCATGGGAAGAACGCAAGATGTTTAACAGTGGACACAAAGCTGCTCGTTTAGAGTTCTTCAGAGCCAGTACAACAGAGTTGCTTTATTTTTGTTCCCTGACAGATTGGTTGGGACTGCGCTGATATGTTTAGGTCAGACAGACATGCCCTCTCGTTCCCCGTATTGAGCTACTCCGTCAACGTAAAAACCTGCGTAATGAATACCTACTGGTCCTGGTGTACTTGCTACAGAGGGAAGAGGCACTTTGCAGAGTGAGGTGTTTTCCCTACAAATCCCGAGCTGACACTTGCAAAGGGGTGGGGGTAGGGAGGTAGAGTCATTATACTTTGCTATCGTGGAGGGTTCGAAACAAAACCTCGGTTAACAAAAATGCATCTTAAAAAATAATTGTAAGCGTTCTTATGGCAGACTAGAGTTTGGAGCGTCCGTATCATCAAACATCAGTGGACTCACCTCCTTGTCCAAACTCCAAACTGCCGCTAAACAGCCGGTAGTGTTGCTCCTGCAAGCTCAGCTGTTTCCGGGCGCGCTGTTCTTGCTGCTCCTGGACCCGTTGCTCCCGAGCGCGCTGGTCCTCACGGGCCTGGGCGAGCTGCTCCCGGTGCTTGTGGGCCAGCTGCCGGGCCTGCTGCTCCTGCTCCCGGGCCAGCTGCTGGCGGAGCTGCTGCAGCCCGCCACCCGCGTCGCCCTCTTGCTTGATGTGCATATAGCCCCCAGGGGGGCTGCGGCGAGGCGGGGAACTGGGCTCCTTCTTCAGGGTCATCTCATCGCAAAGTAGAGCGGACCCCACCGGGAGGCGGCCGAAGCTGGTGACCGGGGGCAGGTGGCTGAACATCAGCATGCCAGGGGAGAAGGCGGGCTCCATAGCCCGCGCTACCTTGGCCCCCCCTCACCTTGCTCCGGTCCCTAGCGCTGAGAAGAGCAGACACAATGGGGCACCTGGTGGGAGCGTGCTTCTGGGCCCTTGAGCACCATCCTGCGACAGGTAACAGTCTGCGTGTGCGCTTCTTCCCCAGCCAACACTCCTTGCCTTCGCGGGTGACGTGGGCCCGGTGCGTGCACACCTCCCTGTAGCCTCCACCACACCAATAGAACGACGCCAGAGCCCCACAATAGAATTAACAATTCCTCCCACCACGCATGTTCGGCGCGCTGCATGCCGGGACACTATCTGTTCAATCATAGGCATAGAGGGCAGACTGCCCTAAAATGCAATGGTTTTGAAAAACAGACACTGGCATTCCGCTATGTGCATCTGGCATAGATTGAACTAAGCAACTATTTTTTTGAAGGCGGCTTTCTTACTTTTAAGATGGGGTACACTGAAAACAAGGCACGAACGGGGGGCAGGTGACTGCGCGAGGGGGCCACTGGAAGAAAGTAGTCTGTGCAGTAAAGGGGCCAGTAGCCATGGAAGGACGCAAATTACGACATGGCCGTCATAAGGAGGGACTAACAAGCCTACAACCAATCGGAAGGCAGCATTTAAGACAAGCCAATGAAAATGATGGGCGGAGCTTCCACGAAGCTTCCACGCTATACTGAATACTGCATGCCTCGCAAAGCGAGCAGCGCATGCGCTGCAACACTAGGCTCGACCTAAAAAACAGGCCACTCATTATCCCTCTGACCATAACACCCACATGTCACATGTTCGAGCAGGAGGGCAGAGCTTCGACCGACAGAAACCCAGAAGGAGAAGATAAACAGGATCGCGGAAGAGAAAAGGGAGAGAAAGAAAGGAAAGGCGAGACCGGAGGAGAGAACACACCCATTTCCCGCCTAGGGCAGCCGTAGGACGCCGCCAAGATCCCACAAGCCGGACAGACCGATTCTGACATAGCGGAGGAAACCCGAGAGGACTCCGAGCCCGAGGAAGCTCCAGAGAGGTGGAATGAGGACTGGTGGAGCATGTCGGAGGGCGCAGAAGTGTGGCTGCAACTCTGGAAAGTTGCGGCGGAGTGGGTAAGTCATTACGGGACGGGGGACAAAGTCTAGGGGTATAGGGGAGGGAGGGCACGGTGGCGGATGGGAGCACAGATCTGTTTTTAAAGGAACCCCCTCCCTTTTTACCCATGAAACCTTATAAAATAGCACATTGGCATTATTGAGGATATTACTTTTGAAAAGGGGCAGAACCGGTGTGAGGAAAACACTGAACGAGGAGATGGTTTATATTTTATGTAGGAATTAACTTACTCTCCGTTAGGTGAGGAAAACCAATGGAATACAAAAGAGGAAAAGAGGTCTCATAAGCTTTATCTACAAGTGGGTCTCTCAAAATAAAGGAGATGGGGCAGAGCCAATCACCGGAGCCACTCCCATTCTGATCTTATTTTTGGCTCGTTTATTATTGTTTTTTTAATCTTTTTATCACACTAAGACCCTACCACAGTTCTCACAGGTGGTGTGGTGACAGGTGGATAAAACTCCTACATGAAGAAGGAATAGATATACTTTCCGCTCCTTTCTGTCTCATTCTCCGAGCCTCCGGGAGGTACCATTGGAGAGAAGATGACTATAGAAGAGAAGGAAGAGAAGAAGAAAGGGAGACCTTAACAGCCTGATGTTGCATATCTGTTTACCAAAGATACACTAAACCTTCATCATTAAGAAGTACATTCATCCTCTGCATATGTTTATGCAGCCTGACCATCCACATCTGGATAATTCACTGTGAAGTTGTGCAACTCTGCTGTCGTCCACAGAACATGCACTCATATAACGGGGCGGTCCTGTCAAACCCTGCTGCTTCTCTAAGGGGCATAGCCTTAAATAGCGCAATCCTACCAGTATTTTCTTTATCTGCATCCTCTGATGCAGCAGCTGCTGCAGCTTCAGCTGCCTCTGTTAGCCTTTCCTTCTCTGCTTTTTCTCTGTATTCTCTCCTCTTCCTTTTTATTTTACCGTTCTCTCTCCATACACTCGTCCCACAGTCGCCTCATGCAGTCCCAGTGCTTCACTAAATCCCTCAATAATGCTAGTCTCATGTCCTTTGATGACCTAGCATTTTCTATTATTTGTCGCATATCCCAGTCTCCCTCTATCTGCTGTGCCTGCTCATATCCGTCATCCGGAGAGAATCGATTATTTGAATTCTTCAGGCAGGCTTCTATGATTTCCTTCAGTGGCTTCAGGCCGTGGTATCTCATTCTGTCATTAAAGCCCTTGGGAAATTGTACTGGGTCTGTTAGCCAACAGTTTGACCCATTGGTCTTTATATTGGTGCCGAATCCTGTTACTGCAAGGTGTTCTGATGTTGTCAACTTCATTATATTACGTGACTTTACCTGTATGTCTTGAGCTTCCTTTTCTAATTTTGTTAATTCCTCACCTTCCTTGATTTTAAAACTCAGTGTCTGACTCCCTTTCCGTTGTCTCATGTTCACTCTGCTCCAGCGCAGTAGTGGGATATTAAGGGGGTTGTATAATAGTGTGATGCATTATTATTTATTGCATCAAAGGGTCTTCCTGCTCACGGGTAGTAGAAGATTTGGATGTTTCTGTTTCTTTATTAGTAAAGCTCTGCTCAACACGTATCTCTGCAGAGCTTGGTATGTTTCTCCTTTCGTTTTTGATGATCATACATCTCTACCTTTGTCCTATTTCCTGGTGGTTCCTCCCAATTCCTGCTTCTAGCATAATCCTTCCATAGATACATCGCTCCCCACATCAACAACCTGTGTTATTTAACTTTCTTCTCCCTTCCTCTCATACATTCTTCTAAGTAATCAAGTCTGTCTCTCAAATGTCCCTTCATTTGGAAACTGTCATGTTGGATCTTTGGCTGTTAGACTGACCCAGTCCTCTAAATATAAGCCTGTGACATAACCCTTCTTTTTCATGACATACCATGCTGGCGAGCCTTTTCGAAGGTGTTGGCTGAGACTGGTCAAGCGTCCTAGGCTTCCTACAACATTTGGATGTACAACAAATTGCCTTACTCAATTTTACACCCATGTTGTAATGTGCTCACCGTTCAAAATGAGAATACTTTTATACTGCAGTTTCCAGTCTACCAAGTCCCACTTTCAGACATTCTCATGACCCCTGGTTCCTCCTCTAAAGGAGTCGGTCAGCCCAGAGCCCTGACGTGTGTTCCAGAGACCTACTCTGAACTTGGGCACGAGACCCAGTCCCGCTCTTCAGCACGGACTCAGTCCGGCTGGTCTTACCTGTTCCACGATGGCTGTGCAAGACTGTAGAGGAAACCAAGCATCATTCTTTGGATGTAGCTGATAGGATCACATATCTCTGGTGACCGCCAGGGAACTCCTATGTCTGAGCTACTGGGAACGAAGTTTGATCTAGCAGGTGCGCTTCTAAGACAGCCGGAATCCCCAGTCCCTCGACCATGGCACAAAAAGTCTGTCAGGATCTCCAATCCGTACGTCCGTGTCACAGCACCATTTGTGAAAGCATAATTATCTAAAAGGAAATAAACAGTCCATGCACAGTCTTGCTATAACAAAGAGCAAGGTTTATTTGCCCAAGGCTCGAGTGAGAACATGCAGTCAACCAAACTGCCAAAGTGTTCAAATCTACCTGATTTGGGTTGTGCTTTTAAACTCCTAAGCATTTGTTGGAGTACATTGTATGTGCTCAATCATCTAGTGCATGCAGCTTCCTAATTTCAACTTCAAAGAAGCAAAACCGTGATTTCAACTGTTGAGCATTTTGGCACAAACTCTATAACTTGAAGCTAGTTACTTATCTCAGTTTCAAGGCCCTCATTCGAAGCAATCAATATTCCTTTGTGTAAATGGCATAGCCACCCCCAAGGTCACATTCTGATTACATTTGCAAGCAAGAGAAAAGGAAATTTTCAGTTTTTAGTCACAGCAAGCACTTTTGCAAAAGCAGCTTCATAATACGTGAAATGGAGGGTCTTTCACAAATGGTTGCTTAGTTTTCAAGTCCCCAATCAAGAATTTCTGTGATAAGGCAGCCTTTCCGTGCCTGCACCTGCATTTCTCACAGTCGGTGATCATAGAGTGGAAACTTACACGTTTTTGTTGACCAGCTTCTATTAAATGACCAGATTGAAAACAGTCTACTGGCAGATGTAAAATGGAGGATTATTTCAAATTGGTTGAATGATGGTTCACATATATTTTATACCTCTACAGTGGATTGAAGTAAATCTGGAGACAGTTACTACTTTCTATACATTCAATTACTGAAAGTACTTCAAAATTGAAATTCAATCGTGGAATTACCTAGCTGACTTTTTATGAATACTTCCAGATTTCCCTAGGTGGAATTATTGTTTGCTACAGATTAAACCTCAAAGTTGTCATTGTTACTACCCTTCAATGCAACACACAACCCTATATTTTTTTCCATCAGTGAAATATTTCAACTTTAGAACCTGTTTGGGCATCCCTACAAAATCTAAATCTCGCTTGCAATATTTTGTAATTGTATTTACATAGTGCTTACTACCCCTGACGAGGCTTTGAAGAGCTCTATGGAAAGCAGCACTCTACTCCGGAACCCAAGGTTACTGGTTAATTTAGTGAATAAATCTAGTAGTTATTGTTTTTTTGTCATTAGTTCTCAAAATAAGTGTGTGCATTTACTCCTGTTACTTTATGATGGATTATATTCTTATCGGCTAGGTGTGATCATTAGTGGGGGCTATGTGCCTGCAGGTGAATGGTTAGTGAGAAAGATAGGCTGGGGGAGATTAGGTAATGTTAGATTACAGGGATAGGGTTTTAAAGAGGAGAGTTTGTAATCTATGGAATGAGGTATCAGCCAATTGAAGAATTACAATAAGAAAGATAAAGGCAGACAGGCATGAGGCTGAGAGGAGGCTGTATTCAGAAATAGAAGGCATGCAGAGGATGGAGAGTAAGGAGAGGGTCACTCTGAAGAAAGAAAGGAGAGGAATCAAGCAGAAGTAAGTCAAGGTATGAGGTTTTAGGAGGACAGTGGGAGAAGGCTTCCTGAGAAAGCAAGCGATCTGAGGATGTAAGCTGTAGAAAGAAACAACATTATACATAGTACTCCATATCCAGGGCACACAGCTTAAAGATGCAAGTCTGAGTGTACGCATCTTGTAAACATTAAGAGCCTGAGCCTGCTGTGTGCCAAGCCTAAGGCAGCTCTTTTAAATATGGCCTGGAATATCCCAACCTTGGTACTGGGTCTACATGCTGCACAAGGGGAGGATGTGCCAGTAGCTGCAACTGTGGGGGCAGAGTGGTGGGGTGGAAGAAGGGAACGACGGGTAGGTGGGGGGAGAGGGGAAACTGACCACAAGGAAACATTTAAACACAAAAACTCGGAAAAAGAACTAACTTGCTGCCCGCCACTCTTCTCAGTGTCCTCATTGCAGCACAGGCTCCCCTGTGGCCAATCCTGACGCTGCTCTCATGTTTGAAAGCAGCGTCGGGATTGGTCGAACGTTGTGAATGAGAGAGCCTGGGAGCCTGTGCTTTGCTATCTCCAACGCAGCTGGGTTGGAGACCGCTCAGTGCACATGTCCGTTTAGCCGGCCTTAGACGGCCAGCTGTCTTGCTATACACTCCCAAATAAAAGAAATTCAGCACTCCTAAGCAGAGGCACTCAGTAAGACGAGAAGAAAGCACCTGGAAAGGAGTCTCCGCACTCATAAAATGAGGCACATCAAAAGACAGTTTCAAAATAAAGCATGGGGTTTTATTAATGCAACACTCTCCAACAGAAAAACGTTCCCAGATGTCAAATAAATCAGGTAAAACAACATGCAAATGTATAGATATATGTGCACAAGCAAATAATAATGAAACACACTGACTAGTTCAAATGCATGAGATAAAACACAAGCAGATAATGGTAAAACACGCACAAATAATATTAATGAAACACAAATCAAATAATAATGGAACATTCACAGGTAAAATGCAAGGGAGCAAAACAGAAGCAAATAATAATAATGGAACATTCACAAGTCAATAATGGAACAAAACATAAGATTCACAAGTTAAATATAAGAAAGTAGAACACAAGCAAATAATAATAATGATTGAAGCAGATAATGGACGTCCAGTGCAAGAAACAGGCGCTGTCAAATGCTAGTAATAAATATCGTTAAATGAGAGAATCAGTTATAAAGAGCACAACATGAAAACATCACAGAGCAATGAAACTCATACATCGCCCTTTGATGCATCATTCGGGTCAGCCTGACTGGGAAGCCCTTACAGTCAGTCACCCAGAAGTCTCAATGGGGCAGCAACACTTTCTCGTAACGATGCATCCATCTAACGAGTGAGCTTCAGTATGACCGCCAAAATTTCTTGTCTTTAATACTCTTTACTGACACGGAGAGAGACTTCTAGACGTTTCCCTTCCATGCATCTATTGCAAAACCAAAGCTGACTGTACCGGTCTGTTCCAAGGTCAAGACGGAAGCCGGCCAAACCTCAGTGTTTTGACTCTGAGACAGAGAAGTGCATTCCACACATTTCTCTCTCATGCTTTCAAATGCGCATCCCACACGTTCTGTTCCAGCAAGGCTGTTTTGCTCTGTGCTAAGGAGAAAATAAACAATCCTACTATGAAGCTACACGGAGACACTAAGGGGTCGATTCGGGTCGGAAGCGCACCTAACACTATCCGTCCGGAAAAAAACCCAGCCGAATGCGTGTTTCCCGACCGATTCGAACAGTCGTCCGAACAAGCAAGTACGATGCGCATAACAGCCCAGATTCCGAGCGAGCCGTACTCACCCATTTCAGCTCCTGTTCCCCGCCCGAGCCGGATCCGTAAACGCCGAATCGAGTTGCACGGAACCAAATACACAGCACCTTCCGCCCGGACTAGTACGATGCGCTCTCCGTACGCACCGAACCCGTCGCTACGTCCGGCACGTCAGAGCATCCGGGAGAGCTGCACATAAGATCCGATTCGCGCCACAAGACGAACCATGGCTACGAGACGAACAAGCCAGCGACGAGTACGAGTCCAAGCCACGAGAAACCCGAACGAGACGAACAAACCATGAATCCCATCGTGCAGGTCCTACCAATACTCTACATCTATTACCGGGACCGGTACGGACGCGTACGGCGCAGACGGTAAGTCAAACACCTACAACACAAACAAACGACACGTACCCGAAATATGTCACACACACATAGGGATGCAGAAATGACGTACACTAGCAACAGCAGAACCATAGGGGCGGGATGGCTACCACCAATGCCATACACACCCATAGCGGGCTGGATGCCTACCACTACCACCACCCCTACTCATGGGGGCCTGGATGCCTGTCACTACTACCATCCCCACTCATAGGGGGATGGATGCCTACCACTACCACCACCCCTACTCATGTGGGCCTGGATGCCTACCACTACCACCACCCCTACTCAGGGGGGCCTGGATGCCTGTCACTACTACCATCCCCACTCATAGGGGGATGGATGCCTACCACCACCCCTACTCATGGGGGCCTGGATGCCTACCACTACCACCACCCCTACTCAGGGGGGCCTGGATGCCTACCACTACCACCACCCCTACTCATGTGGGCCTGGATGCCTACCACTACCACCACCCCTACTCAGTGGGGCCTGGATGCCTACCACTACCACCACCCCAACTCATAGGGGGATGGATGCCTACCACTACCACCACCCCAACTCATGGGGGCCTGGATGCCTACCACTACCACCACCCCTACTCATGGGGGCCTGGATGCCTACCACTACCACCACCCCTACTCAGGGGGGCCTGGATGCCTGTCACTACTACCATCCCCACTCATAGGGGGATGGATGCCTACCACTACCACCACCCCTACTCATGGGGGCCTGGATGCCTACCACTACCACCACCCCTACTCATGTGGGCCTGGATGCCTACCACTACCCCTACTCAGGGGGGCCTGGATGCCTGTCACTACTACCATCCCCACTCATAGGGGGATGGATACCTACCACTACCACCACCCCTACTCATGGGGGCCTGGATGCCTACCACTACCACCACCCCTACTCAGGGGGACCTGGATGCCTACCACTACCACCACCCCTACTCATGTGGGCCTGGATGCCTACCACTACCACCACCCCTATTCAGGGGGGCCTGGATGCCTGTCACTACTACCATCCCCACTCATAGGGGGATGGATGCCTACCACCACCCCTACTCATGGGGGCCTGGATGCCTACCACTACCACCACCCCTACTCAGGGGGGCCTGGATGCCTACCACTACCACCACCCCTACTCATGTGGGCCTGGATGCCTACCACTACCACCACCCCTACTCAGGGGGGCCTGGATGCCTGTCACTACTACCATCCCCACTCATAGGGGGATGGATGCCTACCACTACCACCACCCCAACTCATGGGGGCCTGGATGCCTACCACTACCACCACCCCTACTCATGGGGGCCTGGATGCCTACCACTACCACCACCCCTACTCAGGGGGCCTGGATGCCTGTCACTACTACCATCCCCACTCATAGGGGGATGGATGCCTACCACTACCACCACCCCTACTCATGGGGGCCTGGATGCCTACCACTACCACCACCCCTACTCAGGGGGACCTGGATGCCTACCACTACCACCACCCCTACTCATGTGGGCCTGGATGACTACCACTACCACCACCCCTACTCAGGGGGCCTGGATGCCTGTCACTACTACCATCCCCACTCATAGGGGGATGGATGCCTACCACTACCACCACCCCTACTCATGGGGGCCTGGATGCCTACCACTACCACCACCCCTACTCATGGGGGCCTGGATGCCTACCACTACCACCACCCCTACTCAGGGGGCCTGGATGACTGTCACTACTACCATCCCCACTCATAGGGGGATGGATGCCTACCACTACCACCACCCCTACTCATGGGGGCCTGGATGCCTACCACTACCACCACCCCTACTCATGTGGGCCTGGATGCCTACCACTACCACCACCCCTACTCAGGGGGGCCTGGATGCCTGTCACTACTACCATCCCAACTCATAGGGGGATGGATGCTTACCACTACCACCACCCCTACTTATGGGGGCTTGGATGCCTACCACTACCACCACCCCTACTCAGGGGGGCCTGGATGCCTACCACTACCACCACCCCTACTCATGTGGGCCTTGATGCCTACCACTACCTCCACCCCTACTCAGGGGGGCCTGGATGCCTGTCACTACTACCATCCCCACTCATAGGGGGATGAATGCCTACCACTACCACCACCCCTACTCATGGGGGCCTGGATGCCTACCACAACCACCACCCCTACTCAGGGGGGCCTGGATGCCTACCACTACCACCACCCCTACTCATGTGGGCCTGGATGCCTACCACTACCCCTACTCAGGGGGGCCTGGATGCCTGTCACTACTACCATCCCCACTCATAGGGGGATGGATGCCTACCACTACCACCACCCCAACTCATGGGGGCCTGGATGCCTACCACTACCACCACTCCTACTCATGGGGGCCTGGATGCCTACCACTACCACCACCCCTACTCAGGGGGGCCTGGATGCCTGTCACTACTACCATCCCCACTCATAGGGGGATGGATGCCTACCACTACCACCACCCCAACTCATGGGGGCCTGGATGCCTACCACTAGCACCACCCCTACTCATGGGGGCCTGGATGCCTACCACTACCACCACCCCTACTCAGGGGGGCCTGGATGCCTGTCACTACTACCATCCCCACTCATAGGGGGATGGATGCCTACCACTACCACTACCCCTACTCATGGGGGCCTGGATGCCTACCACTACCACCACCCCTACTCAGGGGGGCCTGGATGCCTACCACTAACACCATCCCCACTCATAGGGGGATGGATGCCTACCACCCACACCACCCCTACACATAGGACGGAAAATGCATGACACAACCAGCATACTCCAACATAAGGAATGTCTGAAAATACATCCCACCAACACTATGACAAGCGTGTGTAGTCTGTGTCAAATGCCTACAACACTGAACATGACGTTGAGCATACAATGTGACCCCCTATCACATGTGTCACACATAAATGTGTGTGGCCTCCACAATGCAAGCAGACCATGACCACTGTGGCAATGGGGTATAACACCCCATCATCACAGTGACCAAAAGGTAAGTCTGGGGTCCATAGCTGAAGCACATTTTGAACATTGTGGCAATGGGGTCTAAACCACCATCACCACAGTGACCAAAAGGTAAGTGTGGGGTCCATAGCTGAAGCACATTTTGAACATTGTGGCAATGGGGTTTAAACCCCCATCACCACAGTGACCAAAAGGTAAGTGTTGTCATGGGAAAAGCTGCAAATGCCAAACAGCATGGATGATTCCTGGTCACAGAACAACAAACACATCTGTGGCATAGTAGTGCTTGTGTCCCATAGCAACATACATTGGGTGAGGCAAACAGTGCAGTGCAAATAAGATATACCTTTGGCCATGTGCAGACAAACATCACCCATGGGGGCTGACATTGTCAACATTTGTCAATAACACAATGACAGAAGTGACCATCATAATGCAGGCCCACATATCTGCACCAATGGACACACAAATGTAGATATCCTGTGGAGGCTGTAGATGTCAGGTGAACAAATACCATACCATGGCAGCAATGGGACATACAAACCATGATCATTGTGCTGACTGATGACCTAGGAGTCCCAGGGACAGCAGGGGAAACCCACCAAACAACATACAGCCAATGGCACACAAAGATATGCCAATGCAGTGGTGCAGATGCACAAACACAAACAGGCAGCCTCACACTGCAGATCAAACACAACAGGTGATGGGGGGGGTGCCAGTGTCCCCAGGCAACCACACAACACATGAGGAGGCCTGAATCACAATTACACAGATGTGTATACAGTGCCACACAAAAGTAACTCATGGATCGGATTCCCCTATGTGGGCATTCAGGCATTGTTAGATGAGAGGGAGCCCAAATTACACATGTCACACAAGCTTGTAGGAACAGCAAATAACACAGCAAGAGACAGACCCACCACAGCACTACCCCCAGGGACCCCACATTGTGGTGACCCTGGCCTGCATGATAATCCCACTGTGATGACAAAGCTAGATGTCGTTCACACTGTGAACCACAGTCATGTGTTCTGAGTTACAAACTACCATCACACCTACACAAGCACAAATCAATCAGCACGGCCTGTCAGCCAAGGCCAACATGGAGGTAGGGGTCTAGCCGTGCAACAACTCTCATTTGCACACACTCAACACCACACACCTTGATTTACACCAATGCGCAGCTGTGAAGCTCACATGGACTGGTGACATTGCACATGCACCCATGACAATCCCTGGGGTGGTGGTGGGAACTAAGGTGCAGAAACCCATCACACATGGCCAGTCAACAAGACTCGTGAATGTCAGACACACTGCACAGTACGCCGTACATGGGCATGACGTGAAATCCACCACAATCAATGTGATCCCGGACACAGTCACACACCAATGAAGAAGTCAAGGTCACCCACAAAGAACACACATAGACAACTTCCAACATTGCAGCTCTGACCCAGAGGAGTGGCAGCAGTCACACACACAACGTGTCACAATCACTGAAAGCTAACACAAACTGTAAATTACATGACTTGTGTAACCAACAAGTGCCAAGGGGAATCCTGACTGTGTCTCATCTGCGTTTGCCCACAAACTCAGCCCTGACAGCAAACACACCTATGGATGTCACCCTGATGACCAGTAATGTGCCATGCACCCACATCCCAGAGAACCCAGTGCGAAGATTTGGGGGGAACATAGGTAAACTCAGCAAGCATCACAAACAGGAACATCACTAGGGATCCCAGCCTGTGTTGCAAAATGAAAGTGAACACACACAGACATGCTCACACAACACACACCTTGGGCTCAGGCAATGTCACGGAATTACACACTGCCATGAGGGGACTCCACTTCTGTGTAAGGAAAGCTGTGCCATACGTTGTCTCTGCAGGGCTCTATCATGTCAGTAGTACACTTGGTCACTCAGTCAACAATTAGCACAAAATGAAGGCTCTCATCACATCAGCCTGGTCATGGGAGTGTCACCGAAATCATCTGCACAGATCCAACACACATGTATAGCAAGTTGCACTGATAACACAGATGAGTCCTTCCCCATTGATGCCCAAACTTGCATGTCCAGTGGAGATGGTCACACGGTCAGGGAAACAGACAAATTGAACAATGGCAAGCACAACTGATGTGCAGGGGTGTAAGCCACAGATGTGATATTGCAAATAAATGTAGGAAATCACATTGGCAAATATTGAAAACATGACACCCTCATATTGCTGCAAAGGATGACATGGCTACACACCAGGATAGGACACATTCCCCCTGGACCACATGGGGTCCTGCACAGTAACACTTCATTTTCATGATATCAAAAATCACCATCACTGCAGCAAGGGCATGGTTAGCATCATCAACATCATGTACATCTGAAACTAAACCACCAGAGAACAGAAAGGAGCTTTATTCAGCATATGTGTGTGAAATATGACAGTCCTGCAAAAATACAAAGGCCAATGGCCAGTCCAACAGTTCAGTCCGAACAGGGTGACAGTGGCAGATGTCACCCTCTGCTTGCCTGCACTGATACGGACCAGGGACATTCCCCTCGGAGGGGCATACGGGGGGGCAGGCCAGGCACCGCAGGGACAGGATCAGGGCTCACCAGAAGGAGGCAGGGAAGGGGTGGCTGGTGCTGGAGAGTCACTGACAACTGCAGTGGAGGTGTCTGACATGGAGTGTGCCGGCACAACTGGGGGGCATGAGTCAGATGGTGTGGGTGCCGGCACCACTGCAGTGGTCCTGCCAGATGGAGTGGACAGGTTCCCTACTGCAGTGCCCAAGTCAGACGGGGTGGTAGTGGACTCCACTGCAGTGCCTATCTCCAGGGGAGTAGAATGGGGTTCAGGTAAGGTGGGCAGGACAGAGGGGGAGGACACGGTCTCCACACCAGTGGCACAAACATGTGCAGCGGGGGTGTGAGGCTGGAAGAGCAAGTGGTAGGTGGAGAAGGCCGGATCATTTTGGGGATGGTGTATCTGTGGGTGGGGGAACCTGGGGCAGGGTGTGGTGGGGGAACCAGTGTTGTGGGGGCCTGAGGGATGGAGGAAGGAGACTGTGTGGTTGAGCTGCAGGGCGGTGGCGGGGTCTTGCTCTTCCGGGACTGGGGGACTTGCGTGTGGGGGCCTTAGTCTGTCCGTGCCTGGGGGAGGGTGTCCGAGGGTGAGGGGCACTCCCCTCTGTGTGGGTGGACTTCCTCTTCCCCCTGTATGCTGGATCAGCTGGATCGGAGGGGAAGAGGCCAAGGTCACAGAGGAAGAGCTGCTGTTTAGGTGGGGTTGCAGGTGAGGCAAGGGAAGGGGTCTTGGAGGGAGAGGATTTGGAGGACTGCGGCGTGACTGTGGATGCCTGTGTGTGTGTCTGTTCCCCATCCCCTGTGGGTGTGGTATCAGTCCCCTGAGGATGCTTGTGTGCACGTTTTGCCTTTGTTTTGGGTGTTTCTGTGCTGCTTGTGTCTGTGTGTTTGGGTGATTGTGCAGGTGTGCATGTGCTTGGGACAGGTAGGGTGCCAGGAAGTATGGATGGGGCAGAGGTAGGAGGGGTGAGGGTCTGTTGGAGGAGGGACACTGCTGCCGTCAGGGAGGAGTCCATGGACTTATTGCTCCTCTGTAGGGCAGACATGCCAGATGAGATGCCCTCCATGAACGACACCAGCTGTGTCAACAGAGGGTGTGTGCATGGAGGACACTCAGCATAGCTGTCTGCCCTACATGGAGCTGGCGAAGTAAGTACACAGTCTCCTCACTCAGGGCAGCAGGGGACACAGGGGCAGGGGGTGCGGATCCTGGCACGAAGGAGACATGCTCCCGAACACGGGAGCCTCCACGGACCTCTGAAATGGGAGCCAATGGGAGGGCGGTGGTGGTGGTGGTGGTGGTGGCGGGTTCAGCCATACTAGCTGGGGTGTGGTGGCTGCTGACACCCGCCTCCACAAGAAGTCATCCTCCGAGCTGCTGTGGTCCTCAGCTGAGGTGGATGGTGCTGAGGACTCCTCGGTGTGGCTCCCCTCGCCCTCCGTGCCACTGGGTCCCTCCGACCACTCATCGGCTGCTGACCCAGCCTGGCTCTGCAGCTCCTCCTGGTCCGTGGAGCTGTCCCCTCCTGTGGCCGTGGATGTATCTGCAAACAATTAGGGAAACAGACAAACATCAGTCACCTGCACTGACCGCACACACCACAGTAAGTACAGCACATTACAGAGCAAGCCCTGGCATCCTTAGTTGAACATTGCCAAAAGTGCTCACACAGATTAGGAGAAGCCAATTGTCAGTCTGATGGTCAACCATGGCACTCACACCCCTCCTGACCTTTGTAGTAGGGTTCTGTTCTACCATATAACACAGACCTATGTACCTTTCTGCTCTGCCCATGAAACATGGCACTCCCATATAGGCCCCACCAGTCAGGCCCTGATAGATGACCTAAGCTGTCCATTGTTCTTTTAGCCTTTTAGTACCTGTCACAGTGGTCCACACCCCCTTAGATACATACACTTAGGCCCAAACCCACCTCCTTAGATGCACACACACATGTAGGCCCAAGAGGCCACTGCCTCATGCTATCATTTTTCTAATACAACAAATCTTGTAGGCCTTTCTGACCTGACAGCAGGGACCTGTGCCATCCACCGCGGCACCAGCCCCCCCCCCTGTAAATATCCACAGTCACAAGAATAAGGTTATCCCACACGTATGTGACACTCTGCTGGTACATCTTGCTCTTTTTTGTTTGCAAAATTTTAACTTATGAAACTTTTAACGCTTGCTCCACTGAAACTGAAAAGGCGGCTACGTGACAGAGAAATAATATATGAAATTCTCAAATTCTGAGCATCTAACGGTAAAAGTTTTTTTCTTATGTTTGCGGTCAAGACCACCTGCTAAAAGCCCCTGTTTACACCATGATACCACTTCTCTGTTCTTCAAAAAACTTTCCACAGTTACTGTAAGCGTGTGGTCAAGGACCCACGTCAGGGCCCACGTCAACTGTGGGTAGGAGTTCTGCATTAAGCCATATAAAAGCTTTGCACCCATGTCCACGCCCTGAACTCTTCATATCAGTGCATTGCATGGGGAGGGTTCACGGTCGGCCGTTCTCCTGATCTTGGGCCTCGAAATTCTACTATCAAGGCGGTAATGCTCTATTCTGATTGCTAGCCTTTTGCCTTTGTCAGCCTCTCTAATTTAGCTCATCCACACCCAATTCATTGCATTCATCCTAGCTTAAACTGTGTAGCCTTGGATGGTTCTTGCTCTCTTATTTAAGATTTGCCTTCTAGGCGCTTGCCTATTCATGATCCCTCTTTTAAGACTTGCCCCATAGGCTGTAGCTCACTGATAGATAGTTACATAGATCTTTGTGCTTCACTTAAAATATGATTTGTGATATTGTTGATGCTTTCAATGTCATCCTGCTCTTGTGTTTACAAGCAGCATCAAATGAACAGTTCTCGGTGTTACTGAATTGCTTAACAAAGTGCCACTGTATTTCACACCGTTGTTCCTTCTTTTCAAGTGAACGAGCAGAGTGCGGGTCGTGCTCTCATGAGCCGGTAAGCAGAAGGGTGTGACCACCCATTTACCCTCAAACAGCTTGCACCCATCTGTCTGGTGCCTGCCGGATGGTAATACCCCAGTGTGGACACATGCACCACCTACCCAGTTGTTGGACATTGCAGGGAACACGGTGAAGTATGTGAACATGCACACATCACATCTCTTGCCCCTGAGTCAGTACAGGTGTCCGGATGAAGGGATGGCCAGAGTCTAATTTGAAATGCATGTGATGCATACCAGCACCAGACACCATGATGCACCCATGTCCTCATAGTCAATGCCACAATGGGGTGCATGTTGCACATGTCACTCCCCTGCAGGATCACTCTTAGGAAGTTTAATGCCATGGCACATGCATGCCTGCAAAGTCATACATCACTGTCTCCAGTCACATGGGCAGGGCAGCCAGCCAACAACAGTCTGCACTGTGTCACAATCCTAGGTCATGGGGAATGCAAGTTCTGTAGCTGACAAGTGCACATGACCATCCCCCCACCACATCATCTGAACTCGTATTTGTCCACGTCATACCAATTGGACATATGGGAGACATGAAACACAACTCTCTGAACCTGAGCACCTCACAGTATGCTGTGAATGAAAAACAGCTGCCTGAACTTCTCAGTCGCATGCACCAGTCTGCACAGTCAAGTGATCAAACACCTATATGTCACCCAAGTATCGTCTCTCATGGTCACATCTCAGATGGCATGCTGAGCCATAACCGATAAACAGCCCAGTAGTCCTGACAACGAAGCCACAGCACAATGACACAGAGGCAGACACCTGAGGGAACATTTCACTGAGCACAACATGTCAGCTGATACACGGGAGTGGGAGTACAGAGTGTATTGTATGCCCTGGAGTAGGCATGACTGTCCTGCTCCACGTGAAAGAGGGATGAGCCCTGGACAGTAGGCATGTGGCTAAGCATGTGTGACACACTTGATATACATACTCCTGAGGCCCAAACATTGTTCCCACCCGCAGCATGGGGGTGTGCCAAATACCCCAGGCACATGTGGTGAGTCAGATCAGCAATTGGAACACATATCAAAGTTACACGCAGATTACATGTCAGAACTCAGGCATTGTGTAAGCAATTGACC
This sequence comes from Calotriton arnoldi, assembly GCA_963921515.1. Taxonomy (NCBI): domain Eukaryota; kingdom Metazoa; phylum Chordata; class Amphibia; order Caudata; family Salamandridae; genus Calotriton; species Calotriton arnoldi. The sequence continues at coordinate 597,685 of CAWUFW010006621.1, forward strand.
CACCCATGAAGCCCACCACAAAGGTACGGTAACAAATGCTGGCCCCCACCCTGAGCTAAGCAAAATGCAAGGACGCAGTACCCAAGTGACACAATTTCCAGACTGTAAGGGCCACACCTGGGTATCAGATGAGGAGTGGGCATGTCACAATTGAGGGACATGGGTCCTGGACCACAAGACTGATGTACTGTGGAGGTTTAACCAGGCCAGAGGAGGGCACATAGCATGTCAGACAAAGTTCACAGTGCAGTCATGGACTCACCCCTCCTTGCTGCTGTCTGGCCTTCAGATGCCCATCCAGGTCAGGGAAGACCACCGCCAGGATCCTGAGCATGTGGGGGTCAGGGTCCGGTGTCCGCCCCTCCAGCGAGGAGGCGACAGCTTCAGCTGGACCCTTGCGATCCTCCGGGTCCAGCCCCGAAGGTCCTGCCACCTCTTCTGGCAGTTGCGGATCCGGCGCTTGTAGTCCCCCACGGATCTTACTGCCCGGACGATGGTCAGCCAGATCTCCTGCTTCTGGTGGGCATCAACCTGTGAGGATGACAAAGTGAAAAAGGCCATTACTACACATGCAACATATCCATGCATCACACAGTTGGATATACGTGTCTCAATCACAGGGGCACATGATGTACACAGGCAGTGCAACTATGGCTATGAACAGTTTACCAGCAGTTACTAAATGGTATCATTGCCTAGGAAGTAAAACCTTGTTGGAATGCACTGTTACTGCACTATACCTGTTCAGTGCATGTAACTACACACTTCGGGGGGTGAGAACTACTCAGTGAGCATGCTAGCCAGTGGTGTGCACACTGGAAGTCTTGCTAGTCAGACAACATGCACATTTAGTAAGGCAGTGGACAGCACACTCACCTGCTCCCCTGATTTCCCATACAGCTTGCTGTACTGTGGAAGGAGGCTGTCCAGCAGGGCCTGGTTCTCCTCAGTGCTGAAGGCTGGGGCTCTATCCACAGTACGTGCCATTGCAGTAGCCAGAGGATGCAGAGACAGCAGCAGTGTTGGTGGCAGATGTCGTCCTGGAGCATGTAGTGCAGGCAAGTGAGCTCTCAGGGGAACAGCCAGCATTATATGTGTGCTGCAGAGGCAGATACTGTCCCATGTGTCCAAAGTGATAGGTCCAACTCGTTTGCATCTTCTGAATCTGGCCAATCCATGGAATTGCACCACTTATACACGCCCACAGCATCCTTCAAAAGTTAAACTTCATGACACCCATGAATTTGCAACATTGTTGTGGCTGGCCAACTGAATTCACTGTATCAGACTCGTTACAGATTCGAAAACGCGTCCGTTGCAATGACAGGCCCTAGCCAATGCGTGCACACCGATCGGACCATTGCTGTACAACGCGTATTTCAAATTACAACGCATACCCATTGACATCAAATGCAATGGCCAATGCGTGCGCACCGATCGGTCCATTGCTGTACAACGCGTATTCCGGGAAACAAAGCGTACCCGCTCACATCATATGCAATGGCCAATGCGTGCGCACCGATCGGTCCATTGCTGTACAACGCATACCCGCTCACATCATATGCAATGGCCAATGCGTGCGCACCGATCGGTCCATTGCTGTACAACGCGTACCCGCTCACATCAAATGCAATGGCCAATGCGTGCGCACCGATCGGTCCATTGCTGTACAACGCGTATTCTGGGAAACAACGCGTACTCGCCACATCAAATGCAATGGCCAATGCGTGCGCACCGATCGGTCCATTGCTGTACAACGCGTATTCCGGGAAACAACGCGTACCCGCTCACATCATATGCAATGGCCAATGCGTGCGCACCGATCGGTCCATTGCTGTACAACGCGTACTCCGCTCACATCATATGCAATGGCCAATGCGTGCGCACCGATCGGTCCATTGCTGTACGACGCGTCCCTGTACAGGTCACTCGCATATGTCACCATGCTTGTCACTGGTGAACGTATGCCAGCCACATATACTTGCCAGGGACTCAGGGGCACACCTACAACACCACAGCCTGTCCACACTGTATCCTAAGGCATGTAAGGCTGCATTACCTTTTCGGTGTATGGGGGTCAACATGTGGTTTTTGGGGTGGCACTTGGGGGCAGCCACTCCCAGGCTGTGCACGTGTTCATGGGGACAGGATCCTTTGTGTGTTGTGCACATGACCACTGTGATGTGCAACTGTTCATTTCAGAGCATGTGGCATGGTCACATTTCCAGGTTGTGTATGTGTATGTCATGTCACATACCCCCAGAGTCCCATGTGGGAAGGTATGTACGTCACAGGGTGACCCATTGCCACAATAGT